>FR989885.1:7445631-8070631 GCA_905404145.2 Biston betularia
CGTTGTGATGATGAGTCAAGAGGTAAATTTCAAAATATATTTTGTGTTAGTAATATGAACTGTGACATCATGAAGTTAACCAAATTAGGTACCTACCTAAATTTAAAATAATCATTGTATTCATTCACACGTCGTCAACGTAAAGCCCCAATTTTAAATTTAACCACATCCTATGCTACGTGTACAATTGAACAATATTGAACATGTTTTCAGAATTTAGGCAATTAACGGTTGACTGATACGGTAGTTTTTTTTTATAGTTCTCAGGCTAGGTGTTTGACCACAGCTCACCTGATGTTAAGTGACGGTGTGGTCGATTTTAAAACACACCTAGCCTGGAATGGAACTAGCTCTCAAGTGAGGCTGCCGGCTGATTTTTTTATGTGAAAGCAATGAAACGAACGAGACGCTGTCCTGATGGTAGAGAGATAACGAATGTCCATGACCATTAGATACATCAATACACAGAACTTTGAATTATAAAACAAAGTCCGGGGTGTCGCTGCTTTTGCGGTCATTGCTTTCAGACTTTCGATGGTTAGTCTCAACAGCCCTGTAAGTTCGCTAGCTGCAGTACCCTTCAGACCGGAACACAGTAATGTTAACACACTACTGCTTGGCGATAGAACAACTAGTGGTACCTAACTGCAAAGAATAAGACAGCAACATTTTTAATAAATTTACATAGATCCCTTAAAAATGTGTCATATTAATCAAAAAAGTAATTACACGTAACAAATCAATACATTTTATGAGTGCAAAAATTTTGAAAAAAAAAGATGATTTTATTTTTTCCAAATATAGTCATTAAAAAGAATTCTAAACATAATTAAAAAACGTGGCACGTGTAGTTAGGTACTAATTATTACTAAACAAAAATCATTTAAAATTAGGTAAAAACAAAAAAATTATTCCAAACTCCAATTATTTAATGACTTTACTAGTAGAGTACCGTTACTAGTAGAGTAACGTCCTGTATTTATCACTTTTCTTTTGTAATTCCACTATTACGTAAGCGGAAAAAATTTTCAACCACAAAAACTAGGACAAAAACTTCTATTACGCCGCCATGACACCTTTTTTGTCGCCGATCTAAGATGGCGTGTGACGTCGAAAGTCTAAAACAAAAGAAGCCAGCCCCACCCACAATTGGCACAAACGAAAAAAAAAAGATCAAAAACCGATAGTACCTACGCATTGTAAAAGATAACACGATTAAAGCGTTCAGTGTCGAGCAAACAGCGGGATTGTGAATCAACAAACAGAGAATTCAAATCCCGAATTTCCCCGGGACGGGACACACGTACAGAACTCAACATAATCCTTGCAAAAGCGGGCATGCAAAGTCGTATAACAGTGGCACGTTTACCCGGCAAAGCATCAGTCGCACACTTGTTGCTTACAACTTCCAACTTCGCTTCCACGTCGCCCAAACTTCTGCTAAACACTCGGCCAATTAATTTCCGCAGTCAAACAGATCCAAACGAAATTAAAACTTCAAATGTCAAATTTAGAACTTCAAACGTCTTTTTGTCACTACGCGATTATATTATAAGCACCGTAAACTTTAAAGGAACTTTATTCTAAACTTTCTACACTACAAAGATTATTTTTATAATACAAAAATACTAATTACAATTTCTAAGCACCTATTGTCGCATCGCACTGCACTCACTGAATGTCTCAAGTCTCAAGACGTAACGCATTAACAAGAAACCGGATGACGCGTGTTCGAAATTACGAATTTTGGAGCGATCGTTTTCGATTGACGTTTTGTTCACTTGAGTTACTTATTTTAAGAATTGTTTTTTTATAATTTTTCCGGCTTATGCCGTCGAATTTGATGGATTTATATTTGATTACCGCGGAGAGAAATTGCATCGGTGCACGTCGGTCTAGTTGCAACAGGTTGTTTGGCAGAATGGCAGCGGCGCGCATGCGTCGACCTCGACCGATGCAACCCGCCACAGTGGCAGCAGATTGTAATGGGAAAACGTGGTACTTATCTGATAACGATTAAATGTCATTTTGCGGCGAAACATATATCTACGTGAAAAGTTTCCTTCTTCAAGACAAATATCAGAACAGCATGGCAAATACGAATCGTTGCTAAGTCATGTAACAAACAATAGCTAAAAAAAAAACAAGATTTTAGCTTGTACTGAGGGTGTTCCAGCTCCGCTCGGCTCGTTGCCAGGGCGTCGAGATCACACCCTCCACCACCACTCCCAGAGAACAGTGTTCCTCCGGAGTCCAACCTCAGTAAAGAGGTCCCATCTCGAAGCTGACTCCCTACCTCACCAACAAGAAGGAAGAAGTGCAATGAACAGAAACTAGTACTAGAGTCGAAATAACTTTGTAACAAACTAAAGTCTATCATATCAATTTGCGATATTAACGTATAGTACCTATTTATACGGTCGAAAAATAAACGGTAAATAAGCGATGCCCTGGACTTTGTTTTAATATTCAAAGTTCTGTGTATCGCTACAATGGTCATGGACAGGCGTTATCTCTTACTATCAGGAAAGCATCTCGTTCGTCTCATTACTTTCACATAAAAACACAATCTTAGCTGTTTTTTGTTTCTTTCCATCGAAAGGTTGTCTGGAAGAAATCGCTCTAGGCGATAAGGCCGCTGTTACACGTCACATATTTATTAATATATGTGATTTTTGTTTTGTTGTATTCTTTATCTCTATTGAAAGTTTTGTACTTGTATATGTTACAAGCGGACGCCTCGCGGTTTCCCCCGCGTAGTTCCCTTTCCCTTGGGAATACAGGGATAAAAAGTAGCCTATGTCACCCGGGGATAGTGTAGCTTCGCAACGGTGAAATAATTTTTGAAATCGGTCCAGTAGTTTTGGAGCCTATTCAATACAAACAATCAAATCTTTCCTCTTTATAATAGTATTGAGATATCATAGGACGTTACACACAGCGCCATCTGACCCCAAACTAAGCAAAGCTTGTGCTATGGAAGACAGATAACCGTTAGAATGCCACTGTAAATGCGACAGCCCTGTTAATTCATTGGTAATATGTCTGCTTTGAGAGCCTAAGGGCGTGGGTTCGATTCCCACTCAGGACTAACATTTGTGTGACTAACATTGATGTTTATTCTGTGTCTGTTTGTACTGTATGTATTATAAGTATGTATTTACAAAAAAAAGTATTTAAGTATTCTGTCAGTTGTCTGGTCCCCATAGTAGAAGCTTTGCTTAGTTTGGGGCTAGATGGCGCTGTGTAAAATGTTAGAATAATTATAGTTTTTTTTTCTAATATATATTTATACTTATATTAAATACAGTACACCCTCAGTACACAGTTAAAGGTAAGCTAAGTAAGTTGTAAAGGTAAAATATAAAAATTCTATAAATTCTTGCCGTCTACAAGAAAACTGGTCCCACTGTAACATTTCCACTGCGTTCCACCTACCAGTCTGGGTATATATACCGCCTTATCTCGTGGCCGAATTGCTATCAGTTAGGGCGGAATATTAGGGCGGAATCACGACAAATTGCACTTTCGCCTTAACGAGATAAAATTTGGAAAATTAACCCGTCGACAAGTACGGCTAGCAATTTCTACGCCAAAATTTTTATTACATAAAATTTTCTATACATTTTTTATTTTGAATTGTAAAAGTCTGGATTCAATACCTCGTAAAATAAACAGTAATTTTAGTTTATCTATAGCATAGATTCTATATATCTATATTATCTGTATTATTATAAAGAGATAAGCTAGCTGTAGTACCCTTCCAACCGGAACACATTAATGTTTACACACTACTGCTTGGCGGCAGAATATCTGGTACAGCGGTGGTATCTAACTGCACAACTTCCTGCTAAGGACTTCTTATTATTAAGGTATCTATTTGATCTGACTTTTCGTGACTGACTTCTTGTTTATGGACTGATCGCTTTTTTATGGTTGAAAAGCTAAGTGTTTGACCACAGCTCACCTGATGTTAAGTGACGGTGTGGTCGAAGCACACCTAGTCAGGAATGGGACTGGTTCTCAAGTGAGACTGCCGGAACACACCGTTAGATACTTGGCGGCAGATTTTCAACTAGGTAGCTAGCCAGCCGAGTACTAAAAAGTACCCTACCCCCATACTATGGTTTCCTCACGATGTTTTCCTTCACCGGCAGCTCAAGCTCATTGTTGGGGTTTGAACCCACGCTCTTCGGCATGCGAACCGACCGCGCTAACCACTGAGCTATAATCGCTACAAAATTCTATTAGATATCTGCATGGTTACCATAGAAAAGCTTTGCTTAGTTTGGGGCTAGATGGCGCTATGTGAAGATGTCTTACGATATTTGTTTATTTGATTACGGAAAGTGGGGCAACGCCCTTGACGAGGTAAATGTCTACATACATATTCGTAAACCAATAGCCAAATTAACTGACAAAACATGGACAGCCCCGTTGGCTCATTGGTAGTATATCTGCTTTAAGAGCTGTAGAGCGTGGATTCGATTCCCAGTCAGGGCAAACATTTTGTGAATAAACAAATGCGTGTTCTGTGTCTGGGTGTTTCTGTATGTATTTATAAAAAAGAAAAATATTTAAGTATTCTATCAGTTATCTGACTTCCATCACACAAGCTCTGCTTAGTTTGGGGCCAGATGGCGCTGTGTGTATAGTCCTACGATATTTATTTTATATATTTATTTATTAATATGCTACAGCCACTACTGCAATATGGTGATTTGCAAAAAATCTTTCGTTACCGGTAAAAAGTATAATTCCACCTTAATCAATATAATTTGCCGCCCGAGTGGGTGTTCCTCGATAGATACAATCTGGGTGCCTTCAAGTCGCGAGTGAATCTGTTTCGTCTAGGTAAGCGTGCGTCATCGTAAACCACATCTTCACTTTACATCAGGCAGGGCGTGGTCAAACGCTAACCAAACGTTTGTTCTGTGTCTGGGTGTTCTGTATGTAAGGTATGCATTTACAAAAAAAAAATTATATATATGTATTCTATCAGTTATCTGACTTCCATCACACAAGCTCTTTTTAGTTTGGGGTCAGATGGCGCTGTGTGTATAGTCCTACGTACGTACTACTATTTTTTTTTTTACAATGGAAACTGATGTGGTTTTGACCCATTTTTCGTTTTAAGGTGGATTTACATACAATAAAATTTTTGCCTGTTTATGGACAAAGGAGCATAATTGTAAAATGAAATCACAGCTATCTACTGGCATTTATTTTAGTCTTTATTTGCGGTAAATAACAATTGATTTAATAAAACAGTAGATTATTAGCATAAAATCAAATTTATGAATTTATGATTTTTATGATTTTAATTTAAAACAAAAAAGCTAAACATTTTTTTTTTTAAAGATGGCTGCCTAATTGTAGTTTAAAAAATAACATGATATTTTTCATGACTGATATGATTTACATAATTTTTTAGCTAAATGGAATAGAATAATGAATAATCCTCTATAATTAATTATGTTATTGTTATTGACGCGGCTTGCGGTAGCGGACATAGCAACTAGCCGATACGGCAGGCAGTGTGTGTGAAGCAAACTTTGTGCGTTGCGCGTCCACCACCGGAAACTGCGGCAGTGTGGGCAAGCTTAGCCGCGGCTATTGCTAGCCGCATTTTAGCACAACTCTCTGAATTTTGCTATAAAACGGCAACAAAAACCATTAAAAAAAAAAATTACGTATATTATGATACTAACTCTTAACTGATACGAGTTTCATGCACAAACAAAAAGTTACCTCTCCAAAATGTTAACATATCAAAAAGAGCAAATATGTATTGTTGCAAATAATTCTACAGAAATATGAGCTCAATTGGTCGCAGATAAAGTTCAAAATAGCATGAATTTGAACGCTAGAATTCGTACAAAACTTTTCAAAAAGGTTAATCGGAGAGGCAGGACTTGTATTGGAAAAAGGTTCATTTGGAAAAAATCAGTTTTTTTAAAACTTTATTAAACATCTCTTATTACTTGAATACGAGAAATATGGCTAAATGTAAATACAGATAAGTTTAATTTAAAAAAAAAAACACGATTACCTACACAGTAATTATTGACCTCGCCAGTGCTTAGTACTATAAAGTAAACATTTTTTTTAAATATCGTCAGTATCACTCCGGATGATGTAAGGATACTAACAATACTACATACATCCATATGTCATGGAAAAATAAAATAACATACATTTCAATACATAAACCCTAAAAGCATTACTCCTATTTTGGGCATTAGTAGGCAGTCGGCAAAATTTATGACAACAGAAACTATGTTACGTACAGCACAAACATAATTTGATATAGCAAATACAACCTAACTTAGCTATGTGTAATTATTGTTACGAACAGTGTAGTCAAAAAACTGAGTGTAGCGAGTGGTTAGCGCGGGTTTACACGCCGAGGAACGTGAGTTCAACCCCCAATAATGAGCTTGAGCTGCCGGTACCGAGTACTAGAAAATACCCTAACACTATGCTATGGAGCATAGTGTTAGGGTATTTTCTAGTACTCGGTTGGCTGGCTACCAACCTCAAGTTGAAAATCTGCCGCCAAGCACCAAACAGTGTGTTCTGGCAGCCTCACGTGAGAGCCAGATTATTGTATATTTCCCCCTGCCCTATCGATATTTTTACTATACATTTTATTTATTTATATATGTACAACATTTCACACCATCCTTACAGGGTTTCCCTAATGCGATGGAGCAAGTCAACATACAATTCCAATTAAATTCGTTAGTCAAAACAATAAAATTCATAAATTAATTCCATAAATACAATACGATAAATTATTCAATAAATTCAATAATGCATAAAACAATACATTATGTCATATCATAGCATGCGTCATAAGTAATCGCCGTTTTATATTATGGTACTAAACATACATATTTTTTCTTATGGTGGGAACGGGAATCTTACCTTAGACACAGAGCCCAGCAACTCCTTGGCTATGTTCTCCTTCATACAAAAGTTTTCTTATCCACACATCCCTAAAACTCGAGGTGCAATAAGGCCGGACGGAAAACAAACTAAATTTTTGAAAACATTTTTCATTGGGCGAGCCACAGTACACATAAAAGTTTCTACAACAGCATCCACTCCAGAAAAAAAACTAAACGAGATTCTCCTGATGGTAAGAGATAACGCCAATCCATGACCATTGCAGCGATACACAGAACTTTGAGTAGTAAAACCAAGTTCAAGACATCGCTGCTTTGGCGCTCATTACTTTGAGGCTTTCGATGGTTAGTCTCAACAGCCCAGTGACAGCAATAATAATAAAAAAATTACAATTAAAAAAACCGATTCCATGACCCTTAAGGCTAGCTAAACGCACTGCTCCGATGAAACAGCGACGTTTCGGAGTAAACGAAAATATCATCGATGTATGCATTTTTTTAGATTTTAGTTGATTTTTTAAAAACCGCTCGTTCGATTTCGGTAAAATTTATATGGGGCCACCTCTAAAATATGATCTACCAATCAAAAAAAGAATCATCAAAATCGATTCATAATTGGCGGAATTATCGCATAACAAACAAAAAAAAAAATACAATCGAATTGTGAACCTCTTCCCTTTTAGAATCGATTAAAAAAAGTAAACACATTTTTTATAAGAAAAGTGATGTGAATGCGACTCTCTCCTGATGGTAAGAGGTAACTGTCCAGACTATTTTAGAGGTAACTCTCCAGACTATTTTAACTATTTTTTTACTTTAAGTAGTAACCTAAATCCAGGGCATCGATGGCTTGGCGTTTATTAAATAAATAAATACTTCAAGCTCTTGATTCGGTAGAACGGCGTGCTGTTCGACTTATTGGTGATGAAAAGTTGGTAGAAGAAAAACTTTTGAGTCTCGAACACCGCCGGAGGGTAGCAAGTCTCTCAATTTTCTACAGGATTCATTTCGGAGAATGTGCTGCTGAGCTGTACGACCTTGTTCTTCCATCCCCTTTTTACCACAGGACAAGTAGAAAGACGGCCCACTACCACCCATACGTAGTGGAATTTCCTTGGGTGCGTACCAAACGTTTCGACTCTACGTTTCTCATCCGTACGGCCAAGGAATGGAACAAGCTACCGGCTTCCTTGTTTCCTGATAGATATAATCTAGATCTTTTCAAGGTCAGAGTGAATAGGTACCTTCTAGGTCTGCGTGCTTCATCTTCGACCACATCGTCGCTTACCATCACGCGAGTTGGTGGTCAAACGCGGACTTATCCGTATTAAAAAAAAATATATCGTAGGACATTACACACAGCGCCATCTGACCCCAAACTAAGCAAAGCTTGTACTATGGGAGTCAGATAACTGATAAAATACTTAAATACTTTTTTTTTGTAAATACATACTTATAATACATACAGTACACCCAGACATAGAACAAACATTTGTTTTATATCACAAAATGCTTGTCCTGGGTGGGAATCGAACCCACGCCCCACAGCTCTTGAAGCAGACATGCTACCAATGAGCCTGCAGGACTGACAGATTACTTTGAGACATTCGATAAATTAGTTTCGATAACCTTGTAACTTAACCAGTTACCTAACTAATTAATTACATACATACATGTTCCCAACACTATGTACCCTACTTTTGGGAATCAATTCAAGGTGATCCCTCGAGATGAGGACGCATAATTCTAACGTGTCAATGATTAGCAAATCAAAATTCATACCAAACTTGATCTCGCATATCATCGGGAAGGAAGTCTCATTTTTACATAGCAATAAGCATTGTTGTGTTAGCGCTGTCGGTTCACACGTCGAAGGGCGTGAGTTCAAACCCCTTGAGCTGCCGGTGAAGGAAAACATCGTTAGGAAACCATAGCATGGTGGTAGGGTACTTTCTAGTAAGTAGGTACTCGACTGGCTAGCTACCAAGTAGAAAATCTGCCGCCAAGCACCTAATTCGGTATGTAAAGTTTTTTTTTTGTAGTTATTTTATATTTTTTACTGATAGTAAACTTTATTTTATGAAACTAATTTGAATATTTTGGCTTTCTATGCGGTAGTTTAATTCTAATACATTTTCAAACTTTTTATAGTTATGACGTCATAACATTGGCTGAATATGTAAAATATGTACCTTTTTTAGGCACTGAAAGAATCCTTACACAGCCAAGGACATGACGTCATTAGAAGTTAATTGAAAGTCAAATTTATTTTATGTATTTTATTAAAATAAACCCCGTCTCATAGTTTAAAGAGTTTTAAACGGAAAAATCATGTACAGGAATGTAATATTTCGAAATGGTTTTGGAATCAGCAAAGTATTTTTTTTCTTTACATACCGAATTGTGTGTTCCAGCTACCTTTTTTTTTATGGTTGACCGGCTAGGCGTTTGACCACAGCTCACTGGATGTTAAGTGAAGGTGTGGTCGAAGATGGTAAAGCACACCAAGCCTGGAATGGAACTGGTTCTCAAGTGAGGCTGCCGAAACACACCGTTAGATGCTTGCCGGCAGATTTTCAATTTGAGGGTGGTAGCTAGCCAGCCGAGTACTAGAACGTACTCTACCAGCATGCAAACCTCATTGGAGAGCTAGTTCTTTTCCAGGCTAAGTGTGTGAACAGAGATTGAGGCAGTTGTCTTTTTTTTATGTAAATGTATTGAGACGAACGAGATGCTCTCCTGATGGTAAGAAAGTCCAGGGCATCGCTGCTTTGGCGCTCATTACTTTGAGACTTTCGATGGTTAGTCTCAACAGCCCAGTAATTTCGCTAGCTGCAGTACCCTTCAAACCGGAACACACTAATGTTTATACACTGCTGCTTAGCGGCAGAATAACTGGTACTGCGGTGGTACCTACCTAGACGACCTTCTGCTAAGGAGATCTACCACCAAGTAAGTGCAGTGACTCACCCAGTATGTAGACCATGTTCTTGGTCCAGCGCTGAAGCTCCTTGCGAATAGCCCGACGTTCCTGCTGACAGCGAGAAAACGAGCACTCCGCCATTGCACTCGACCGACCCTAAAAACCAAACGCATAAGGTTAATTTTCAAAAAAAAATTACAATCATCATTTCAGCCGTAGGACGTCCACTGCTGGACTTAGGCCTCCCCCATTGACTTCCATAAAGATCAGTTGGATGCGGCTCGCATCCAGCTCGTTCCTGTGGTCCTTATTAGGACGGCGTAAGATCGAAATTTACAAGAAAGTCCGCAAAGCAGAGTCAAGATGAACCAAGGTTCAGCAAGCGTATAGCATGTTTTGACTTCTGCTATAGAAAACGTAATACAAGTTCTTCTTTATTTATTTTTTTGGAGTCGCATTTTGAACATTTGCCAGTGTCAAGTGTTGTTTATATTTTCGATTGATTGATTCAGGCGTTACTTTGCGGAAGTTCATTTTGAATATTCAAGGTATATATTTGGTAATGTATTTCTACAGAGAAGAGGATATTAAGATATTTGGTTTCTTTTTTTATATTTAGAATTATTTATTTTAATTAGATTTTTGTTAACTTATATTTTTAAAGTTGATGTCAAATTAGTACTAGAAATTAAGTAAAATTAAGTTTATAATTAATAAATTATAGTAAAAATTATGTCTCTCGAATATGTACATTGTACCTACTCGTATTTCTTATAAAAAAAGTACTGGAAGTTTCATTGGATATTTAGTAAGATAACAAACATGGTAATAATTAAGCTTACGCCAGACAGGCGCAGCTTGTAGTAGCGGCTAAAACCACAGCTAGGTCACAATGCCAAGATTTCAGTGGCGTGAGTTTAGCTTCACACAGACACCGCTTGAAATAAAGCTAAATTCTCGAGGCCC
Organism: Biston betularia; assembly: GCA_905404145.2. Classification (NCBI taxonomy): domain Eukaryota; kingdom Metazoa; phylum Arthropoda; class Insecta; order Lepidoptera; family Geometridae; genus Biston; species Biston betularia. Next base: position 7,456,432 of record FR989885.1, read on the forward strand.
TCACAGCTTCCGCCACAGGTCGTGTCAATGTGGACTAGGCTTTAAAGTATTGATTAGCTCAGAAACATGTAAGTCAGTGCGGCTTTGAAATCGATGACATGATCGTGAGATCATCAACCTTTGCTTTAGATTCAATTTATTATAGGCTAGATGAAGTTTAGGTTGACTTAACTTAATTGCGTTATTCTGTAATGTTATTGCAATTAATTTTTATTTTTTTATGGTTGACAGGCCAGGTGTTTGACCACAGCTCACCTGATGTTAAGTGAAGGTGTGGTCGAAGATGAAAATATCAGGACAAGAATAGTAAAAGAATCGCCCTTTAAGGCGCGAGATACACATACCTACGTGTATGGTAAAGACATTTTTCTACGAGGACGCGAGGCCCCTGCAAGAGCGAGGCTCCGGGCAGTTGCCCTGCTTGCCACTCCCTAAGGCCGCCACTGCATTGTAGTCAACCGATTGTACCATCGTCACTGTCTAAGGCTGTAATTTTGTGCATAATATCTTTGAAATTATTCAAAAATCGAACACCAAAACGGTTAATACCGTTAACGACTTAATGCCCACGATGGACAGTTTGTTTGGGAGATGCACGACTTGCATCAGGAAACAGGAGGTAATGAAATTTCAGTTTGAGATACGTGCCAGCTTTTAGAAAGGACGTAGGTGATTGAATTCAGGTTTCAAGCTAGCCCTTTAAAAGTTAAAAGCAGTTTTAGTCCTTAACACTTGCTTTTACGGGCGAATTTTCCGTGGTAACAAGATTCCAAGGTTGTCTGTTTTGTTGGAAAGGGTTTTATGAGCTTAAATGGGTATATAGTTAACGAAATCTAATGAAAACTTTTAAACAAAGAACTGTTTATAAGACGGCTAATCTGTAGATGACAGTGACATTTTCGACAAAGAAGCATAGATTTGTAAAAAAGGTAGGTTATACACGTGTTCTATTTGCTATTAATATCTACTATATATATTAGACCGACATATTGCCGATGTCCGATTGGACTCAAATTTGGTAATGTATCTTTAGTTACAATACAATGATATGGTACGATGGAGCTGGTTTGGTGATGGAGACGGTGGCCTTAAGAACTTCTGAACTAAACAAGATAAACCCATCGAGTTTGGACTCGATTGATTCGTCTTGAGGAGCACTGTTTATCATACTTATAATAGGGGAGACCGGGGATGGTTGACTATAGGGGTAGGTAGACTAACAGCCAAAAACTCGTTAACGATGTGAGTATTACGTTATCCCGACACAGCCGCGCATTACTCTCCACTCCCCGCTCAGTCGTCCAGAGCGCCGCGCCGCAGGCGCACGCCGTTTTCGAGCAGTGACACGTGATTTCTTTTCGTATCATGTAAGTAATATTTTCATATTGCATATTTTTTCTTCTGACACCTACACATTTTATGCTAACCATTTGCTTATTAGTCAGAGTGTTTCGTGAGTGCATAATAAGCATATTTCATATATTATTTCTTAAGTTGACGGCAGTGTTTAGGTAACCCATGCCATTGAAACTTAAAATGGCGTCTGGGGTTGGTAGAATAATTTCTTTCGGGGCTGGTTGAATAGTTAGTCGACCAACCCCAATATAAGTTGAAGTTTGCAATATCTCGCAAATTTTCCTTTTATTCGTATTTTAATATTTATTTTGTTACAGCACGATGAGGACCTATAAAAGAAAGACTGAACGAGCTGATAGACCAAAAGATGTTGTAGAAAGAGCATGTCATCTAATAATTCATGACAAAAAAAGTATTAATTCAATTTCAAAACAATATGACATACCCTACAAGACGTTACATCGTTATGTGGCGAAACTAAAGAAGAAATTGGAACGTAATCCGAACTTGACGAGAGCAGAATTAACCTTGGACTCAGTGGGATACATTAAAAATAGGCAAGTTTTGACTGATGCAGAAGAAGAAGCTTTAGAAAGTTATTTAAAAAAATCTGCTGATATATATTATGGTTTAACACCATATGAAACACGAAAAATGGCATATCAGTTTGCCATAAAAAATAACAAAGCTATGCCTAACTCTTGGAGAACACAAATGATGGCTGGCGAAGATTGGTTAGGCTCATTTCTCAAACGTCATCCTACTTTATCCATAAGGACACCAGAAGCAACAAGTCTTGCAAGAGCTACATCATTCAACAAACATAATGTCAGTATGTTCTTCGCTAACTTAACTACTGTTTACCAACGTTTGAATTTAAGCCCCGGTGATATCTGGAACGTCGATGAAACAGGTATGACAACCGCACAAGTACCGAATAGAGTAATGGCACGACGTGGTGTTAAAAGTTTAGGCAAGATGACATCAGCTGAGAGAGGAACACTGGTGACGGCTGCAGTAGCTGTTTCAGCTGTAGGAAATATGGTTCCACCATTTTTTGTATTCCCACGCGTCCATTATAAATCCCATTTTGTTAGAGGTGGCCCTATAGGATGTGAAGGTGACGCTAATGCTTCCGGATGGATGAAGGAAGAGAACTTTGTCAAGTTTGCCAAACATTTCGTGAAATATACCAAACCTAGTAAGGAAAAACCTGTACTTTTGTTGTTGGATAACCATGACTCTCACTTATCCATTGAAGTGTTGGACTACTTTAAATCTAATGGAGTAACCGTTCTATCATTCCCTCCGCATTGTAGCCACAAGCTACAACCTCTTGACAGATCTGTGTATGGACCATTGAAAAAGTATTTCAACCGAGCGTGTGACAACTGGATGGCTAGTAACCCGGGAAAAACTATAACAATTTATGAAATACCGGAGCTACTTAAAACGTCACTACCGTTGGCTGCTACAATTGAAAATATTCAATCAGGATTCAGAGTATCCGGGATTTCGCCATTGAATGAAAACATCTTTCCTGACTCCGAGTTTAATGGTTCTTATGTGACAGATAGGCCGATGCTCACTTCCCGTGATGGTGATAATCCTGCAGCATCTGATGTGAGCACAGATGCTGTTCCATCTACTTCTGCTACATCTAACAGGTTGTCTATTGTCGAAGAGGTTCCAATTCCTGATCACCGTACAATAAGTGAATCTCACTCTCTGGCATCAAATACAGATCAGATTACTACCACAATACCCTCTTCTACAAGATTTTTGAGTACAGAATGTGAGTCACCTTCTCTTTTAGACGAAACATTCAATTCTATATTTGAACCGGAATTGAGAGAAAACGTCAAAACGCCAGAAAACGTTTATTCTACAGAAGCCAATGCGCCATCTTTACACAATCTAAACCCATTTGAAGAGCTAAGACCATATCCAAAAGCGGCGCCACTTTTAGAAAATAAAAGAAATGTTCGCAAACGTAAAAGTACCATATATACTGACACCCCGGAAAAACAAAAACTTTTAGATATGAAAAACAAAAGAGAAACCTATAAGAAGAAAAAAACAGATACGAAGACCAGAGTAGAAAAAGGAAAGGGTAAAGGAAAAGGAAAGGGTAAAGGAAAAGGAAAGGGTAAAGGAAAAGGAAAGGGCAAAGGAAAAGGAACAGATAAAGTTAACGAGATTGCTGATGACACCGACGATGAAAATTACGCTAATGCTGTAGATTCAGATGATGAGGATACTATTTGTATAGAGTGCACTGAATCCTACGTCGATAGTGTTCCAGGTGAACAATGGATTGAGTGCATAAATTGTAAGTTGTGGGCTCATTCCAAATGTGCAAGAGGCAATCTAATGTTTTATGAATGCAAACATTGTAATTCTGATATTGAAGATTGATAACTTGCCCTTTTTTTAAAGAATACAAAGATTAATATGAGACTGATTAAGAGGTTAGTTCAAACAAAATGATTATTACTTTTTATGATAAAACAAATATATAGATGATTAAGTTTAGATACTAAAATTAGGTATTTAGTAATTACTATAATTTCAACAGAGCAATAAAAATGTGCATTTAATTTCTAGAAAAGTTAATTTAAAATTGTTTAATTAATAAAACTAATAAATGTTTAAATAAAAACTAAGAGGTGATAGTTTTGTTAAAGACTTAAAAGATATAAAGTTAATTTAAAATTGTTTAATTAATAAAACTAATAAATGTTTAAATAAAAACTAAGAGGTGATAGTTTTGTTAAAGATTTAAAGATATAAAGTTATTTTAATACTGTTTAATTAATAAAACTATATGTTTACATAAAAAACAGAAGTTGATAGTTTTGTTAAAGACTTTTTGTAATGTCTGTACTTGATTAAAAATGATTTTGAATAAAAAGTTTTGTTAAATTATAAAAAAAAAGGTTTTATTACTTGACACTTTTCACAATTTGTCACTTATTGATACGTAAGTCTACTTACCCCGGGCATATAGTCAATCTACCCCGGAACTGGGGTAAATTGACTAAGAGTTGGTGTTCTGTAAAATGCGTTAAATTATGATAATTATATTGATTAATCGACTTCTTTTTGTATTATTTTATAAGTATAAGAGTTCTTCTATCCATTGATGCAGTTTTATTGTCTGTATGTACAAAAACACAAAAAATATGTATGATTTTGTAAAAAATTAGTCAACCATCCCCGGTCTCCCCTACCCTTGTTTTATCGATCCACCTCTTTTTTCCCATTTTTAAACAGTACCCTTTCCCTCCCGTGGCGCCACCTATCGTGACGCTCCGGTAGTAATTCATAGACCAAGTAAAGTATTCCCTTTGCCCGCGAAATCAAACTGAAAGCTAACACTTACCTACTAAAAAGTTAAAAATAAATTTAAAGTAGACAAATATTTTTGAAAACAAGCTTTTATCTAGAACAGTAAAGCAATAAGTTAAAAATTAATCCAGTAAGTATTTGACGTGTAGGTACTTAGATATTCAAATTATTAAAGTAATGAAAATCAGGTCTTTCCGATATCTATAAATAAAAATAAATAATAAATAAATATCGTAGGACATTACACACAGCGCCATCTGACCCCAAACTAAGCAAAGCTTGTACTATGGGATTCAGATAACTGATAGAATACTTAAATACTTTTTTTTGTAAATACATACTTATAATACATACAGTACACCCAGACACAGAACAAACATTTGGTTTTATATCACAAAATGCTTGTCCTGGGTGGGAATCGAACCCACGCCCCACAGCTCTTGAAGCAGACATGCTACCAATGAGCCAACAGGGCTGTCATCTTTATTTTAACTTGCGCATTAACCTCAAGACTATCGATACCAATTACTATATAACATTTATCGAACAAGTATCGACTGTACGGGCAATGCCCTCGACGGAAGGAGCTAACGAAATTCTAGGAAAAACCTCCTTTCTCATCAAGGAACACCCCGACACCCACCGAATATGCCCGAGCCACCCGAATCTGGCCCCGAATTCTTATTTCAAACTCCAGACGGGGGCCAAGGGGGGGTATCGCGAAACTATTCTTATTTTAAAATCTCTCTCCACGGAATATGCCACGAAAGAGGTTCTTATTTTAAAAATATCACGCTCCACCGAAATTTTCTTATTTTAAAAACTTGAGAGGGGGGTGCGAACGCTCTTCCGAAATCCTTCCCCCCCTCCCAGTGGCCAGTTATGATATTCTTATTTTAAAATAGCTCGAAGCGTTCGGATTCTGTTATTAAGATGGCGTGTGCAGCAATATGAAGACTTGAACGAGCGAGCGAGACGAGACTTGAGATCAGTAAGTTATAACAAAGGAGGTTTCCGAAAGAAAGGCATCCTAACAGTATACTCAAACTTTAATAATAAACACTTTTAGCTGTAATGAAATTTCTAATAACATCGCAAAAACGCATCTCCATTCGGCATCCCTGACCTACCACGTGACCTACTTTCAAAGCTTTACTTCGCTTCAACATTGTAATTCTTAATTTAGGTAAAACAGACCGCTTGCTTTCTCAATTTAAACACTCACCTTAATATCAACTTAGTGAATATTGCTTTTAATTATTTTTTAATATCAAGTAATTTTTTGGCTACATAAACATTTAAAAAAAGTAGAGCGCCAAATGAAATTAAAAAAAAACCATTGATCAACTTTATTGTCATAAGCGCAGTTAGTCGATATTCGAATTTTAAAACGCATCTGTCGATAGGTAGTAAAAAAGATAGAAAAAAACAACCAATAATCTTTCCCGCCAATTTCCATCGCTGTCAAATTTGGAACCGCGTCGCGCCCGCCTCCCCCTAGCCCAGATCAATTTACGATAACTCGGTTGGTGCTCTGTCTCGTTTTGTCTTAAGACGATTGACTATACCCGTCTCTAGGATATATTTTAGGTCGTAGCTGTTCATTATTAAAACTGGATATCTGTCCTTTTGTGAGAGAAAATTAATTTGCAAATTAGTAATAGACCTCATTAACATACAAATAATGTAACACAACTTTCAAACTTTTATGTACCTAACTAAGCCAAAATGAAAAATTAATCCGTAAACAAACTAGTATGTTTTTTTTAATCAATAGATATTGTCACAACTTTATGCGCTTTAATGGCATAAAATACAAAATTTCTAAAGTATTTATTTGCTTTTGGCTTCGCACTTAGTGCATTTTGCCGGTATCATGTATTTTAATAATTCCAAGTATTTATTTCATTCAAAAAAAATAGTTATTTAGGTCTAAGTCACACAAACTAAGTCATGGTCACGTCATGAAGGAATGGTAACGTTACTAGAAATAACATTAAAATAAGTAGATACATGTGACATTATGTAACAATCGTGCTCAACACATCAGCACTATAAGATTAAAAACAAGTTGTTTTTTTTTTAGTTATTTTGTCAACTAAATATAAGTGGCCAGTGTCCAGTTCTGATATGACGGATACCTCATTCCGCCTTACCCCAGCCATTCTATGGCCCGGGACTTATTTTTAACCGGTGTGCGTACTACACATGTCCGCGTGTGTGAGTGGGGGTGGCGTGCGTGTGTGTGCGTCCGTTTGAAATATTCCCCCGTGCGGCGCTTGGAATTGATGTTTTTAATTAGTTTGCAACGGTTTTCGTCGGTGGCCAGTATCAAGTTTTTATTATTATTTATTAAATTAATTAAGATTATTATTGCGAGTATTGCTATAACTTAGATAGTTTTTTTTTTCTTGGCTTCGTTAATTACTACTGCGTGTTGTAAGATGCTTAAATTAAAACTCAATTAGCAAAAAACAAACTTTGATTGTTTAAATTTTAAATCTATACTAATATTGTAAAGAGGAAATATTTTTGTATGTTTGTAACGAATAAAGTCAAAAACTACTGGAGCGATTTCAAAAATTCTTTCACCGTTGGGAAGGTACACTATCCCCGGGTGACATAGGCTACTTTTTATCTCTGTATTTCCACAGGAACGGGAACTACGCGGGGGAAACCGCGAGGCGTCCGCTAGTAATATTATAAATGCGAAGGGGTCTCTTCTTCGCGGTGTAAAGGTTTAACGAATCGATAAAATTATGATTTGACATAGCTTATGACATCATTATCCCATCTTATAGTTTAAAGAGTTACAGAGTTAGCTAGTTAGTTTAGTAAACGTAAAACCAATGTACAGGAATGTAACATTTCAAAATGGTTTTGGTAAATTTGGGTAATAAAGTATTTTTTTTTCTTTACATACCGAATTGCTGACAAGTTTCCTAGCACGTCCCTTAATTGACTCCATCGCCTGAAGCTGGCTGGTAAGTTTTGGCGGGAACACGGAGAGAGTCGTGTCGCCCCGTTGTATTTTTTTCCAAAACCAGTGTTTTGTCGAGTGTTTATGCATAAAAATGGTGGTGTTTTATTCATAAAGTGTCAAATCACAAGCGCGAGTGTGGGAAAATGATATAATGTGGTGAAACATGACTTTTCGTGTTGCTTCCTAAACTCCATCGAAGCTTATAGTAAAGTCGCCACTACTTTACTAAAGCATGACTAAACTTGACTGATACGGACTGGACTTGACAAAGACTGGACTTTTACTATAACTAAGTAGGTATAGCTGCGAGGCAACTTATTCAGCATATAAAACATTTGACACTTTTTTTAAATATAAAAGGTAATGAGACGACCGAGTCGCTCTCCTCTCTGATGGTAAGAGATGACGCGTGAACAAAACAAAGTCCAGGGCATCACTGCTTTGGCGCTCATTACTTTGAGACTTTCGATGGTTAGTCTCAACAGCCCTGTAATTTTGCTACCTTCAAACCGGAACACAGTACCTACTAATGCACCTTACACACTACTGCTTGCCGAAAGAATATCTGATACTGCGGCTGTACTTACCTAGACGACTTCCTGCTAAAGAAATCTACCACCTAGCAAATTATATTATGATTAAATTTTAATAAAATTTGGAAATATCAAAGTTTATGTAACACTTTACCTGTTGACCATATGGACCAGTTGGACTTGAAGGAAAATGGTAAATGCTCAAAATGCGACGCCAAATTAAAGAAAAAAAAAATCTGGTCGGTACCCGAGTGTAATGAGACGTGAATCCATAGACAAAGGCAAACTTTAATTGAATGCCAGTTGGCAACGTTTTCGTCAAAGTTGTGGTGAAATACGGGCGTGTCGGTAACCCGCGGTAGCTACTGCTATTTATTCTTGAACCGGGCCGTTTCCTGAAACTTTCCTTTGTCGGATGCTGTGTGGGCGGGAAGCTGGCCCATTCATTGTTGAACACGTGTCTTTTGATTTTGGAACTGTTTTAGACTTTTGTTTTTTGTTTTTTGTTGCGATGACAGCTCAATGGCTTGAGCTGCCGGTGAAGGAAAACATCGTGAGGAAACCATAGCATGGTGGTAGGGTACATTCTAGTACTCGACTGGCTAGCTACCACCCTGAAGTTGAAAATCCGTCGCCAAGCATCAAATGGTGTGTTCCGGCAGCCTCACTTGGGAAGCAGTTCCATTCCAGGCTAGGTGTGTTTACCATTTTCAACCACACTGTCAATTGATATCAGACGAGCTGCAGTAAAAAACTTAGGCTGTCAAACATAAAAAGAAGTCTATAACTTGTTTCTAATTACTTAGGTATCTTATTTTATCAGCGTCCAATTATAAATGACTAGTAGGATGTCCCGGCTTCGCGCGGGAAAATAAAACTCGATTAACAATATAAATATAGCCTATATCACTTAGTGATAATGTAGCATTCTAATGATAAAAGAATTATTCAGATCGGTCCAGTAGTTTCGGAGCCTATTCAACAAATCAAATCAACAAAAAACCCAAACCTTTCCTCTTTATAGTAAGTGTATATAACTAGTTCTTAGCAGAAGAAATTAGTTAACCGCTTTCCTTTTATAATAATCAAGTCAGCAAAAGCTTCTATTTATGGCACCAAGTTTCTCAAAAAGGCATGAAATAAAATTAAAAAAATTATGCTCACTAAAAAGGTATTCAATCGATTGGCATGTGATTTAACAATCACATGCCAATCGAACAATACAATGTAAGCAAATAAAGGTCATTGTTGCACTGCAGGCATGGGGCATGGTACAGTAAAGAGACCTGTTGCAGATCGCTTTTGTTTTTGTTGACATGAAGCTATAGAATAGTCGCCGTTTCCACAAGCGTTTGTGAAAACGGCGACTTTTGAAACGGCGAAAATTTTGTGGTTGCTAACAGTCGTTTCAGTTACAGTCGAGACTCGACCAAGCGCTTGAAGAGTCAACACGTCCTGAGGATGCCTCGTGTAGAGGCGAACACGTGTCGGCAAGATTGTAGTAGCTATTTTAATTAGATTTTTGTATAATTACATTTTTTTTAGTTCATGTCAAATTAGTTCTAGATATTAAGTAAATTTACGATTAAGCTTTTTATTAATAAATTGTTGTCAAATTAGTTAAATTTAAGTCCTCATCACTGTTGTAACTGAAACGACTGATGATTAATTAAAATTTTGAAATTTTCATATTATTTTCTCCTTCTGTTCGACATTTTTTATTTTGTATCATTTTTGACAATCGATTAATTAACCATGACATTTGATTAATTAACCATGACATATTAAATATTGCAACTAATTAATCTGATTGACATTTTCTATAATTCTAATTTAATATGCAAATGTTCTACATATATCGTCACTCCATCGAGTCTCAGGGCGTCCTACGCTACGTTTGCCAATACGCGGTCTCCACTCTAGAACACGTCTACCCCAGCGGTTATCGGTTATCAGGACAGCTGGCGGTGGATAGAAGCGAAAAGCCGAAGATCGGGCTGAGTGGCGTGTCTTGGAAGAGGCCTATGTCCAGCAGTGGACTAATATAGGCTGATGATGATGATGACAATGATGATGATGCAAATGTATTTAGTCATTGCTTATTGTTAGTAATAGGTAGTTTAATTCTTTTGCATGCCGTAAGTTAAAATATGGAGGTCTTTTTTACTTTCCATCTATTTATTTGTATACGTACCCATATTTATGCAAGAATGAATTATGACTGTTAAGCGGAAAAAAACTAACTTTGAATATTCAAAATGAACTTCCGGAAAGTATCACCTGAATCAATTCATCATTACTTTCTTAGTTTAATTAGCTTATCGCAGATAAATTGTGTAATTTTACGGATACATTCACAAATGTGCCATAAAATAGATTCAAGCATTAAGTTGTTAGGCATCTCTACATATAAAATATCATCTATCAAATTTACGAGTTGCACGTATATAAAGTTACCTCTTGTAAAAACTGTTGCGTCACTGAATTCTACTTTCCTAAATAACTAAAGTACGTTTGAAAATTGGGACAGGGCTTGTGGCGGACGTAAATAAAAGCTTTGCAATGAACTTCTCAGAATTCTATGGTATCACCGAGGGGTGGGGGATCCATCGTGTTGGAGGGTTGGGAATCTGTGCAGTGCCTGCGACCTAGTTATACGTTTAAGAGCCTGCTTATGTTACGTATCAAATCTCATCTTTAATGTACGTGTTCAAAATTTGATTTCATCCTACCAACGTTGATTTGGAATTAAGGAGGAGGTTGTCAATTCGACTGCATGTTTTTTTTTTGTTTGTCATTCCGCTAATTATGGATCGATTTTGATGATTCTTCTTTTGGTCTGTAGGTTATACTTCAGAGGTGATCCCATATAAATTTCAATGAAATTGTTTGAGCGGTTTTTAAAAAATCAACAAAAATCTAAAGTTTTCGTTTACTCCAAAAGCTCGCTGTTTCATTGGAGCGGTGCGTTTAGTTGGCCGTGGAGTCGGTTTGTTGATGATCTGTTGTTAACTAACGGTGAATAACACATAGGACCTACCCCAAACCAGAACATACACTACTGCTTGGCAGTTCAATATCTGATACTACAGGATTGCCTATCTATAGACGATCTCCTGTAATGAAATCTACAACAATTTATTAGAACAATCATTATGCTAGTGTTTATCATACACTAGCAGACGCCTCGCGGTTTCACCCGCGTACTTCCGCTCAGTGGCGAATACAGGGATAAAAAGTAGCCTATGTTGTTTTTGAGTTTATTCGTTACATACAGAAATACAAAAGAGGTAAAGGTAGATAGATAGGTAGAGGTAAAGGTGGTTCGATATCCATATAATTTTTTTTTTGCCATTTATGAACAAATGGAGTATAATTTTACAGTGAAATCACAGCTACTGGCATTTATTTTGGTATTTATTTGCGGTAAATAATAATTGCTTGAATAAAACAGTAGATTATTAGCATAAAATAAATGCCAGTAGTTGTGATTTAACTGTAAAATTATGCTACATTTGCCCACTAATGGCAAAAAATTATTTGTATGGAAATCGAACCACCTTAACTTCATACTTTTCAACCATTTCATGGACAGGTGAGCGTTTCGCTCGTCTCATTACTTTAACATTTCAAAAATGCAATATATTGATAGCATAATCAACGCGCACCGAAAAATTCTTATCCCCGTTTATCCCAAGTTTCTAAGGGGGCAGCGCCACCCCCCACCCCAGCCGTGGGGCAACGTCTCGCGCGCCTGTGTGAAAGAATGCCGGGAATCAATACAGTGGTGCACATTAAATTGGTCGAGGGTGGGCACCACCCCGTCGCTCCCCACGATTTTTTCGGTGATTTTCCACTGGGGTTTAAATATGTTATTAGTTTGTGTATAGAATGGATTTTAATTACTTTAGATTTTTCTATTTCACCTTTATTTTATACTAGCTGCGCCCCGCGGTGTTACCTGCTACATGTTTCGGGATAAAAAGTGTGTTAATCCAGGGTCTCAGCTACCTCCACAACAACGTTCATCCAAATCTGTTCAGAAGTTTTTGCGTGAAAGAGTAACAAACATCCATTCATACTCACAAACTTTCGCATTTATAATATTAATAAGATAAATAATTATGTTAGGTTATGCTAGGTTTTGTTTTTAGAAGTTTGTAGATATATTTTAAATTCTAAATATTTTTTTATATATGCTAGAAATTATGTATTTAGTATAGGTACATACATAACAGTTATTATGTAAACCCAACAGTTGTTTAAATGTAGCCATAGAAAGCGCTCTTTACGATGGAATTAGAGTACCTACTATCATGATTAAGTCTTTCTTTTAAGCACTTCCGATAGAAATGTAAAAATGAGTTTACTGCTTTGCGAAAAACGATAATTCTATTTTTTTTCTGCAATGCACTTTGTTTATTCTACCAATGTTAATTAGTAACTTTTATTACTAAGTATGTATTCTTGTTTTTCAGTGGGTGTTTCACGAATCTAAAACTTTTTTTAGCATCGCGTTTTGCGCATACGTGCTCATAAAGTGCCGAATTACGCGTACGTTTTTGGGGAAAAAAAATAAATGTTGTGATATATATATACGTACATATTATTATATAATTGTTTCCAAAGCTTCGTAGAAGCTTCTTATAAAGTCGCCATCGGTACTTTACTAGGTCAAGTGTAACCATGACTTAATTTATCTGACTATGACTTTGACTAAGACTTAATTTATGAGACACTTTAAATAATGCACAAAGGGCAATTTTAAAAAAACCTACATACGTGCGTATTTTAATTATGTATTATAGTAATAATAAATCATTTATTCACAATTCAGCATAAATATAAAAATAAAAACAATAAAATTTGCATTTATAAGCAAAAAGTCAAAATCCAAAAAAAATAATTAAAAAAGCTAATTCAATAAAAAGTTCCTACCTACACAGTATCTAGTAGGTACCTACTACTTTCGCTCGGGCCATATTATCATGTAACATTTTTTTTAAACAATTAATGTAGGTAGGTATGCAAAGATCTAAGAATATTTTTTCTACCTCCTTGAGTTAGCGAACGAAGTTCATTTCTTCTTAGGTTGTAGACACACTTAGAAAAAGAATTATGTCATTAAAACCAAAATGGAAAAAAAATTACAGCTGTCACTTAAACCTGACTGCGACTTGCTTCGCTTGACTATGACTTGTTTGTGAATACATAAGGAAATGGATAATGGAGGATGGGTAGGTATCGCTTTGGCGGCGGGTGGACCTAGATTTAATTAGTTTTTATTGACATATATTCTTATATGACTTATCTATCTATACTATTATATAAAAGAAAGATTTGATTGTTTGTTTGTTTGTATTGAATAGGCTCCAAAACCACTGGACCGATTTCAAAAATTCTTTCACCGTTAGGAAGCTACACTATCCCTGAGTGTCATAGGCCACCTACTTAATATTAGTAAATAAAAAGTGAACCATTATGAATTATACATAGATGTATACCTATTATTAAGATTTATTTTACTTTTCTTTTTTTTTTTTTCTTGTATTATAAGTATGTATTTACAACAAAAAAAAAGTATTTATGTATTCTATCAGTTATCTGACTTCCATCACACAAGCTCTGCTTAGTTTGGGGCCAGATGGCGCTGTGTGTATAGTCCTACGATATTTGTTTATTATTTTATTTATTTATTTACTTAATTATTAGATCTACCGATACTGGCAAAGTGCAGAAAATGCGATGCCAAAAAAAAAAATTGGGGCCGCTTCTTTTCGATTTTCTACGTATTATTATTAACATGAATATTATAATACACATAATAAGTAACATTTACTTATTTACTTAGTACCTGTAAGTACTTACTAAATTAAGTATCAAAGTTAAAGTTTTTATTCTATACCTTTTCATTTAATATCTCTGCAATATAGAACTGCCTTATCAAAACTTCACATTTTTGTCTTTACCAGAGTTTCAATTTAAAATTTTATTTCCCCGCTTGACCCAAAGGGGAGAGAGACGACAGAAGCGGGGAGAAAGGGGGGATCTCTGAAGACACTCATTATAACCAATTTCATCGTATTTTTTTTGGTTTTTTATAACCATTGTTTCACTGATGGCTCATTTTGCGCCTTTATTCAGGTTTTGTTTTTTTTTTTGCTTTGAAAGAGGATTTAGTTTGTTTTCGTGGCACAATTACGGTTGGCTAGCCTGCGCTGCCTGAGGTGAAATAGGTCGTTTGCTTTTTGTATTTGGTTGGCGACACTGAAAACGGTAACAATCCGAGGAAGTTTCAGGTGGAGCATATTTTTATTTAACGTTTCTCAAACATCTTTTGTCTTTCTTCATAAGCTAATTAACTACCTAATATGATTATTCAAATGAATAGTACTTAGTGCTTTACTTAAAATTATTTAAATATTTCTGTTCTAAATTTCCAATGCACAAAAGCAAATGTATCGATAAATATACAGAAACGTTCTCCTTGATCCATGAAGAAATAGAACACTTGAAATGCATAAGGGTTTATGTTGATTTGCGAACCCTTTATGTATTAACAATGTAAGGAATAACGGTATTAATTTTATATTAATTTTAAAATAAATTAATAGAAATAAGTCTATATATGCTATATAAATATTTTGGAAACTCGTTACATTAGATTTTATGCATGAATGTATGAAGAAGCATAGAAATACATAGAAATAAGAGTTAGTTTGCCAGAAAGAGAAGAAAAAAAATTGTACTTATTGTGTAGTTGAAAAGTAGTTTTGGGTGGGTCTTTACATCCGACCATATGCTTCTTATGTCCAGAAATATAGCCCATGTTACTCAGGGACAACGTAACATTCTAATGGTGAAAGAATTTTTGAAATCGGTCCGGTAGTTTTTGAGTATTTTTCGTTATAAACATACAAAAATTCAAATCTTTCCTCTTTATAACATTAGTGTAGATATGACATTACAAATCAGTCAGGTATATAATAATTAATAAAAATAATAATAATGAAAACAATGTTAAAATTACAATTATAATTACAAAATTTATATAGTTGCAAATGTAATGTGATTAATAAAAAAAAATACACATAAGAATACAACAAGAAATGTCAAGTGAATAATAGTCAAAATAAATCATATAAAAATATGTCAATCAAAAAATAAATGTCAAAAATAATCGTAATAGCGTTATCTCTACCATCAGGAGAGCGACTCGTTCGTCTCATTACTTTTTTACATATAAAAAAAAAAAAAAGAAAAGTATATTAGATACAACCGTAGATATATGTAAGTAGGTATACCAATAATAAGGTACGTGCTCCAGTAATATTAAAGATAGAACACGTTTCAGGGAATCGCTGTTTGTAAACTGCGCTGTTTGGCTCAACAAGTAGTCAAACAGAGACAAACTCTTATAGGTATATGTAGGTACGCATATTGCCAGCCTTTCCCTCAAACAAAATAAAGTACTTAATTTTTTACTTGCATGGAGCATGGAGCATGGAGCGCTGCATGCTGGGCGTAAGGTTATTAGACCGCATAAAAAACTCAGTACCTACTGCGCTCCAAAACGCAGATCAAAGGTTGTCTGGAAGAAATCGCTCTAGGCGATAAGACCGCCCTTATACATCATGAATATATTCTATTGTTTTGTTATATATCTTTTTTTTTTGTTTGTTTCCTATTTGTATTAATTGTGATCTGTGTTTCATTTGTAAGTAATAAAGTTATATTCTATTCTATCATTGACGTGACTCAAAAAGCTGCCATGCTATAGTGGGACTGGGCGGGACACGTCTGCCGAACGACAGCGGAGCTCTGGGCGAAAACCACCACCGAACGGGTCCCGGAGGTTAAACGGCCACCAGGCCGGCCTAGAAGACGGTGGAAAGATGAGCTCGACGCCCACAACAAGGAGTGGACCTCAACAGCACAAAACAGAGAGACGTGGAAGGGAGGGAGAGGGGCCTTTGCCCAGCAGTGGGACAAAGTGGGCTAAATAATAAAAAGTTTCCTTAGCAGGTCGTCTAGGTAGGTACCACCGCAGTACCAGATATTCTGCCGCCAAGCACGTGTGTAAACATTACTGTGTTCCAGTTTGAAGGGTACTGCCAGCTAGCGAAATGACAGGGCTGTTGAGACAAACTATCTAATGTCAGACAGCAGGGTTCGATTTCCAGGATAAACATTTTATGGTATAAACAAAACTGGGTGTTCTGTATTTATTATGAGTATGTATTTACAACAACAAAAAATTACCTACCTATATAAGTATTATATCTGACTTCCATAGTAAAAGCTTTGTTTAGTTTGGGGTCAGATGGCGCTGTTTTTAATGTCCTATGATATTTATTTATTTTACTTAATCTCTCAAAGTAATGAGCGTCAAAGCAGCGATGCCCTAGACTTTGTTTTGCTACTCGAAGTTTCTGTGTATCGCTGCAATGGTCATGGACAGGCGTTATCTCTTGCCATCAAGTTTTGTAGCGTAACTTTTGTAGCGATGATAGCTCAGTGGTTAGCGCGGTAGGTTCGCATGCCGAAGGGCGTGGGTTCAAACCCCAACAATGAGCTTGAGCTGCCGGTGAAGGAAAACATCGTGAGGAAACCATAGCATGGTGGTAGGGTACTTTCTAGTACTCGGCTGGCTAGCTACCACCCTCAAGTTGAAAATCTGCCGCCAAGCATCTAACGGTGTGTTCCGGCAGCCTCACTTGAGAGCCAGTTCCATTCCAGGCTAGGTGTGCTTTACCATCTTCGACCACACCTTCACTTAACATCAGGTGAGCTGTGGTCAAACAACTAGCCTGGCAACCATAAAAAAAAAAAAAAAAAAATCAAGAAAAGGTCTCGTTCGTTTAATTACGTTTGCATTAACAGTAAAAAGCTTTTTGATCCGTTTTCAATAACATCATCATCATCCAGTTTTCGGTAAATTGGAAACAAGACATAAGCGCCCATTTTATACTTAACGCGAACAAAGTAAATATGGTAAGTGACATGTAATTTATAAAAACACCCCTCCCAACGGTTGCACCCCTTATCCTCCCTACAAAACACTATCTTTGGAACACACACAAACTAATAATTAATCATCCAGCATCCAACGTCTTCCCACCCCCGAGGGGTAGTTTCCCCCACAACTTTAATTCCTCTGTACAAAACACCCGGTTTTTTTCGCCCCCTCATTTTGTTTCGCAAGAAATGTAGGTAGTTTGTAAATTGAATTTTGTGGTTTTTTTCAGCGAATATTTTGTGGTTCTCTCTGTATATTTCTAGGAAGATTCGTTTAGTGTTCAGGATATTGGATCTCTGACGTTGTTATGATTCATTTGCTTTGTGTTTTGAATTTAATACAAAGTCTATATAGTTTTCGCTTTTTTTTCATGTAAATGTAATGAGACGATCGAGGCGCTCTCCTGATGGTAAGAGACAACGCCTGTCATGACCATTGCAGCCATACACAGAACTTTGAGTAACAAAACAAAGTCCAGGGCATCGCTGCTTTGGCACTCATTACTTTAGTCTCAACAGCCCAGTATTTTCGCTAGCTGCAGTACCCTTCAAACCGAAACACAGTAATGGTTGCACACTACTGCTTGGCGGCAGAAAATCTTTTAAATTTGTTGTAGGTATATGAAAGTATTGAATTTAAAAATATAAATATAAATAATTATAATTTTTAAGTATATTTTCATATTGATAATTTATAATCAAAGATTTTCAACTAGGTACTTTTTTTATAGGCTAAATATTCCTCAATGCTTAGGTACCTACGTATTTAGTATAATATAGCTATGAAAGACAGATAACTGATAGAATACTTAAATAGTTTTTTTTTGTAAATTCATACTTATAATACATACAGTACAAATCTTTATTTTATCTTGGTCTTTATGTAGTATTCTTAATATCCTTTCATAGATCGCATCCTACAGCGAGTGACGTAGGTCAGGTATCTAGGTCAAATCACGGGGGTGTTCTTATCGATAATGTTTTTAGGTTGGCACCATTCTTGAATTGACACAATGGATGTGGCATCGTGGTAGAGTACTACTCTACTACCTACTCTACTGGCTAACTACCCATATCTATAGGCGACGGTGATTGCTTGCCATCAAATACAAATACAAATATTTTATTAATAACACCAATGTTACAAGTCAAATTTCATTAAAAAGTTATAAACCACTGATTACATATTATGTCATTGAAAGAAAACAAAGTGTCAAATAAAGTACATAAATAGGCAACCCTTTGGCAGGCTACAACAACAATGCAACAATTTTACTCGGACAATACGACGACCCAAGACATTTTTTTTGTATGACATAACGTCTGTCCATGACCATTGCAACGATTTTCAACAGCCCTGTAATTTCGCTAGCTGCACCTAACGCACAAAACGGAATACAGTAACGTTTCCACACTACTGCTTGGCGGCAGAATGAACTAGTTAATAAAATTAAACTCCAAGAACAAATAATTGATTGATTCAGGCGTTACTTTGCGGAAGTTCATTTTGAAAAAAACATAATCTTACTTAAAATCTAGCACTAATTTGATTTGTGTCAAATTAGTGCTAGATTTTAAGTAAGATTAGGTTTTTAATTAATAAGCTGTGTCAAATTAGTTTAATTTAAGTCCTCATCACTGTTGGAACTGGAACGACTGTTAAGCGGAAATAAACTAGATATATACCTTAAACGTTCCAAGAACAAAGGAATGTGATACCAGTCCGCCATTTTTATAAAATAGAAGCTGATCATATCATCTATAATAATTAAACTGCAAGTTCCGTATAATAAGGGGAAAAAGTTGAGAGCACGAAAAATTGATAAGGGGTGGCTCTGATAAGGGTGTCCCCCCTATCCCACCTATCGATCGGGGTGGCTCACCCCTTAGTATAAGTATAAAAAGCGTAACAAATTTTCGTCTTAAGAAAAGGAAAAGAAAAAATGTACACAGCCACCCCATCAGCTGTGGGGGCGGGCGGGTCGGGAGATGCATTTTTCTCGCGGTGCCTCTCTTTCTTTCTTGGATACGTAAGATGCTGCAAGGGTTCTTTGTTACTCGAGTTAATTAGATTTTGGCTTTTTTCGGTTTTCATATTCTCAGTCTGGAAACTTGGGACTGTTGTTAGATTTTGTGTAGGTAGGTGTGTTTCAGCAGAAAAATTATCCTATATCATCTAATAAAAAATAAAATAAATAAATATCACAGGACATTACACACAGCGCCATCTGACACCAAACTAAGCAGAGCTTGTGTGATGGAAGCCAGATAGATAACTATGAATACAATATAATTATATAATTTTTTTTTAAATTGTAATGCATCTACATCATTCTGTATTTAGAGTGTAGTAATTTGTATTTTTGTATGAATCTATATCAATTGTATGAAAATATATAATACTAGCAGCTCGCCCCGGCTCGCATGGGAAAACAAAAGTCGATTAACATTATTAATATAGCCTCAGTATAATGTAGCATTAAAGAATTATTCAGATCGGTTCAGTAGTTTCGGAGCCTATTCAATACAAACGAAATAAAAAATCTTTCCTCTTTATAATTAACTAGCGGACACCTCGCGGTTTCACCGGCGTAGTTCCCGTTCCCGTAGCAATACAGGGATAAAAAGTATCCTATGTCACCCGGAGATAGTGTAGCTTCCAAACGGTGAAGGAATTTTTGAAATCGGTCCAGTAGTTTCGGAGCCTATTCAATACAAACAAACAAAAAATCAAATCTTTCCTCTTAATACTTTCTTATCTATCCTCTCTACTTAATTAATAGTATAGATAAGAAAATGTATTTGAAAGAGTGGTCTCTCCTAATACAGGTTTGTACAAAATTGACAGGGGAAGTCAAGGCCAAAATCCATGTAAATTAAATTAAGTCACTAATACAGATTATTTATATTTTGTATTTTTTTTTATCTACTCATATACCTATATCAAGTACTGCAGCGTTCATGTATCGCTACAATGGTCATGGACAATGGACATGCGTTTTCTTTTACCATCAGGAGAGCGTCTCGTCAGTATCATCACTTTTACGTTAAAAAAATTGTGTCAAAATTCAGTTTGTTGTTGGTGGGAATCGATCCTAAGCCCTACAGCGCTGGAAGCAGCGCTACTAACAATTGAGCTAACTGCGCAGTCGAAGGTAAAGCTTTTGGATTTATAAAGAAGGCGGTAGTTGATCTTTCGTGACGATGATTTAACTAAATATCATTTTATGTTGAAAACAAGGAAGGAAATTACATGGAATCCGTTAATTTTGTAGACTTTATAACATTTGACGAATTTCTAAGAACTCGTTACTGAAAATTATCCTGTTATTTTCAAATAAATAAGTGTTTATTAAAATTAACAGGACAACTCAATACCTATTTGGCACAAATTAGGAATGCAATGTTGTTGGTGATTTTATTTCAAACTATTAGGCATGTTTTCGTGGAGATGTTTTTTTTTTTAAAAAAAAAGACCGCAACTCACTGGTGTAGTTGGATGTTTTTAAGCCTATCTTGGAACTATCCTGTGCTTAATTTTTGTACTGTCTTAAGTAAATAAAATAAAAGGACAGGACATATGCTGAGAGGAAAGAAAGAGAAATGGACCAGAATAATGTTAAATAGAGACCGGAATGGTACTCTAGAGAAAGCAGAAGAAGTAGAGGAAGACAGCCAAAGCAATGGGAAGACAACTTAACCAAGTAGCTGGGATGATGATGATGATGAGCCAGAATGGTTACGTACAGCAAAGGACAGAAACATATGGAAATCCTTAGAGGAGGACTTTTTCGAAAGACAAGCTGTTGAGAGGAGATATAAGCCGAATGCCGAGAAAATATATTAGTTTAAATTAATTTATAGTTTTATAATTTTTTTTATCTTAAGTAAACTTCATTTAATATTTTGTTTATAGATGCAGAATATTTCGTTAAAAACGCATTCGGTCCCCAAAACACAAGCTTCGTGCTTAGTTTGGGGTCCAATGATTACCATTGTATACCTTGACTTGTAATATCAAATACCACTTCTAGATATACCAAGTTCATTGAATTCTTTTCTCCATATACTGTACACCTTCTGTGAATTAAATTTATCTTTATCCTACGACGCCTATCTTGAGTTGCTAGCCCTCGTTGCGTCTCAATCATCCACTTGGATAACCTTCACAGATTTGATATTCAACCAATTAAGAGTCTTCCTGATTCTTGACAATGGGGTCTACCTTGAACACATTTTCCTTCTTGTGAAATTCTTACAATGACGAAAATGCAACGTCATTATTATCATTGTGAAAACTAGACTCATGACATCGAAAGGTCAGCTTGCAGTTTGATTGCAGTTCTAGACGGTTCCAAATAGGACTCTATTTACAATTGTCATTATTCTTTGTTATCAAATCTGTGATGGAACTTCTTAGTATTCATCGGTATCACTGTGCTAGTACAGTTCCTAGGAGTGCGATCCACGTATATGTTTATAGGGACTCTTATATCTACCTATCAAAGTTCACCTTCACTGCCCGTGTTCCCTTCATCATCTTAGCCGTAGGACGTCCACTGCTAGACATAACTCCATAAGAAACGGTTGGAAGCGGCTCGCATCCAGCGCGTTCCTGCGGTCTTTATTAGGTCGTCTGTCCACCTTGTGGGTATGGACGTGTAACACTGCGCTTGCCAGTCAGTGGTCTCCACTCCAGAATTTTGCAACACCATCGGCCATCAGTTTTGCGTGCTATGTGCCCACTGCCACTTCAACTTGCTAATCCGCTAGTTGACAAACTTCACATATCTTCGAGAACTTTAGTTTAAAACTCGGACATGAAGTTTTCATGATGTTAGACCGTCTCCAACCTGCAGGTACTGGGGTTGAATCCCGCGACACGCACCTCTGTCTTTTCTGAGTTATGTACGTATTGCTAATGATTTCAAACGACCAAGAAAAATCGTTCACGGTAAATTAATTTGCCAAGTCATCTATTACGTTTTATCTTGTGATCTTAGCTTAAGGTATATAAATTTCACACATTAGTTTGAGGATTTTTTCTCAGTGAAATATATTTTACTGATTATCATAACTTACAATTCGGTTAGATGCCAGTTTGGATAAAATTTATCTCAAGTTGGGTCGCTTTGAAGCGTCGAGTGGCGTGCCTTCTTCCACTCTAGCTTCCATTAGAAATGGGAGGAGATAAATAAGCCGGCAATAGACGCCGGATTGCCGGAAATGGCATCAAATTAAAAGGTAAGCAGGTAGATTAAAACTCAGCGGATAAACCGCAGGTGATAAGCCATTCACCATAAGACAGGTGCGTGGAAGAAACAGCCAATTAAACCGAGCGGTACGAGACTTCCACGCATCTATGATATTTGAGGCACTTATGGCGATGGCGGCCGGTACGATAGTACGACAAAAAATTAATATTATTTCAAGTCACGAATGCATCGATTTTTTATATGCAAACGTGATCCATCGTAAACATCTTTTAATCGAGCAAGTATCTCGGTCGTAGATTTTATATTTTTAAAGATTTTAACTCTATGTTACCTACGTAATCGGTGGACCTTTGTCTCATCTCTATTTTACCCTTTACCGTTAAAAAGTCCCCGAGGTGAATTAATTATTAAGAAATTTATTTTTCTGACTACCCCCGGCAAGATAAGTTTTAGCGGAGAGCTTCAGTTTTAACGTATAAAAATCTGTAATGATGTCAGGATTCATGTTTTTCATGTAACAGTAATGAGATGAACGAGACGCTCTCCTGATGGTAAGAGATAACGCCTGTCCATGACCATCGCAACGATAGAAAGAACTTTGAGTAGCAAAACAAAGTCCATTGCGTCGCTGCTTTGGCGCTCATTACTTTGAGACTTTCTGTGGTTAGTCTCAATAGCCCGGTAATTTCGCTATCTGCAGTAAGTACTCTTCAAACCGGAACATAGTAATATTATAGTAGCCCTGTTGGTTCATCGGTAGTATGTCTGCTCCAAGAGCTGAAGGGCGTGGGTTCGATTCCCACTCAGGAAAAGTATTTTGTGATATAAACAAATGTTTGTTCAGTGTCTCGGTATACCTACTGTATGTATTATAAGTATGTATTTACAAAAAAAACTATTTAAGTATTCTATCAGTTATCTGACTTCCATTTTGCTTTGCTTAGTATGGGGTCAGATGGCGCTGTGTGTAATGTTCTATGATATTTTTTCTTTATTTACGCACTAGGTACTTCTTGGCGGTAGAATATCTGGTACTGCGGTGGTACCTAGACGATTTCATGCTAAGGAAATCTACCACCAAGTAATAGACTTGATTACTTTGTAGCGATGATAGATCAGTGGTTACCGCGGTAGGTTCGCATGCCGAAGGGCATTGGTTCAAACCCCGACAATGAGCTTGAGCTCTCGGTGAACGAAAACATCGTGAAGAAACCATAGCATGGTGGTAGGATACTTTCTAGTAATCGGCTGGCTAGCTACCACCCTCTAGTTGAAAATCTGCCGCCAAGCATCTAACGGTGTGTTCAGCCTCACTTAAGAGCCAGTTCCATTCCAGGCAAGGTGTGCTTTACCATCTTCGACCACGCCTTCACTTAACATCAGGTGAGCTGTGGTCAAACACCTAGCCTGTCAACCAAAAAAAAAATAGACTTTGCCAGATTTGTATTACCTACTTATTCTGTGGCTGTACATTGGTTCACAACAATAGCTTACATTGTATGTAATGAGATCGTGTTTACTACGAGCCACGTTCAGTCTGTGTGTAAAATCATGAATGAAACACAATGTAAAGAGAGAGATGTGTACTTTACGTGTGCTGATTTGCGAGTTAATTTATGCAAGACGTCTGTCATTATGATCCATTAATAATAGTATGTAAGTACATGTAGGTATCTATTATTTTATTATTAATTGTATTTTTTAACATTTATTTATTTTTAATTACATATATTCAAATTCAAATTCTTTTTTTTGCAGAGACATGGGTTACAGAGATAAAAGTCATAGGTTTTAATCACCATGCTCTAGCACCATGGCATGCAAACATTTATGAAAACTTAAGTGTAATTAATTAATTATGTCAATTGAATTGTAAAAATATCATTGTAAAAAATTGATCATTAATTTTTTTTTTTTTTTTATTGTATTTCATTTTGTCACTTGTTTGTCATTTAAAAACTCACTTACAGAATAATATACTTTATCGATTAAGAGTTTCTTTAGTCTAAATTTAAAAATGACATAAATGAATAAACATTTGACATTATTTAATATGTTGGCATTCTAACTAAAAAAAAATAAAAAATATATGTCAAATTATGACATGTTTTTTTTATTATTTTTTACACAGCGCCATCTGGCCCTAAACTAAGCAGAGCTCGAGTGATGGAAGTCAGATAACTGATAGAATAAGTACGTAAATACTTTTTTTTTTGTAAATACACCCAGACACAGAACAAACATGTGTTTATTCAAAAAATGTTTGCCCTGAGTGGGAATCGAACCCACGCCCTACAGCTCTCAAGGCAGATATACTACCAATGAGCCAACTGGGATGTCGCAATTTTGTACCATTCATTGGGCATTTTTGTTAATATCAAGCCAGTGACAATTGTTAGTTTGTGTTCTTTTTAATTTTGTATAATTTTGCTGATGAAATTGTATTTTTGACGTGCTTAGTGGAACTTAATGTAATGTAAACTTAATACAACGTCCAGCTCGTGTGTCGGCGCGGTGTCCATGCGTTACGTAACTGATTACATAACTTTCAGTTAAGTTTACCTCGTAGTCAGTTAATGTTCATTTTTAATGCTATTTTTTTTTCTTCGTATATAATCGCCAAATACAAAGTCCTCGAGTATCGTAGGCGTCTCACCAGTCATGCTGTATACTTACAAACAGATAAGATTTTAATCGTTTCAAATATCTGTAGGTACTATTAGAATATTTATTGGATTTGGACATGGTCGCAACCATCATCAAAAAATACGCTGAAGCTCATGAAAATAGACTTCACCAACATGTGAATGTCGAGGCTATCCAGCTCCTCGACAACACGGATATAGTAAGAAGACTAAAAAGGACAAAACCTTTTGAGTTGGTGTATTAAGTTAGTAATGTCAGTGCAGTGAGTACTACACATTATAGAACACGTGAACAAAGTGTCTTCCCCTTAATAGAGACAGTAAGAAAAGTGTCGATGGACGCATTCTTCGATTATACTCTACTTAGCAATTTAAGTTTTATTAAAATTAAGTACTTATTAGTCTCAACTAGGCTAGATTGTAATAACAATGAGGTATCTAACATCTAACAACATTAGAATATTTATTACTAGCTAAAACTAATTATACTTTAAACCCATTTAACACAGTTTCAATTTCAAATACGTACCTATATAAATATTCCTATATACCTACCTTATGTATTTCTTACAAACTTCTATTTACCTAGCAACAAAAATCTGTAGTTCAAACGATCTCTTATTTCACACGGCATGCCTAAAACGCTACCACAACTTTACCGCACAGAACTTTAGTACCTATTATAAAAAAGTCCCGATCCCAACTTATGTAGATATACGGAAATGGGACGCTACCTACCTAACCAGTATAAGGTAGGTATGAACATGACTACAAATAAATGAAAACATTATTAATTGATTGATTCAGGCGTTACTTTGCGGAAGTTCATTTTGAATGTTTTGAATGTTGACTCAGTCTCGACCAAGCGCTCGAAGAGTCAACACGTCCTGACGATGCCTCGTGTAGAGGCGAAACACGTGTCGACAAAGTGGTTACTGCAGAGAGGAGGATTTTAAGATTTATGATTATTTTAATTAGATTTTTTGTTAATTTAATTTAATTTTTGTCTAATTCAGTATATTTTTAAGTTTATGTCAAATTAGTTCTAGATTTTAAGTAAGATTAGGTTTTTAATTAATAAGCTGTGTCAAATTAGTTTAATTTAAGTCCTCATCACTGTTGGAACTGGAACGACTGTTAAGCGGAAATAAACTAGATATATACCTTGAACATTGAAAACATTATTTATAAATACCGAAGTAGGTAGGTAAACATATAATATTTATTAGGTCATATATGTATACGGTACAATTTGGTGTCCCGAAGCTTTTCTTGGCGATACGGAGTACAGCGTTGCCAGACTCCCGATTTTGGCGGGACGTCCCGATTTTTAAATCAAAAAATGTCCCGCGCGGTACAGGCTCAGTCCCGCTTTTCGGGGACAACTCCACCGTGCGTGAAGCGTGCTGAGGAAGCGCGGGAGAGAAGGGTGCGTTACGCAATCGGTGCAAGCTAAAAACTTCTGATTATATACGTTTTTAGGGTTCCGTACCCAAAGGATAAAAACGGGGCCCTATTACTGAGGCTCCGCTGTCCGTTAGCCCGTCCGTCTGTCACCAGGCTGTATCTTAAGAACGGTGGTAGCTAGACAGTTGAAATTTTCACAGATTATGTATTTCTATTGCCGCTATAACAACAAATACTAAAAATAAAATAAAATCAATATTTAAGGGAGGCTCCCATACAGCAAACTAGATTTTTTACCGTTACTTGCTCGATACTAATACCTAACGGTGACAGGTAGACGCTTTAACTATTCACAGAATATTTAGTTTTGTTATAGATAATGGTACGGAACCCTACGTGTGTGAGTCCGACTCGCACTTGGCCGGTTTTTTTACTATGTCCCGCTTTCGACAAAAGAATCCCGCATTTTTCACTCAAAAAGTTCCAAAATCCTGACGAAAAAAAAACTGGCAACGCTGACGGAGTAGCGAAAACAGGACAGTCCCGTTCAAAACGGGACTTATGGTTACGTTACCTATGCAAGTATACACTAATAGGTACACATATAAAAGACATCATTCTAACATTTACATAGATATTTCAAATTCCTCTAGAGCAGGTGTAACAAGTCTGCCATTAAAACTAAATATATCATTGCATACTATACGTGGTATTAGCAAGAATTTGAATAAAAAATCGTTTCAAAACCGGTCTTCTAATTGATAGAAACAATGAGTAGCGCGGGCGCGGGCCGCCATCTTGGAATTCCGGCCAATAGCAACGCTTCCCGCGCTGCCAAGGTCGGACGCAATGTCAAAACGCGGCATTAGAACCTGCGCAGACGAAAGATCAAACCGCGGTTAACGTCATTTATCTAGTCAAACAATAAAGTTGAAAATGTGTTTGTATCTGTGTTTTTTTTTTACGTTATAATACAAGTATGCTGATTGATTAATTGATAACGTTTTATTGCCCATACCAAAGATTACATAGTAGGTACAAAAGAAAAAAATAAACTTAATTGATAAGTGTTAAGGTATTCAATTGGCGACCTTGTCACTAAAAGCATTTGCTTTTTAGTTTATGTATTTATATTACACTAGCAGACGCCTCGCGGTTTCACCCGCTTAGTTATGTCTGTGTACTGAAAGTCACTGCTCAGGTACCTACCTATAAAATAAATAAATAAATAAATATCGTAGGGCATTACACACAGCGCCATCTGACCCTAAACTAAGCATAACTGATAGAATACATAAATACCTTTTTATTTGTCTATACATACTTACAATACATACAGAACACCCAGACACAGAACAAACATTTGTTTATTCACAAAATGTTTGCCCTGGGAATCGAACCCACGCCCTTCAGCTCTCAAGGCAGATACACGTATTGTCAATGAGCCTACGGGGCTGTCATAAAAATACCTCTTTTTGCAATTTTCTGGCATTAGGCGCGCTCTTAACTTCTACCGCGGACTTTCGCGAACAAAAGTATGTCGCCTGCGCAAGCCTTTACTATTATCTATTCAGCGACGCAACGCTTCCTAGTGAATTCTCTAGGCCATTGGTCGTTACTATGATAGATAACACTTTGGCAGCCATTTTGGTTTTGATATTAGTTATCGTGCTTTCGATAGCGGGACCAGATAACTGAATTGCGATGATAAAAAATATATAAATGGGGTTTTTGAAGTGGTTGCGCATATCGGAATATTTTACAATGTGTTGTCGACTGATAAAGATATGTAGGTAGGTTTTTTATACAATACCTATCTGAGAAAAATAGTATTTTTTTTTTTAAATTTAAATTTATACTTTCCACAGTCACCGGGGTCCGTGACCGTTGTCAACTTGAATTACTTTTTTTTTTTATAAATAAGAATACAAATATTTTATTGATAACACCAATGTTAACAATTACAATAACAATTCACTTAAAAATTTTAAATATTTCATTAAATGAGTTTTAAAAAACTGATTACTTACATGACAAAACAAAAATGTCAAAATAAGGTAGGCTATGTCAATATACAAACATGTCAATGTAAAAAAATATTGTCATAATAAAAATACTGTAAAAATATTTCAATTAAAAATTTCAATTGAAACTTTAGGTCCGTGGGGGCCGGCCGCTCTCGAACTGTATCGGGACCTGGCCAAACGTCTAGAGGAGGCTTCAGGTGACCAGAATGCTGGTATCTACTTTGGTCAAAAGCTAAGCATTGCCATCCAGCGTGGCAATGCTGCCAGCATTCTGGCCACATATCCCTCCTCTGACGGTTTTTTAGACTAAGTTTTTTGTATACATTTTGTAAATAGGTAGTATAATTTAAGGTATTTTTTATTTTGTTTAATAAAGGTGATTATAAAAAAAAAATACATACATTAATCTTTGTTTTACTATACAAATTTCTAAGTATGTACCTATTGCTGCAACTTTTATGCCAGCCGTTATCTCTTACCATCAGGAGTGTCTCGTTCGGCACATTAGTATCTACTATTAAAAAAAAAAAATGACCGGTATAATTATATTGAAATAAGTTTTTTTTTTTATGTCATAAGTAATGAGACGTACGAGACGCTCTCCTGATGGTAAGAGGTAACGCCTGTCCATGACCATCGCAGCTATACACAGAACTTTGAGTAACAAAACTAAGTCCAGGGCATATAATGTGGTGATTTGATTATTTTTAATGTTACTTTTAAATATTAATGGCAAAAAGGCTTGTAGCTTTAGTGTTATCAATAAAATATTCGTATTTGTAAAAGAACTAGGAGATCTAAAAAAATCTATTCAGTTATCTGACTTGCATAGTACAAGCTTTGTTTAGTTTGGGGTTAGATGGCGCTGTGTGTAATGTCCTAAGATATTTATTTATTTATCTATCTAAAAGACTTAGTTAATATTCTGGCGTTACTATCTAGGTACGAAGATACGTTTGTTGAGCGTTCCCAAACCAGCCGAAACACGGTCTACAAAACAAGCTGGAGAAAGCTGACCCGACGACCTCAGAAACCGGCGCGGGCGCATCCGTAATTCGTGAACTACGATAAACACTACCTGCTTCCAGTGGTTTCACACGCCTCAAGAATACTATTTTACAAGTTTTGGGATTCATACCGAAGGGCTATCTAATCTATCAGAGCAATTGGCGAAATTTAGATATTTTTTTAATTCGGTATGTAAAGTTTTTTTTTTGTATTTATTTTATATTTTTTACTGATAGTAAACTTTATTTTATGAAACTAATTTGAATATTTTGGCTTTCTATGCGGTTGTTTAATTCTAATACATTTTCAAACTTTTTATAGTTATGACGTCATAACATTGGCTGAATATGTAAAATATGTACCTTTTTAGGCACTGAAAGAATCCTTATACAGCCAAGGACATGACGTCATTAGAAGTTAATTGAAAGTCAAATTTATTTTATGTATTTTATTAAAATAAACCCCGTCTCATAGTTTAAAGAGTTTTAAACGGAAAAATCATGTACAGGAATGTAATATTTCGAAATGGTTTTGGAATCAGCAAAGTATTTTTTTTCTTTACATACCGAATTATCGAGCTCGATTGCTCACGACAAGGAGTGGACCTCAATAGCACCAGAGAGGCGTAGAAGGGAGGGAGAGAGGCCTTTGCCCAGCAGTGGGACAAAGTGGGCTAAAATAATAATAATACATTCTAAATTATATTTTTTTATGTAAAAGTAATGAGACGAACATGACGCTATTATCATCATCATCATCATCATCATTTCAGCCGTAGGACGTCCACTGCTGGACATAGACCTCCCCCATTGATTTCCATAAAGACCGGTTGGAAGCGGCTCGCATCCAGCGCGTTCCTGCGGTCCTTATTAGGTCATTTACACCAATATTTGACAGCCCCGTTGGCTCATTGGTAATGTATCTGCCTTGAGAGCTGTAGGGCGTGGGTTCGATTCCCACTCAGGGCAAACATTTTGTGAATAAACAAATGTTTGTTCTGTGTCTGGGTGTTCTGTATGTATTATAAGTATGTATTTACAAAAAAAAAGTATTTATGTATTCTATCAGTTATCTGACTTCCATCACACAAGCTCTGCTTAGTTTGGGGCCAGATGGCGCTGTGTGTAATGTCCTATGATATTTTTTATTTTTTTATTTATCTGTCTCCTACGCTGCGCTTGGCGGTCCGTGGTCTCCACTCCAGAACTTTGCAGCTCCATCGGCCATCAGTTCTGCGTGCTTTCAATTCATTATTATCAGTATCAGAGATTTCTCACCATTGAACCAGGTTTCACTGAAAATATAGATGCCAAGTACCTACTTATATAAGTCTACAATTACAACTACTACAACTACTACATATTACTGTGAGGATAGTATGAAATATAGTACAAATACATTACTGCAGCGGCCATCAAAAAAGGCGTTGATGGACGAACGTGTAAATGAGGGTCGAGGCGACGCCCAGGCCCACATACGTAAGTCCATCAACGCCTAATTGTGGCCAAGGCGTGTATAGTACTTTTCTCAAATAATGCGCGGAAATTAGCTTTTTGTTTGCAACTCAGATAAATAAACCAGCCCTGTATGCTCGAAGATTTGGAAGCCAGTTCGAAATTTCAATAAAACCTTTGATTAGTTACCTCCTTGGTTGCCATGTTTAGAAGTAAAAGATCGTTCCATTTTTAAATTACGCGACAGATATGAGTTTACACTGTAATGTTATTTGGCCGCTAAACCACGACAGATTATAGATTTTCATAAACCTTTGCCGGCCGCTGCTCGCATGTATTTGGCCAGTACAGCAATTTCGATTTATCTCGAAGAAGGTTGTCAGAATAGTGGTTTTTCTAAGCATGTTTGAGAAAAATAAATATATACACAAGACAAACAGACAAGCACATCGCGCATAATTCGATATGAGTAAAGTCTGTGGGACCTTCTTGTCTATGGCAAGCCTCGATTTCGGTTATGGTAGGGAAACCGAGAAATCTATCAAAGGAGTGGTAACCTGTATTACGAAGTGAACCAATGCATAAATTAACGTTCTCAAACTAACTATATTGTTTACTTGTAAAAAGAAATCTTTGATTTTTTTTTTTTTTTTATTTATTTGCCCCATCGGGCAGGCTAAAGCTGTAAAGCCATACTGCCGAAAATCTTTGAAGATTTTTTATTACATTCAACTTTTTTTTTATTAACTTTTTTTTTTTAATAGTCATACGAACGAAGCAGCTACTAATACAGTTGATACATATTAAAACAAAGTAAAAAAAAAAAGCAAAACTAATGTTTTAAAATATAAATAATAGCTAGTTTTAATAAAGCTTCTATTGATTTCCTGAGCTCAAAATGGGATTGGTGTTCCGTAGAATGTTATTGGTGGTAGACCTCCTTAGCAGGTCGTCTAGGTAGGTACCACCGTAGTACCAGTTATTCTGCCGCTAAGCAGTAGTGGGTAAACATTACTGTGTTCCGGTTTGAACTGCAGCTAGCGAAATTACTGGGCTGTTGAATTATGATGAAAAATTACCATCGAAAGTAATGAGCGCCAAAGCAGTGATGCCCTGGACTTTGTTTTGTTACTCAAAGTTCTGTGTATCGCTGCAATGGTCATGAACAGGCGTTATCTCTTAAAATCAGGAGAGCGTTTCGTTTGTCTCATTACTTTTTACATAAAAAAAAACACACCGTCATTTGACATCAGGTGAGCTGTGGTCAAACACATAGCTAGACAATCACAAAAAAAAATAAGGCCGCCACTCACTTACTCACTTACCATCAGTAGATTGTTTGTTTGTATTGAATAGGCTCCGAAACTACTGGACCGATTTCAAAAAACCTTTCACCGTTGGGAAGCTACACTATCCCTGGGTGACATAGGCTACTTTTTATCCCTGTATTCCCACGGGAACGGGAACTACGAGGGTGAAGCCGCGAAGCGATAAAGCTAATTATATTGTTTTCATGTAGCTAACTAGTGTTTCCGAAATCCCTACATGGGTTGTAGAAAATATCGATAGGATTGTAGAAAATATCGATAAAGTTACATCACTAACAATTGTCGATACAACAGTAACTGGTGTGTATAAAACTGCCATGGCCCGTAGGACGGTTAATCCGGGCCGTTTTGCCGATTTATGGCTTTACCCGAATAACTATGTTACTGGCACAACAATAAACGTAAGCAAATGTTTATTGTATCGATATTTTCATGTTTCGACTAATTGCGTCCTGCATTTTTTAGGGTTCCGTACCCAAAGGGTAAAATGGGACCCTATTACTAAGACTCCGCTGTCCGTCCGTCTGTCTGTCTGTCTGTCCGTCAGTCACCAGGCTGTATCTCATGAACCGTGATAGTTAAGGTGGTTCGATTTCCATACAAATAATGTTTTACCATTTATGGACAAATGGAGCATAATTTTACAGTGAAATTACAGCTACTGGCATTTATTTTAGTCTTTATTTGCGGTAAATTACAATTGCTTGAATAAAACAGTAGATTTAACACAGTAGGTTAACAAAATCAAATTTATGAATTTATGATTTTTTAATAAAACAGTAGGTTGTGCTAAACACACCGACCAAGCGCTCGAGGAGTCAACACGTCTTGAGGATGCCTCGTGTGTCGCCTACACGTGTCGACAAAGAGGTTACTGCAGAGAGAGGATTTTAAGATTTATGATTATTTTAATTAGATTTTTAGTTATTTTAATTAATTTTTTGTCAAATTAAGTATATTTTAAAGTTTATGTCAAATAAGTTCTAGATTTTAAGTAAGATTAGGTTATTTTAATTTTAATAAGCTGTGTCAAATTAGTTTAATTTAAGTCCTCATCACTGTTGGAACTGGAACGACTGTTAAGCGGAAATAAACTAGATATATACCTTGAACATTCAAAATGAACTTCCGCAAAGTAACGCCTGAATCAATCAATTATCACAGAACAAACATTTGTTTATATCACAAAATGCTTGTTTTGTTGTATTGAAATAGTGACCCCCTCCAAAATGTCAGGCTGCTTACTTGTCTGTAAAAAAACCTGTTGTAGTTCACAGTTGTGCGCCGTAAACTGTTGAATTAAACGAATATTTGCCTTGTACACCCAAATTGAGGGAGCGGCGAAACTGCACGTTCCGGGATTAACCGCGCAGTTTACGCAGCCACGAATAAATGTCACACGGCCACCCGGGCAACTTTACTAGTGATGCGAAACTATCGATAACTACAAAACTATTTAAAGTGGACCATGAAAAGTAAAATAAATCCCACTAATGTTATAAATGTGAAAGTTTGAATGGATGGATGTTTGTTACTCTTTCACGCAAAAACTACTGAACGTAATTGGATGAAATTTGGTATGGAGGTAGCTGAGACCCTGGATTAACACATTGGCTACTTTTTATCCCGAAAACATGTAGCGGGTAACACCGCGGGGCGCAGCTAGTCCCCTATATATTTCACGACACATCGTTTTCGTCATCGTCTTCCGTCTTTTTTCTTTCTTCACATAAATGTCGTACGACAATTATTGACAACCCTGTTCGCTCATTGGTAGTGTATATTTTGTAGCGATGATAGCTCAGTGGTTAGCGCGGTAGGTTCGCATGCCGAAGGGCGTGGGTTCAAACCCCAACAATGAGCTTAAGCTGCCGGTGAAGGAAAACATCGTGAGGAAACCATAGCATGGTGGTAGGGTACTTTCTAGTACCTACTCGGCTGGCTAGCTACCTAGTTGAAAATCTGCCGCCAAGCATCTAACGGTGTGTTCCGGCAGCCTCACTTGAGAGCCAGTTCCATTCCAGGCTAGGTGTGCTTTACCATCTTCGACCACACCTTCACTTAACATCAGGTGAGCTGTGGTCAAACAACTAGCCTGTCAACCATAAAAAAAAAAAAAAGTGTCTGTTTCAAAAGCTGTAGGGTGTGGGTTCGATTCCCACCCAGGACAAGGATTTTGTGATATAAAACAAATGTTTGTTCTGTGTGGGTGTACTGTATGTTTTATAAGTATGTATTTACAAAAAAAAAAAGTATTTAAGTATTTTATCAGTTATGTGATTCCCATAGTACAAGCTTTGCTTAGTTTGGGGTCAGATGGCGCTGTGTGTAATGTCCTACGATATTTATTTATTTATTTATTATTTATTTACAAAAAAATACTATTTAAGTATTCTACCAGTTACCGTAAAATATCTTTTTGGGTAGTTACCTGATGACATTTTTTTTTTGCACTGTTAATCTAAGAGCTTTACAAACTATCGACAATCAACACCTCAGCACATCACTATTTATTTTAAATCGCATTATATTACAATCAGAGAATACAACGTGCCGGTGAATTTCCTACCAGACTGAAACTTCAGCTGACAAAGAATTTTCACCCATTCATTGTACAACCTATAACACACCTTACAGACACGGCCTAAGGCTCAAACTAGGTCGAAATCTTCAAGAGGTTTTCTATGTTGTTTTCGGATCCAACTTATTTGTGAAAACAGGATAGAAAGAGAACGATATAGGGTGTTAGAGCAAGTAGGAAAGGGATGAAAATACACTAAATTTACGAAGCCACAGGTGGTGTACCTCGAGTAAAGGCGCAGGTGAAACTAGATGATGATTATTTTTAATATTAAATTAATTCATTATGATAATTTAATTTACTAGTATTAATATTTTTTATATAATAACCATAGATATAATTATAGTCGTAATAATGATTGTGTCTTTTAATTTTTATACGTTTCTATTTTTTGTATATTATTTTAGATAGATAGATATTTTTTTTTGCCACAAAAAACATATATTATTATCTATTACATACACACTAAATATTAATGAAAAATTACTGTGTTATGTACTCGTTCTGTTTAATATAATTCTTGGCATAGAAATGCAGTGTTGCAGCGTACACAGAACTTTGAGTAACAAAAAAAAGTCCAGGGCATCGCTGCTTTGACGCTCATTACTTTGAGACATATTTTTTTGACATACCTAACACACAGCGCCATCTGACCCCAAACTAAGCAAAGCTTGTACAATGGAAGACAGATAACTGATAGAATACTTTATTTTTTTGTAAATACATACTTATAAATTAATACAGAACAGAACAAAAATTTTGTTTATACCGCAAAATGTTTACCCTGGATGGGAATCGAACGCACGCCCTTCAGCTCTTGAAGCAGACATACCAATGAACCAACAGGGCTGTCAACATTACATTTTCGTTCAGACTAAACACTTCTTAACTATTAGCTCGATGTAGTAAACAATGGAATTTGCTGCCCGAGTGGGTGGGTGTTCCCCGATAGATACAATCTGGGTACCTTTAAGTCGCAAGTGAATCTTTTTTTTCTATAAATGAAAACGTACTTCACCGTAGATCGCGCCTTCCCTTAACACCAGGCGAGATCGCATTTAAAACGCAAACCTATTTATTTTAATTCATGACATTAATAAATAGCATAAAAACTGGACAGCCAATTCTAAAAATCGATATTTTTTACGTTTCTAGTTCACAATAGCCCTGAGAACATTGACAAATGTCGTAGCATCAAGCAATTTAAGTCCCAATTAGACAGTAGCCTTTATTTTTTATTGTATAATTCCTTAATTACACTTCAATTGAAATTTTATTAGTAGCTTTTCGAATATAATAGACGTTAAATTAATTAAATGCTGTTTGTTGTTTTTGCAACTTGAACAAAACATTTTGAATATTTATGCCACCTCATATCTACTTGGGATACTTCTTCTCTTGATATTGGCGTCTCACTTAGAGGTAGGTACATTTATTAAACAAAATAAAAAAGACCTTAAATTATACTATTTACAAAATGTATACAAAAAACTTAGTCTAAAAATCCGTCAGAGGAGGGATATGTGGCCAGAATGCTGGCAGCATTGCCACGCTGGATGGCAATGCTTAGCTTTTGACCAAAGTAGATACCAGCATTCTGGTCACCTGAAGCCTCCTCTAAACGTTTGGCCAGGTCCTGATACAGTTCGAGAGCGGCCGGTCCCAAAATTTATATTTTATAATTTCTAAGTGAGTATTTATGGAAAATACTCACTTAGAGTATTTTCCATATTTATGTATAAGTCAAGTGAATCACGCTCAAGTACAAAATAAGTCAGGGTTAAGTCCGGTCATGCCTTAGCTAAATAGTATTAACGTTTTTAGAAACATCGACAGAGTTTCATTAGCAAGACGATGTTTCACCACGTTATATCATTTTCCACACTCGCGCACGTAATCCGATACTTTATAAAACACCGCTTTTTTTCATACATAAACATTGCAAAAATCCAAATTTCACTAAATAATATACCACAGTGACATGATTTTTCCGCGGTCCCGCTAAAATCTGACCTGCTAATGTTTGACAGCTGTCATTTCTTAAACTTGTAATTATCCTTCTCTTCTTTTTTTGACGTCGCACTTAGCGTATTATGCCTGTATGATATTTCTAATTCGATGTAGTCAAACGCCTATTTATAAAAAAAAAATGTTGACACACCTGTCAATTGAGTTTTTTTTTCTTTTGCACTGTGTCATTTTTTTATGTGGACTATATTAATCAATCAATCACATTTAGGTAGACGTCCACACGCCACAGCAATAGCAAAATCTAGAAAGGTAAATGATTTCCATCATTCATTCATTCGCTCAAATCATGTAACTAGAGCATGACCCTATATTACGTATACGTCACATTTTAGGTTATCAAGGATACGTTTGAACATGACAACGTGTTTTGTATATTTTAGCAAATTTTAATATGTAAGTATGTATACTTACATATTAAAATTTGCTAAAATAGGACAGGTATACCTGTCCTATTTGTAATGACAATTATTTACGTTAACTTTGATATATGAGTACAGTGTTACGTTGGGTATCGTGACTGCCGTTTTTTTTTATTTGCTTTTTTTTTCTTTGGTTTTGGCGTCGCGTTTTAAGCATTTGCCAGTGTCAACTATTTATGGATTTTCAAGTTTCAAAAGTTAAATAAGTGTCCTCGTAGCTAAAGTTATGGTCAAAGTCCAGTCCGTGTCAGTCAAGTCCAGTCATGCTTTAGTAAAGTAGTGGCGACTTTACTATAAGCTTCGATGGAGTTTTGGAAGCAACACGAAAAGTCACGTTTCACCACATTATATCATTTTCCCACACTCACGCTTGTAATTCGGCACTTTATGAATAAAACACCACCATTTTTATACATAAACACTCGACAGCGACACAACTCATCCCGCGTTCCCGCAACTCTTTATTTGCTTTGCTTGAAAAAAGTCTAATTTACTTTTTTTTTAAGTAAAATGGTTTCATTTGACCGCCATCTCGCCTAATGTTAAGCGAAGATGCGGTCTATGATGGAACACGCTTGCCAAGAAACCGTTTCAGGCGCGACTTGAAGGTACCCAGACTATATTCATTGGGGAACACACTCACATCATTCTTAAACAAAAAAGTATTTCTAAATTTCCTGTATCGGCAGCGGCACTGCCAAACTGTTGCTCTCGGCAGACGAGCAAAGTTGCATTG
Organism: Biston betularia; assembly: GCA_905404145.2. Classification (NCBI taxonomy): domain Eukaryota; kingdom Metazoa; phylum Arthropoda; class Insecta; order Lepidoptera; family Geometridae; genus Biston; species Biston betularia. The sequence continues at coordinate 7,494,525 of FR989885.1, forward strand.
TATCGATTTTGTTCGATCCGTCTCGACTCGGACAAGGCGACGCCGCCTCACGATGATCTCTTCTTACAGAACAAATTCAACACCCTACCATTGTAAAACCATGAGGTAACAAAACGACATTTCCCTTTGCACCTTTTAGAACTATAGGATAAAAGAATTACGTAAAACTGATGACAAAACGATACTAATGCTTTTTTTTAATGGTTGACAGGCTAGGTGTTTGACCACAGCTCACCTGATGTTAAGTGAAGGTGTGGTCGAAGATGGTCAAGCACACCTAGCCTGGAATGGAACTGGCTCTCAAGTGAGGCTGCCGGAACACACCGTTAGGTGCTTGGTGGCAGATTTTCAACTTGAGGGTGGTAGCTAGCCAGCTGAGTACTAGAAAGTACCCTACCACCATGCTATGGTTTCCTTCACCGGCAGCTCAAGCTCATTGTTGGGGTTTGAACCGCCCTTCAGCATGCGAACCGACCGCGCTAACCACTGAGCTATCATCGCTACAAAAAGATCGCTAGTAGGGACAAAGTTGCGAAGGCAATCTGCGTATGTTCAAGTCGAGATTTAATCGATGTCTTCAAAGCAAGCGTGCAGCATCGTAGATCGCAGCTTTACTTAACGACAGCTAATATGGCGAGCAAACGCAAGCCTATTTAACATTTATTTTGGGTATACGGCTGTTCTCAACAATGTCTGGAAAAGGAAAATTCTATTTGCTCTGCTTGTCGCTTCCAAGCTTAACCCTAAACAATAGCCCTACGTTAACCCTTAAAACCGACCTACCCTAATAAGGTTTGCATTGACAATTCCACCGTCACAAAGCGAGTATAATCACAACGTAAAACGTCCCTTTGATTAAAGAGACGCTACGAAATAAATGGATATTAATTTTACCGACTACCTGAAGGAGTAATTTTTTTTTTATCCTTGACAGGCTAGGTGTTTGACCACAGCTCACCTGATGTTAAGTGACGGTGAGGTCTAAGATGGTAAACACACCTAGCCTGGAATGGAGCTGGCTCTCAAGTGAGGCTGCCGGAACACGCCGTTAGGTGCTTGGCGACAGATTTTTAACTTGAGGGTAGTAGCTAGCCAGCCGAGTACTAGAAAGTACCCTACCACCATGCTATGGTTTCCTCACGATGTTTTCCTTCACCGGCAGCTCAAGCTGATTGTTGGGGGTTGAACCCACGCCCTTCGGCATGCGAACCGACCGCGCTAACCACTCAACTATCATCGCTACAAAGTAATACAATTTTTAACGTTTATCGTAATTATGTTTTTATTAAGAATATGTCAGTTTTTATGACAATACTTTTGTTACTGACTGCGGAAATCAAAAGGAAGAGTTATGTTTTAGCAGTCTCTGCATGTATGTATGTTTGTTTGTATTGGTTTACCACCGTAGCGCCAAAACTACTAATCCGATTTTGATGAATGAGGTGTCAATCGATTCGTTATAAAGCTCCGGATTACCCAGTTTACATGTTACCCTTAAATTATAGTTACTTTGTACTTAATTGGGTTAAGATAGTTTTTAAGCTATCTAATTAAGGTCAGTTTAGTTTTTTAAGATGATGGATAAAAACATCTATACATAGATGAACACGCAGCTGTAATAACGTAGCTATTGAAGTTATTGGTGAAATATGACTGAGTAAAATTTCAAATGTCAATCTTTGTTTCACTTTTTTTTTTTTTAATGTAAAAAGTAATGAGACGAACGAGACGCTCTCCTGGTGGTAAGAGATAACGCCTGTCCATGACCATTGCAGCGATACACAGAACTTTGAGTAACAAAACAAAGTCCAGGGCATCACTGCTTTGACGCTCATTACTTTGAGACTTTCATGCTTTTAACTGCTCAACAAATAATTATGAATTAGCATATATATTGTCAGTTGCGCAGAAAAGGGGCATAGGGTACTTTTCATCTGGACAAAGCGTAGCGTATTGTTTGGCAGGCCGCCCACAGCTCATCTTACGTGGAGGTAGATCTCCTTAGCAGGAGGTCGTCTAGGTAGGTACCACTGCAGTACCAGTTATTCTACCGCTAAGCAGTAGTGTGTAAACATTACTGTGTTCCGGTTTGAAGGATACTGCAGCTAGCGAAATTACTGGGCTGTTGAGACTAACTCTATCAAAAGTCTCAAAGTAATGAGCGCCAAAGCAGTGATGCCCTGGACTTTGTTTTGTTACTTAAAGTTCTGTGTATCGCTGCGATGGTCATGGACAGGCGTTATCTCTAACCATCAGGAGTGCGTCTCGTTCATCTTATTACTTTTTACATTTAAAAAAACCTGATGTCAAAACACATAGCCTGGAATGGAACTGGCTCTTAAGTAAGACTGATTTTTAACTGGAGGGTGGTAGCAAGGCAGTTGAATACAAGAAAGTACTCAGCGTAGTGTTAAGTGCATAAATACTCAGAACGATCATTCCTCATTACCTTGAACGTGTGATGTTAACATGAAAATAAAAGCCTTAACCTTTTCAAAAACAGATTGCAAACCAAGTACAAGATACCTATAGTTGTCCGGTAGACGTTTTGTCCGGCGATCTGTTTCACTTGTTTAGCCCCCGTTTGCCACCCCAACACCCCTATCACCCCTTATTGATTCCCTCGCCCCACTTCTAGCACACTCAACCCCCTTTTAAAACTGACGAGACAAAGAATTGACGAAATCGGAACGTCTTGATCCGAGTCTGAGGCTTTAAGAGTTCAATCGATGGAAATGTAGCTTAAGGGGACTATTTCTGGCTTGGTGTGTTTTTGATAGAAATATGTAGGTCACAGGTTTACTGAGAAATAAGTTTACCTATCTCGTTTTGCTGAGATAGGTTCTCTCGTACGATTCTTGTCGGGATAGAATTAATTCTTTTATTGTTGTAAATTAAAATTTTCGTGAAATATTTTTGTATCTATGCTTAATATTATAAAGAGGAAATATTTGTATTTCTGTATGTCTGTCTATATCATATCTATCTAGGTATAGTATTATAAAGAGGAAAGATTTGATTGTTTGTTTGTATTGAATAGGCTCCGAAATTACTGGACCGATTTCAAAAATTCTTTCACCGTTGGGAAGCTACACTATCCGCGGGTGACATAGGCTACTTTTAATCCCTGTATTCCCACGGTAACGGGAACTACACGGGTGAAACCGCGAGGCGTCCGCTAGTAACGAATAAACTTAATAACTACTGGCCTGATTTCAAAAAATTCTTTCACCGTTGGGTAGCTACACTATCCCCACATCCACTACATTATTTCCACAGGATCGATCAGCACGACCAGACGCTCGACCAAAAGACACTTCCTTAGCAGTGGAAGTTCCCTTCAAACACACAAACGTTCGCGAAATACAAAAAAAAAATCCGACGAAATAGAATCTCCCCCTTTCTCAAAGTCGGTTAAAACAAAAAACGTAAGTACAATTTTTTTTAATTATTCAAGTAGTACATTTCAGGTACATTTCAGGTGACTATTTAGTTAAGACATTTAGTAAAGTAGTCAACACATAGCATCAATAGTAAAACACTACTCGGCAACCAAGCTTCTAATCTCGTATCCATACATACGAATAGGATAATTAGCAAATCTGCTTACCTACCGACTGCGCAGAATAAATAAATTCGCAGATGTATAACTCGAGTCAGGCGAGTAAGTTGGAAACAAAGATAGACTAAACAGTAAACACCTATAGAACTTTCAGTACCTAGCAACGATAACTCAGTGGTTAGCGTGGTCAGTTCACATCCCAAGGGCGTGATTACAAACCTCAACTTGACTCAAACGCTTGAGTTGCCGATGAAGGAAAACATAGTATGGTGGTAGGGTCGACTGCCTAACTTTTTTTTTTATTTATGTAAGAAGTAATGAGACGAACGAGACGCTCTCCTGATGGTAAGAGACAACGCCTGTCCATGACCATCGCAGCGATACACAGAACTTTGAGTAACAAAACAAAGTCCAGGGCATCACTGCTTTGGCGCTCATTACTTTGAGACTTTTGATAGAGTTAATTAGTAACTATCGAATATTACCGCATGCTTCAGAACCAAGTCAAGATCTTGGCTGCTAGAGATATTGTTTTGTAACACTGTATTTCAAACTAAAAGATTATTAAATTACTAGTAACAAATTTTTATGTATTTTTATTATATTGACAATATTTTTTCACATTGACATTTTTAGTATTTTATTTGACATTTCGTTTATATTCATTGACATGTAGTCAGTGTTTTTTTTATGATGCTCATATTATTTGACATGATTTCACGAAATTAGATTTGCAACATTGGTGTTATCAATAAAATATTTGTATTATGGGGCTATTGAAACTCACCTTAGAATGCCTCAAAGTTAGCGCCAAAGCCTTGGACTTTGTTTTGTTATTCAAAGTTATGGGTACAACTGTAATGGTCATGGAAAAGCGTCGTCAAGAAATAGTATCGTTCATTTCTTTACTTATAAAAAACAGAAACAACTTGAAAAATAAGGTATTTTGTGAAAAAATATTGCTTTGATTTTAAATCCAAAATTGATTTACCAATTCACCAAGTTTAGCATCTACATTTTTCTAATCTTTCACGGAAAGGTGTGTGCCAAAGAGAAGCCATTTTGTATAAACAAAATCCAATATAGTTGTGTGTGTGTGTGACGCGACTGCAGCCAAGGGTGAAAGGCCTTAGCTATAGTACGGGGTAGAACACGTAAGGGTTGATCAAAAATTTTGCAGGTTTCATTCTAAACGAATTCTAAAAGGCAAGCATAGGCAAGCGAATCATGGGTTGTATTTGTGCAATATAATACCTACGTCCTACATCAATACTTTGTTGATACAACAAAAATAATACAACAGATAGGTACAAACGGCGATCTTATTGCTAAAAGCGGTCTCTTCCAGATAACCCTTGGTTGTTTGGATACATACTTACTTGTAGCGATGATAGCTCAGTGGTTAGCGCGGTAGCTTCGCATGCCGAAGGGCGTGGGTTCAAACCCCAACAATGAGCTTGAGCTGCCGGTGACGGAAACCATAGCATGGCGGTAGGGTACTTTCTAGTACTCGGCTGGCTAGCTACCACCCTCAAGTTGGAAATCTGCCGCCAAGCATCTAACGGTGTGTACCGACAGCCTCACTTGAGAGCCAGTTCCATACCAGGCTAGGTGTGCTTTACCATCTTCGATTACACCTTAACTTAACATCAGGTGAGCTGTGATCAAACACCTAAAGCTGTCAACCATAAAAAAAATATACAAGTAACAGAATAAAGGCAGTTATGCTAAATGAAAATCATTGATGGAAACTTGAACAATACTATTGTTCAAGTTTCCATTATCGCTTTTACTGACATTTAAAATTTGTTGTCTGTATGTTAATTTATATCTTTTTAATTTGTGTTAGTCTGTGGTTATTCGTTAATGTATCTTATAAAAAAAAATGTGTAAGTTACCATAATTTTTATCAGACTGCCATAGCTGTTAATAGACTGCCGTATAGCTATAATTAAAGTACCGTGATTTTTACTATTTTTCTATAATTTTTACTAGTTTTCCGTAGCTTCAACTCTGTCTACTGTAGTATACATTAGGTATTATATTTTTCGTCTTTAAATATTCATCCCAAATCTTTTCCGCACTATAGCTAAGTCTCGAAGCAGACCCATACTTGTTGATTCAAACTGGCTTCGCAAACGCCACCTGTAATGTAACCCATATTCCTACAGCTCTACGGTACCCGGCTATAATTAGTTTTGTTATTATGTTATATAAAAATGTTGCTTTTATCTAATTGTCCGCACGAAGTACGAACGACTACAAAGACTAATATTGTTTGGGCAAACCTCTTTTGTAACTGAAACAAAATTAAAAATAGAATTTTCCTTTTCCAGACATTATTAAGTACAGCCGTGTACCTATTTAAATTACAATGTACCTATCTGAAATTCATTAATTTATTTATAAAACAACCGGAACGATTGTGACAGTAAACGTTTTGATTTCATAATTACGTAATAATTATATTATTATTACCTATCTATCTATACCATTATAAAGAGGAAAGATTTGATTGTTTGTTTGTATTGAATAGGCTCCGAAACTACTGGACCGATTTCAAAAATTCTTTCACCGGGAAGCTACACTATCTCCGGGTGAAATAGGCTACTTTTTATCCCGAAAACATGTAGCGTGTAACACCGCGGGGCGCAGCTAGTTATCTGTAAAAACGGCAAAAAAATCACGTTTGTTGTATGGGCATACCTACCCTTGAATATATTTTTTTTCTGTTTTTTAGTATTAGTGGCAACAGAAAATCATCACTGAGAATTTCAACTGTCTAACTATCACGGTTCATGAGATGAAAAAAAAACATTTTTTTCCCTTTATTGTGATTGACGCTATAGTCTCGAAAATGTACCGTTCTGATAAAAAATTGGAATAATCACATTTCTCATTCCAATGTACGGTATCGATATTTCGAAACGAAAATGGGAACAATTTTTTTCCGCGCACCGTTGCCAGCTGAAACTAGCCGACGTTGGCGTCACCTTGCCAAATGCAGTTTCGTATAGTCTAGACTCTAGACGAATAACAACGAGACAAAATGCATACTAGACGAATAATATTAAAATTATAAGAGACATTTGTAACAGTTTTGTATTTTATGTCAGATTTTGTTAGATTGTTCTTTGAAAGAGAAACTTTTGTAGTTGATGCGATTTTTAGTTATATTTTTTTTTATGGTAGACAGGCTAGTTTTTTGACCATAGCTCACCTGATGTTAAGTGACGGTGTGGTCGCAGATGGTAAAGCACACCTAGCCTGGAATGGAACTGGCTCTTAAGTGAGGCTGCCGGAACACACCGTTAGATGCTTGGCGGCAGATTTTCAACTTGAGGGTGGTAGCTAGCCAGCCGAGTACTAGAAAGTACCCTGCCACCATACTATGGTTTCCTCAAGACGTTTTCCTTCACCGGCAGTTCAAGCTCATTGTTGGGGTTTGAACCCACGCCCTTCAGCATGCGAACCTACCGCGCTAGCTACCATCGCTACAATTCAACATCATTTCTGATTGTAAGTGTAAGTGTACGTTTTTTTACTATGGCTTACGATGAAAGTATCCCGCTTTTTTTTACAAAAAAGTTCCAAAATTCATACTTGGCCAAAAAACTGATCTATCTGTGAACAACGCTGATATGTGACAATGTGACAATTATGTAACTCTAACTATTGCTATCATGAATCCATGAAAACACGGTTTTAACTTAACTCCATTGAAATCTAGAATTCATGCACTACAATGCCGTTTTCACTCAACAATTCATAACACCATTGAACACCGAAGGTCACATAGACAAAAGTATTTGTTTTAAATCTAGGCTCGTGAGAATGGTCTAGGCTTTGTTTAAGAGTCTACCTTGTCCTTTAGTCCAGATAGAATAGTATTATGGATGGTGCATCCGTTATACTTCGGCCGATGATCTCATCGTACTTATTTTAATGTTTTTATTAACTGCTCTTGATTTTTAGCGTTCTGTAATTGGTAAAGTACAACGGTGCCACCAGTGGTTTTTTTAATGTAATAAAAAGAAAAATTAAGAATTAAAAAAAACCCACAATGGTTAAAAAGTAATTGTCAACTATCTCAGATAATGCACTAATGAAACCCGAACCCATAACTGAAAACTGCATCAAAATCGGACTAGAACTTTAGGAGAACAATGGCAACATGCATTTGCACAAACAATGTTTGCTGCAGCGCCCCCTGGTGAGTTGTCACCGTAACACCTAACAACAATCTAACAACACGCACCAATCAAACCCGAACCCATAACTGAAAACTGCGTCAACATCGGACTAATAGTTTCGGAGAAAAATGGCAACATGTATTTACACAAACAAACATCCTCTCACCCCAAACGCATATACCGTCTCCGTTCCGTCGTGGGTAAAAAGTAATGAGACGAACGAGACGCTCTCCTGATGGTAAGAAATAACGCCTGTCCATGACCATTGCAGCGATACACAGAACTTTGAGTAACGAAACAAAGTTCAGGGCTGGGCTTTGGCGCTCATTACTTTGAGACTTTCGATGGTTTGTCTTGACAGCCCAGTAATTTCGCTAGCTGCAGTACCCTTCAAACCGGAACACAGTAATGTTTACATATTACTGCTTAGCGGCAGAATAACTGGTACTGCGGTGGTACCTACCTAGACGACCTCCTGCTAAGAAGATCTACCAACAAGTAAAAGCGTACCCTGTATCAAAATCAGTTGGGGGGCCCAAATCAAGGGTAAAGATTTTTCAGAAAATAAAGAAAAATGCTTGCATTAAATTAAATAAATATTTATTGATTATATGGACAGATGATCGTATGACAGTTTTTTTATAAATAACAATATCTATAATTTCATTACCTATTAGCGGCTTTTAAAAATATGCTTTTGATGGTAATACAAATATACAGATAAATAAATATGCAATTTGAAGCAAAGAAGAATAAAATTTAAAAAAAAACGTAGGCATTCGACAGTTAAGTTTCGAACCACAGATTAAAATTATAGTTACATAGATCAAAACGTAATTATTCTGAGAATTTTTAAAGGTGTTTACCAAACAGAACAAAACTCATATTTCAAGTAGGTGTTACACACAATCTGTACATATAAATCAGTAATTTGACTGACAGACAGACAATGCAAATAGTAGTTACAGTAGATATATTTTATTTAAAAAAAGAGCTACCATTGAAAGAGAAAACTGAAAACAAACTTACTGTGTTCAAATCCCTAAAGACTAATTTGTAAAAAAAGAAAATTTGTTTCTATTTAGAAAGGTGAACATTAATTAAAAACCCGTAACCGACCGCACCGTCAGTTAACATCAGGCTAGTTTTTAAGCCATCTTTATCAAAAAAAAACAAATGAAATATGAAAATTCATCTCTATTATTATAAAAAATCGTGCTAAAGTAAACAACTAGCGATGACTAAAACTTTGTAGCGAGGTTAGACCGGTCTGTTCAACCGCCGAAGGGCGTGGGCTCAAACCCCAACAAGCTTGAGCTGCCGGTGAAGGAAAACATCGTGAGGAAACCATAGAATGGTGGTAGGGTGCTTTCTAGTTCTCGGCTAGCTAGCTACCATCCTCAAGTTGAAAATCCTTGCCAAGCACCTAACAGTATGTTCCAGCAACCTCACTTGTGAGCCAGTTCTATTCCCGGCTATGTGTGCTTTACCATCTTCAACCACACACTTAAAATCAGGTGAGCTATGGTCAAACACCAAGCCTGTCCACCATAAAAAGGGACATTTCAGTTAGACTGCTAATTAACATAGAAAATATTAAGTACATAGTTTTTTTTAGTTTCATACAAAGTAACGAAGCTAATGTACGTTAAAAGAAAGGCAAAGCCACATGAAGCTGCTAACTAGCGCATATTTTATGCCTACACGTGAATCTCCACAAATTGTAGATTCAAATAACGCCCGCTCGTCAAAACCGTGAGAAATCAACACGAAAAATAATTAGATGTAACACAACACCACGGCTTTTGCCATTTATACTCTGTTCAAGTTTATTTCTAACTAGCGGACGCCTCGCGGTTGCACCCGCGTAGTTCCCGTTCCCGTGGGAATACAGGGATATAAAAAAGTATCCTACGTCACCTGGAGATAGTGTAGCTTCCCAACGTTAAAAGGACGTTAACTCACCTGATGTTAAGTTTATTGTTAAGTTACTTGGTGGTAGATTTCCTTAGCAGGAGGTCGTCTAGGTAGGTACCACCGCAGTACCAGATATTAAATAAAATAAATAAATAAATAAATATTGTAGGACTATACACACAGCGCCATCTGGCCCCAAACTAAGCAGAGCTTGTGTGATGGAAGTCAGATAACTGATAGAATACATAAATACTTTTTTTTTTTTGTAAATACATACTTATAATATATACAGAACACCCAGACACAGAACAAACATTCAACATTATTCTGCCGCCAAGCAATAGTATGCAAACATTACTGTGTTCCGGTTTGAAGGGTACTGCAGTTAGCGAAATTACTGGGCTGTTGAGACTAACCATCTAGTCTCAAAGTAATGAGTGCCAAAGCAGCGATGCCCTGGACGTTGTTCTGTTACTCAAAGTTCTGTGTATCGCTGCAATGGTCACGGACAGGCGTTATCTCAGCGCCTCGAACGTCACATTACATTTACATGACAAAAAAAAGTTAAGATGCGATCTACGATGGAGCACGCTTGCCTAGATTCACTCTGGACTTGAAGACACCCATATTGTATCTGACTTCCATAGTAGCTTTGCTTAGTTTGGAGTCAGATGGCGCTGTGTGTTATGTCCAACGACATTTTATATTTTTCTTTGAATATTGTACGCCCAAAAAGGTAGTTGTTGATACCCAATTGATGACACTGACTTTTAAAACACAGCCTACAATAAAAGATTACAAATTAGAATTATACTATCATATAGCCTGCGCTTGAAATCTTTATTCTAATCTACCTATACTATTATAAAGAGGAAAGATTTTATTGTTTGTTTGTTTGTATTGAATACCTAGGCTCCGAAACTACTGGACCGATCTTAAAAATTCTTTCATTGTTAGAATGCTACATTATCCGTGATGGAGATAGACTATATTTTATTTAAAAAACAATTAGGGATCCGTATGGAAAATTCAATAATGTAACCCAAGCTGTAAAAAAATTGAAAAATTCCTTACTCAGCATGCGCAGCGAAAACTATTGACAATAGAATAAAGTGACGTTTTATAGAGCAAAATTTACAGCTACAAATAAGTCCGCAATTATATGTATGTATCTACTAACTATTATAGTGTTTTGGCGGGAACGCGGGAAGAGTCGTGTCGCTCCGTTGTATTTTTTTCCAAAACTAGTGTTTTGTCGAGTGTTTATGCATAAAAATGGTGGTGTTTTATTCATAAAGTTCCGAATTACAAGCGCGAGTGTGGGAAAATGATATAATGTGGTGAAACATGAGTTTTCGTGTTGCTTCCAAAACTCCTTCGAAGCTTTGTAGTAAAGTTGCCACTACTTTACTAAAGCATGACTGGAATTAACTGACACGAACTGGACTTGACAAAGACGACTTTGACTAAAACTAGCTACGATGGCACTTATTTAACTTTTGAAACTTGAAAATATATAATTACTTGACACTGTCAAATGCTAAAACGCGACGCCAAAACCAAAGAAAAAAAAAACTATTATAGTTGTCACCTACATCTTATAAAGAGGAAAGATATAGTTTTTTGTTTGTTTGTATTGAATAGGCTCCGAAACTACTGATTGATCAATATAATATATTGTTAATCAAGTTTTGTTTTCTCGTGCGAAGCCGGGGCAAGCTGCTAGTTAGGTATAAGGCCAACATATTATATGTAATTTTCCAACAAACAAAATATTAAGTGTTTAAAGTTGAAAAAATAAAAAATAAATGGTAACTTTAAAGCTGGCTTTGTTTAAAATCAACAAAACTGCTAAAATCTAAAAACAAAACCAATTTTCAGCTTTCAGACCGTTCTTTTGTGAAAAATACAATTTCCCGGAATGTCAGCTGACGTCACGCGACACGACACTTGACAATATCTAGGTAACTGGTAATAACTAGTTAGCCGAAATCCGCACAGTAAACGAATGGAGACTTCTATGTATGTATTTTTTATTTATACTAGCGGACGCCTCGCGGTTTCACCCGCGTAGTTCCCGTTCCCGAGAGAATACAGGGATGAAAAGTAGCCTATGTCACCTGGGGATAGAGTAGCTTCCTAACGGTGAAAGAATTTTTGAAATAGTAATGAGCACAAAAGCAGCGGTGCCCTGGACTTTGTTTTGTTACTCAGAGTGCTGTGTATCGCTGCAATGGTCATGGACAGGCGTTATCTCTTACCATCAGGAGAGCGTCTCGTTCGTTTCATTATTTTTTACATTAAAAAAAAGTTGAAGGGAGTATACCTTCAAAAAATTGAAAGTATCAATTATTAGTTCGATTCTAGTGCATCTCTGTCCAGGCAGTCCGTTTATTCGTAAATAGCCGTCGAACGAGTGAATTTCGTGGAAAAACAAAAATCCATCACCCGCCTGCGACTGGGATCGCATATAGGGCTCTACCGAGTAAACGAAGGGTACAGGTGCATCGGAAAGGTAGACTTTCGATTTGTATACGTATTCTGTTTGTTTTGTTCATTATAAATAAAATAAAATATTGAGGGACATTTTAACACAGCGCCATCTAGCCCCAAACTAAGCAAAGCTTGTACTATGGGAACCAGACAACTGACAGAATACTTAATACATACTTATAATAAATACAGTACACCCAGACACAATACAAAAATCGATCTTAGTCACACAAATGTTAGTCCTGAGTGGGAATCGAACCCACACCCTTCAGCTCTCGAAGCAGGCATAATACCAATGAACCAACAGGGCTGTCAAAGAAGTTACAAGAAATTTCAAGAAGTTAAGTTAAAAGTGAAGAAACGAAGTCAACATTTCTTCTTTTTTGTTTTTGGCGTCGCAGTTATTGCATTTGCCAGTGTATTTCGATATTTTCATGTAAATCATGAAAAATCTAGTTAAATAAGTCAAGTCACAGCCACACAAAGTAATTCACCGCCGACTCCAGTCATGACTTAGCAAAGTAGTGGAAAAGAAAGGAAGAAAACATTTATTTTGACACAGAATACTACAACAACAATACACTACAAATAAATACTTTATTAAAAAGACCACAAAAATAATATCATAATGATCACTGGGCTTAAATTAAGACCCGGCAACAAACATAATATATGTAGGTATAATGTATTCAAGCTCCGAAAGTTTAAAAAATTAAATTAATTTGAACTTTCCTCTTCCTATATTGTATCATTGTAAAAAAAAATTGTAAGTTGACAAAGGTCACGCAAACCGGTGCCTGTGGGGCGTATAAATTTTAAAAAAAAGTTTATAAGTTACATACTCAAACCTTACTAATAATCAGTATAGCGTTAAAGTACTTATTGAGTGAGACAAAAGTACCTAACATTTAGACCCTATCGATCGTAAAAGAATTTGGAATCCTATCCTAACTTAGCAAAATCTACCCCAACGACGGAAACCGGTCACAAAATAACTGAAAATATGGGAAAAACGAGCAGAAACCCCGGGAAAATGGGAAAAACGACGAGTAGGGCGAAAAACGAACACTAACCGCGATCGTGACGTCTAACGTTTACCGCGAGTGCTATTCAAACGATGCTGGGTTTGTTTTTCAGTTGGTTTAGGGATCCGTGGGCTCGAGTTTTTTAGCGATGATATTTGAACGCTAAAGGGCGTGGGTTCAAGCCATGATAATGAGCTTGAGCTGCCGGTGAAGGAAAACATCGTGAGAAAACCATAGCATGGTGGTAGGGTACTTTCTAGTACGTACTCGGCTGGCTAGCTACCTCAAGCCAAACATTTTATGTATCAACAAATGTTTGTACTGTGTCTGGGTATACTGTATATATATTATTATATACTTATTATAAGTATGTATTTACAAAAAAAAAGTATTTAAGTATTCTATCAGTTATCTGACTTCCATAGCTTTGCTTAGTTTGAAGTCAGATGGCGCTGTGTGTAATGCCCTACGATATTTATTTATTATTCTTATTATTATAGCAAGTTCAATCCAAATGTAAGCCGTGTTGAAAACGAGTATCTCAATATGTAACGATATTAGATAACGAACTGTGTCCTTTCGTGGCGCGATGCTAATGCTCGACTATCGGGCACAAGGCCGTCTCTAGATATCTAGGGCACACGTTTCGGTACCTATTTATATACCTACCAATAGAGATACACTGATATTCAACTAGTTTATTTTTTACTAGCGAACGCCTCGCGGTTTCCTCCGCTCAGTTCTCGTTCCCGTGGGAATACAGAGATAATAACTAGCCTATGACACCCGGGAATAGTGTAGCTTCCCAACGGTGAAAGAAGTTTTGAAATCGGTCCAGTAGTTTCGGAGCCTATTCAATACAAACAAACAATTAAATCTTCCCTCTTTACGGGTAATAGTACTAGCAGCTCGCCCCGGCTTCGCACGGGTAAAAAAAAATTGGTTAACAATAAAGCCTATATGTTACTCGGTGATTATGTAGCATTCTAATGATGAAAGAATCATTCAGATCGGTCCAGTAGTTTCGGAGCCTATTCAATACAAGCAAAAAACAAAATAATCTTTCCTCCAGTTTTTTTATACTGACATGTTTGTATATTGGCATAGGAACCTTATTTTGACATGTAATAAGTGTTTAAAACTCATTTAATGACATATTTAAAATTTTTAATTGACTTGTCACATTGGTGTTGTCAATAAAATATTTTTATTTGTATCTTAAACCTGTCTTACGAAGCCCTAAAAATAGTAATAAAAGAGACTTTTCGTTTTACTTATCCGGGATTAATTTATTGAGTTTGGCGTTATTATGCGGAAGTTCATTTTGAGTGTTTAAGGTCTACATTTATTTTATTTCCGCTTAGCAGTCGTTTTGGTTGCAACACTGATGAGGATTTAAATTAAAATTTAACCGCGCGGGCGTACCAACCGCTGTCTTCACGTGCGAGGCACGCAGCGGCCCGTAGTGCGAAGCAAGACGAGGCCGCGCGCGCCTTGTACTCAGCTTTGTCTCCATGAAGAAGGCCACCAAAACTATAGTTGGAATATACGATATAATTAAGCGTAAGTAAAACAAAAACGTGTCAAAACCACGTCAGTTCCCATAGTAATATAGTAACCAATATTTTATATTGATGTAATTTATTTGCATGTCTCTACAAAGGTATCTTATAAGCAGGAAAATGTATTTCTCTATCATCCCTCTGCTTGCTTTTTTTTGTTCAAAACTTGTATTCTCTTAAATAAACACACACATTAAAATTACTAAAAGAGTATATCGCCTTAAGCGACAGTTGCGTCAGTTACGGTTTGCGTTCATAATCTCGCTATTTTGCTCACAGCTAGACGCCTACGACAGTCGGTGACAAAAGTGCTCCGAGAAATATTTTTTTGACGTAACTTTTAAGCTTTCGTGATAAAGGCGATATACTTGTACTTGACAGGCAACATTTAAAATTGATTTTCACGGAAGTTTAGAGTGCATGAAGCAATTCAAATAGGTACAATTAATCATAGATTAAAAATTGTTTGCTATGCCCATATTTTTAGCAATACGAATTCGAATCAGCCCTTTTTTTATAAACTGTCCCACGGCTGGGCGTGGACTTTTACTCATTGTGAAAAGGGTAAGGCGGGTTGACAGGCTTCATACATTTATGAGTTTTTTTTTTATGAACTCTCTCTCGGACATAGTGGCGGGGCAAGACCTCAATTTGATACGGGCAAGGTACATTTCGCGAATTACCATAATATCGAACATATTTATCATTCTAGGACAAGTAAAATCTTTTCGTCACGTTCACGGCTTGGTAACGCATAAGCCTCCGAGGTGCGAGGCCTCTCGGACCGCAAGGCCGTAGGCAGTGCCCAGTGCTCACGTCGCCCACGCCTTACGCCGCCTCTGTTCGGACATATACCTAGGTTTCCACACGTGAACGATCTTATAGCGAAGAGTCTCGACTTACACCTTAAGAGACTCTCGCTAGACGGTTGGGTCAAGGGTCAGCTCCAAAAGGCAGTTATCCTTGACACGGCGCGCATTGTGAGGAGATTCCTCACTCTGCAGCCCTAACTAACCACCGGCAGCTTGAGCCCTGCCCCGCTGCCAGCGACACCTTAGTATTTAATTTTTTCATGTGTTTTATATAAACAGAAATATATACCTTAAACACTCAATTAAGCTTATTAAATTTTAAACTAAGAACATGTTATGTTTTGTTAACCGACTCAAAAAGGAGGAGGTTCTCAATTCGACTGTATGTTTTTTTCGAACGATTTTTTGAAAAATCAAGAGAAATCTAAAAATTGTATACATCGATGATATTTTCGTTTACTCGGAAACCTCGCTGTTTCATCGGAGCAGTGCGTTTAGTTGGCCTAAGGGTAAGTCGGTTTTTTAAATTGTAAACTTTACGATTGTTTTTAATTGTATTGCGCTTTCGTGCACGAGTGTCCATTTCCGACGCTGCGCTTTGCGATTTGGTCGCGTCTATCCAACTCACTGGGCCTACAATCCGATGCAGTGTGAATGCAGCCTAATTTTTTTGTTTATCCAATTAGATTACTGTTGCGAGCGAGTGTAACAGGTAATAGATCAAAGGGAAACGCATTCCGGGTAATATTGAACCTAATTCACATAACATTTGTAGTGATTTTGGTATGACGAAGTCCTCTCAAACGATCATAGATGTTAAAAGATAACGCATGCCCATGACCAATGCAGCGATACACAGAACTTTTAGTAGCAAAACAAAGTCCAGGGCATCGCTGCTTTAGCGCTCATTACTTTGAGACTTTCGATGGTTAGTCTCAACAGCCCAGTAATTTCACTAGCTGCCATAGATGCATAGATGTTGACAGCCCTGTTGGTTCATTGGTAGTATGTCTGCTCCAAGAGCTGAAGGGCGTGGGTTCGATTCCCATCCAGGATAAACAATTTGCGGTATAAATAAATGTTTATTCTGTGTCTGGGTAATTGTTCTGTATTTATTATAAATATGTATATATGCAAAAAAAAAAGTATTCTATCAGTTATCTGACTTCCATAGCACAAGCTTTGTTTAGTTTGGGGTCAGATACTATATTGTGTGTATACTATGCTAAAAAAAAGTAACGGACGATACGGCCAGTCGTCGGATGGGTGACCGTGAGTGGCATTTCTTTTTGAACGCTAAATATTTATGTTAAGAAAAAGTTACAGCACAATTACATGTATAAATAGGAGTATACAAATATGTGTTAAGTAGTTAAAATACCCTACCACGCTATGGTTTCCTCACAACAACGTTTTCCTTCAAGTCCAAGTTGAGCGCCAAAACAGCGATGCCTGGATTTTGTTTTGTTACTCAAAGTTATGTGTATCGCTGCAATGGTTTTGTACATACGTTATCTCTTACCATCAGGAGAGCGTATCGTTTTATACTTTTTTTTTGCTGTTTTAATTTAACTTGAAAATAAACTTGACATATTTATTAATGAAATAACATTGACATTTCTAATTTTTGAATAATAATTGTTTTCTTTATATTTTTATGCATGTCGCCTCACCTTTAATTGGGGTTAGGGTTCCGTACCCAAAGGGTAAAATGGGGCCCTGTTACTAAGACTCTGCTGTCCGTCCGTTTGTCTGTCTGCCTGTCCGCCTGTCACCAGGCTGTATCTCATGAACCGTGATAGTTAGGCAGTTGAAATTTTCACAGATGATGTATTTCTTTTGCTAGTGATCCAAATAAATGAATAGATCGCAGTTATGTCAAATGACGTTGTGGTCGAAGATGGTAAACAGCCTGCAATGGAACTGGTTCACAGTTTATAGTTTTTAACGGTAGTATTAAATCGTTTAACTTCCTTGCATGCCAGCTACCGACTGTTGTATATCCTTTCTCATTTTCAACCCCGTTTCGGAAACCTAGAATGTTTATCCCATACCACGATCCGTGTAATTGCACTATCTGTAATTATGCTGAGATTTCAGGGAGACTTCAAAATGAAACATGACAAATACAAAATAGCGTAGTTTTAAAAACCAGATACAAACAAAGGAGTGAAAGAAGGGTGACTTTCACTGCCCCAGTTCATTTTCTATATTTTTTGACAGCCCTGTTGGTTCATTGGTTGTATATCTGCTTCAATAGCTGAAGGGTGTGGGTTCGATTCCCATCCAGGACAAGCATTTTGTGATATTATAAACAAATGTTTGTTCTGTGTCTGGGTGTACTGTATGTATTATAAGTATGTATTTACAAAAAAAAAACTATTTAAGTATTCTATCAGTTATCTGTCTTTAGCACAAGCTTTGCTTAGTTTGGGGTCAGATTGCGCTGTGTAATGGCCTATGATATTTATTTATTTATTATTGTATATGATTCAAGACATGTAACAGCTAGCGAAATTACTGGGCTGTTGAGACTAACCATCGAAAGTCTCAAAGTAATGAGCGCCAAAGCAGCGATGTCCTGGACTTTGTTTTGTTACTCAAAGTTCTGTGTATCGCTGCAATGGTCATGGACAGGCGTTATCTCTTACCATCATGAGAGCGTCTCGTTCGTCTCATTACTTTTTACATTAAAAAGAAAGATGTAAAACGTGGGTTCCATTCCCACTCAGGACAACCATTTGTGTTACGAGCGTACATCATATTTGTTCTGTGTCTGGATCGGTGGCGTAGCGTATTTTGGATCAAACGTACTCTCTACTGCAGCCACTGCAGCGATAACCCGCTTATTGTCTTGTCAAATTTGTTGTCTTTTTGTTAATATGTATCTTTTTATTTGTGTGTTTTGTTTGTACTTATCTGTTGTTGTGTCTAGTGTATTGTTGGGAAAAAATAAATGTTTATCTTTCTTTCTTCTTTCTCTATCAAAATTAGTTGGTACCCAATTAAGTGTAAAGATTTCTCACAAAACATAAATGTTTGCATTAAATTAAAATAAATATTTATTCATTATATGGACAGTTGGTCGTACATGACAGTTTTTTAAATATGTATGTTTCCCGAGAAGCACGAGATTAAAGTGACATTGTGGCTCACATTTTACAAATTTTTGCTTACGCACGTAAAAGTAAATGATGATGGGAATGATTATAATAAACATTAAACTAATCGAAATATTTGACACTGGCAAATGCAGAAAGTGCGATGACAAAAATAAAAAAGAAGAGCAGTTTATAAGTAAATCATTTATTAGGACCGGCCCACACGTAGACGTCTATAAGCATTATTCAAGTCGGAACTTTAATTTCCCCACTGCCAAGCCAGTTAACGCCTTTACAATTCGATCCTTTATATTATATTGAAAATAAATATCAATTGTTTTATTAACAGCAACTGAATAAGGCAAAATGCTGAACGTGCCAGTTGTTTCCTGTACAATGGGAACCAGAAATTTTCAATATAAATTAAAAAAATAAAAAATTTACCTAACCAGTATTTTTTTTATTTAAAAGTAATAAAACGAACGAGACGCTCTTTTGATGGTAGAGATAACCAGTCCATGACCATTAAAGCGACACACAAAACTTTGAGTAGTAAAAGAAAGACGTGTTATTAAGTGGAGACCCCGAATTGGTAAACGTAACGAAGGACGCCCTGCAACTCGATGGAGTGACGATATACGTAGGACAGCTGAAGGTGGATGGAAGCGAAAGATCGAAGACCAGGCTGAGCGGCGTGTCTTGGGATGTCCAAAAGTGGATTTTGATAGGCTGATGAGTATTTATACAAAAATTAAAATTCGAAATTCCGTAAAAACTTCCATTACCATCTTCGACCACACCGTCACTTAACACCAGGTGGGCTGTGGTCAAACGCCTTGCTTGTCAAACATAACAGAAAAAATAAATAATTAAAAGGGTTTGATTACTAAAATCGCAACTTTGTATTCTATAGGTATCTATACCTACTAATTTTTTTTATTTTTTTTTAGGGTTGACAGGCTAGTTGTTTTGACCACAGCTCACCTGATGTTAAGTGAAGGTGTGGTCGAAGAAAAGAAGGTAAAGCACACCTAGCCTGGAATGGAACTGGCTCTCAAGTGAGGCTGCCGGAACACACCGTTAGATGCTTGGCGGCAGATTTTCAACTTGAGGGTGGTAGCTAGCCAGCCGAGTACTAGAAAGTACCCTACCACCATGCTATGGTTTCCTCACGATGTTTTCCTTCACCGGCAACTTAAGCTCATTGTTGGGGTTTGAACCCACGCCCTTCGGCATGCGAACCTACCGCGGTAACCACTGAGCTATCATCGCTACAAAATAAATTACTACGCTAATTAGTTTTATATTGACGTGCCAACAAACAGTTAGAAACTAAAAAAATATCGCATACTTGTAAAATTATTTCGACCATTGGCAAGTTTTAGTCATTAAAAAAAAAAGAAAACGGAATACAGCCGGAAAATGACACCGATTTAAAAACCGAAGACAAAGTGCACAATAACCAGCCAGTGTTGTAGTCTACAAACTTATTTTTCGTCGACAAGTTGGCAACGCTTCGCCGAAATCGTTCTGAATTCAAACAATAGCTCGAATGTCCTTCTCCGGAATGGCGCGGAAATTTTTGTTATCTTTTCGTGTTCCCCGAACGGATTTTAAATTGAGAACACAAATGTATGAGCGCTAAAATGTCCCCAATTGCATTTTGAAGGAATGTTTTTGTTTAATATTTATTGACCCACGATATAACTAGAGCAGTAGACTAATCATGACTGTGTATAGTAAAAAGTTTAGGTGTGGATAGATATTTTTATCATTCTGAAAATTTTGTAAAAGATATAACAATGATTATAATACGATACGATATTTGCTTTGATAAATAAACAAAAATTGTAATAAAACCACATTATGTTTCGTCCCGATGTTTTCCAACACCGGTAACTCAAGCTCGTTGTTGAGATCTAAACCCACGCCCTACGGCGTGTGAACCGACCACGATAACCACTGAGCATATAGCATCATAACTACAAAAAAATAAAAATATTTTTTTTGTGTCGTGTCGCCCCGTTGTATTTTTTTCCAAAACTAGTGTTTTTTCGAGTGTTTATGTATAAAAATGGTGGTGTTTTGTTCATAAAGTGCCGAATCACAAGCGCGAGTGTGGGAAAATGATTAATATCATTTTCCCACACTCGCGCTTATCATGTGGTAAAACATGACTTTTCGTGTTGCTTCCAAAACTCCATCGGAGCTTTTTAGTAAAGTTGCCACTACTTTACTAAAGCATGACTAGACTTGACTGATACGGACTGGACTTTGACTATAACTATTGCTACGAGGCTACTTATTTAACTTAAGAACTTGTAAACATAAAATACTTGACACTGGCAAATGCTCAAAATGCGACGCCAAAAGCTAAAGAAAAAAAAAAGGCCAGCGTTTCGTTCACGTGTGGCGTCGACTAGAAGAAAGAAAGAAAATAATTTTTATTTTGTAACAGAACAAAAACAACAAAAATAACACCAAATAGAGACAAACAGTTACATAATAGGGGCTCACCTCAGCATAATACTCGTCATACTAATTAATAGTATGACCAGCGCTGGTCTTCCGGTGAGCCCTTGTCGGTCAAACAAAACAAACATAACAAAGCACCAACAACAAATATACAACAAAAAGAAATAAAAACTTCAAACAAACAAACTACTATGTAAATAACTCTTCTCAAAATATCAACATACCAATTACAAAACAAAAATAACAGGCTCACATTTGACCACCATCACGCCTGTTACCAAAAGAGAAGATACGATCTATGATGTAAAACGCTTGTCTAGATGAGATGACAAGTCTAGTTTTTTTTTTTATTATGATATTGACATAATTAATTAATTAGACCTAAGTTTTCATAAATATTTGCATGCCATGGTGCTAGAGCATGGTGATTCTATAAAACCTGTGACTTTTATCTCTGTAACCCCTGTCTCTGCAACATAAAGAATTTGAATTAGGTAGTAATTGTATAAAGATTTTTGTAAAAGTTCGATAACCTCTAGATTTTGATCCATATTGAGTTAACGACATTTTACTGGCACGGGTTCGAGTTGCCACCATAATCGGCGTGATAAGAACGCATTGTTTTATAATACGTTTCGATTTACGGAGCACCTCGGACGTGACGAATGGATTTCCGAACTTATCGATACGTAAGTTCTATTCGATTAAATTCGATAGCCGAATACGATGACTTCGATATCGCGTGTTGATAGAGATTAGTGTTGATTTTACTTTGGTTGTCGTTCGCCTTAGCAGGAGATCGTCTTGGTACTCTACTAGTTACTCTGCCGCCAAGCAGTAGTTTGTAAACATTACTGTGTGCCGCTTTGAAGTGCAGCTAGCGAAATTACTGGACTGTTAAGACTAACCATCTAAAGTCTCAAAGTAATGAGCGCCAAAGCAGCGATACTTTGGACTTTATTTTACTAAGTAGGTACTCAAAGTTCTTTGTATCGCTGCAATGGTCATGGACAGGCGTTGTAATAATTAGGTATCTATTATTATTATTAATGAATCAAGTAATCAAAATACAACTTTAAGCGACCAGGGGTTCTTTTTAACCAAAAATTTGTTGTAGGTAGGTAGGTACATATTAAGAATCTTGAAAAATGTGTTGCCATTTTTGTGAAATATCCCCAAAACTTGTCATACTTTTTATGGTTGCCAGACTTGCTTCAACACAGCTTATCAGATGTTAAGATCCTGTTTGAAGATGGTAGAACACCTAGCCTGGAATGAAACTGGCTCTTAAGTGAGGTAGCCGGAACACACTGTTAGGTGCTTGGCGGCAGATTGGTACCCAAAGGCGTCTTCGACCACACCGTCACTTAACATCAGGTGAGCTGTGGTCAATTACCTAGTTTGTCAACCATAAAAAAAGTCTTACTGTTTCTTCGTTTTTGTGTTTTTTTTTTTAATCTTTCTTTAACTCGTCAATCATCAATCAACCCTGAGTTTTATACTACATAACTTTGTTATGGATCTAAATAGGTATGTATTTAAATGTCATATCAGTTTAAATTTAAAACATAAACATTCAAATAGCACAAAACTAATAAAATGAAATGCGAACCTACGAATGAACGCAACGAGGTCCGCGACCTCAAAAACATTTAAAAAAAAAAGTTAAAAACCAGTTTCAACCACATTATTAACTTGAATTAATGGCAAAAACGATCCGTGAGAATTACAAGCGGCTAACAAAACGGCTCCTATCTCCTGCGCAAATTCAATGTAAAGATCAAGACCCCTCATACCTAATACTGAGAGCGTAAGAATCCACCAGCCATTTTAACAGCAACAAATATCAATTCCAACGTGACAACAACAATTAACCTTAACACAAAGCAGTACGACTTATTTTAATATTGTAATATTTTGTGACGTGTTTAGAACGGTTGCAAATGTCAAACCTTAACCTCAAAATCGTGACGCGAGACGCCATATTAAATGCGTTCGGGAACATTCGGGATACTTCGTGTAGTTAAGATGCGTTCGGAAGACAATTTTAGATGAACTCTAATGCTTTATGTGGTCTAGTTAAACCAGAGGTCAGGTTATATCGGCTGTAGTTGCAGTTGGGTGCTATTGAACTAGATAAAGGTACCTTGACTGCAAGATAGCATGCTAGCACAAGACCAGACACAGACCTTGTAACGTTAAAAACTTGCTTCGTAAACTTGCTAATTAAGACGTTATTTTAACAATAATTTCTAATTATACCTACATTTTTTGTTGTTAAAACTAGAAAATACGCTTAGGGAGCATAATTATAAAATATCTACTAGCGGACGCCTCGCGGTTTCATCCGCGTAGTTCTCGTTCACGTAGAAATAGGTATAGGAATAAAAAGTAGCCTATGTTATCCGGAGATAGTGTAGCTTCCAAACGGTGAAAGAGTTTTTGAAATCGGCCCAGTAGTTTCGGAGCCTATTCAATACAAACAAACAATCAAATCTTTCCTCTTTATAATAGTATAAATAGATAGATGTTTGAAAAATTATATTTAAATCAGGATCTGCACTTATTAACATCAGGCGAGATGGCGGTCAAACGCAAGCCTATCTACACGAATATTAGAAAGAGGAAAGATTTGTATTTTTGTATGTTTGTAACGAATA
Source organism: Biston betularia (assembly GCA_905404145.2). Lineage (NCBI taxonomy): Eukaryota > Metazoa > Arthropoda > Insecta > Lepidoptera > Geometridae > Biston > Biston betularia. Next base: position 7,518,325 of record FR989885.1, read on the forward strand.
AACTCAAAAACTACTGAACCGATTTCAAAAATTCTTTCACCGTTAGAATGCTACGTTATCCCTGAGTAATATAAGCTATATTTATTACAAGAATTTTACTAAAACATAAAAGTCCACCCGTGCGAAGTCGGGACGGGCCGCTAGACGACGATAAAAAGCCCTTAGCATAACCATTTTCATGTTGAAAATGTATGCACTTGGTGGTAGGTCTTCTTAGCAGGAGGTCGTCTAGGTAGGTACCACCACAGTACCAGATATTCTGCCGCTAAGCAGTAGTGTGTAAACATTACTGTGTTCCGGTTTGAAGGGTACTGCAGCTAGCGAAATTATTGGGCTGTTGAGACTGACCATCGAAAGTCTCTAACGTAATGAGCGCCAAAGCAGTGATACCCTGGACTTTGTTTTGTTACTCAAAGTTCTGTGTATCGCTGCAATGGTCATGGAGAGGCTTTATCTCTTACCATCAGGAGAGCGTCTGGATCATCTCAATACTTTTTACATAAAAAAAAATTGAAAAAATTATTTCTAATTTTTTTTGTACTTTTCATCACATTATTCAGTTAAAAAGACTAGATCATTGACTTTTCTATACTTCATGAGTACTTACTACGCTTGTCATGGGGAGGGGAACACTAGCGCTGTGACGAAAAGTTTAATTTCTATTTCTAAAATGGCAATATTTTCATGTCACACCGATTGAATTTCAACTCTAGACCATAAACATAAAGTTTAAATCAGGTTGGTAATAAATAGACATAGTACGTAATTCCAGCATCAAAAATGACTTGGCGAGCCTAATGACAAGGTTAAGTGTATGAAACTGGTTCTAACATTGGCTCGGCCGTTAGCGAAAAGACAAAAAATGCGGCGGCCATCTTGGATTGTGGATGATGACATTTCTTGCTACAAAATTACGTATTATGACAAGCTGGTTTTAATGTGAAAGTACCTATATACATATAAAACTACCTATTTTAAGTTACGCAACTTTATATGGCTTTATGTATACCTACGTCTTTTTATATAGGTACCTTTATCTAACGAAATGTTGTCTATACTAATATGATAAAGAGGAAAGATTTGTATTTTTGTATGTTTGTAACGAATAAACTCAAAAACTACTGGACCAATTACAAAAATTCGGGAACTTTTGGGGAGTATACTAACCCCGGATGACATACATACTTTTTATTCCTGTATTCTCACGGGAACGGGAACTACGCGAGTAAAATCGCGAGGCGTCCGCTAGTAACTTACTTTACTTGGTAGTAGATCTCCTTAGCAGGAGGTCGTCTAGGTAGGTACCACCGCAGTACCAGATATTCTGCCGCCAAGCAGTACTGTGTAAACATTACTGTGTTCCGGTTTGAAGGGTACTGCAGCTAGCGAAATTACTGGGCTGTTCAGACTAACCATCGAAAGTCTCAAAGTAATGAGCGCCCAAGCAGCGATGCCCTGGACTTTGTTTTATTAGGTACTCAAAGTTCTGTGTATCGCTGCAATGGTCATGGACAGGCGTTATCTCTTACCATCAGCAGAGCGTCTCGTTCGTCTCATTACTTTTCACAAAAAATAATAATAGTAAGTTATGATTTTAGACTTTGGTATAGGTACCAGGGCAGTGAGCTGTGATTCTCAGTATATTACTTAATTTAGGAAAAGTATATTAGTACCTAAGTAAAAGAAAGAAAGAAAACATTTATTTTTTCCCCCAACAATACACCAGACACAACAACAGATAAGTACAAACAAAACACACAAATAAACACGATTTTGCATACACCAAATTGTTATTTATTCTATGTTCCTTATACATAGTAAAATTTTACAAATAAACAGCTATATAGTAAAATAAATATAGATAAACAAAGTAGTTTCCGAAATCCTATGGGTTACCACGTCAAGGAGTCGACTTTCTTAAGGTCAGCCATTGTTATCGGGCCCTCTATACGACCCTATTTTCAGTTTTTTCCTACGATATCAGTTCTATTTCTCAGTCAGTGGTAATTTAAGTTTATATAGTATGAAAATGAATAAATAGATAAACAGCTTTAGATGTGCGGTGGCTTTAAGTCAAAAATTTCGTTCTTGACAAGTATTTACTATCTGTGGTTATAAATTTTTATGTATTTGTCAATGTGCTGCGGCTAAACTTATGTAGTTTGAAGTGAAAGCTAGCGAAGTTACAGAGCTAATGAGACTGAACGTCACACAGTAATGAGCGCCGAAGCAGCCAGACCCTGGACTTTGTTTTGTTGTTCAGTTTTAAGTACCGCTGCAATGGTCATGGACAGGCGTTATCTCTAGCCAACAGACTTCTAATTCTATAACTCACGTGAGACCCCTTACGGAAAACACGTTTCGCGTTTGTCACGTTTACGCACAGCGAGGATGTGGAACTCTCTGCCGGCGTCTGTTTTTCCCGCGAACTACAATTTGGGTGTCTTCAAATCTAGAGTAAACAGGTTTTTTTCTAGGTAAGCGTGCTTCATCTTGGACTGTATCCTGCTTACCATCAGGCAGGGTGCGGTCAAACGCGAACCTATTCTGTATAAAAAAAAGGATATAAAATTTATTTTGACAAATGTCGTAGGAAATTCCATATAATGCCATCTAGCTCCACTTGTTGTACTATGGAAACCAGATTACTGCCAAATACACTTATTCCCATACAGAAAACCCAGATACAAAACAAACATTCATCGTCACATAAATGTTTGTCCTGGTGGGAATCGAATCCAGGCCCTACAGCTCTTCTTTGGCAGTTATTCTGCCAATTAAGCTAATAGGGCAGTCACAGTGACATGGCAATAACAGTTCAAAGTAAAACACGCTAGCTGTGCTTTAACATCTTCGACCATACCGTCACTGAACATCTGGTGAGCTGCGATCAAACACATAGCTTGTCAACCACAAAAAAAAAAACTTAAAATTACTGAAAATATCGACACTGGCAAATGCATAAATAAAACAAAGCGCAATGCCAAAAAAAGTTTTCTTTACAAGTTATTTTAGGACATTTTTTCCCGCAGAGAAAAATTTATCAAAATTGTGTTTCCTCACAAAAAAATGTAAAGTTTTTCTTAAAAACATAATGATATTGTAACACGATTTTGCCACTTCCCTGCTAAAGCTCCATTTTATAAAATTAAGTGCAGTAGTTATACAATTCCTAGCATGGCAACCCTGTTCAAATGTCAGTTCAAACCACTTCGTATCGATTCGTCCCAAATTGTCCCTAAAATATTAAATGGCGTGTTTGGACATTTTTGTACCGATCGATGTAAGTGCATGACTAGGCTACCATAGACAACGTAACAGTTAGTTCTCAGATGTGGAGCTGGCGTGCTTTCGGCCAGTGTCAAATTGAAAAATGTAAACAAAGGAATAGCATTTAAATTTCGAACGTAGTTTTGTTATGAGCAACATTTTAAATGTCGAATGGATTTGTTCCGTTCCTTTTTTTGACATTAAACATATTTTTAAGCAATAACTTGTTTTTTTTTTCATCGTTATCGGCATTGTGCATTATGCTAGTGTTAAGTTCTCGAATAACAATATTCAAGTTTTTGACGACGTCAAGTCAAATTTTACAGATACTAAGTCGTGGTCATGATAAAGCGGCGGAAGCTTCATGATATGACTATGACTTGCATGGGTCTTTGAAACTACATGAGAATGTATTCACAATAAAACATTAAGTATCTATTAAGTATACTTATATATTTATCTACACTTACATTCGTACAAGTAACCAAGTGCCAAGTTTAATAAGCGATAGTTAAGTGTTATAAGCACATCCATACTTAAAAGATAATAATTAAGAAGATAAATTTTAGGTAATTATATACCTACACCTACCTATTGTTTTTATTAAAAAGTTATCGTTTTAGTAGATTAAGCGCATTATCATTATAAATAACAGAGGTCGGTGTATATACCTAGTATTTATTACCAAACGAGATAGCGATATAGCGATGATAGCTCAGTGGTTAGCGCGGTCGGTTCGCACGCCGAAGGACGTGGGTTAAACCCCAACAATAAGCTTGAGCTATATACCGTTAAAGATAAAACATCGTGGAAACCAAAGCATAGTGGTAGGGTGCTTAGTACTCGGTTGGCTAGCTACCACCTTCAAGTTGAAAATCTGCCGGCAAGCACCTTAAGAGCCAGTTCTATTCCAGGCTAGGTACGCTTTACTATCTTCGACCACACTGTCATTTAACATCAGGTGAGCTGTGGTCAAACACCTAGCTTGTCAACCATAAAAAAAATCTAAAGTTCATTATTAATTTAAATAAAATAAAATAATTAATAATGTATTAATTAATTATACTATATTACTTTCAATTGAAAAAAAAATACAATTTCAGGATTTGGTTTCTAATGTAAAACGCTTAATAAGTATTCGTCCCAACACAACAATCTTTAACCGGACCTTTTCGGAGGAAGCGCCTTTAATCCGCTCACTACAACATTGAATGAATGAGTCATCTAGGATACAAAAAACATATTTCCCTTAAATTTACAACAACAATGTTATAACAATAAAAATTAACGCAACCTTAAAACAATGTTTTGATAATGAAAATGAGATCACCGTTGCGCTTTGCCAATAAAACGGATACTCGATTTAAAAAAAAAAAACAATTAAAATACTTAAGTAGGTATTAATAATTTCATGAATGAAATCTCACGTAGAGGATTTTAGAACGAAGATTTATTTCGTTTGAATGAAAAGTCGAAAAGGATTTTTAAACAAAAAAATATTGAATTTGGAATGCGCGATAAAATTTAAGCGGTCATTAATGGTAATTTAAATTTGGAACGGCGTGCATGTTCGAATTGACATTTTTTTGTGCCAGTTTTTCGGTATGAGGTTTTGTCACGGAAAGTAAGTATTATTCAAACTGGGTGGCCTAGGAAAGCTGTCTGATGGGGGATAGGGTTAGGGGGAGGTATAATTAGCCGCTAACAATGGGTATTTAGGTCCACTTTTGCTGTCTACCAGCAATGTTGGTCATTTTACTGCGGTGAGAGATTCGAATTTTAACTGATTCTGTTTTTTTTTTAATTTCGAATGTTTTAGTTATAGATTAAAAACAGATTTTACTTTTTAATGGCAGGTAACAAAAAGTTATTTAAGCATTGAATTATTTTCCAAAACTCGTGTTTTGTGGAGTGTATAAAAATAGTGGTGTTTTATTTAAATAATATCTAAAATTACAATTTTAAAACATCGACTCCATTGCCCTTAGGCCCACTAAACGTAATGATCTAATGAAACAGCGTGGTTTCGGAGTAAACGAAAAATATATACTTGATGTAGGTATACAATTACAAGGTAGGTACAATTTTTAGATTTTCGTCGAATTTTTTGAAAACCTCTTGATCGTTTTTGATACAATTTAGGTATCTGGGACGACCTCTGATGTATGATCTACCAATCAAAAAAATTATCGTCAAAATCGATTCATAATAATCGGCAGAATGAACGCGTAGTATACAACAAAAAAAAACAACCTCTTCCTTTTTTGAGTCGGTTAAAAATAAACTTCCCTAAATACACTAGTTCCGTTCCATTAGCTCATTTGTATTAATACCTACCTACTTGCCTATTATCTTATTAGGAATTATTCACAGTAGGCAAGTAGGTACCTACAGAAAACAATCAGAATAATTCGAGCCGTACAATTGTAAACAAAGTATGGAATTCCCTAAGTACCGAAATTCATTTAGTTTAGTTATGCGGTAGGAAAACGGAAATATTGCTTAAGGTAAACACGTGTATCTCAGTATGGTTCCGTGAAAAAGAGCATTTGAACCAACACTAGCGTTTACTAAAAAAAAAATGTGAAAGTGTAGGTATACCTATTTTTCTTTTCTTAGTTTTGCAATTACTCTAATGTGAAAGAAATTGATTAAATCAGTCATTCTTTTAAATAGTAATATTTTTACAGTCACTTAATAATATACATACTACTTAATACTACCAACTAATTTATAATACAAGTCAAGGAAAAACAAATTTTATTAATCAAAAACTCGGTCCACCGGTCGAGCCCGCCGCAAACGTACCCATGAAACTGGCGGCATTTCCTCGCAGCAATCAGTCATTTATTCTTTGAATTTATTCGTTACTAGCGGACGCCTCGCGTTTTCATCCGCGTAGTTCCAGTTCCCGTGGGAATACAGGGATAGAAAGTAGCCTATGTCACCCTGGGATAACGTAGCTTCCCAACGGTGAAATAATTTTTGAAATCGGTCCAGTAGTTTCGGAGCCTATTCAATACAAACAAACAAATCTTTCCTCTTTATAATAGTATAGATAGACTAACAAAAATAAAAATCTTTTCTCCTTATATTTTTGTTTTTTATTAATTGGCCCCATCAGGCAAGCTAAAGCTATTGAGCCATGGTACCTTGTATTTGGTTTTTGCAATTCATTTCCAGCATCTATAGCTACAAAGTCCAGTCTTGGTCAAGTCCCAGTCATGCGTGAGTAAAATAGTGGCGACTTTACTATAAGCTTCCATGGAGTTTTGGAAGCAACGCAAAAAGTCAGGTTTCACATGTAGGTACCTATATATTCATATACACGATAATTTATAAATTTATACAAAAATACACTAAACACATTATTATAATATAACATATTGTTTTTGTGAATTCTCATATAGGTATATACTCATAGAAGTATAGATTAATTAAAATAAATTCTGTTCATAAACATAACCTATCAAGGCGGAAGGAAAAAGTTTCTCAGTAGATAATAATGAATATTGTCTTTATTAGAGTAAAGATAGCAATTGGTAGGTATTAATAAATCTAGAGTCAGATAAGTGCATGCAAATAATATCTAGATACTGTACCCCTAGTACAGAAATTATCGATAAATACGTACACACTTTTATACAAATACAAATCTTTAGTTAATAACGCCAAAGTTACAGATAATTTTTCAATTCATATTTAAAAATATCGAAATCATAACATAATATGTCAATACAATTCAATAATATGTCACATATAAAATAATTCTGTTAATATATATTTTTTTTATTACATAAAGACTTGCGTTTGACCGCCAACTCGCCTGATGTAAAGCGAAGATGCGGCCTACGGTGGAGCACGCTAGCCTAGAAGAAACCGATTCTCTCGCGACTTGAAGGCACCCAGTATGTATCTATCAGGGAACACCCACTCGGGCGGCAAATTCGAAAGTTTAGCGGTTCGTACAATGTCAATAAAAACAAATATACTTATTATAATTTCTTACTAGTAATTCATTATATTTACGTAAAAGTAATGTGACGAATGAGACGCTCTCCTGATGGTAAGAGATAACGCCTGTCCATGACCATTGCAACGGTACAAAGAACTTTGAGTAGCAAAACAAAGTCCGGGGCATCACTGCGTTGGCGCTCATTACTTTGAGACATTCGATGGTTAGTCTTAACAGCCCAGTAATTTCGCTAGCTGCAGTCCCCTTCAAACCGGAACACAGTAATGTTTACACACTATTACTTGGCGGCAGATTGTCTGGTTCTACGGTAACCTAGACAATGTCCTGCTAAGGAGATCTACCATCAAGTACCTAAATAAATTTTACAGTGATGATTGCTTAGTCGTTAGCGCAACTCCAACAATAAACTTGAGCTGCCAGTGAAGGAAAACATCGTGACGAAACCATAGCATGGTGGTAGAGTATTTTCTAAGTTACCACTCACAAGTTGAAAATCTGCCGCCAAGCACCTAACGGTGTGTTCCGGCTGCGTCACTTAATTTGGCATGGAGGTTACATAGGCTAGTTTTTATCCCGAAAACATGTAGCAGGTAACACCGCGGGGCGCTGCTAGTAATATACGTGTATATATATATAAGTATGTATGTGTAAATGTGTATTGTATAATTTCTGGTGTGTACAATAATCAAGCTATCAATCAACGTAATTCTCACTAATTGGTATGGCCATTGAGCTAAGTTTCTGCGTCAATAATTTGCGAAAAAAATCATGTCTATTTTTCTATACCTATATGTATAAAAAAACCGGCCAAGTGCGAGTCGGACTCGCGCACGAAGGGTGCCATACCATTCTCTATAATAACGGCAAAAAAAATCACGTTTGTTGTATGGGAGCCCCTTTAAATATTTATCTTATTCTGTTTTTTAGTATTTGTTGTTATAGCGGCTACAGAAATACATCATCTGTGAAAAATTCAACTGTCTAACTATCACGGTTCATGAGATACAGCCAGACAGACATACAGACGGAAGGACGGACAGCGGAGTTTTAGTAATAGGGTCTCGTTTTACCCTTTGTAAGTTTATTACAGCGCTGTAAGTTAGTTACAGTTTTTACCCGCTTGGGGCGCATCCACTTTTTCTTGAAACTGTTTTTTTTTAAATATCGCAGTGTGTTTTAAATTTGTTTTGTGTCTGCCGGCAGCCTCACATGAGAGCCAGTGCCATTCCAGGCAAGGTGTGTTTACCATCTTCGACCAAACCGTCACTTAATATCAGGTGAGCTGTAGTAAACAAAATAGCATTTCGAGATAAAATAAAAAAAAGTGTTTACAAAAACTTAGACAGCGCCTCTGCCGGGCGTAATTGAAAACAATTTTTTTTTGTACATTATTACCTACTGTAGTTTTTGTAAACTTTTGTGCTAGATACCCAGTGATAATAGCTACGTATCTATTATTATATACGTACATAAGTTGATAGCTCGAAGGCCAATAGTCCGACAAGGCAATCAGCTGCAATATCGCTCATGTGCTTTTCTTTAGAAAAAATATCTTTCGCAAGTTCGTCAACCCAAAAAATAAGCAGCACATGCGATTTCTATCTAAAAATACACATTTTACCACCTCATAAGGGTGAATTTTGCTTGCGCAAAAGCTGCCCCAGTGAAGTTGCATATCCACATAGGTGAGTTTGAAGTCGCAAACTAGGAATGCAGTCGACTTATGACTAACTTCACAGTGTTTCAATCAAGTTCATAGATTAAGATTGGCGTTCAGACTTGACAATAATAAATTACGACGCTTTATGCCAAAAATTTCACTTACCTAGATTGTATGCAACATTTTTCCATATGAACTTGAAATGGCCCCTATTCGTGTATCGTAAAAGTTCACTATAACTTGTATTTATTATCCTAGTTTTATATTATTTTGCACTATAACATCACAATTTATTGTTTGTAGAGAAGGCACTATGTTTTACTAAGTACATCACAATATGAGCGAAGTGAAAGAAAAAAAAAAGTTTCACTTTATGAGGTCATCGAACGCGCGTGCTATTCTGCCACATTCGAAATTGGAACGTTTTCGACATTCGAATTATGTTCGATTTGAGACAATTTGGCGGGATGTGTCACAGCCGAGGTCCGTTCGGCGGATTTTCGTGTATTTTCGTGTCGGGACGCGAGGCGCGTGCAAGCCGCTCGCGCGCAACTGAAGATTGTCGTAGGTTAAGTTTGGAAAAAACACCGCTAGTTCAATTTTCCGCGATGCTAGCTGCAATTTCTCCGCGCCAAAAATGCATCTCCCCGCAGCGAAGAAACATCAGACCAACCTTCAGTCGATCACGAGGTTGCTATTGTTTTGACACTTTTGACAGCTAAGAACTACATGTGCAAAACAGTACGCGACACGAGATAAGTCCCAGAGGGCGCCACATCCTCAAAAGGTGACATCGATTAGAAAAACAAAGCTAAACCAAATAAACTAGCACAGCGCGTAAACACAACGAAATAACTAAATGCCACTTTTCATTATTTCGCTATGCACCGGTCTACGTCACGTGAGACGCGTGGAGTTAGTTTATATATTCGTCTCTCTCCCACATGTGCTCTCGAACGAGCATTACACTTCTAAATTTGAACTTTTGAAATTTGATTTTGAACTGTCACGTTTTGTCGTTTTAATAATTGTCTTTTTGGATTAATTGATAACGCGCGGTGCATAGATCGTGCATACATGCACAGAACTGCAGTTGTACTGACTTACCGAGCCTAGATGACATTCACAGAGGCTTAAACTCCAAGTTCAGACGATTGCGGCGTCAATAAACTTGCCGATGGCTCCTTCGTAATATCTGAACGATGTAATTGTATTAACTGACGTCACGAACGAAGAGGTTCTCAATAACTGTAGATAATAAATCTATGACTTGCGATATCTTCGACGATTGTGAATCGATTTATTTTATTCAAAAGGGTCTTCGCAATCAAAATATTATAAAAAAAGCCAAACTGAATGACTTTTATTGTAAAGTTAATTAGTTTAATCAAATTTAAGTGTATACTAGAAACTGTATCGATTGAAATGAGTTGTTTTCATCCGCAAGAATCTGAAAATTATATAATTATTGTTTTATAATGTCACTTATACAGATAACACGTACCTTAAAGGGCAAGCTTACGTCATTATATTTTTACTAAAATATCACGCAATAGAGGAAATAATCGACAGGCCATTGTTCATTGTTCGCTACTCATAAATATTTAATTTACTCTAAAATTATCTTCCAATAAAACTGTCTTAACAGCAGTCACTAACATTTTCTAGGCCAAATTATTGCACGGTAAGAATATTAAGAATTGAGAGAATTTGTCACAAAGATTTCCTAAATGGACTTTTTTTCTTGGAATTCGTCAATTTTGTCATCAATTTATTGGCCTACTCTGGAGCTAGTGTGGTGAAATCTTACGCGCCGGTACCACCAAGTCAAATTATCAAATAATTATGTGGACAGTTCTTTGTAGGTACACAAATCTAACAACGCCTCACGGACAGAGTGAAGTCTTGCCATAAACAACTCGGTTTAGTGGGGAGCTGTGATTATACAAGGAAAACCGTTGACCAAATTATAAGTCAAAATATATAAATTAGAAGGTCACTGGTAGATTGTATATTAATTAAACTGTGTTGTTATACAGACATTAAATATTTAAACAGCAGTAAAATTTGGAATTTTACACGTTTCGAAAACACATCATCGCAAGAAACAAAGAAAAATAGGAAATAGGTAAAGGCTAATCGACTAGTGCCTTTTAATTTTTTTTAAATTCTAAATAGGTTTGCGTTTGACAGCACACTGCTTGATGTTAAACAGTGATGCGGTCTAAGATGGAGCATGCCTAGAAGTAACCTACATATTTACTCTAGATTTGAAGACACCCATATTGTACCTACCAGGGAACACAGACTCCGGCAGAGAGTTCCACAACCTCGCTGTGCGAATGAAAAATGTGGAATCAAAACGCTTTGTGCGTACATGGGGAACATCCACCATGTACGGATGACGTTTTGGTCGCGTTTGTCTGGCCGTCCGGTTGAAGAATGACGCTGGAGCAACCAAATGGTGCAGTTCAAATGCACCTTTATAGTAGATATTCTAATATACAAAAGATTGAAAATTTTCCAATTTAGGTAGGTACGTAAACTTCTATTTTATATGACTAAGTATTAAATTTCATACAGTCAGTAAAACTAAATTTGTGAAATGAATCATGACTATGACAGACCGTATTTGTTTCTTTGTTTTCAAAATTAATCCACATTTAATGTACCTAAATAGTCATATGAAACAAAAGTTTATTTATATACAGTATTAAATGTTAGGGTAGTCAACCAGTTTCTGACACTAACGTAGCTCAGATTACATGTTATAGTCCAGTTACGAGAATTTCTGGGTGTACTTGCGTTTTGGCAAAGGCGTGGGGTCACCTCTGATATAAGAAACTTAGTACCTAAATCTCGAATGGAATCGGTAGTTAATTGAAATGACATCATAGTTAATGGCAGGTCAGCGCTTCAAGCGGATTGCGAATGCTTATTTGGTTTGAACTTTTCAAGTAATATGAATTCAATGCTGATAAATCATTTATGTAGGTATATGTATATCTAGGACATATAATCCCACCAATGCCACTCAATAAATGTGAAAGTTTGGATGGCTGGATGTTTATTACTGTTTCACGCAAAAACTACTGAACGGATTTAGATGAAATTTGGTATGGATGTAGCTGAGATCCTGGATTAAAGACATTAAAGGCTACTTTTTATCTCGAAAACATGTAGCGGGTAATACCGCGGGGCGCAACATGCTGGCCTTTTTCATAGAAATAACAAGATCAACAATGTCTGAATATTAGCAATTCTGTAATACCGATATATTTTATTATATTCTTATGTAACTATTCTTTTTCTTAATTATTATTTATGAATGTACCTATTTGATATGCCCGTGGTATTTTGGTTAAGTAAGTAGTAGGTGCCTACTTAATTTCAATGGTTATCCGGCCAGTCACTGAACAAGTAGGTAATAAAATCGTTGTCAAAATCTCAAAGTTCAATCTGCATTTTCTTGTTACCTAATCTATGACAAAATTCAAATTAAATAGAATACTAATAATTCAAAACACATTCGAATTTCATGTTTCGAACGCTCGCAAATTCGAGTGTACTTCACGTCGGATGTGAGAGTGAAAGTGATGCAGTGCGTTATTTATTTATTCTTTTTTTGAAACGAGTCCTGCCGAATGCATCGCACTCGGCCTCGGTTCGTGTCAACGACCCTTGTATTCGGGCGTTGTCGTCCATTACGTTGGGAAAGGTCAGGTTTGTGCATGTATGCAATTTTGTATGTGTGTGTCTGCTTTTACTTTCGACTCGCTTTATTCGTAATATGCATTTGGAAATTCGAATTTTGAAGGGTCTTCGCGCGGTTTCGGTCCGTCATCACCGGTCGATCCACACGCCGAGAGGCGTGGGTTCAAACCCCAAAAATGAGCTAGAGCTATGAAGGTAACATAGCACGGTGGTAGGATACTTTTTAGTACTGGGCTGGCTAGCTACCACCCTCAAGTTGAAAATCTGCCGCCAAGCATCTAACGGTGTGTTCCGGCAGCCACACTCGAGGGCTACTTCCATTCCAGGCTAAGCGTGTTCACCATCTTCGATCACATTGTCACTTAACATCAGGTGAGCTGCGGTCAAACAACCGAATAAACCAGATAACTGATAGAATAAGTACTTTTTTTGCAAATAGGTATACCTATACAGAACGCCCAGACACAGAACAATCAACTATCCCACTAATAAGTATTAGGTACATAAATGTGAAAGTTTGGATAGATGGATGTTTGTTACTCTTTCACGCAAAAACTACACAACGGATTTAGATGAAATTTGGCATGGAGGTAGCCAAGACCCTGGATTAACACATATGCTACTTTTTATCCCGAAAACATGTAGCGGGTAACACCGCGGGGCGCTGCTCGTTGTCGCATAAATGTTTGCTCTAGTGGAAAACGAACGCTCTATTCTACCAAAAGACCTAGCAGTGCAGTCAAAAAAGTGTATTGCAGTGTAAACTCCATGTAACGTCAAAACTCTTTAAAACGTCGAAATTACTCGACTTTGGTTGGTTTGCCTTGTTGTCCATACTATGATGCACTCTATGTAGCATCACGCACACTCTACATAACGACTACAATAATTATGTCGTTATAAAGCAAGTAATTTCGGGAACTAATAAAGCACCTACTGTTTGTTTGTTTCTAAGTTGCCGAAATTGATAAGAACAGCAGTTGTGTACGTTCTTTTGTTTGTAATTTTGTTGTTTTATTGTCTGGCCCGTGTTCACCTCGACTGTTGGCATCATACGAACCAGAGATTCTAAGAAATTCATTATTTTGTTTGTTGTAATTACTTTGCACGTGTTAGCCTCAGTTGCTAGACTGTTGTTAGGTTATTATTATGCATTTTCAACAGTTATCATATTCTTAGTTGCTCACAAACTTTCTTCTCCATATAACGACAACTCTCTACAACGCCAGAAAATACGCAGTCCCCTCAGCGTCGCTATATAGAGTTTACACTATATTTATGCAAAAACATTGTGATAAGTGAGTATTGACAATGTAAACATTAAATATCTCTGCAAAAAACCGTATCCGTCGCGACACCCGAATTTCGCAGATATCTTATCAGCAAATGTTACTGACCATACTCAATATTATCCGAGGTCATGGTCCGATAAGGGTTTCGTCTCTTTCTCTCCTTAATTTATCGGCATACCGCCGTCTCGTTCGCATGTCGAACAATGCCGGCGTTTACGCAGCTGTTTGGCGGTATTTAGGTATGCCGACAAAGATTATGTTTTATAAAAAAAATATATATAAGTTTGTTTATTTTTATAACTGTTATCTTCTGCGATATAATAATACGAAAACATTTGCCGAATTTATTGTGAAAATCCCACTATCGAACTGATATTATAAATGTAAAAGTTTGGATGGTTGGATGGATTGATGTTTGATACTCTTTCACGCAAAAACTACTCAACGGATTTGGATGAAATTTGGTATGGAGGTAGCTGAGACTCTGGGTTAGAACATACGCTACTTTTTATCCCGAAAACGTGTAGCAGGTAACATCGCGGGGCACAGCTAGTTTGAAATATTGTTTGCCCAAAATCTTCTCTACATAGTCTCTTCTGTACGCTTAGATCTTTTAAACTTCGTAACGGATTTTAATGCGGTTCCCATCAATAGAAAGAGTGATTCAAGAGGAAGGTTTATATGTATCAAACATGCATATGCACCACATTAGTATCTACATTGCACCCGTGCGAAGCCGGGTCGGGTCTCTAGTATCTCTAAATACCTAGTATGAAACAATAGCGTTATTTAAAAAATAAATCAGCTTGTTGGGTACTCGATATCGTAGTTTTAATATAGCAATTTCAATTTAATTTAATTATCAACACCATTTTTTCCAGCATTTAAGGAAAACCAGTTAAGGGCTTTGTCCTAGTTATTTAAATCAAAAGGGTCTAATTGAAATAATAATTAATAATTAACGGAATACAAATATTTGTTTTCCTTTGTTCAGTCATGCCATTAAAATAACTTGCGATAACCGACCAACAAACTTTAACGTTTATTATTAGAAAATTATTTATATTTTTTTTAATTTAATTTGTTCCATCGGGCAGGTTACAACTATAAAGCCATACAGCCACGTCTTCGATTTTTGTAATTCACATCTAACATCTTTAGTTACAGTCGAAGTCAAGTCTTGGTCAAGTCCAGTCCGTGCCTGTTAAATCTAGTCATACTTTAATAAAGTTGTGGCGACCTTACTATAAGCTTCGTTTGTGTTTTGGAAGCAATACGAAAAGTCATGTTTCATAACATCATATCACTTTCCCACACTCGCGCTTGAAATTTGCGGCACTTTATGAATGAAACACCACTTTTTTATAGGTACACTAGAAAAAGCACTAGTTTTGGATAAAAATACAATGCGGCGACTAAACCTAAAAACCCTAACAATGAGCTTGAGCTGCCGGTGAAGGAAAACATCGTGAGGAAACCATAGCATGGTGGTAGGGTACTTTCTAGTACTCGGCTGGCTAGCTACCACCCTCAAGTAGATAATCTTCCGCCAAGCTTCTAACGGTGTGTTCCGGCAGCCTCACTTGAGAGCCAGTTCCATATCAGGCTGTGATTTACCATCTTCAACCACAACTTCACTTAACATCAGATGAGCTGAAGTCAAAACACCTAGCCTGTCAACCATAAAAAAAATAATCCTAAACCTCATAAAAAAACTGGCCTAGTGCGCACACGAAGGGTTCCGTACCATTATCTATAAAAACGGCAAAAAAAATCACGTTTGTTTTATGGGAGCCCCCTTAAGTATTTATTTTATTCTGGTTTTTAGTTCTTTTTTTAATTAATCATCTGTGAAAATTTACAATCACGGTTCAGCCTGAGATACAGTCTGGTGACAGACAGACGGACAGCGAAGTCTTAGTAATAGGCTCTCGTTTTACCTAAAAATTGATCTGAAATGAAAAAGTGCTTAGTTAAATTCTATTTTTAGTGGCCTAATATGCAACGTTTTTTTTTTTTTTTTTAATGGTTGACAGGCTAGGTGTTTGACCACAGCTCACCTGATGTCAAGTGAAGGTGTGGCCGAAGATGGTAAAGCACACCTAGCCTGGAATGCAACTGGCTCTCAAGTGAGGCTGCCGGAACACACCGTTAGATGCTTGGCGGCAGATTTTCAACTTGAGGGTGGTAGCTAGCCAGTCGAGTACTAAAGTACCCTACCACCATGCTTTGGTTTCCTCACGATATTTTCCTTCACCGGCAGCTCAAGCTCATTGTTGGGGTTTGAACCCACGCCCTTCGGCATGCGAACCTACCGCGCTAACCACTGAGCTATCATCGCTACATATTACGTGATTGGTGAGTCGTTTTTCTGGAGCCTGGCGAATTCTGCCATCCTTCTTTATAGGTTTTTTTAAAATGTAAAAAGTAATAAGAGACGCTCTCCTGATAGTAAGAGATAACGCCTGACCATTACCATTGCAGCGATGCACAGAACTTTAAGTAACTAAACAAAGTCCAGGGCATCACTGCTTTGGCGCTCATTACTTTGAGACTTTCGATGGTTAGTCTCAACAGCCCAGTAATTTCGCTAGCTGCAGTACCCTTCAAACCGGAACACAGTAATGTTTACACACTTCTTAGCGGCAGAATATCTGGTACAGCGGTGGTACCTACCTAGACGACCTGCCGCTAAGGAGATCTACCACAAAGGTACATGATATTATAATAAAAAATCTCTGGCGGCAGTATAACAAAAAAGAAAGTTTATAAGTGAAATAAGTCACAGGCTTAAAGATAGGACAGGTGACTCTCGCTCCGGTTCGTTCCTGGTGCAGAGATTGGCCATTGCCATTCAGCGCGGGAATGCGGCGAGTGTGATGGCCATCTGTGCACCGGGAGCGGTCAGGGGCGGGTTGTTTATTTGATTGATTGACATTATTATTGATAGTTTATTACTATGGTAGATTTATTTTCCTTATTTGTTTTACCTATTTTATACGAGTATGGGGTATGTACCTAACCAGTGTTGTTCATTTTAGGGAATTTGTCCTCATTTGATACCTATAGGTACGAGTCGAATTCATAAATTTTGGTCAAAATAAGGAAAATCATAAGTCAAGTGTTTAAGCACAAAGTTTACAAGACTTCTTCTTTATGTTTAACTAGCGACCCGCACCGGCTTCGCACGGGTGCAATGTAGACACTAATGTGGTGCATATGCAAGTATTATACACGTGTCAGCAAGTGGTTACTGCAGAGAGAGGAGGATTTTAAGACTTGTGCTTATTTTAATTAGATTTCTTGTTTTTTTAGATTAAATTTTTGTCAAATTATATTTTTAAGTTTATTTAATAGTTATATTCAAATTAGTTCTAGATTTTAAGTAAGATTAGGTTTTTAATTAATAAGCTACGTCAAATTAGTTTAATTTAAGTCCTCATCACTGTTGGAACTGGAACGACTGTTAAGCGGAAATAAACTAGTTACCTATATACCTACCATAAACATTCACCGTATAGCATTTATTGCACAGAACCAATAAAATAACTTACTTTTGAGTTACTTTATTGACTCAGATGTTTCGCGAGTGAACAAACTTGTGACATTCAGATATAGATATCAATACGGGCGTTTACGAGTATGTAAGGATTATTGATTTAAATAAGAACACAAATTATAAAATAACTTGCCGCGAAATGTAAAAAAAAAAACAGTTAAATATACCTATGTAAATTTTATTGAAACAACTTCAAAAAAGAGAGTTTTGGCGAGACCGAATCCAGAAATTCCGTAACGAAAATAACCTAACACCCACCGGCACAGCGGTGATACTTTTTAGTTTTGCCATCTATCGATGAATAGCAGAACTTTTAATGCAATAGCTTTACCGCGGCAGTCCCCGAGTGCCACACGTCTTTTGTTTTCTTTGTTTTTGGTATTGCATTTTGTGTATTATTCCAGTGTCATGTATTTTGATATTCTCAACAGTAAAATAAACATAAAATAAATCCTAATCACAGTGAAAGTCACACAAACTGAGTCAACGGCAATTCCGGTCACGCCCTATTACGTGGTATTAACGTGCTATAAGAAGATAAGAAGCTTATACGGAGTTTCAGAAACAAGCCAAAAACACATGTTTCACCACATCAACTGTAAACACAAGTGCGTACAATTCAATATGATTAAAACATCACTATTTTTAAACACAAATTCTCATGCTTTAGTAAATAATGGAATGGACATGATTTTTGTACGTTCCCGCTAAAATCCAACATGTTTTTTGACATTTAGCTTTATATTTTGACATTGAAACACACGGCAAAGAACCCTTGGATTACAATAATCACAGATATTCAATATTTATGTGTTATCACCTTATCAACTGTTGATAAAAACACAAATTGGAGTAACTGATAAAAGCGCAACGAACCTTTGCGAAATGCGTTTGCTGAAAGTGATTGTACTTAAAAGAGTGACGTTGAAAGTAGGTATTGTCACACTGAATGGCAATGCTAAGTTTGAGGTTTGGCGGGAACGCGGTAAGAGTCGTGTCGCCCCGTTGTATTTTTTTCCAAAACTAGTGTTTTGTCGCGTGTTTATGCATAAAAAGTGCCGAATTAAAAGCGCGAATGTGGGAAAATGGTATAATGTCGTGACACATGATTTTTCGTGTTGCTTCCAAAACTCCAGCGAAGATTATAGTAACACTTGACTGAACTTGACCAAGACTGGACTTCGACTAAAACTATAGCTACAAGGCAACTTATTTAACTTATGAAACTTGAAAATCTAAAACGCTTGACACTGGCAAATCTTCAAAATGCGACGCCAAAATCAAAGAAAAAGAGGAATGCTAAGTTTTTGAACGAAGTAGATGTCATTATTGGACCCCGACGCCGCCTAACCGTTGACCAGAAGACTATAAAGTAACATTCGATTAGCGATAACGCTATTTGTCACGTAGGCATGCAGCTGATTTATTTATTTATTTAATGTCCTACAATATTTATATATATATATATTTTTTTTTAATAGCACTCGTGGAATTAAAAAATTACTTAAATTACAACATTTGGTTTAAGACTTTAAATAAATAGAACTTTTTTATTTGAATTTGAATAAAACTAGGCTCAGGGGCTCATAAATATCTAAGTTCCACGTGGACTTAAACAATTGGCAAAGCATAAAAACTAAGAAGTGTCAGTTATACAAGATACTTGTTGCAGGGTACATTGCAGGGACGTATCCTTACATTTTAAATCTTTGGTAATACTTTAAGGAAACTTCGAAGTAGTTATTCGAAGTTGGCCAATCAAGGAAACCGAATAAAATGAGTCATCTGTGAAATAATTACGTGACCGATAGTTACGCAAGTCGCCAAAGTATCTAGAACTAGCGATTTTGTGGCTAGGGTTGGTCACTAATTGGATTGCTTTTATAAGTTTTTTGTTATGGTTGACTATCGACTTCGCACGTGTCCAATGTAGGTACTAATGTGGTCCAATATGCATGTATTATAAAGATAAAAATAAATGTCGTAGGACATTACACACAGCGCCATCTGACCCCAAACTAAGCAAAGCTTGCACTATGGAAGTCAGATAACTGATAGAATACTTGAATACTTTTTTTTTTGTAAATACGTACAGTTCACCCAGACACAGAACAAACATTTGTTGGTACCACAAAGTTTGTCCTTGGTGGGAATCGAACCCACGCCCATATGATCAGAAAAATGTTTTAACGACGAATATATTTTTTTTTCATATTTTCATTGATTTTCGCTTATAACTTTGTTATTTTTGGTTCTGCAACTAAACATAACAGAATAAAGTTGTAGAGAATTTTATTTCCAACAAAAAATGTTTTCATAATTTTTTGTGAGACCTTTAGTTTGTTAGATAAACCATAAAAACCATTGGTAACCCTTTTTCCAAGATGGCGACCGAGGGACAAGGGTCGCAACCCCACAAACTGGATTTAACCTTACACTAAATCTTTTTAACTCTTTGATATCTGAAAAATAAAACTGCGTCCACCGAAAAATACACGCTAAGCCCAAAAAAATTACCATTTCAATGGATTACATCTATGGCATTGAATTTTGGCGGAAACGCGGAAAGAGTCACATCGTTCCACTGTATTTTATTCCAAAACTAGCTTTAAGTTTTTTTTCGAGTGTTTATGTGCAAAATTAGTGGTGTTTTATTCATAAAGTGCCAAATTACAAGCACGAGTGTGTGAAAGTGGTCTGGACTTGACTAATACTGGACTTCGATGGACTTTGACTTCTATTTAACTTATGAACTTGATAATATCAAAACTGTTTTTTTTTTTTTGGCGGGAACGCGGGAAGAGTCGTGTCGCTCCGTTGTATTTTTTTCTAAAACTAGTGTTTTGTGAGTGTTTATGCATAAAAATGGTGGTGTTTTATTCATAAAGTGCCGAATTACAAGCGCGAGTGTGGGAAAATGATATAATGTGGTGAAACATGAGTTTTCGTGTTGCTTCCAAAACTCCATCGAAGCTTTGTAGTAAAGTTGCCACTACTTTACTAGAGCATGACTGGAATTAACTGACACAAACTTGGACTTGACAAAGACGACTTTGACTAAAACTAGCTACGATGGCACTTATTTAACTTTTGAAACTTGAAAATATATAATTACTTGACACTGGCAAATGCTAAAACGCGACGCCAAAACCAAAGAAAAAAAAAAATCAAAACTCTTGACACTGGCAAATGCACAAAATGCGACGCCGAATTCAAAGAAGAAGATCTATGACATTAAGCAGTTTGTCAGTATTCTGTCATCTGTCACACCAGCAACTTTCAAACCTTGAAATACATCCAACACACCCTTATTTTTAGTTTTATTCGGGATCCATTCCATCCCAAATTGGTCATTGTTATTTATAAACCAGACTGATATTTACAAATAAAATTATTTACTACGCAAAAATGACTAAAATAAACGTTGATATTCGACTTTATTCCATACGTGTTAAGGTTCAATTTGATCATGTATTCGCAATTTTCTGTTATCTAGTGGTACTGACCTGCTCAATGACAGACAATATTAAGCTCTTTGCTTGCATTATGGAGGAAAAATTGCTATTTTCATGGCCAATTCTCGCCACATATAAAATATTTTATGTTATTATCGTCATCATTTCAGGCGTAGGACGGCCACAGCTGGACATAGGCCTCCCCCATTGACTTCCTCAAAGGCCGGTTGGAAGCGGCTCGCATCCAGCGCGATCCTGTGGCCTTTACCAGGTCGTCGTCCGCTTTGTGAGGGGACGTCCTACGCTGTGCTTGCCGGTCCGTGGTCTCCACTTCAGAACTTTGCAAGATGGATGTTTGTTACTCTTTCACGCAAAAACTGCTGAACGGATTTGGATGAAATTTGGAACACGGATAGTTTATAACCTGGATTAACACAGGCTACTTTTTATCTCGAAAACACGTAGCGGCGCAGCGAGTTTTTAATATTTTAATGGCATTGTTAATTTTTATGATTATTATTTTAGGTATTTATTTGTCTTCTAATTTTTTATTTTTTTTTTACATTAGGTACATATAAAACATAAATAATATAAAAAACTTAAAAACTAGGGTGCCGCCGGCAGCGGGGCAGGGCTCAAGCTGCCGGTGGTTAGGGCTGCAGAGTGAGGAACCTCCTCACAATGCGCGCCGTGTCAAGGATCCTGACCCTTGACCCCACTGTCTGGCGAGAGTCTCTTGAGATGTTGGTTGAGACTCTTCGCTATAAGACCGTTTACCGTGGCAACTATCGGGACAATGATCGTCGAATCAACATCCCACATGGCGGTTATCTCGTGAGCCAAGTCAAGGTACTTGCTAAGCTTGTCCTTCTCGGCCTTCACGAGATTCTCGTCATGTGGGATGGTGATGATGGTGGTGGTGATTATTATTATTAAAAATGACACCGACATGACCTGTGACAGCTTGTTATCAATAAATAATAAATGATTATGATTTCTGTGCGGCACAGCGAGCTCTTTCAAGTAGATTAGCTTATCCTAGCACTTGTGGAACGTATTAAGACTTTCGGAGAAGTCCGTGAAATCTTTACTCGGTATGTCGCCTAAAAGAGACAGCCTGCGTCTGATAAGATGGGTGCGAGAGGGACGCAAGATGCATTTTACCAGACCTGATTCAGACAGGTCAATGACCGCGTTTCGATGAAACATCGACACACTAACATTGTTTTTATTACAATAGTTACTGGCACCCACACACTCATACACACACGTATGTGTATCCAAAAGGTTTATCAAGTACCTAAGTTTACATATAAATTTACAATTAAAAAAAAATCGTTCAAGTGCGACTCGGACTCGCGCACGAAGGGTTCCGTACCGTTATCTGTAAAAAAAATCAAGTTTGTTGTATGGGAGCCCCACTTAAATATTTATTTTATTTTATTTTTAGTATTTCTTGTTATAGCGGCAATAGAAAAACATCATCTGTGAAAATTTCAACTGTCTAGCTATCACCGTTCTTGAGATACAGCCTGGTGACAGACGGACGGACGGACAGCGAAGTCTCAGTGATAGGGTCCCGTTTTTACCCTTTGGGTACGGAACCCTAAAAACCGACTCCATGAGCCTTAGACCAACTAAACGCACTGCTCCAATGAAACAGCGCGGTTTCGGAGTAAACGAAAAAATCATCGATGTAGGTATACAATTTTTAGATTTTTGTTGATTTTTTGAAAACCCTTTAATAGATTTCGATAAAATTTATATGGGACCACCTCTGAAGTATGATCTATCAAGCAAAAAAATCTTAATCTAAGAATCATCAAAATCGATTCATAATTGGCGGAATTATCGCGTAACTAAAACCATACGGTCAAATTGAGAACCTCCTCCTTATTTGAGTCGATTAATAATAGTGACGTTTTACTCACATAGAGACTAAGCGCTGAATTATCTTTTTTACTACATTTAGGCTTGTGTTTGACCGCCAACTCGCCGGATGTCGCGAAGATGCGGTCTACGGAGCACGCTTGCGAGTGTGGAAAAGTGATACCTATTTGATACATTTTCGTGTTGCTTCCAAAATTACATTGAAGCTTTTTTTTATAACTGACAAGCTAGGTGACAACAGCTCAACTCATGTTAATTGACGGTGTGGTCGAGGATGGTAAAGCACAGCTAACCTGCAATGGAACTGGTGCTCAAGGGAGGCTGCCGGAACACACCATTAGGTACCTACAGATAATTATAAAAGGAAAAATTTTGTAGGAAAATAATCGCTTGTGTAACTTACAATTCTATTTCTATCTACGTGCAAAGCCACGCGGGTTTAACCGGAGCATAAGTTATCTGTACCTATTCCCAATTTGATCCGTTCAAATCCGTTAATTCGTTTCAGCGTCAAAAAGTAACAAATATATAGATATACTAGCTGCGGTGTTACCCGCTACATTTTTTCGAGATGAAAAGTAGCCTATGTGTTAAGCCAGTTATGTGTTATTTCGGAGATTGTGCCTTGGAGTTGCACGACTTGGTTCCCCCTGCCCCTTTTTACTACCGGACGGCCAGACAAACGCGACCGAGGCGACACCCGTACATGGTGGATGTTCCCCATGTGCGCACTAAACGCTTTGAGTCCACATTCTTTATTCGCACAGCGAGGATGTGGAACTCTTTGCCGGAGTCTGTGTTTCCCGAAAGGTACAAATATGAGTGTCTTCAAATCAAGAGTAAACAGGTTCCTTCTAGGTAAGCGTGTTCCATCTTAGACCGCATCGATGCTTCACATCAGGCAGGATGTGGTCAAGCGCGAACCTATTCAATATAAAAAAAAAAAAAAAAAAGCCAGGGTCTCAGCTACCTCCATATCAAATTTCATCCAAATCCGTTCAGTAGTTTATGTATGAAAGAGTAACAAACATCCATTCATCTATCTATGCATCCATCCATCCATCCAAACTTTTACATCTTTAATATAAGTGGGATAGTAGGGTAGGATTTTTATGTACCAACCTAAGTATTAGTATGCATTGTTGTGATGTATGTTTCAAGGCTCTTGCCATTTCTGACTGCAGCACGTATCCTTTTTCGCAAATCCTTTTCGTACTAAGGTTGCCTGGAAGTGATCACTTCTCAAAGTAATGACGACAAAGTAGCGATGCCCTGGACTTTGTTTTGCTTTTTCTACTCAATGTTCTGTGTATCGCTGCAATGGCGGACAGGCTTTATTATCACTTACCGTTTCGTTCGTCGCATTAAAAAATACTATAAAGTGACTCTTCAATGAAGGAAAAAGATACCTAATATCGTGTTTTTATCAATTTGATAATACATAAATGTGCAAGACAAATAAGGTTGGTTTATCAGGCGGCCGTGAGCCGCGTGATGTCAACGACCTATAACTGTAGGTATTTTATTGTATTCACGGGAAATAAAATTAATAATATTTTGTAGTTCATTCTGTGTATCGCTGCAATGGTCATGGACAGGCGTTATCTCTTACCATCAAAGCGTATCGCACGTATCATTACTTCTACATTTAAATGACGTGTTAAGTTCAGAGTCTGGTATTTAGCTAGCGTTGCCAGGCGTCCGGATAAAGCCGGACATAGTAAGGCTTTTTGATTGCATGTCCGGTCAATTTTTTTTTTTTAATGGAAAAAGTAATGAGACGATCGAGACGCTCTCCTGATGGTAAGAAATAACGCCTGTCCATGAACATTGCAGCGATACACAGAACTTTGAGTAGTAAAACAAAGTGCGGGGTATCGCTGCTTTGGCGCTCATTACTTTGAGACTAGATGGTTAGTCTCAACAGCCCAGTAATTTCGCTAGCTGCAGTACCCTTCAAACCGGAACACAGTAATGTCTACACACTACTGCTTGGCGGCAGATAACATGAACAAAGTGTCTTCCTTCTAATAGGGACAGTAAGAAAAGTGTCGATGGACGCATTCTTCGATTATACTCTACTTAGCAATTTATGTTGTATTAAAATTACTTATTAGTCTCAACTAGGCTAGGTAACAATGTGGTATCTAACAACAAACAGATACATCATTAGAAAGAAAAAAAAACCGAGTCAAACTTCAACAAATTTTATTGAAACTTTGTCATCATCATCTTTAGCCTATAGAAGGCCTTTTTTTATGTTTGACCACAGCTCACCTGATGTTATGTGACGGTGTGGTCAAAGACGGTAAACACACCTAGCCTGGAATGGAAGTGGCTCTCACGTGAGGCTGCCGGAACACACCGTTAGGTGCTTGGCGACAGATTTTCAACTAGCAAGCAGCGACAATCAAGACAATCGCCAGTCAGCCCGATCTTCTGCTTTTAGCTTCCAGACACTGCCAGCTGTCTTATGTATATGCCTATATCGTCACTCAATTGAGTCTCTGGGCGTCCTACGCTATACATGAGCTTGTTCGCGATCTCAATTCCATTTTCTCCATTCATCTATAGTGTGCCGTTCTTCTGCTTGTCCTGTGGGAGAACAGAGAGGGACTCCATGACCTTAGGTATCATATAAGGTCATTGAGTACACTCTCTGAAATGTATCCAGTAATAAATAGACAGAAATGCTACTCATGGTTCACGTTCCCCATGTACGCACAAAGCGCTTCAAATCCACAATCTTAATTCGCTCAGTGAAGACGTGAAACTAGTAGTAGTATAGTATTGTATTTACATTCCATTGGAACATTAAGACCACTTGGACATGTCAGGTTACAAAAAATTCAACAAATAAATAATTAATAAAATATTAAATTAGCTGCTGTATTCTGTGTTTCCTGAAAAGTACCTCTTTGCTGGATTCTGTGTTTCCTGAAAAGTACTATAATTATGAATATCTTCAAATCAAGAGGAAATATGTTCCTTCTAGGTAAGCGTGTTTCATCCTAGACCACATCGTTGTTTAACATCAGGCGGTATGTGGTCAAACGCGAACCTATACCTAACGTATTAAAAAATAAAATTAATCTGCGGCGGTGGTCTAAGCAAATTTTTTGGAGACTATTTTCCCTATCACTAAAAAGTCTCATAGCAAGTCTGTCCACTGCTTTTAAGGCTTCCAGATTTTTCTAGGCTTTAGATGATTCAGCAAAAAGTTATTAAAAACTATTAATTTCTGATCTTTGTAATAGTTACTTACACTGAATTCCAAAAGAGCGAATTTGTAAGTACCTTTATTGGATTGTAAATTTAAATTAAGCATCCCCATTTGAGGTCCCTTAATGTAGGACAAAATTTGTCCTACATTTAAAATAAAACAAAAGAATAAAAGTAATATGGGCCCACGCCCTACCCACCCCAATAAAGCAACCCGTCAGCTTGCGAACGCGTCCTTGTTCCAAATTCAAACCCTACGAAATCGAAACCGCCAAAACGCGGTCACGAGAGAGACAACACAACAAACCGCCAAAATTATATCCAGCCAGTTCGCAGTATTCAAGGTCATGAGGCAGCGTGAGGCAGGTCAGTGTGACGTCACCGGCGCCCTCCAAAACGTGAGGTCGACGACCGCGCCGCCATCGCGGAAACTGTGCTGAGCGCGTTCGGAATTCAAATTGGGCCTCTTGTTGTTGTGTGCGTGAGGTTTCGGCACAATGTATACATGCGTCCTCATAGCATGTATATCGTATACATTGTCAATGTGTTAGTTAATTTGATTGGTGTGCGTATTGGGCATTTTTCTTAAGGGAACAATGCTTGAATTTTTATTGTTTGTACATTTTATTTGCGAATTTCCGTGTTTTTATACCTTGACCGTGTATAAAGGTTTAGTGTTGTGTCAGTAATTTAATTTCTTATGTTTTGTCGTTCTTTATAAAATCTAGTAGGTAGGTAGGTACTATAAAACCACTTGCAATAAGTATTTTGAGATCTTGAAAACGGCTTTAACGATTTCGATGTAATTTGCTATACGGGAGTTTTTGAGGACGAAAAATTAATCTAGCTAGGTCCCCATTTCTGGCAAAAAGAGATTTTCCGAGATTTTCGAGTTATAAATTTTCCATAGGTACATCGAGCAAATTTCTGTTTTCCAGGTGTTTCCTATAAAATTAACAATAAATGTTCTTTTTATAAGGTAGACAAGGTGATGTTATCTTATCTCTATTACCTACCTATAGGTACTTTAGTGCTTCGTTCTGAAGATGAGTAACCTGTTAGAATATTCTTTTATTTATTCGATCAACTTGTAGTAATAGGTTCAGTTAGGTTAGGTCCAGTCCAGTAGGTCATCACTCCACTGTTGGTTACTCATCTCTTCGAACGAAGCACTTCGTATAATTATGATAGAACTTCACGTACAAGTAAGTTCGTTTAATCATATATTATTTATAATTACTAGAAAGTACCTAAAAATAATTAACTAGGCACATTTTGTACAAATAACAAACAACACAATGATTAGCTAGCAACAAATTACTTCACTCAATCATCCAGAAACATCGATAACGCCATTTTGAGGGAGCCATTTTTAATTTACTTGCGTAAAAACAAAGAGCAATCTTTGAGGAAGCAGCTCAAAGAACTCGTCTAACGAGTTATTAAATAAAACTATCTACTTTATAACAGCGTCGACCAATCATCTAACGAGGTTTAAATTTGGAATGCTCCGGAGTGGGACAGGTGCGTTAGACGCACACAGCTATCGATGTGTTAGTGTGAGTGTAACAATAGAAAATGGAACCCATTTTAGGAAGGGTCCCAAATGTATTCTTATTTTAAATAACGATTGATACAATGGTATGTGAATAGATATTAGGCCTATAATATATTTATTACATATTTTTTTAGGTTCTTTTGTTCTCTGTATTTTTTTTCTGTATATGGTGTGCATAATAAAGAGTTTTATCTATCTATCTATCAATTTTCTTGAATTCATCAGAACAGGACTTTTTGTATCTATCCTGAGAGATAGATCTAAGTCTACGCGTTTTATTATCGGCCACATCGTCGCTTACCAACAGGCGAGTTGTCTATCCACAAGAAAAAAATGTAGGAGCTAAATACATAGTAGGTAGGTACCTAGATACCTACTTAAGGTTATGCATATTTTTTTAAGTTAAGTATGTTTCAATCGTTTCACAATCTTAAAAATATTGAGTTTACAAGGTAAATGTGTATTTAGTGTACCTAAATACCTACTTATTTCCACTTAAAAGTTATTCTGAGTAGGTACAACAGTGATGAGAATTTCATTTAAAATGTATCCGACTTGACGACAATTTTTAAATATCTATCCGAAATATTACTCTTAATATCTAAAACTAAAATCCCACAAACTTACAATAATAAAAATAATAATAATAAATATTATAGGACATTACACACAGCGCCATCTGACCCCAAACTAAGCAGAGCTTGTGCTATGGAAGACAGATAACTGATAGAATACCTACTTAAATACTTTTTTTTGTAAATACATGCTTATAATACATACAGTACACCCAGACACAGAACAAACATCGATGTTAGTCACACAAATGTTAGTCCTGAGTGGGAATCGAACCCATGCCCTTCCGCTCTCGAAGCAGACATGCTACCAATGAACCAACAGGGCTGACCAAAATGTAAAGTAATTAAAAATAACTAATTAAAATAACAAAAAGTCTTTATATCCTCTTCTCACTGCAGTAACCAGTTGCCGACACGTGTTTTGCTTCTACACGAGGCATCCTCAGGACGTGTTTCTCTTCTTGATTCTCGGCCAAGCGTTCAAAGAGTATGAAGAAAGAAGAAGAATGGTTATATTGAATGGCGATGATGAATAGGTAACTAACGGCAGGGACCCCATACATCCAAATCTGTTATAGCATTTAAAAGTTATGGTGGAATAAAGAAACTTAATCTATAGATATAAGCATTAATACATATTTTATATAATCCTTACTTATTCTCCTTTTTAGAACAGTAGTGTAAAAATAGGTTATTGACGCTTCATAATTTCGAAACCACACACACGCAACACACTCACACACGCACACTTTGGTTTTCAACTACAAGGGCTCACCGGAAGACTAGTACCTATTATGCTGAGGTGAGCCCTTATTTTGTAACTGTTTGTTTTTGTGTTTCTATTTGTTGCAAAGTAAAATCTTATTCTTTCTTTCTTTTTTTCAAAGCATAAGCTTCAACTCGATTGAATAGATATACCAACATAAATAAATATTCTAACGCCAATCTTTCTAAATAACACATAAATATCTAATCTTGTATACTTGTTTATCTGAACCTCCCAAACTGTAAAACTACCATTCATTCGCTACCATATTTTTTTCTAACTAACCAGTTATCCAATCGCTTGGCCCAAAATACCGTCAAATTTTTTCTAATTCTGGTGGGCCAATCACACGTCTCAAAAGCGAGGATGCGCGAGAGTGGTCGAAAATTTGGGACGAGTTAGACGCACACCAATGCAGTTTGCGTTTGTGTGGGTAGTGTTGGAGAAAAAGACATATTTTACAATATTTTACGTTATCATGGGCCATCGTATGATCTTGCCATAAAGAAGATTCTTATCTTTGTTTTTCTTAATTGGCATGATTACTTATTTATGATTAATAAATTATTCTGCTTCTGGTTTCAAAATATCTGCTTAATTTTAACTTACTGTTAGTAATCACACATTAATACAAAAATAAGCTATGTATCACTATTAAATAAACTATTGTTTTTTTTTTAAATAAGAAATTAAGTTAATCCTTTTGTTTTATAAACATTTTGAATAATGTCATTATATGTTTAGTATGTTAGATAGTAATTAGGTCTCAATTAAACCTATTTTTTAACTTTTGTCTGTTTGTTTGTCTGTTTGTTTGTTTTTGTGCTTGTTTATATTAAAAGTGTTTTTTTTTTTTACTTTTATTTTTTAGGGTTCCGTACCCAAAGGGTAAAAACGGGACCCTATTACTGAGACTTCGCTGTCCGGCCGTCCGTCCGTCTGTCACCAGGCTGTATCTCAAGAACGATGATAGCTAGACAGTTGAAATTTTCACAGATGATGTATTTCTATTGCCGCTATAACAACAAATACTAAAAATAAAATAAATATTTAAGGGGGGCTCCCATACAACGGTCCCCTTCGTGCGGAACGGACGGAACCCTTCGTGCGTGAGTCCCACTCGCACTTGGCCGGTTTTTTCTTTCTTTTTCAATTTAATAAGATGATAAAATAATTTTTGCCATTTTTTTCTTTAGTTGTAGGTATCTAATATACATACACACATAGGTAGGTACATATATGTGTGTTATACAACCTCTTTCATCTTTACACTAGAAGTTTAGTAGGTGTGTACCTACACATCACTATTGGGAGTGCCACTTAGCGTGTTTGCTAGTGTGCGTGCAATTAGCATGTAGTGAATAGAGTGTCAACCATACGCGACTTGAATCCAATAATTTTGGCGGGCCACGCTTAACGTAGGTACGCACTTTAACAATTTACCTATTGCGAAATAATTTAACGTTTTTTTTTCTTTGTTTTTTTACTTGAGTTTTGGCACTGCGCTGCGGTTTTTTATGCCACATTTGCCATGCAACGAATTTTGATACGGTTTTCATTGTCTTTATTTTACCTAAGTACATAATATATTATATATGAAATGCAATGGACAAAATTAAAATAAAATATGGATATATGAGCTGCAAAAGTAGAAAATGAATGCTTTGGAGATGTGGTGCTAGAGAAGAATGCTTGGAGTGTCTTGGATAAAGTTCCGATCTAAGTACTTGGTGGTTCCGATCTAAGTCTCCTTAACATGAGGTTTCGCTAGTCACCATCGCAGTATCTACCAGAGTGTTGATTCGGAATAGGTATTTGAAAATATCAAAACACTTGACACTGGCAAGTGTACAAAGTGCGACGCCAATATCACAAATAAGAAGAAAAATTAAGGGCTATTAGATACTTTATTATTAAAATTGACCATATTTTTGATCCCATATACTATATGAGTCTATGATATAGGTACAATAGGTAGGTAGGTACAGTAAGTAGGTATACCAACGCCTAATGATCGTGGTAATGCAGCGCCTTAAGAAGATGTCACCAGCTTAAGGCGCTGAGATACACCAGCTTTCGTAGCAACTCAACCGTTTACTTAGTAGATTGCACTATCACATTAAAGGTAGGTACCTACACTTAGTTGCACAAAATGAGGCTATTTTTATCCGACTACGTAAAGAGAAGCGATTTTCTTTTAGAAGTCTATGAAAGTTGCTTTATATAGATATATAGGTAGCTATGTAATACATGTACCTACATATCTATTTGTAGGTACAGTGTAAACTCCATGTAACGTCACTCGATTTAACGTCAAACTCCTTAAAACGTCGGAATTACTCGACTTTGGATGGTTTGCCTTGTTGTCCATATTATGATGCACTCTATGTAGCATCACACACACTCTACATAACGACTACAATATGTCGTTATAAAGCAAGTAATTTCGGGAACTAATAAAGCACCTACTGTTTGTTTGTTTCTAAGTTGCCAAAATTGATTAGAACAGCAGTTGTGTACGTTCTTTTGCTTGTCATTTTGTTGTTTTATTGTCTGGCCCGTATTCACCTCGACTGCCGGCATCATACGAACCAGAGATCCTAAGAAATTCGTTCTTTTGTTTGTTGTAATTATTTTACACGTGTTTGCCTCAGTCGCTAGACTGTTGTTAGTTTATTATTATGCATTTTCAACACGTTATCATATTCTTAGTTGCTCACAAACTTTCTTCTCCATAAAACGACAACTCTCTATAACGCCAGAAAATACGCAGTCCCCTCAGCGTCGCTATATAGAGTTTACACTGTATATATATTTTTATGCATAAAAGTAATGACGCGAACGAGACGCTCTCCTAATATGTAGTAAAAGATATCGCATGCATGCCCATGACTATTGCAGCGATACACAAATCTCTGAGTAGGTAACAAATAAAGTTCAGGGCATCACTGCTTTGGCGCTCAATACATTTAGACTTAAGTACAATGGTTAGCCTCAACCAGTGGCAGCTTTAGGGGGTGGCAAGCAGGGCAACCGCCCGGGGCCTCGCTCTTGCAGGGGCCTCGCGTTCTCGTAGAAAAAAGTCTTTACCATATTATATGTACGTATATCTCGCGCCTCGCACTTAACAAAACCTCCCTGAACGCACGGTTTCATTACTTATTAGTGCAAGCATGTTACGGCCACTCGAGCACTCGAACTAATTTTTTTTAGTAAAACGGACTCGAAGAAAAAGGGCCTCACAATGATCTGTCGCCCCGCGCCTCGAAACAGCTAAGGCCGCCGCTGGCCTCAACAGCCCTGTAATTTCACAAGCTGTACCTACCTTTCAAACATTTGTACGGATAGGACTCAGGAAAACATTGAACATTGGGTATTGTTACTCGTGTCCAATAAATATTACTGCTTCATTTCTTTAAGAAATATTCTACAAGAAGTTTGCAACGTGCCATTTCGAGTGTCGCGTACTAGATAGTGACATGTAATTCATAAAAGTTAATTTTCACAGTACATCACTGTACTGAAGTGACGCTATAATCCGCTCTATTGCTACATGGGTGGGAATGCGGAAAAATCATGTCTCCGTGTCGTACTTTTATTTAACAAAACATGTGTAAGTATATATCTTCTGTTTATTTATAAATATAAATAAATATCCTATATAGAACTTTTCAAACAGCGCCATCTAGCCCCAAACTAAGCAAAGCTGGTACTATGGGAACCATATAACTCATAGAAAACTCACTACTTTTTACCTACTTTTTTTTATAAATACATATTTATAGTACGTACAGTACCTACACACAGAACAAACATTTATCATCACATAAATGTTTGTCCTTGTGTGAATCGAACCCACGCCCTTTTTAACTCACGTCCTTTAGTGTGAGAACTGACCGCGCTAACTAATGAAATATTTGCGCTACAAAAAATACGACGACGGTGCCAAAGTTTTTTTTATTTAAAAGTCATGAGACCAACGATACGCTCTCCTGATGGTAAGAGATAACGCATGTCCATGACCATTGCAGCGATACACAGGACTTTGAGTAGCAAAACAAAGTCCGGGGCATCGCTGCTTTGGCGCTCATTACTTTGAGACTTTCGATGGTTAGTCTCAACAGCCCAGTAATTTCTCTAGCAGCAGTAACCCTTCAAACTGGAACACAGTAATGTATACACACTACTGCTTAGCGGTAGAATATCTGATACTGCGCGGTACCTGCCTAGACGGTAAACGACTTCTTGCTAAGGAAATCTAACACCAAGTAGGTAAAGCACAATATATCAACACAAATATTTTATTGAAATTGAAATTACACCTTAGAATACATACGGTAGTGCAATTCAGTTAGGGTACGTTGAGGTACGTACTACTACATCACCATGCAGCGCATTACCGACACTGATACGGCTTCCCTAGCTAAGTCAATTTATTTCGCGAGCTTCCGAACTGCCAAGTAGTTTCACTTGTTTACGAATTCGCTGCCAGACAAGTATTAAAAAAGGGAACATGACTATTGTGACCAGTGGCGGCCTTAGGGCGCAAGCAGGGCGACCGCCCGGGGCCTCGCGTCCTCGTAGAAAAAAGTCTTTACCATATAGGTATGTGTATCTCGCGCCTCGCACTTAACAAAACCCCCCCTGAACGCACGGTTTAATTATTAGTGCGAGCATGTTACGGCCACTCGAGCACTCTGAACTATTGTTTTAGTAAAACAGACTCAAAGAAGAAGGGCCTCACAACGATCTGTCGCCCCGGGCCTCGCAACTGCTAAGGCCGCCGTTGATCGTGACCATACGTCCCGTTTTGAACTGGACTGTCCTTTTTTCCACTGCTCTGTCCCGAAGTCCCCAAACAAAACTTTAGGACGGCTGTCCCGTTTTCAGTTAGGTATACAGAAAGGTAGTTACTGATATCTAAATAAATATAAAAGACAATTAAGGATAAGTCTTAACCTACGGAGCCGAAACGTGGTCACTCACAGCGGGAATGGTCCACAAGTTCAAAGTCGCTCAGCGAGATATGGAAACGCTATGGAGAGAGCTATGCTTGGCATTTCTCTGAGGGATCGTATCCGGAACGAAGTAATTCGCCAGAGAACTAAAGTCACAGACATAGCTCAGCGTATTAGCAAGCTGAAGTGGCAATGGGCTGGACATATCTGTCGCAGAACCGATAACCGCTGGGGTAGACGTATTCTAACCGTAACACAGTAATGTTTACACACTACTGCTTAGCGGCAGAATATTTGGTACCTACATAAGGAGACCGACGACCAATGTTGTCAATCATAAATAATGTCCCAGCCCTGAGTATAATCGAACCCCATACGCCGCCTGTTATCACCCGCTGCGCCGCCGCGTACTGTTTAGCTGTATTTTGTGCGACAAATCTTATTAGCTTCGAACCCGCACTGCATTGTTACGCAATCCTTCACGGAAGGTCTTCACACACTTGCCGCATGTTGGGCTGAAATTAGACTTTAGGAATTGGGATTACTTATCACGAATTAATAAGTGCCAAAATAGTAACAGAGTGATACCCAAAGGACGGCAGTAGAAGCCAGGGACGGCAAACGAAACGTTGGGAAGATGATATAAAACTATCGTAAATCGTAAAAAATCGTAAACATCGTAGGACATTACACACAGCGCCATCTGACCCCAAACTAAGCAAAGCTTGTACTATGGAAGTCAGATAACTGATAGAATACTTAAATATTTTTTTTTGTAAATAGGTACATACTATAAAAGGAGTAAGTTACTTAGTTGGACCAGAATGAATCCGAAACACTTTTTGTAGCGAATTTGTAGCGATGATAGCTTAGTGGTTATCGCTGTAGGTTCGCATGCCGATGGGCGTGGGTTCAAACCCCACAATGAGCTTGAGCTGCCGGTGAAGGAAAACATAGTGAGGAAACCATAGCATGGTGGTAGGGTACTTTAGTACTAGCTAGCTACCACTCTCAAGATGAAAATCTGCCGCCAAGCACTTAAAGGTGTATCTATTCAATATTATTATTGACATATTTATTATTTTTTGGCATATTATTATTACAATATTATTGACATATTTAATCCAGGGTCTCAGCTACCTCGATACCGAATTTCATCCAAATCCGTTTAGTTGTTTTTGCGTGAAAGAGTAATCTGGTTGGATATACCATACAGGTACCATCCATCCATCCATCCAAACTTTCACATTTCAAATATTAGGCACTTACTTTACGTTCATTCTTTGTTATTTTTATAGACATGTAATAAATAGATACCTACGTCCTACATAGATAGAAACTTTATTGTACCTACTAAAACACAGAAAATAAAAGCATAAAGTACCTAATCAGTATTAAATAAATATATAAATATTGGAGGACATTTAACACAGCGCCATCTAGCCCCAAACTAAGCAAAGTTTGTACTATGGGAACCAGACAGCTGACAACATACTTAAATACTTTTTTTGTGTAAATACATACTTATAATACATATAGTACACCCAGACACAGAAGAAACATCGATGCTATTCACAAAAATGTTAGTCCTGAGTGGGAATCGAACCCACGCCCTTCAGCTCTCGAAGCAGACATACTACCAATGAACCAACAGGGCTGTCGAATTATTGACATACTATTATAAATAAATAAATTTCGTAGGATATTACACATGGCGCCATCTGATCCCAAACTAAGCAGAGCTTGTACTATGGAAGTCAGATATCTAACTGATAGAATAACTGATACTACGCGGAGATTGTTTTGTGTTATCAATAAAACATTTGTTATAAATAAATCAAATAGGTTTCTAATCGTGATCTGTCTAACAGGTGAATAGGTACATAAAATGCCACCCACTAGAGTTGCCTTGAAACTGGACCCCGATTGGTCCATCCTGCTTCCCAAACACCAGATTATCTCGCCTAGACTTCAGCGAATCTAAACTCAGGTTGGCCACGTGGGCGCCAGACGGCATTCCCGAGAATTGATTCAAATAGACGAGCTGTTTTGGTTATTTTTAGATGATTTGATCGATTTAAGTAAAATCAATGTACCTACCTATGTACTTAGGTACATATAATATATGTTTAATTTAGATATCAGTAGCGATGTAGCGATGATAGCTCAGTGGTTAATGCGGTAGGTTCGCATGCCGAAGGGCGTGGGTTCAAACCCCAAGAATGAGTTTGAGCTGCCGGTGAAGGAAAACATCGTGAGGAAACCTTAGCATGGTGGTAGGGTACTTTCAAGTACTTGGCTGGCTAGCTACCACCCTCAAGTTGAAAATCTGTCACCAAGAATCTAACGATGTGTTCCAGCAGCCTTTATGTAAAAAATAATGAGACGAACGAGACGCTCTCCTGATGGTAAGAGATAACGCCTTTCCATGACTCTTGCAGCGATACACAGAACTCTGAGTAACAAAACAAAGTCCAGGGCATCGTTGCTTTGGCGCTCATTACTTTGAGACTTTCGATGGTTAGTCTCAACAGCCCAGTAATTTCGCTAGCTGCAGTACCCTTCAAACCGAAACACAGTAATGTTTACACACTACTGCTTAGCGGCAGAACAACTGGTACTGCGGTGGTACCTCCTGCAAATGAGATGTACCACCAAGTGAAATCGACAAACCTTACGTTGGAGGATCAGGGTTTAAGAAAGCGTTTCGGGAATCTCTTTATTAATATAATGATTACTAATCTAATCCAGGACTGCCTTAGATTTACAAATACTGGATAAGTAGTACATTTATATCTGTATTTAGCTGACTATCTAGAGTTATTATCCCGTATGGGCTTTCCGCACGGAAGCGCACGAAGTTGCTGACAGCGCCGACGGCCGGCACTCGATAATGTCCAGCGAAAATAAGCGAAACTAACGTACGCTTTGTTACTACGGAATTGATAAAAGGATGGAACATGGTATTTATGAAAATAAAATTGTGTTCATGCAGTCTTTGAATAGAGACTCATGGGTTGAAAAGTTGTTGGGAAGACTGTTTGACTGCTTAACTGAAGAAGACTGAGAGTTTACCACAGGGGCGTTGCTACCGCCGTATCAATGAGGCCCTCGTGCTACAGGGGCCCCAACATGTGTGAACAAAATTTCGAACGTAAGCCTCTTTCTTATCCGCGGCAACTGGCGTCCAGGGTTAGACTTAATTATGTTATTTATTTATTGAAAAAGTCCGCCAACACAGTGTACTTACACCAATATTTGACAGTCCCGTTGGCTTATTGGTAGTACCTATATCTGCCTTGAGAGCTGTAGGGCGTGGGTTCGATTCCCACTCAGGGCAAACATTTTGTGGATAAACAAATATTTGTTCTGTGTGGGGTGGGGTGGAGTGGAGTAGAGTGGAGTGGAGTGGAATACAGGTAACTTCATTACATACCAAAACAAAACACAACAATATACAAATATGAAACATAAAAAAAGAGATAATTAACATAACAAAACAATATAATTGGTGTATAAGGGCGGTCTTATCGCCTAGAGCGACGTCTTCGTCACAAACGGCACACATTTGTGAGACCACATCTCTTGGTGTGACTTCAGAGCTGGTACCTCCAATCCCCCCCTGAGACACTTTTACAATGTTTTTTTTTAAATCATTTTTTACTACAAGAAGTAAATCATTTACCTACATCACCTTTCAATATCTGGAAGCCATTTCGGTTTCAAATTGAACTTTCGTTTGGGAGCCTGTAAAAACGGCGATAACATTTTTAAAACTGCCCACACGGTACCCTACGGATATATACTGCTTGAGTTGGGGGCTACCAATGGTTCCTGAACTAATTTTTTTGTTGTCGGTAATCGTTGGATATATAATCTCAATGAGGTTCTCGTTGACACATTGAAAGCACGTATCGTAGATTCTCAATTAGTTAAAATTATAAAAACTTATTGAATTTAAATGTATTGAAATTTATCAAATAACTGAGTAACTTGTTTCTTGTCGGACTTTAGATACAAGATTTTATAACAAAATTTCTAAGCAATGTGCGATAAGAAATAAATCAGTCAGGGATTGTAAACACATATCAGTAAATCAGTAAATCAGTAATATTTATTGGCCATAAATAACAATAATGTTAAAGGCAAGTCACATGTACAAAAAAAAACCTTACGATTACACTTTAATGAATGAAGCTATACCTATACGAGTAAATAACAACGAACATACTACAGCGGAGGCTCCGTTTATGTACTACACATAAATGAGGATTCTGAGAACCTCATTGACATATATTCACCTAATTTGTAAAATGGATTGTTTTCCAAAAAAAATTTAATGGTTTTTTTAAATTCGGTATGATTTAATTCTGTAATATATTTTGGCAATTTATTATACATTAATATTTTGGCGTGACGGCCCTGCTTTTCAACTTTACCTAACCTAGTCCATGGCACGACCAGCTTTTCTTTGTTTCGCAAGTTATATTGATGCCTGTCTTTGTTCTTTGGCAAATTAGCTCCGTGTATTTCTAATAAGCTATTGTATATGTATAGTGATATCACTGTCATAATTTTGTTAGTTCTGAAGTATTTTTTTGCAGAACTACGTTTTTTTAAACCATTTATTATTCTAATCGCTCTCTTCTGACATCTTAACACTTTTGTAATACTAGCTGCGTTACCCCATATCGTAACTGCGTATCTTATAACAGAATGTATGTATGCATAATACACGGATATAAGAGTATTTTTATCTATTAACGGCTTAAGTTTAAATAACGCATAATTTCCGCTGGAAATTTTCTTACATATATTATCGATATGAGCATTGTGACTAATTGTATTATCTATTGTGTATCCTAAAAACACATTTTCTTTACTTGCCGAGATACCAAAAATGCCAAGTTTCGATTGATAGTGCATAACAGTACTTTTATTAGAATTTAGAATGATACCATTACAATCAAACCATTCCGTTAACAAGTCCATAGTAGTATTTATTTTCGTATCTAAGTTATGTTTGTTAACATCTTTAATACCAACATGGGTATCATCGGCAAAGAGACTTACTTGCGCCCACTCTGGCATGGCACCTGCGAGATCATTAATATAAATTAAAAACAATAGAGGACCTAAAACTGAGCCTTGTGGCACCCCTATTGACATGTTACCCAATGCTGAAGAAGACCCATTTACACACACTATTTGACTGCGATTATTAAGGTAAGTTTTTATCATATTTAGTTCAGTTCCACGAAAGCCATAAAATTCCAATTTTTTTATCAACACATCATGTCTTAAACAGTCAAAAGCCTTTGATAGGTCACAAAATATGCTTGCACATCTATTAGACTCATCTAAAGATTCCAGAATAAAGTAGATTACATTTCTTATCGCCATTTCAGTAGAACGACCTTTTCGGAATCCAAATTGAGCATCATTAAAAAGATCGTTTTCTTCAAAAAATTCAATGATTCGAGATTTGATAACAGTCTCTAATATTTTGGACAACGCTGGCAATATACAAATCGGTCTATAGTTGTTAATATCTAACGAATCCCCTTTTTTGAAAAGTGGTAATACCTTCCCTGTCTTGAGTACGTCGGGAAAGAAGCCCTCGATTAAGCACGAATTTATAATAATATGTATCAACTCAAATACATAAAAATTATTCAAAATAATATTCCTCAAAGTTCTTGTGCTCATGTCATAAATGTCGAGTGTTGATTTTTGTTTTAAGTTTTTTACAATACTTCTCAACTCCTTGTGATCCAGTGGCTTGAACTTAATAGATGTGTGGGGCTTATTTGAATTATCTAGATATTTCATACAATTTTCAGAGACTATATTTAAATTACCAGTTAACTTATGCGCAATATTACGAAAAAAGTCATTAAATATATTTGCAATTTTTTCGGCTTCCGTGGTTACCTCTTCCCTATCATTTTTTACAGCGCGAATTCCATGTTTAGCGTTTTTAATTTTATTTCGTCCTACTTGTTCATTTATAATACTCCATGATTCTCTGGTTTTATTTTTAGATTTATTAATTCTATGTCGATACTGTAATTTTTTTGCTGCAATCATAGTTTTCCTCAATATTTTCTTATATTTCTTTATTACTAATTTCCTTTGTTCAGAAGGATCATGATCTTGCAATAATTCTAATTTAGCTAAGTTTTTCTTAGATGTTTCTATACCTAATGTAGTCCATTGTTTTTGGTTTTTTCGCGTTTGTCTTTTTGTTTTCGGGAAAGCAATGTTATAATAATAGTTCAGAGCTTCTTGAAAAATACTCATTTTTGAATTTGTATCAGTATTTGACAATATTTCTAATTTTAATTCAAAGTAACTTTTATTAAATAAATAATTAAAATAATTTAGATTGTTCTTTGAAAAAACTCTTGCTACATAGCTGGTATTGCCTTGGACATTATTGTTCTTAATATTACATAGTACTATTTTAATTACATTGTGATCAGATAGCTTATAATCTAAAACGGAGCCCTTATAGTCAGTAAAGTTTAAAATGAAATTATCTATACAAGTAGAGCTAGTTTTATTTAATTTTGTTGTCTGGGTTCTAGTGGGTTTATTCAATACCCATTTACAATTGAAGTAACAAAGTGTATTTTCAAATTTCTTTACATTTTTATCTTGTTTTAATACATTTAAATTGAAATCACCTGCAATTACAAATTTTTTGTTCTCGTTACAAAGTTTTTGTAAAATTTTTCTAAGTATACTAAAAAACAAATCAATGTCATAATCAGGTCTATACATTGCAATTACAACTGTTTTAGAAGGTCTTAATTCTATTGCTGACAATTCACAATTCATTTCGAAAGATAGTTTATTTAAGTCATTTCTAACTCTAAAATCTACATTATTTTTAACATATATTGCTGTACCACCGTGTTCAAAAAATATCCTATTAAAACAAGTTGCCAGTGAATAATTATCAATACTCATAGATTCTATTTGATGATTTTTACCCCATGTTTCCGTTAAACATATAACATCGCAGTTTTGTTCAGTTATCAAATTTTCTATTTGCAAATATTTATTGTGTATGCTCCGCACATTTGCATGAAGTATTATCGTTTCTGCATCCTTTCTTGTACTACTAGAAAATTTTTATCCTGATCTATAGTACTTTCATATTGCTCGCGCCTTACGAAACGTAATAAAGTTGACCCTTGAAATTGTTTAACACTCGTTATAACATTCTCGGTGATTATATTTTTCAAGAACCTGTAATTAGTAACCCTAACGTTCTTATAACTCATATTCGGGTCTATATATTTTACATTTTCGTTCAAGTTGGCCATATTTGCTATTTGTCCATTAATACGGTAAATATCGTTATCATCATTACCATTATACCGTAGACCCGTGACTAAAACATTGAATTTTCTTTGAGGGTCCCCAAGAACATTGCTTAATAATTTTATGTACCCTTGTTTATTATTACGAAGCGAATTTTCATATTTGGTTAGTAGTATTGCCATCACATCATTTTCGGCTAAATTTTTTTTCATCGAGTCACAATTTTCTAAGATTGATTGAAATCCTGCATCTGGTTTACAGTTGTTCATTACTTTACAATTCGTATTGTCTGTTATTTTTGATGCTATTCCTTGGCCAATACTGTCTGAAAAAACTAACACTTGTTTCTTTGAATGAATTTTATTTTTATTGTCTTCTTTGTTTGAGACAGATGCAGTGTTTTTTATAAAATTATCATTATTTAAAACTTTTCCTGATTCCGGTCCTACTTGACATGTTTTATTATCGCTATTTTTCGGTGGCGGTTGGATTTGAACCCCTATATTTGATTCGCTACATTGGGAATCGTTTAGCTCAAGTGATCGCCCTGATACAAATTTTCGAATACTTCACTACACTACATAGTCTTCAAGTATTTACACTCCCTTACCTATAAAGAAACTGAGAACTTGCTAAAGATTGTAACTTAACTAGTGCTAAGCGCTAATTCAATCAATAACACAGATACACACCCACACACGCACACCCACACACTCACACATACCCAAACACACACTACTTTGTCATCTTTTGTTACGCTTGATTATTTTCAGTTTATAAATACTGCTACCTGTCGCACTTTATTTAGTAAACGCATTAATTAGGTCCCTGCGATACAGGTTCTCCTAGTGCAGGGTCCACTACTATTATTTTGTAGCCCCTAAATTATTCTAAATAAATTATTTTGTATTTGTATTTTGTTTAAATAACGTGAAAT
This sequence comes from Biston betularia, assembly GCA_905404145.2. Classification (NCBI taxonomy): domain Eukaryota; kingdom Metazoa; phylum Arthropoda; class Insecta; order Lepidoptera; family Geometridae; genus Biston; species Biston betularia. The sequence continues at coordinate 7,560,489 of FR989885.1, forward strand.
GTAGGCGTGTACCTACTTACTAATTTTGTTTTGGCTTCTGAGATGTGAGCTACCTTAGCATTATGGCAGGGATCGGCGGTACTTTTAATTAAAACAACTGGAACTCGAACTGGGAGGTATATTTTACAACAATAGGTACATCTTCTCCAACAATAGGTACATCTTCTCCAACAATAGGTACATCTTCTCCAATCGACTTACACTAACGATCCTATCTTCCAACGCTTCGGGCGACAGAATCCAACCTACAAGCCTTTTTACCTGAGCCTTTTTTTTTTTTTTTTTCTGCCAAATGCCCATCGTATATCCAGTTATAGGTCAAAATGAGTGTCACTATAAAAAAATAAATTAAAACCTTACCCAATTGTCATGCAACTCTCGATCTTGTTTCTTCGCACTAGAGCAGGTGGAATCTGTGTTTTTTCTGGCTGTAGGCGCGTTCTCAAGTCCGAGTGTTTGAGAACCCGTAGTAGCCCCCACGTCTAATGCAGCAGGTAGTTACGAGCACTCCGTGTTTATGATCCACATAAACTGGCGTTCCGCACCCAAGGTACCCCCCTACTGACAAGGTGTGATATGATTAATTTATCTCGTGCTGCGGATTTACCCCAACCTCCCCGACCAATATTAAGATAGTAGAATCGATCCTGTTTTGTACCACTCTATACATCGAGAGTGGTATCTCATCGGGCATCAAGTAAAGAGTACCTAGTACATTCAAAAACATTGAACTACCAACTACCAAAAAAATTATAAGTTTTTAATAAGTACTAGTTGCGCCCCGCGGTGTTACCCGCTACATGTTTTCGGGATAAAAAGTAGCCTATGTGTTAATTCAGGATCTCAGCTACCTCCATACCAAATTTCAACCGAATCCGTTTAGTAGTTTTTGCGTGAAACAGTAACAAACATCCATCCAAACTTTTACATTTATAATTTTTTTTTGCTTTTGAGGTACGGAACCCTAAAAATAATTTGTTTTCGTTATTGGGAGATTCCCCTGTCACCCCACATAACCAAATAGATGATCCGGGGGAAACTGGGGTAAAGGTGGAAGCAATCAACGTCCCGACAAGGTTATTGTCTAGATTAGTAAGCAAACGGCATCCCGTCCAATTAATTAACAAGATCCGACTTTAGCCCGGATTACCCCTGCTTAGACGAGGTGCTTACATAAGGTTACTCGGAAAGGTTACAATTAGATACGCTAAGCCATTGTTACATTTCATTTTTGAATCACACTAGTATTATAAAGTCGAAAGTTTGTGAATGCGTGTGTGTGTGTTTGTTACTTCTACACGCTAAAACAGCTGGACTAATTTTGATGAAATTCGGTTTAGAGGTAGTTGACTACATTAACTTTTTATCTCGAAAAAATGTGAAAAAAAAAACACGCATAAAATGTTTACTATTTTATTCTGTTTTTTTGTATTTGTTGTTATAGCGGCAACAGAAATACAACACATAAAGCCTTTATACCCAAAAAGGTGTCCATATTTCAATAAAAAAAAAAGTAAATTAATAATAACACTTGAAATGTACTCAGAAATATGGAATAAATGGCTTTTTTATTCATTAATTAACCTTAAATAGCGGTTTCCCCTGCGTAGTTCCCGTTCCCGTGGGAATACAGGGATAAAAAGTAGCCTATTACACCCAGGGATAGTGCAGCTTCCCAACGGTGAAATAATTTTTGAAATCGGTCCAGTAGTTTCGGAGCCTATTCAATACAAACAAACAATCAAATGTTTCCTCTTTATAGTAGTATAGATTTGACAACACGAGAGGATTGCGTCCCTTCTCGCAGAATATTTTTGAAGCAAAACGTTATATCTATAATTGCAAAACAAAGCCATGAGAAATTCTTATTTCAACATATTTCCAGTATGAATACAAATTTGTTTTTTTGTTGGTTGGAGCGTATTCAATACAAACAAACAATCAAATCTTTCCTCTTTATAATAGTGTAGATATAGATTGACTATCACTGTTCATGAGATACAGCCTGGCTGACAGACAGACGGACAGCGGAGTCTTAATAACAGGGCCACGTTTCACTTTTTTTTTTTTTTTTTTTTTAATGGTTGACAGGCTAGGTGTTTGATCGCAGCTCACCTGATGTCAAGTGAAGGTGTGGCCGAAGATGGTAAAGCACACCTAGCCTGGAATGGAACTGGCTCTCAAGTGAGGCTGCCGGAACACACCGTTAGATGCTTGGCGGCAGATTTTCAACTTGAGGGTGGTAGCTAGCCAGCCGAGTACTAGAAAGTACCCTACCACCATGCTTTGGTTTCCTCACGATGTTTTCCTTCACCGGCAGCTCAAGCTCATTGTTGGGGTTTGAACCCACGCCCTTCGGCATGCGAACCTACCGCGCTAACCACTGAGCTATCATCGCTACAAAACTCTTTGGAAACGGAACCCTAAAAACACTTTTTCGCTCCCAGTTTGAACCATGAACTATAGATATACAAAAGTATAGATGTGTCATCGTTAGTCAATGAAGTACGTGATCATTACCTTCCGTTCATTACCTGCGGTACCCAAGCTTAGTAACGGTACGCCGACCACGGCGGCAGAAAATCTTTGAGCCTATTTTCAGCCTCATAAAACCTCATTTTCACGACCAGCTAGGTTGTATGCCCGAAGAGGTTTTTGTCACGTAAATTTACCGCCTTTTCTAACGCCTTGGTCCACTAGAATGTATGGCATATAGCTTTCGACTTATATGTTTTTAAATTTTGATTAAGGTTTTGTAGCGATGATAGCTCAGTGGTTAGCGCGGTAGGTTCGCATGCCGAAGGGCGTGGGTTCAAACCCCAACAATGAGCTTGAGCTGCCGGTGAAGGAAAACATCGTGAGGAAACCATAGCATGGTGGTAGGGTACTTTCTAGTACTCGGCTGGCTAGCTACCACCCTCAAGTTGAAAATCTGCCGCCAAGCATCTAACAGTATCTTCCGGCAGCCTCACTTGAGAGCCAGTTCCATTCCAGGCTAGGTGTGCTTTACCATCTTCGACCACACCTTCACTTAACATCAGGTGAGCTGTGGTCAAAACACCGAGCCTGTCAACACTAAAAAAAATAAAAAATGTAAAACCTGGACGAGTTTTTTTTTTTTTTAATGTAAAAGTAATGAGACGATCGAGGCGCTCTCCTGATGTTAAGAGATTAAGAGATAACGCCTGTCCATGACCATTGCAGCGATACAGAACTTTGAGTAACAAAACAACGTCCAGGGCATCGTTGCTTTGGCACTCATTACTTTACATGAAGAAAATCATTATTATACCCATTGCATAATAGATTTATTTTTGTGGCAATAAAGAATATCTATCTATCTATCTATCTAATGGAGCATAATTTTACAGTGAAATCACAGCTACAACGTTTCCAGTATGAATACAAATGTTTTATGAAAAAGAAATATCTAATCTATTTTTAACGAGCATTCGTTAGGGACAAATCCTTCCCGTAACTTTCTACGAAACCTACTACTTACTTAACTTTCTACCATACTTAATTAGCTACCTACTTATACTTGAAATTTTATTGTAACTTTTTGACATTGCCTTTTTTTTTTTTTTTATCGTTGACAGGCTTGTTGTTTGACCACAGCTCACCTGATGTTAAGTGAAGGTGTGGTCGAAGATGGTAAAGCACACCTAGCCTGGAATGGAACTGGCTCTCAAGTGAGGCTGCCGGAACACACCGTTAGATGCTTGGCGGCAGATTTTCAACTTGAGGGTGGTAGCTAGCCAGCCGAGTACTAGAAAGTACCCTACCACCATGCTATGGTTTCCTCACGATGTTTTCCTTCACCGGCAGCTTAAGCTCATTGTTGGGGTTTGAACCCCCGCCCTTCGGCATGCGAACCTACCGCGCTAACCACTGAGCTATCATCGCTACAAATCTGCCTATAGAAAAGTGTGTAATAAAATTTTATGACAAAGCTTTTAACTAATGTATTCATGTATTATTATTACCAATCGATATGGACTTGTTCGGAAATAAATTTGTATTATTATTTTTTAAATATTTACAAAACATAAAAACTAGCGTGCCGCCGGCAGCGGGGCAGGGCTCAAGCTGCCGGTGGTTAGGGCTGCAGAGTGAGGAACCTCCTCACAATGCGCGCCGTGTCAAGGATCACTGCCTTTTGAAGCTGACCCTTGACCCAACCGTCTAGCGAGAGTCTCTTAAGATGTTGGTCGAGACTCTTCGCTATAAGACCGTTTACCGTGACGACTATCGGGACAATGATCGTCGAATCAACATCCCACATGGCGGTTATCTCGTGAGCCCAGTCGAGGTACTTGCTAAGCTTGTCCTTCTCGGCCTTCACGAGATTCTCATCATGTGGGGTGGTATATTAATATATTTATACCAATATTATTATACATTTTCTTACTCTTAATTTATACTGTCGTAATTTTACTTCGAAAATTTTCATTTTGGGTACATTGTGTTACTTTACCTATTATTAAAATTAACCATTAAAATTTGAAGGATTGGAAGAAGAACCAGTTTTTTTTTAATTACGCAAATAAAGTGTAGGTGCCAGCTAGTTTTGGAAGTTTTGGCGGGAACGCGGGAAGAGTCGTGTCGCTCCGTTGTATTTTTTTCCAAAACTAGTGTTTTGTCTAGTGTTTATGCATAAAAATGGTGGCGTTTTATTCGTAAAGTGCCGAATCTCAAGCGCGAGTGTGGGATAATGATATAATGCGGTGAAACATGACTTTTGTGTTGCTTCCAAAACTGCATCGTTGCTTTATAATAAAGTCGCCATTACTCTACTAAAGCATGACCCGACTTGACTGACATGGGCTGGACTTTGACTATAACTATGTCTTCGAGGCAACTTATTTAACTTTTGAGACTTGAAAATATAAAACACTTGACACTGGCAAATGCTCAAAATGCGACGCCAAAACCAAAGGAAAAAAAAATCAAACTACAGGGGTGGTTAGTAACCGTGTCATCGAAACATGCCGCAGATGGGGTGATAGTTACTACGGGCTAGCGTCGAATTCGTCGCGGCCTTGTCTTCGGTCGTCGACTCGCGCGCAACTTTTTATTCGCGAAATAAGACGAATCGCGTGCGAGCGGGACGGATGCTAAATTACCCGCCTCTAGTCACTGACACTATCAAACGCCTTCATGCAAAAAGCTCTACTCGACTACATATCTATGTATGTATCTTCTTTTATGAACGATCGGTTCAAAATTGCACTTAAATGCGTTTTTATCGAGCTATTAAAAGTATATCCTACAAAATTTGGCAAAATATTTGTCGCAATTTTACTGTAGGCCAATGCCAATTATAAAAAAAAAAACATGCACGAAAAAATGCGCAAGTGACTACTCTGAAGGTCAATGGCCCTAGAAGCGTCATTCTTATATTGGCTGCATTTTGGCCGAGCGAAAGAGAACTATTTCCTTCTCCCTCGCACTTGTGGCAACCCTACACATTTTTCGTGTGCGTGATGAATACCGATTATCTCATTCACTGTGTTCGCTTTTTAAAATTTTACGTTTATGTGAGCGTGTCTATCGTTGTGTGAGTCACGAAAATTATCTGTTCCGAGCTTCGTACTTCGATGTTACGTTCCAAAAATAATGCTATTTGATTTTTTATTGTTTAAAATTCTGCGCTCGATGCGTTCACCAATGCGCAGGACCATGTTTATGCTTTTAAATGTGTAATTTTTGCTATAAAGTATACGTCAAGGTAAGTCGCGGATGTAACGCGTGTGTGCGTCAGAGCGTGCCTCGTTTTCGGGATTCGGAATTCAAACCGGATTTAGTTTTTTGTTTAGATTTTTTTTGACCTTACCCGCGTTGTGTGTTCTTATTGGCGAATTTGATTTTAGAGCCTTATGTAGTTCTCTTTTATTGGTCGATGATTGAAAATCGTTTCTGTTGGTTGAAAATGTCAAAATCAATTATTTTTTTTAGTGTTTTTGACGTTTTTATGTTCTCATTGTCAAGCGAGACCTTTTGGTTAAAATGTAGAGTTTTTAAAGCTTGACTCTGTATGAGATCTGTTAACTTTTTGACAGTTTAAGTCATGGCAACACTTTACATGAAAATGTTTTTGGTGGGATTAATGATGATTTCTTCTAAGTAGATAAACGTTCTTCAACCTAGGTTGAAGAACTTCGCGTCGCTCTCCATCAGGCGAGTACGTAACTAACCGTAGATCTATTTGCCCTGTAGGCTTATTGGTACATATTATATCTCCTTTAAGAGCTGTAGGGCGTGGGTTCGATTCTCACCCAGGACAAACATTTTGTGGTATAAACAAAATAATACTTTTTCTGTGTATCGATGTTTTGTAGATATCTATGTACCTACCTACTTATTATAAGTATATATTTACAAAAAAGTATGCATATATACCTACGGTCAGTTATCTGACTTCCATAGCACAAACTTGCACAACAGCGATGTTATTTCTGACTTATAACTTACCTACTGTATTTCCTTATTAGAATTTTTGAATTTGACATTGTATCTAGATTTGACATTTTATTTGTATTTTGAAATTGTATTATAATTTTAACATTGTATTTGAAGCTGACATTATATTTTAATTTCACATTGTATTTGAGCTTGACATAATATTTGAATTTGACATTTTATTTTGAATTTACATAGTTTATTTTGTTCTTTTCTCATTATTAAATGTAATATGATTCTGTGACATAAATGTATATTGATTAATAGTTTTTATGTCTAATTTGAATTTTGTCGTGTGTAAAATCATATGATTTTGTTTTACAGCTGTACTATAGCGGACACCTCGCGGTTTCACCCGCGTAGTTCCCGTTTCCGTGGGAATACAGGAGTAAAAAGTAGCCTATGTCACCCGGATATAGTGTATCTTCCCAGTGGTGAAAGAATTTTTTAAATCGGTCCAGTAGTTTCGGAGCCTATTCAATACAAACAAACTATCAAATCTTTCCTCTTTTATAATAGTATAAAATAAATAAATATCGTAGGACATCACACACAGCGCCATCTGGCCCCAAACTAAGCAGAGCTTGTGTGATGGAAGTCAGATAACTGATAGAATACATCCTATATACTTTTTTTTGTAAATGCATACTTATAATACATACAGAACACCCAGACACAGAACAAACATTTGTTGATACATAAAATGTTTGTCCTGAGCGGGAATGGAACCCACGCCCTTCAGCTCTTAAGTCAGATATACTACCAACGAGCCAACAGGATTGTATACTTTAGAAGAGTATACTTATAGATAAAAACATCTCATGATGATTTTGTTATCAATTTCCAGCACACTGTTTGTCTTTAAAATAATAGATAATAAAATTCCAACTTTCAACCGGGAAAAATCAATTATAAAGTAATCAAAACCATCTATGAAATCGGAAAGGTAACTCATCAGCAGTGAGCGTTCACACAAGGTGGTTGACCGGCGTCAACAATAAGAAGAGACCATATCCCGTCACCTGCCGCAGCAAAAACACGGTCCTGATGACGACCAGAAAACTACAGAGGTTAAACTCCAAGCAAGTTACTAACCTAACTATCGAAAGTCTCAAAGTAATGAGCACCATAGCAGCGATGCCCTGGACTTTGTTTTATTACTCAAAGTTCTGTGTATCGCTGCAATGGTCATGGACAGGCGTTATCTCTTACCATCAGGAGAACGTTTCGTTCGTCTCAATATCTTTCACATAAAAAAAAATAGGTTATCTAATCCCACTAATATTACAAACATGAAAGTTTGAATGTATGTTTGTTACTCTTTTACGCAAAAACTACTGAAATTATTTGGATGAAATTTGATATGGAGGTAGCTGAGACCCTGGATTAACACATAGGCTACTTTTTATCCCGAAAACATGTAGCGAGTAACACCACGGGGCGCAGCTAGTATTATAAATGTGCAAGTTTAGATGGATGTTTGTTACTCTTTCACGCAAAAACTACTGAATGGATTTAGATGAAATTTGGCATAGAGGTAGCTGAGACCGTGGATTAACACATAGGGTTTTTATCCCGAAAATTCCGCGGGGCGCAACTGGTATTTAACAATTAAAAAAACTTTACATAGTATGAAACATAGTCGCTTCCCGCTGTCTGTACGCTTAGATCTTTTGAATTACGTAATGGATTTTAATGCGGTTTCCATCAATAGACAGAGTGATTCAAGAGGAAGGTTTATATGTATAAAACATGCATATGCACCACATTAGTATCTATATTGAACCCGTGAGAAGCCGGGGCGGGTCGCTAGTTTCTACATAGTTAAAAATAAGTCGCTTCCCGCCGTCGCGCGTCTGTAGATACGCTTAGATCTTTTAAATTACGCAATGGATTTTGATGCGGTTTCCATCAGGCGGGATGGCGGTCAAACGCAAGCCTATCTACTATATATATATAAAAAAAAAAAGACAGTGATTCAAGAGGAAGGTTTATGTGTATAATACATCCATGTGTATCACATTAGTGTTCACTTTAAGCCCGTGCGAAGGCGGGGCGGGTCGCCAGTCTCTACATAGTTAAAACTATAAGTACCTATAAGTCGCTTTCCGCCGTCTGTACCTACGTACCTATATATGCCACTAACATTATAAATGTGAAAGTTTAGATGGATGGATGGATGTTTGTTACTCTTAAAAACTACTGAACGGATTTGGATAAAATTTGGTATGGAGGTAGCTGAGACTCTATGGATTATACATATATATCTAAGCAACTTTTAATCCCGAAAACGTGTAGCGGTTAACACCGCGGGGCGCAGATAATGTAACATAATTCCTAATGCAATATGATTTTTTTGCGTTCCCGACAAAACTCTTTGGATAACTTTGACATTCAGCCAATGCAAGTGTCAATGTCAAACATTTGACAGTTAACGTCTAACGTCGATTTTATTGCGTTCTGTACAGTTTCTGGTCTGCAGAACTGTGGTCCGGCAACCGGATCGGACCGGTCCCACCTGATTTAATGATAGAAACACGATTTTTAGAATTAGTCACACGATTTTTAGACGAATCGCTCTTTGCTGGTCGAGGTTTTTGCGGCAAATATTTCTAGGTCATCAATTTTTATGATCTTTGGAAGGGAACTAGATATATATCTATCTACATAGCTTAGTAGCCTAATGAAATACCAAATACAAATAAACATGTCATTAAATGGGTTTTAAAACACTGATTACATGTCAAAATAAGGTATGTCAATATCCAAACACTCAGTCTAAACATGTCAATATAAAAAAAATATTGTCAATGTAAAAATACTTACTGCCAACATAAAATATGACAATTCAAAAATATGTATATACCAAATAAAATATTGTCAATTTATTAAAATGACGTGACAAAAAAAATCATAATTACTTACTAGTAATTCGATAGGTATTCTTTAAGTTTGAAATACTAGTCAATGTCATAAAACAAGGTCTCTTGCAGCCAAGATCTTAACTTGGTTCTGAAGCACGCGGTGGAAGGTGCCTCCCGTACGGCGGAGGGTACGCGGTTGTACCCTATACAATTCACATTTGAAACGTAAACACAATAGGTTTATCGATTTCAGAGCAATTTTTAAGCAACAAAAATCAATAGACACCTAGTCGAAAGTAATTATGTACTTACTATGTACAAGATTTCTTTAATGTAAAAGTAATTAGACGAACGAGACGCTCGCCTGATGGTAAGAGATAACGCCCATGACCATTACAGCGGTGCAAATAACTCAGTGACGAAACAAAGTCCAAGGCGTCGCTGCTCTAGCGCTCTTTACTTTGAGACATTCGATGGTATGATTAGTCTGGACAATTCGATTACACCGTCACTTAACATCAGGTGAGCTGTGGACAAACACTTAGCCTGTCAACCATAAAAAAAATACCAATGAGCCAAGAAGGCTGTTAATTATTATTGTCTTGGTAGGTACTCTAATGAAAATAAATGAAACAAACCAATACAACGTTTGAACTTTAGTTTTTAATGTCATTAACTTTATACCGCTAGATGAACTGTATTTATAGCCGCATATTAAAACTGGCACAGGGCAAATAACATCCGGTTCTCGGTCATTACCCCTTGAAATAGAACCCTCCTAGATTAGCAGGGAAAAAAACTAAAATGGCGTATTGTTCTGTTAAAAGCCAGTGTTGGCACAAAGGGTGGTATTTTCATGATTTTAGTTAGAAAACCAACGTTAGGCCTCCGCCAATCGACGGCGTCCCTGCGCACGATAGACAGGGGATGATGATTTATAAAAAAAGCAAAAAGCGCTTCATAGAAAAACGGGGGAAAACTTAATGATCGTATAACACTGACATCCTATATTAATTTGAACATTTACCATATCTATTTAAATTATTATTGTTAATCATTTTATTTATGTTAATGATTCCACGTATATTTATTTTAAATTTTCTGTAAACCTAATAGTTATATGAGGGAATATTGCATGTCAGCTAGGATAAACTGTTGTGTCAAAAAACTTATAAATAAGACCATCATGTACACAGTTTGAAGCAACAAAAGTTATCTGATTTTAAACGAAATAAAATTACAAATACTAACCAAAAAAGTTTCAAAGTAACTGCCAAATTACTTTTAGATTACATTTATTTTAAAAAAATATATAAATTACAATAACCATTCGATGTACGTTTTTATTTCTACATATTTACCTATATTTTTAAACGAAATATATTTTCTATAAAGCGCTGTATTTGGTCTATGAGGCGCTTTACCGCTGGCCGTGTACAAACCTCCCCTAGTCCGCATCTAGGAGGCATCCCGGACCCGTTTACACACATTATTGCAGTTTGATGAATTGGCCCACAACTGCGTGCCTGCGACGGTCGTTCACCTACAAACAGAAAACAAGAAAATAGCACTTGCCACGTTATTAGTTAGGGGAGCCGATAGAACGGGATTGATTGACGTCTATTATTTTCTGAAATAGTAATTACTTATTTATTTATTTTTTAAAATAGATAGGCTTGCATTTGACCGCCATCCCGCCTGATGTTATGCGAAGATGCGGTCTACAGTGGAGCACGCTTGCCTAGAAGAAACCGATTCACTCGCGACTTGATGGTACCCAGACTATATTCATCGGGGAACACCCACTCGGAGAGCAGATTCCAATGTCTAGCGGTACGTATGAAGAAGGTGGAATCAAACCGCTTAGTTCGAGCTTTTGGAACATCAACCATGAAGCGGTGTCGCTTTTTAAACCTGGCTGTCCGATAGTAGAATGGGCAGGGTGGAATTAGGTCATGCAGATCTGAAGCGTACTTCCCAAAATGTATCCGGTAGAAAACCGACAGAGAAGCAACTTTGCGTCGATGTTCAAGGCTTTGAAGCCTTTGCAGAACAAGCGAATCGTTGCTTATGAGCCTCTTAGCGCGTTTCTCTATGGACTCTAACGCTGGTATTTGGCCGATCCGTCCTAAAGGCGAAAACAGTCCATATTTATAGCGATGATAGCTTAGTGGTTGTTGAGCAAGCATTCTACAAAGTAAGTAGACGATTTTCTATGAAGAGTAGAGTGGGTATCTAATGCCCTAGTATTCTTGTATAATTTACGTAGATATATTAATTTTCTATGGCCGGAAAGAGTTAGTGTCCGAGATTCAGTTTTTCTTGTTAGGCGCTAACACTCTTTTTATGTAATGTACATTTTTATTGGTGTGTCAAATATTTCTTCGGAACGCATTTTATCAGCTTTAATGACTTTATGAAAACTAAAAAAATTTTAAAGAGCAATCTTTTACATGTGATGTTGGCTAATGCAATTCGTAACCTATATCTAAATTTATTATTTAATTAATTAAATAATAAATTAAGACTTTTAAATTAAGTTTTTTTTGTATAAATTAAAGTAAGTAGTAAGATGTAGTTTTGTATTAATTTAAATGTATTTTATGATTAGGGATTGCCTACCTAATACGCCTAATGAACGTTATGCTTGGAATTATTATTATATTTATTAGTACTTATGTTTAACATGCTAGGTGTTTCACCTGACGTCAATGATGGTCGAAGATGGTAAACACACCTAGCCTGAAAAAGAACTGGTTCTCAAGTAAGGCTGCCGGAACACATCTTTTCAGGCAGATTTTCAACTTAAGGGTGGTAGCTATAGCCAGCCGAGCTAGAACATACGCAACCACCATGAAACCACAGCATGGTGGTAGGGTATTTTCACGATGTTTTCCTTCACCGGCAGCTCAAGCTCATTGTAGGGGGTTGAACACACGCCCTTCGGCATGTGAACCGACTGCGCTAACCACTGAGCTATCATCGCTACAGATAGCTTCACTAATTGTTATTCGTAATTCACATTAAAGAACTATTGTAAAATTCATTAACCGTGCATATTAAACTAAATAGTTTTTAGAGTAACAAAGATTAATAGACCAGTTACATAAAAAAGGTATGTAGGAACTACTTAATCTAGTTTTCTTTGTCGCAAAATAGCGATCGAACTTAAACTTAAAATACACGACGTGTCAAGTCAATTATTTCCTTGTTGATCAAAATATCAAAAATATTAAACTTTAAATTCTCGAACCCCCAATTCAACAAAAAGAGTAAAAAAAACGAAACTGGTCCTCCCAAAAGGTCAATTTCGATTTCCTGATCTGCAGTAAACCTTAAACTTAAGTGACTTAAGTACATGTATACATAATTAAGTACAACGTGGAGCTAAGTTACTGGTGAAGTTGTTACTTATATGGGAATGATTTGAAAAAGTGGTACATTGAACTTGGCGTTGGCACTAACCTATGTCAACGTGTCCTGTGTTGAGTCAGTGTGCGTATATGACTTGTGAGGGTGTGCGTGCATTTCGTGAGTTCATTCACCTTACCAGTTGGGGAAGTTGGGAAAAGAGAAAGCTGTGGAGATATTTTTTATTTATTTTTTGTAGTTAGAATATCACACGAAAGACATTAGTAGTTTTATAAATGATATTCATTTAAGCCTGGCAAAATAAAAAACAGCTGTTTCTCTTTTTCAAAAAAATGTATTTTGTCGAAAAAATGTTTTTATTCTAAACAAAAGTTGGTCATAATAACTTGTTAGTTGGTTGCCAGTAAATATACTTATCGTAAGATAATTAAATGTTATTACAACAACTGTGAAAAACATAGGGGTTTAAGCTTGGGGTAGGTACACAAATCCGAATGGAGATCATTGTATATAATGATATAATGATGAGTCATTATTAATAATAAATAAAATCTCACAAAAAAGGATCGTTTTATCGCCAATTACGAAAGCTTTAGTTGACAAGCTTGAATTCATTATAAATATTCGTGTCTTTTCTATTACAGTCCAATAGAAAAAGACAGCAATGTTTTAGTGATTTTAAATGTCCCAAATAAAAAAATATATTTAAAAAACACTAAATCAAATAGTAAACTAAACTTTCAAAATATATTTATCGTTAAAATGTTTATAATAATACTTAGGCAACTCCATTCTATGCTCTGTCTGTCCGATATTTAACCAAGTCGTAGAGTTGCATTTTTGCCATGCACGCACTTAACGAGCTTGTGTGTGTACACGCACGCACACACACACCCTTACATTGAGTGCGTATAATGAACCAATTTCTTTCTTTGCACGCTGGCCGGTTTTTGGGATTTTGCGAGTTAGGTCAGTTTATACCGAGCGGCAGACTTCAACTTTCTACGTATACTTCTGCTTTTTTTAATTTAGGCAGGAACGTGAAACGTGAATGTGCCTAAGATTTGTTTTGCTTGATTTTATCATGAGGCACTTGAAAATATGAATTAGGCACCTACCTACTTGAGAGTGGCAGTAGATACATATTATGCACAGAGTAGGTACCTACTTACTTTTATTTTTAAATATTTGTCAAGCTGTTTGACCACAGCTCACCTGATGTTAAGTGAAGGTGTGATGGAAGATGGTAAAGCACACCTAGCCTGGAATGGAACTGACTCTCAAGTGAGGCTACCGGAACACACCGTTAGATGCTTGGCGGCAGATATTTTTTTTTCGGTTCTAGTTTATTTCTTCTGTATTGTTTTTTTAGTGAGTGCAATAAAGAGTTAATGAATCAATCATTTTCCTTTTTTTATGTAATACTTAGTAGATACCTAATAAGACGAACGATACGCTATATGTAGTAGTAAGAGATAACGCCTGTCCATCACCATTGCAGCGATACACAAAACTTTGAGTAACAAAACAAAGTCCGGTGCATCGCAGCTTTGGCGCTCATTACTTTGGAGACTTTCGATGGTTAGTCTCAACAGCCCAGTGATTTCGCTAGCTGCAGTACCCTTCAAACCGATGTAATGTTTACACACTACTGCTTAGCGGCAGAATAGCTGGTACTGCGGTGGTACCTTTGATTTTCGCAAGTGTTTAATAAAATGTGTTGTGTAATAAGTATTGTTAAGTCGACAGCCAGCTCGAGTTCTTGCGGACGTGGCCAGTGGATATCACGCCGATAGTGAGTGGCTAGAATATCAATTTGCGAGGTTCATGTAGGTAGGTACCTACCACGTACTTAAGCGACACAAAAATGTATAGGTAGGTACTGTAGAATATGGTACCTATAGAGCTCTTGAAAGAAGATAATGGAATAAGAATTTAAATTCGGTGGTAGATCTCCTTAGCAGGAGGTCGTCTAGGTAGTAATGGGATTAGGTCAGGATAGAATAAGACTCCACAGTTTCACAATTCACTCTTGATTTATTAATTGCCCCCTCTTGCTTATTCCTCATCGTTTTATCACAATCCTTCCTATCATCGCTCCTCGCTTCCAACCCATCTACCCGTCCGTCCGAACCTCGCCCGATCGCCGTCCCTACGTCATAGTGGCCGTGATTGGGCGACGCTCGTCATTGGCCGGAGTCTCACAACTTCCGTAAAACTAAACAATTTACTAAGTTTAAATAATCGTAGAAACATGTATTCTTACAACATAAATAATTTACTATGTTCACTTTTCTATTTGTAGAGAATTATACAACTCAATCTGTATTTTAATAATAAAACTAGCTGAAACCTAACAGTAGGTACCACCGCAGTACCAGATATACTTTGCCACTAAGGAGGTACATTACTGTGTTCCGCTTTGAAGGGTACTGCAGCTAGCGAAATTATAGGGCTGTTGACCATCCATCTAATGTCTCAAAGTAATGAGCGCTAAATCAGCGATGCCGTAGACTTTTGTTACTCAAAGTTTTATGTAGGTATCGCTGCAATGTCATCGACAGGCGTTATCGTCTCGTTTGTCTTATTACTTTTACATGAAAAAAGTGTACTTAAAATTAGAATGTACTTATTTACAAAAAAAAGTACCTACATTTATTATATTCGGAATAAACGAAAATAAAATCGATGTAGGTATACAATTTTCAGATTTTTTAAAAACCGCTCGATCGATTTCTATAAAATGTATATGGTGGTCACCAAACAAAAATAATCACTGAAATCAATTCATAATTGGCGGAATGATCACGGCACATACATACAAAAACAAAACATACTTAGTCTAATCGAGAAGATCCTCTTTTTTTGAAGTCTGTTAAAGATGCTATCGCTTTTAAAAGGAGGAATACTTAAATCTGAAGCACACTCGAAATGAATCCGATAAACTAGCAACTTTGAAACGATTATTTTAAGCATCTTTATTATTCTACCAAGTACATAAACCCACCCTTAGGTACCTACTTGGGGCGCGTGCCCCTTCAGCTAGCGAACGTGTGTTTCGAGATGTGATTAGGAAAGCTCACGTTTTTCGATTAAACAGAGTTTATTCCAAAAGGTGTGCGTTTGATCTTAAAAATCTGAGTAAATTATTATTTTCATAACAATGCTAACACTATATTACTCATACTCATTTATTAATAACGAAAAGTTACAAGTCACAACCAATAAATAAGACAATTAAGTTAATCAAAATAAATTAAATCAAATTCGCAACTAAATTAATATAAAAAATAATAATAATAATTTAAATACACAATTAATTAATTTTACCATTATTTTTTTACCAATAGAAACTTATAGCCAATTTATAGGCTCTATATTAACCCGAAAAATGTGAAGACTTTTTTGACTCGAATTTAATTATAAAATAAATGTCCATCCGTGCGAAGCCAAATTAGTATAAAAAAAAAATCTTTTTTAATTGTTGTCACTGAAACGACTGTTAAGCGGAAATAAACTGAATATATACCTTGAACACTGCTAGTTTATTGGTTTTCTATCATAAACGTAGACACATTTTGAAGAATGCACTTCAGATCTGCACCTAATTCCACCCTACTCATTTTACTAAGACGGCTAGTTGCTATAAATCGTCACAAATTCATAATGTTCCAAAAACTCGAACGAAACGGGTTGATTCCAGTTTAATCATGGAACTTTTAAACAGTGGAGGGGCCTTCTAGTCCCGCGTGCATCTATTTACAAGCAAGCAATTTTTTCTCTAGGCAAGCGTGCTCCATCGTAGATCGATTAACATCAAGGCGCGATTAAAATCAAACGTAAGCCCCTTTACTCATAAAAAAACTACTACTTGGTGGTACTTACCTGGAAAACCTGCTGCTGATCTACTAGACAATCCTCATGCTCAAACCGACTAACAGCAGCCGACCCAATGGTATTCTCACGTTAAATGGAACGGGATAAAGTCAAGCCGCTGTAATGTATTTTTCAATTGTTTTTAAAGCTTGATGTGTTTAATTATAAATTGCCCAATTGTATGCATAGGCATGTAACAAACATTAAATGAAGAAACATGAAAGAATAACATTTCCTCGACACAATGAAAAAAAAATTCCAAAATATAACCTTCCTTCCTGTAGCTTCCAAAACTCCTGACGCTTCTAGTAACGCCACTACTTTACTAGGGCATGGACTGGACTAAAGCGTGACTTTGACTGTGACTAAGACTTAATACATTTGCCATGAAAAGCAAATCACAGTCTATAAAGAATAAACACAACACATTATAAACTCAGTATTCCAGTTTCCGAAAACATCTTTTTTTTGTAATTGTAATAAAGACGCTTTCCTAGAAGAAAAACGCCTGCCCATGACCATTGCAGCGATACACACAACTTTCAGTAGTTAAACAAAGTCCAGGGCATTGCTGCTTTGGCGCTCATTACTTTGAGACTATCAATGGTTAGTCTCAACAGCCCTGTAATTTCGCTAGCTGCAGTACACCTAAAAAAAACACTGTCAAATTGGTATAACAAAAGAAAACACTCGATAAGTTTATATGTTTTTAATATAATTAGGTATCACTGAGTACAGTAGGTATCTAATGTACAAGAATAATAGACAATTCTTGGAGGCTAATAGATGACCAAATGTACTGAAAAAAAAATTGTTGTCAGGGACTGCAACCTTTTTAATAGTTTAGTCTATCTATTAAAGCCTTTAAAATTGGTCTTAACATCTATATTCAACTACTTTAAATTACACAAAAATAACATTAGTTGTGTAAAAATTGTGCAATTTTACATGAAATTCACTAATAGGTAATATAACTAAAATAATAATCACAAACTCTATAATAAGTCGTCGTCACGCAGCCGGAATGTCTCTTTAAATTCATATTTAAGTAATTATACCAAAATACCATAAATAAATTAAGACCATAGACATACATAAACACTCAGAATTGCATACAATTAAAACTTCCGATTAGGCTTTGGTAGAAACGCGGTAAAAAATATTGTTTTCGAGTGTTGTTATCAAAACTCCCTAATCTTTACTAGGGCATGACCGGACTTGACCATTATTTATTTTACGTGACTTAGATTTAACTCGATCTTTCATGATATTCTTGAAAACACTCGACACTGGCAATTCAACAAAGTGCGATGCCAAATACAAAGAAGAAAAAGAAATATCTCAAACTTTTTTAATAACATTTTATTTCAGATCTGTCAGTCTGACACTGACGTTATAAATTCCAATAAGCTCCGTTTCGTAATTCCGTAAGTTTTGAATGTATGAATACAAAAGCCAAAAACCATTTTTGAAAAGCATGAATTTATGTTAGACTACTGAGACCGAAGGCAACATTTTGCGAAAAAGCCTCAAATAGAAAAAGCCTCAAATAATTTTTCGAAAACATTATAAGTCAAAATGTATTAAAAAAAGCTGCCGCTTTACGTTTCCGTTTGCATCTGCTAGAGAGCGTTGGTAATTTTTTCCATACAGTCTGGCAACCAAAACTTGATGAAAGCATTTTCGCGCATAAGGTCGATGTTCATTTTTAGACATAAAATTCAAACTATGAAATTCAGTTTAAGGCTTTAAGGTGTCAAGAGGCATTCCAATTGTGTAGTGCCAGCCTATGAGTGTCATTAGGAATGTCTTATTTATATTTATAGGATCGAATTTCGAATCGTATCTATGACATTTTGAATAACGTGCCTTTCAATTAAAAAAAATATATTTCGAACGGGTTAGGTTCATAATGTGCACTTCCCAAAATGTGCGTTTTGCAACTGATGTACTTCCCAAAACATACATTTCCCATAAAGTGCACCTCCA
The DNA here is from genome assembly GCA_905404145.2 of Biston betularia. Lineage (NCBI taxonomy): Eukaryota > Metazoa > Arthropoda > Insecta > Lepidoptera > Geometridae > Biston > Biston betularia. Next base: position 7,579,052 of record FR989885.1, read on the forward strand.
ATAACTGGCACAGTTCAAAACATAAATAATTTTCGTTTTGGGAAGTGTCGGTTCCTTAAATGGTCCATTGGACGGTTAATTTAACAGCCATTTTACAAACACATAATTCTCTATACAAATACATATATATATACATACGCAAAAACATTTAAAAATTATTTTACATGAATAGTTCCAGCTTTTACGTCCAAATTAAAGTATGTATTTCATAAAATCAAAAAGAATATAAGGTTATTTTGATAGTATGTATCTATGTACCATTAAAAACATTATGTACCTAATGTGGTCATTGTGAACCTCCAACAACTGGCACAAAAGTGTCAGGTGTTCTTTATGAGAAATACACGTTTTGGGAAGTGCACCAATTGCAAAATGCACGTTTTGGGAAGTATGAGTACACATTCTAGACCTAAACTTTTCGAACGATAACTAATTCGTTCAAATGCGTTGTCGTATGACAACGCATTTGAACGAATTAAAAAATTGCGTCCCTGTTTTTTTTTAATACGCGAACAAGAACTATGGATAATATGATAGTACGAAATAAGTTATTCCGAAAACCTTTTAATGCTGGGTCCAGTCTGTAGAACAAGCTCTAACGAACGGTGCTGTCTCTTTTCTTCATATTGTTTGTACTTAGCATAATACAAATGCAAAAATAAGTACTAAATATAAAGAACCATATTAAAATAAAATTAAAATGTAACTTTAATCATGTTTGATGGGTTTTTTTAGAAATCAATTTTTTCACACATTTTTTTTTCTTTTACATATTATGTATGTATATATCTAGATAATGCCATTTTTGATATAATTTTAATTAGCTTACGGATTATTTACAAAAGCTCCATTTTTTTTTATAACTCACTTACGAATTTAATGACAATCATGGTGCGTTTCGTCTTATTTTTTTTTTCAGTAGTTTAATACTTACTTGTTTTTAAAGACAAAATATAATTCAGATTTGGCATGAGTTCCTTCGATGAAATATATATTCATCATCGTTAAAATGTATTATACAAATTTTAGGGTCACAGCACGCTATATGGACTCGACAGCGATTTATGATGGATTAATGTGTGATGTGGTAATTTTATTAAGCTAATATAATACTGATTATGGCTCTTTCGCGTTTCTTGTCAGTGTGATGTTGTGTTCACGATTGTTTTCTTATAACATTACTCGATAGAATGACGACGTAATTAGGGACATCTGGCGGTCGATGGAAGCGAAAAAACGAATATCGTGCTGAGTGGCGTGTCTTGGGAAAGGCCTTTGTGCAGCAATGGACTTCGCTAGGCCGATGACGATGATAATGACACTTATAGCCTTATAAATGTTTAATTAGTGTTAACCTAGCACCTGTTTTGTTTTCATGGCACGATCTTTGTTTAGTTAGATTAAAACATTTAAGTTATCATAAATAATATAATTTACATAAATATTTAATCATTCGCCCCTCAGCAAATAAGAAAACATGTAAAATTTCACAATCGAGAGAGCATCGTTTTAAATCGCGGTGATGGGTCAGTATAATGCGCTATGACCATTATATTAACTACAAATATAGCATGTTTTTTTTTCTTATTCTATAACCATAGATAGTTACAAATAATTATCCAATGGTATTTGGTTCAATATCGAGTATCATGTTATGCATTTAAAAATACACCTAAACATATTAAACTAATATGATAGCTTTAAAATTATAACGCAATCAATATATCTCTAGAGTTGAGCGAGGACGCCACTGCTGTATTTTGGAAACTTAACTGAGATTAACCGGTCTTAGATTTTTCAGTTCCATCATTTGCCCAACTCTACAGTAAAATTGATGCTCTGTTAATTTTTATCATTTAATATCAACATTGTATGGAAGGATTAAAATAACTTTAAAGCCATCTCATGTACTAAAACTTTCAATATTAACTAAAAATAAATACATATTAGTATGAGAATCAACCGCTAGTGTAGATAATATCGCATGAATATATTTTTTTTTTGGCACAAGTCTACAAATTTTTTTGTAAGCATAATTTTTTTTCTTGAAAAAAAAAATTTTTGTCAAGTTAAGTAACGGTGTGACCGAAGATGGTATTCGTTTAGCCTGGAACTGAAACATACTCGCCCTTTGATGGTCAAATATTAACACAACAGGTTTTTTTAAAATTAAAACACAGATTATATAAAAAACTTAAATATAGTAAAGGCTTCACCGCCAACTTAATAATGGTAGATGAAGGTACGGACTACGAGTTGCCTAGAAGAAACCGATTCCTGATTTCTAAGCACCCATACAACAAAAGTGATTGCGGTTTTTATAGATACGGAACCCTTCGTGTTCGAGTCCGACTCGACATGGCCGGTTTAAAAAAAATACCCCAATTTTTTTGCTTACGAACTAGATGATACCTTGCCTACTTCTTTTTTTAATGTAAAAGTAATGAGACGAACATAACGCTCTCCTGATGGTAAGAGATAACGCCTGTCCATGACCATTGCAGCGATACACAGAACTTTGAGTATCAAAACTTTGTCCAGGGCATCGCTGCTTTGGCGCTCATTACTTTCAAGATATTCGATGGTTAGTTTCAACAGCCCTGTAATTTCACTAGCTGCAGTACTCTTCATACCGGAACACAGTAATGTTTACACACTACTGATTGGTGACGGAATATCTGGTACTATGGTGTTGCCTACCTAGACGATTTGCTAAGAACAACCTACCACCAAGTGGATAAGAAAAGTGAAAAACAAATGTCAAATTTGACATGTTTTTTTACAACCCTTTCTCCTATGCAGCATTGTATCTATTATTTTTTTATATTCTGTGTATTAAATTAATAAGGACAAGGACTATTATCACCACTAGCGGCAGTTTCCTAAACAAATATTGAAAGTAAACTACGGTAGTATAAAACAAAGTCGCTTCCCGCCGTCTGTACGCTTAGATCTTTTAAACTACGCAACGGATTTGAATGCGGTTTCCATCAATAGACAGAGTGATTCAAGAGGAAGATTTATACGTATAATACATGCATATACACCACATTAGTATCTACATTGCACACGTGCGAAGCCGGGCGGGGCGCTAGTCTCTACATAGTATAAAACAAAGTCGCTTCCCGCCGTCTGTACGCTTAGATCTTTTAAACTACGCAACGGATTTTAATGCGGTTTCCAAAAATAGACAGAGTGATTCAAGAGGAAGGTTTATATGTATAATACATGCATATGCACCACATTAGTATCTACATTGCACACGTGCGAAGCCGGGCGGGGCGCCAGTCTCTACATAGTATAAAACAAAGTCGCTTCCCGCCGTCTGTACGCTTAGATCTTTTAAACTACGCAACGGATTTTAATGCGGTTTCCATCAATAGACAGAGTGATTCAAGAGGAAGGTTTATATGTATAATACATGCATATGCACCACATTAGTATCTACATTGCACACGTGCGAAGCCGGGCGGGGCGCTAGTCTCTACATAGTATAAAACAAAGTCGCTTCCCGCCGTCTGTACGCTTAGATCTTTTAAACTACGCAACGGATTTTAATGCGGTTTCCATCAATTGACAGAGTGATTCAAGAGGAAGGTTTATATGTATAATACATGCATATACACCACATTAGTATCTACATTGCACACGTGCGAAGCCGGGCGGGGCGCTAGTCTCTACATAGTATAAAACAAAGTCGCTTCCCGCCGTCTGTACGCTTAGATCTTTTAAACTACGCAACGGATTTTAATGCGGTTTCCATCAATTGACAGAGTGATTCAAGAGGAAGGTTTATATGTATAATACATGCATATACACCACATTAGTATCTACATTGCACACGTGCGAAGCCGGGCGGGGCGCTAGTCTCTACATAGTATAAAACAAAGTCGCTTCCCGCCGTCTGTACGCTTAGATCTTTTAAACTACGCAACGGATTTGAATGCGGTTTCCATCAATAGACAGAGTGATTCAAGAGGAAGGTTTATATGTATAATACATGCATATGCACCGCATTAGTATCCGTGCGAAGCCGGGGCGGGTCGCTAGTATTAGGTATAAGTCTTAGTTGAGATTGGTTCGTTTTAATAATAATTACCGTCTAACATAATATAATCACATCTTTATTTCATAAAATAATTATAAGGAAAAAGATGGCTTATTTATAAGAATATATTTTTTCTACAAAATTTATGTACACGAAATAATGCATATTTCATTAATTAACATCCCATTTAACATAAAGCCTTGAACGGCGAATGGACTTTATTTCACCACCCTGGCCCGGTACAAGTTGGCGGATTTGCATACGCTAATCAATGTTCAGGTCAGAGGAGTTATGATAAGAGCTGAAATCTTCTGCACGAGATTTTCTAAAAAGTTAAGTTTAGTTTTTAAGTAAGGTGAATTTAATTTTTCATTGAAATGGATTTTTTCGGTATTTTTACGAAAAGCTACTGACTTAAATCCCTGTTTTAAAATAATTAAGATACAGGTATTTAATAGGAGTTGGAATTAATTCGCAGCGTTTTCCTAAACACTATATCATAGGTAATAAGAAAATACAAAATTCCGTTAATAAAAAAAAACTAGCAAGTGCTTACTGCAGCGAGAAGAGAATATAAAGACTTGTTTATTTTTTGTTATAGTTTTTAAATTAATATCAATTTTTAGTTTTAGATATTAAGTAAAGTTTCGTATAGGTTTTTTTTAAAATTCGGTATGTAAAGTTTTTTTTTGTATTTGTTTTATATTTTTTTTGTGATAGTAAACTTTATTTTATGAAACTAATTTGAATATTTTGGCTTTCTATGCGGTAGTTTAATTCTAATACGTTTTCAAACTTTTTATAGTTATGACGTCATGAGGTCGGCCGAATATGTAGAATATGCCTATGCCATACGAAACAAAAAAGCATACAAAACATTTGACACATTTCATTAACTTTGACAAGAGGGGTTTTGGCGGGAACGCGGGAAGAGTCGTGTCGCTCCGTTGTATTTTTTTCCAAAACTAGTGTTTTGTCGAGTGCTTATGCATAAAAATGGTGGTGTTTTATTCATAAAGCGCCAAATTACAAGCGCGAGTGTGGGAAAATGATATAATGTCGTGAAACATGAGTTTTCGTGTTGCTTCCAAAACTCCATCGCAGCTTTATAGTAAAGTCGCCACTACTTTACTAAAGCATGACTGGAATTAACTGACACGAACTGGACTTGACTAAGACGACTTTGACGATAACTATAGCTAAGATACAGCAGAAATAACACTTAAGACCAGGCAGTATGGCTTTATAGCTTTAGCCTGCCCGAAGGGGCAAATTATTAAAAAAAAAAAAATTTACTTTGACAACAGAACTGACAAGTTTTTTTTAATTTGCCCCATCAGGCAGGCTAAAGCTGTAAAGCTGTCACGTCTTCGGTTTTTACAATTCATGACATAAAGTAAACAAATCTTATGTCATAAAAGCGATATCAGAGTCCAAATAACGTTTCAAGTAAAATAATCCAGATATTTGTATCAATAAACCGAATAACAACTCGACGTATGTATATTGAAAATATTATTCTGATCGCCGTTGACTTGACATTGACAAGTTTTGTTATGGTTTGCCAGTCTATGAAAGTTGCCCGACGAGATGACGTCATGAGACATCAATTGAAAGTTGTTTGATTTATGTTTTTTATTAAAATAAACCCCACCTCATAGTTTGCAGAGTTTTAAACGTAAAAATATTGTACAGAAATGAATATTGTGCTGATTTTCAACTTGAGGGTGGTGGTAGCCAGCCGAGTACTAGAAAGTACCCTACCACCATGCTATGGTTTCCTCACGATGTTTTTCCTTCACCGGCAGCTCTAGCTCATTGTTGGGGGTTGAACCCACGCCCTTCAGCATGCGAACCGACCGCGCTAACCACTGAGCTATCATCGCTACGTATTAATTCAAACTCCAAATAAATAACAATTATAATACGAAATTAGGTTTACAAGAGTTTTAAGATTAATCTGAGATATGTATTGGAACTAAAATTGTATACATCAAATCTAAATTATATATAATTATTATTAATATCATTATAACTATTTATACATTATTATACATTAAAACTGGCACAATTAGTCTATATTAAAATGCTTTTGTAATGAATATAATTATAACGTATCAACAAACTGTTTACAAGAAATTGTTTTGATTGGATAGGTTATCTGTGGCAATGAATATTTTTTTTAATGTAAAATTAATGAGACGAACGAGTCGCTCCCCTGATCGTAAGAGATAATGTCAGTCCATGACCATTGCAGCGATACACATCACTTTGAGTAGCAAATCAAAGTCCAGGGCATTACTGCTTTGGCGCTGATTACTTTGAGACTTTATATATTGTCAATGAATTAAAAGAAGAGTATTTTTATACAGGGCTACAAGCTTGGGCTACAAAGCTGAAAGGGGGTCATTGTACTCATCATTTTAAATAACTTTTACTGCGGGAACAACTTGTGAAATTTAGAAGAAACTCAAAGTTTTTTTTTCAATATTTTCTACATAATTCTACAAATTCATAATAATGAATACAACAACCCTTTTCCCTGTATAATGTAAAAATAATTAAAATCTTTATTGAGTAAAGGATTAAATAAATTCCAATACTTAAAACTACTAAAGACAATAATTATCACGCATAAAAAGAAATAAAAGCGATTTACATACAAGTAGTTAAAGCCAAATTGACATGGTGTAAAGGGACAAACAAGACAAGTATTAGTGCTGATTACTGAAAAAAAAACTGACGTTAAAGGTCAATGAACGGGTGCTTGCGTTAAGTGATCAGTCAATTTTTTTTATATGTCACATACCAAACCAAATTTTAGAATAAACTGATAACGTCCACTCTGAATTGAAATTTTGCCAGCGCTTGCAAAAAAACTCAGCAATTTTACCAAAAAAATTTTTAACATTTCAGCAGACTTAATTAAAGTTCATGAGTAGTTATTTTTGAACATATATCAGAATTTATTATGTATTGGTCACAATCGTTTCGGGACGCAAGTGCCATCTGTCGGCACTCGATGGGGGTCTGTGATACAAGCGCCGACCAGTTGCGAAAGCACCACTTTAGGCGGTGGTACATAACTACTTTTAAATGCAATGCCTGGCGCCACATCCATAGGTCGTATGCCGCAACACAGTAATGTTTACACACTACTGTTTGGCGGTAGAATATCGGCTATCTGGTGTTTAAATACTAAAGTTGTTAATTAATAAAGCAATTAATTTATGGGACGGTTATTACAGAAAAAAATAGTTTAAGCTAGGCCAGTTTATTCTAGTGTAGTAGGTCCAACACGTTTAGTCTCGGCGAAACTACTTTGTCTTAAAAGACTAGGAAAAACTAATTTAGCCTTAAATTGGGTTTGGACAGTGACATACATATATATAAGACCTACATACGAGTATTTATATCAAAAACTTTAAAAAAATTAAGGAATTGTATTAATTTTTGCAACAATCGTATTTTACGTCCACAAAGTTCGAATCATCAGTTGTAATTAAAAAAAAAACTTTTTTAAGCACTATCACTTGTCTAGCTTTTTGATATAACCTTACACCCAGTATTTTGTTATTAAAAAATTGAGCAACAATGGAATTTGGTTAAAATGAAATTATAAATATCACAATAATTTCAAATTTAAACGTCTTTAGTTTGTAATAAACTTACTTTTTATAACCTACTAGCTGCGCCCCGCGGTGTTACCCGCTACATTTTTTCGAAATAAAAAGTAGCGTATGTTCTACTCCAGGGTCTCGGCTACCTCCATACCAAATTTCATCGCAAATCCGTTCAGTAGTTTTTGCGTGAAAGAGTAACAAACATCCATCCATCCAAACTTTCACATTTATAATATTAGTGGGATAAAATTTGCTACATTGAAAGAACATTTCAAATAAGTTAAATTGACAATAAATTCAATTCAAAAGGGATAAATTAAGTTGTCTAATAGATTGAAATGAAAAATACACTTAATCTTTAGCGACTTCATCCCGGATAAGCCTTATTTTTTATAAACTGCACAGCTGGGCGTGGGTCACCTACCTAATTGTGAGAATGTTAAGACCCTAGTCCACTACGCTGGCCAAGTGCGGGTTGGCAGACTTTCGAGATTTTTTTCAAAAACTGATTTTTCTTTTATCCTCTCCCGACTTCTTTTTAATATAAAAGTAATGAGAAGAACGAGACGCTCTTCTGATGGTAAGAGATAACACATTTCCATGACCATTTCAACGATACACAAAATAGGCGTTATCTCTTACTATCAGCGCTGTTCGTTGTTTTACATTAAAAAAACAACTTATTTGGCCACAAACGACAAATATTATTGCTCTGCATCTAGCTTTTTAGGGTTCCGTACCCAAAGGGTAAAAGCGGGACCCTATTACTGAGCATTCGCTGTCCGTCCGTCTGTCACCAGGCTGTATCTCGAGAACGGTGATAGCTAGACAGTTGAAATTTTCACAGATGATTTATTTCTATTGCCGCTATAACAACAAATACTAAAAATAAAATAAATATTTAAGGGGGGCTCCCATACAACGGTTCCCTTCGTGCGGAAAGGACGGAACCCTTCGTGCGCGAGTCCCACTCGCACTTGGCCGGTTTTATTTTATATTAATATTGTTATATATACACAAGTTCATTAAATATGCTTAATATAGAAATGGCACTCCACATAACAGTATTTTTAATATTTTAATGGCATACACAAATAAATTCCAAAGATTATTTATTGATTATAATTATATATAAAGCGAAAATTCGCAAGAAAATATGTTTCTCTGGATTAAAATTGTTATTTTTTGCATAAAGTTCTTGCAAGAAACTTGATAAGTTTTAGTTGCCCTGTTAGCTCAGTTGTTGTTTCTTTAACTGTGGGGCATGGGTTCGATTCCCACACAGGACAAACATATGTGTGATGATTAAGATGTTTGTTCTGTGTATCATAAGTACCATTTATTTATAAAAAAACTAGATTTTTGTTATAGCTAGTCAGGCTAGGTGTTTGACCACAGCTCACCTGATGTTAAGTGAAGGTGTGGTCGATGATGGTAAAGCACACCTAGCCTGGAATGGAACTGGCTCTCAAGTGAGGCTGCCGGAACACACCGTTAGATGCTTGGCGGCAGATTTTCAACTTGAGGGTGGTAGCTAGCCAGCCGAGTACTAGAAAGTACCCTACCACCATGCTATGGTTTCCTCACGATGTTTTCCTTCACCGGCAGCTCAAGCTCATTCTTGGGGTTTGAACCCACACTCTTCGGCATGCGAACCTACCGCGCTAACCACTGAGCTATCATTGCTACAAAAACTAGAATGTACATATTTATTAGTTATCGGGTTCTAATAGTGAAAGTTATGCTTAGTTTGGGGTAAGATGGCTCTGGTTGAAATTCCCTCCGATATTTATAGTAAATTTTGAAGGAACGAAATTAAATATTTTAGAAAATGCTCTTAAATGCTTTTCATCAGCTTATTTCTACTGCTAAAGGACAGATTGCAATACAAAGAAGGAAAAAAAAAATGCTAATAAATAATCTACTGTTTTATTCAAGCAATTGTGATTTACCGCAAATAAAGACCAAAATAAACGCCAGTAGCTGTGATTTCACTGTAAAATTATGCTCCATTTGTCCATAAATGGCAAAGATTGATTTGTATGGAAATCGAAGCACCTTAAGGTTTAAAAACGAATTTTATATAAATACATTATTCTTGTAATATCAAAGTTGTTTTTTTAAATAATAAATTCCTAGAATAATTTTTTGTTTTTTTCTGCTGCGATTGATTTTGGTCGTCTTTTATCTTTACAGGGTCAAATAAATAATAAAAGTAATATATTTTAAGTGTATAAAAATGGAATGTATGGTTATGGTATACCGTAGCGAAAGATTCGCTGCGAAATAAGTCAAATTTTGAGTTTTTGTTATCTCTTACCATCAAGAACGTCTCGTTCTTTGTATTGTAATTTGTAATAAATAAATATTATGGTTGGCAGGCTAGGTGTTTTGACCACAGCTCACCTGATGTTAAGTGACGGTGTCGTCGAAGATGGTAAAACACACCTAGCCTGGAATGGAACTGGCTCACAAGTGAGGCGACCGGAACACACCGTTAGGTGCTTGAGGGTGGTAGCTAGCCAGCCGAGTACTAGAAAGTATTACCACCACGCTATGTTTGATCCATGATCAATGTTTGTTCTGTGTCTGGGTGTTCAGTATGTATCACAAATATTATTATTTCCTATGTAACTTATCTGATTGTCATAGTACAAGGTTTGCTTAGTTTGTGGCAGATGGCGCTGTGTATAATGTCCTGATATTTATTTATTACATTACTCGATATCATAAAAATTTAAATTAATTATCAATTTAAAAAGTATTGTTAGTTGATGAAGGGTTGCACTAACCAATATTTTCAGTTTTTTTAACTAAGGGTTTCACATAAAAATATAAATAAATAAATAAATATCGTAGGACATTACACATAGCGCCATCTGACCCTAAACTAAGCAGAGCTTGTGCTATGGAAGACGGATACTTAAACACTTTTTTTTTGTGAATACAGTACACCCAGACATAGAACAAACATCGATGTTAGTCACACAAATGTTAGTCCTGAGTGGGAATCGAACCCACGCCCTTCAGCTCTCGAAGCAGACATACTACCAATGAACCAACGGGGCTGGCAAATATACCCAAATCGTGAATGTGGTACTTTATGAGCTACATAAAACAGTTTATATGAGATTGTTTCACTGTTACTGAAAGTTATAAATACTGTTGACCCCCGTAATGGTAGAAAAGGGCACATGGGGTAATCTGACCCGTTTGTTTTGAGCAATCAATCACCGTAGCAAATGAAAACACAGTTTGTTTATGCAGTGATTTCGCATGTAGTTCAATTTTTCAAAGTCGGGAAATTATAAATGCTTTTGACCCCCTGTAGGGTAAAAAGGGCAAATGGGGTAATCTGACCCGTTTGTTATGAGCAATCAACCACCCTAGCAAACGAAAACACAGTTTGTTTATGCGGTGATTTCACATGTAGTTAATTTTTTCAAAGTCAGGAAATTCTAAATGCTGTTGACCCCCTGTAGGGTAAAAAGGGCAAATGGGGTAATCTGACTCGTTTGTTTTGAGCAATCAATCACCCTAGCAAATGAAAACACAGTTTGTTTATGCGGTGATTTCGCATGTAGTTCAATTTTTCAAAGCCAGGAAATTATAAATGCTATTGACCCTCTGTAGGGTAAAAAGGGCACATGGGGCTATTTGACCCGTTTGTTTCGAGTAATCAATCAACTTAGCAAATTAAAACAGTCTGTTTATGCAGTATTTTGATGTCTATATTTATAATTAGGTAAATTAAATGCTTTTGACCCCCAAACCCCAGTATAGTAAAAAAGGGCACATGGGGTAATTTAACAAGTTTGTTTTGAGCAATCAATCATCTTAGCAAATTAAAACATTGTGTATCATATTCAAATTTAAGAATATATAAATGTTTTCGAGTTTCTAAGGTACATAAAGAGGCAAATAGGGCAAAAATACTAGTTTCTTTCGAGTTATACATTTCGAGACTTTAACAGATAAAAATACAGCTTATTTGGTAAATTCACAGTTTTACAGATTCTATTCTAACGTGTTTCGTTTACCCCTTGAAGGATATTAAGGGGCAGTAAACTGACTAATTTGTTAACAATGTTCACAACAAAATGGTTTTATCTCCAAACGTAGGAAATCACAAATGCTGTTGACCCCCGGAAGGGTAAAATGGTTTTAAAACTGACCAGTTTGTTAGTTTCACAGTAGAGAGTAGATATTGGCCGGGTCCCCTGTGGGGCCGCCCTGGGGGGCGCAGGGCGCCGGCGGGGTGGCGGAGCGCTACAGCGGCGTACGGCGGCTGTCCTCTCTGTACGCGCCCGCCATACCCCTATTTCATGTTTGCCATCTGAAATCGTAATTAGAAATTTATTTTCAGGGGCTTCGCACAAGTTCAAAGTCGCTCAGCGAGCTCTGCTTGGAGAGCTATCCTTTTCCTATATTCTATAAATTTAATGAGTTTAAAATTGACATTTAAATTGATAAAATTTTTCATTGACATACCTTATTTAATTTGTTTACAATTATTTTATTATTATTATTTTTAAATAAATTATTCTCTATATAATAATTTTAATGTATGTTACGGTATATATAATATATAGATACCTGTCATAGAATTTTCGTATAGAATTCTATTGTTCAAGGACATAGCGACATCAAATGCGAAATCACCCGGATGGTATGTCACTTTCATGCACGCTTTTTGTCTCAGTAAGTCCATCAAATAGCCAGTACAGCATTTGCAAACTCCCATGTTACAAGAACACCTTCGATTCGACGACGACGAAGATGAACTTGAATTTGTCGTGTTTTGAGCTACAGCCTGTCTTGCACGCGCAAATTGTGATACCGTTAGATTCTTTTTTAAATGAGCTAAGTTCAATAAGAAACTATCAGGCACTTCAAAATATTCATCGCGCAAGTAATCACTATATGTATATTGACATGTAAATTATTTTTACCAATAAATATTAATATTTAATTGTAGTGATTATCATAATTAATTGTGTCATAATTCATATAATTATATTCATAGTCTGTAAAACATACATGTATTTAATTCTACTAATATTATAAATGTGAAAGTTTGGATGGATGTTTGTTACTCTTTCACGCAAAAACTACTGAACGGATTTGGATGAAATTTGGTATGGAGGTAGCCGAGACCCTGAATTAACACATAGGCTACTTTTTATCCTGAAAACATGTAGCTGGTAACACCGCGGGGCGCAGCTAGTGCCATATATGTTTTACAGACTATCCGCATGCTCACCTAGCTTTCTGCAGCTCGATCTGTCCTTCCAGAGTCTTGGCGAGGTATATAACGAACAGTTGCGAGAGCGCCACGCCTAGGGCGACACTCGCTATCGTGTAAAGATTCCGCTCGGCCCACGACCGGACTACCTCTATGCAGCCGCTGGTCCACACGAGCTTACTGGCCTCCGCTACCTGGAATGGGATGTAGGGTTTGTTAAAAAGGATATACATAAAACAAGCTAAATTAATTAAAAAAAAAAACGAAAATGGATTATAACTTTATTAAAAAATACATTAAAAAAAATGTTAAATATCGTAGGACTATACACACAGCGCCACCTGGCCCCAAACTAAGCAGAGCTTGTGTGATGGAAGTCAGATAACTGATAGAATACATAAATACTTTTTTTTTGTAAATACATACTTATAATACATACAGAACACCCCAGACACAGAACAACCATTTGTTTATACCACAAAATGCTTGTCTTGGGTGGATATCGAACACACGCCCTTCAGATCTTGGAGCAGACATACTACCAATGAACCAACAGGGCTGTCGCTGTTTGTTACTCAATCACGCAAAACCGGCTAAAGAAAAAATACACATAATTAAGTATCATACAATGAAGACATTTTACGCGTATCTGTCGAACTGGAAACATAGGCACTCTTATTTTTTTTTTTTAATGGTTGACAGTCTAGGTGTTTGACCACAGCTCACCTGATGTTAAGTGAAGGTGTGGTCGAAGATGGTAAAGCACACCTAGCCTGCAATGGAACTGGCTCTCAAGTGAGGCTGCCGGAACACACCGTTAGATGCTTGGCGGCAGATTTTCAACTTGAGGGTGGTAGCTAGCCAGCCGAGTACTAGAAAGTACCCTACCACCATGTTATGGTTTCCTCACGATGTTTTCCTTCACCGGCAGCTCAAGCTCATTGTTGGGGTTTGAACCCACGCCCTTCGGCATGCGAACCGACCGCGTTAACCACTGGGCTATCATCGCTACAAAACACACCGGGTTACACTCACCGGGTAATTCTGCGCACCATACCCACACATGATGTTCACCAGCCCCGAGGATATGTCGGTCGCGTTGATGCAGCACGAGAACGGAACACCGCATTTCTCCACCGATGGGGAAGAACAGTTGAAATATTCGTTTTTAGACCAATCCATGTATCCATCTGACGTGAGGCCGCAGCAGTGGAACTGTTAAAATTATAAAAGAAGAATTTTTTTTTTATAGCTGACAGGCCAGGTGTTTGACCACAGCTCACCTGATGTTAAGTGACGGTGTGGTCAAAGATGGTAAAGCACATCTAGCCTGTAATGGAACTGGTGTTAGATGCTTGGCGACAGATTTTCAACTTGAGGGTGGTAGCTAGCCAGCCGAGTACTAGAAAGTACCCTACCACCGTGCTATGGTTTCCTCACGATGTTTTCCTTCACCGGCAGCTCAAGCTCATTGTTGGGGTTTGAACCCACGCTCTTCGGCATGCGAACCGACCGCGCTAACCACTGAGCTATCATCGCTACATACAATATTCTACTAGTACTACCCTTTCATTTGATACCCATATTTTATCGAGCTGTGAAAAAATATGTAATCCGCCATTTTGTGGTGGCGGCCATCTTGGACCGACTTTCATCAAAGATAGCTAAGAACACTCTCGACGGAGTTTTGGTGGGAACGCGGAACGAGTCGTGTCACACCGTTGTATTTTTTCCAAAACTAGTGCTTTGTCGAGTGTTTATGCATAAAACTGGTGGCGTTTTATTTATAAATTGTCGAATCACAAGCGCGAGTGTGGGAAAATGATATAATGTGGTGAAACATGACTTTTCGTGTTGCTTCCAAAACTCCATCCAAGCTTTGTAGTAAAGTCACCACTACTTTACTAAAGCATGACTGGACTTGACTGACACGGACTGGACTTTGACTATAACTATAGCTACGAGGCGACTTATTTAACATAAGAAACTTGAAAATATAAAATACTTGACACTGGCAAATGCACAAAACGCGAAGACAAAACAAAAAAAAAAAAACTCACATCACTCTGTGCGAAGTCGATGAAATTCTGCAAGTCAGGGTCATCTCTATACCCATGGACGATTTTCTCCGTGAAGCTCAGCTCGAGAAACGGATGCAGCGAGCGCGGGAATACGAACCCGCACACGGCGCCGCCCATCTCCACGAGGAATAGGATCAGCAGACATAACGAGTACTGAAAATTGTTAATATCGAGAACATACGCTAGAAAATTTAATTAGGATTTAAGAATTATCAATTAAATTATATAATAATAAAAATTAATTGGTCAACTGTACAGTCAAAAAATATATAAATAATAAATAAATATCATAGGACATTACACACAGCGCCATCTGACCCCAAACTGTTTGTTCTGTGTCTGGGTGTGTTCTGTATGTATTTACAAAAAAAAAGTATTTATGTATTCAGTAATCTGACTTCCATCACACAAGCTCTGCTTAGTTTGGGGCCAAATGGCGCTGCGTGTCTAGTCCTACGATATAAAAAAAAAAAAAAAAAAAACTAAGCAAAGCTTGTGCTATGGAAGATAACTGATCGAATACTTAAACATTTTTTTTTTTGTAAATACATATTATAACAAAATAAACATTTGTTTGTATCACAAAATGCGTGTCCTGGGTGGGAATCGCCCACCACACCCACACCCTTCAGCTCTTGGAGCAGACATTCTACCAATGAACCAACAGGGCTGTCTAAAATGTCATAACTAACTTAAATTAAAATCTAAGATAATCTTAATCTGCCTTTGAAATTGGTATAGACTTGAATGAAATAAATTAATAATATTTTTTTATTTGAATGATAATGAGACGAACGAGACGCTCTCCTGATGGTAAGAGATAACGCCTGTCCATGACCATTGCAGCGATACACAGAACTTTGAGTAACAAAACAAAGTCCAGGTCATCACTGCTTTGGTGCTCATTACTTTGAGACTTTCGATGGTTAGTCTCAACGGCCCAGTAATTTCGCTAGCTTCAGTACCCTTCAAACCAGAACACAGTAATGTTTGCACACTACTGCTTGGCGGCAGAATATCTGGTACTGCGGTGGTACCTACCTAAATGACCGGAGATCTACCCCCAAGTAGAAGTAATTATTAAGAATAAAGGTTTGTACTTACAAACTTGAGCAAGCATGTATTTTCCCTGAGAGCGCCCACACAGCCAGCAAAACTCACTATGAATACAACACCCCCGAGCAGCGCTATCAGTAGACTGATGTTCAGTATCACATCGTAAAGTGTTTCCAGCTGGAATGGATATGTCATTATTATTAACATAATTATGTTTTACAGTTCTACACAAATGTGGCATTAAAACAGGAAGTAGGTAGGTTTCAATAGGTTTCAGTGCCGATAAGAAATACCTAAGAACCTACATTTCTAAAACATAATTATTACAAGACATTTAATTGCTGCAACGACAGGACCTTCGTCTCATAGTAGGCCTCATAACCGGTCATTGCAACTTGAATAGTCACCTCTTTAAACTAGGAGCCACGGATAGTCCGCTATGTCGTGGCTGCTTGCAAGAGAATGAAACTGTAGATCATGTGCTTTTGCATTGCAAAGCCACAGAAGGCACTAGAACTGCTACTAGGCTGCATGAAGCTGCTTCGCCATCATTCATGTCATCGTCGTTGAACTTTCCATCCAACTCACTGGAGCTACTATGCCAGCGGCCCAGAGCCTCGCTCCGATATTTCAAGGAGCTGGGTTGGCTCGGGTAGACGCTGGCAGGGGGAAATGCACAATACACCCCAAGCGGGACGTCAGTGCAGGACTCATCGCCCCCACTTCGAATAAGAATAAGAATAAGACATTTAATTTTTATGTTATGTATCACTCGTAACTTTATCAAATACTAGCTGGTAGCGGTCTAGCGGTTTTACTCGCGTGATGATGGATGATGATGATGATGAAAAGTATCCTATGTCTTATTCCAGAGCCTAAAGATTCACCCAGATCTGTTGAGTATTTTACGTGTGAACAAACAAATTCACATTTATAATATTATTTTGATATTTTTTCAAAACACAGCATCAGCTGACCCCAAACTAAGCAAAGCTATGGTAGTCAGATAACTGTTAGAATAATTAAATACTTTTTTTTTGTCCATACATACCTACTTATAGTATATACGGGACACCCAGACACAGAACAAACATTTCTTTGTATCACAAAATGCTTGTCCTGGGTGGGAATCGAGCCCATGCCCTATAGCTCTTGAAGAAGACATGCTACCAATGAGCCAACAGGGCTGTCATTCTATACAAGGCTGTCACTTTATACTAGCTGCACCCCGCGTTGTTACCCGCTACATGTTTTCGGGATAAAAAGTAGCCTACATGTTAATCCAGGGTCTCAGCTACCTCCATACCAAATTTCATCCAAATCCGTTCAGCAGTTTTTGCGTGAAAGAGTAACAAACATCCATCCATCCAAACTTTCACATTTATAATATTAGCGGGATTTAGTGGCTAACAGTCCCGAATAAATTTATGATCCTTACCTTGATCAATCCCGTGGCCTGCCATTTGTCGATAAAAGCATACAGGCCTATGCCTACAAGCAGGCTGCCTAATAGCTGGAAAAAAAGATTAAGCATTTTGTAAATTCTTTTGACAATAGAATGGTTTACATAGGCTAAGGTTTGTATATGCAGTGTCTGTCAAGCAGTTTAGACAAAACCCTATTGGTTTTTTTTGTGTACTTCATCCCTTATTACTGCAGTGTAATTTTTTATTTAATAATAACAGCCATAAAAGGCTTATCCAGAATGCTAGTTCCACTGGTTCCACAACTTTTCAGGGAAAACTAGTTTAGTTAGATTTGCTACATTTGCCAATCAATAAAAAAACAATTGATTAGGGGTCAAACATTGAGTTGAGAGATCCCAGAAATTATTAGTTGGATAAAAAAGAGACAAGACATCTTTGACAAAGATAGTCAGCATATATTTGTGTAGTCAGTCTATGGACTGACTACACACTGTTCTCTACTGGGAGTAGCACCTTACTCAAAGACCACCACCATCACATCTGCTAATAGTCAACAGGGCTGATTGCTATATTAAAAAAACCTAACACTTTTATTGAAATAGACATGGAAGTAAACCTCATATGGAACATTGACCATTATTTTGTTCTACAATTAACTCACTATACAGTCATAGGATGCCCTCTTAGTCATAAAATGAAATACATTTAAAAATAACCAGATGACTGCTTAAAATAAAAATTAAATTAAAATTACTTTACAGACAGATCTATGAGGTAATTTTAAAGAATTGTATGCCCACTGATGGTTAGAACCACTGTTATCTCGACAGGATATTGACGGGGACGTGAGAACTTATAGTTATGTTCCCACCCATACAGACGAAAACAAGAATGATTCACCCAAAACAATGGATCACCAACTGGCGGAAAAAGCTCACATTTTTTTAAATAGAACAAAGTACCTATACTGTATAACTTAGAAGGAAATAATAGATAACGTATGACGAAAATTAAATGGATAATACATACCCAGAATATGAAATTCAGTACAAAAATCATATATTTTACACAACCACTAACGTATGTAAAATTTGGCCCTCTACGCCTATGCATCCTAATTTGTGGATCCATATCGTATGATAAGCTTTTATAAGATCACCAAGAGAAAGGTTTTGAATGCTTTTGTTTGCTTTTATGCATAGTTCAATACATGTTCTCACAAAATTGCACTCCCTCAATACCTACTACATTTATATTTATTTTCAGTCAGCTTAATTTTTTTTTATATAATTTGCCCTATCGCAGGCTAAAGCTATAAAGCCATACTGCCTCGTCTTCAGTTTTTACGATAATTCATGTCTTACATCTATAGTTACAGTCAAAGTCTAGTATCGGTCAAGTCCAGTCCATGTCAGTCAAGTTCAGTCATGCTTTAGTAAAGTAGTGGCGACTTTACTATAAAGCTTCGATGGAGTTTTGGAAACAACACGAAAACTCATGTTTCACCATGTTATATCATTTACCCACACTCGCGCTTGTGATTCGACACTTTATGAATAAAACACCACCATTTTTATGCATAAACACTTGACAACACACTAGTTTTGGAAAAAAATACAACGGAGCGACACGACTCCTGCGTTCCCGCCAAAACTCATATTCTTCTTTCTTTGGTTTTGGCGTCGCGTTTTAGCATTTGCCAGTGTCAAGTAATTATATATTTTCAAGTTTCAAAAGTTCAATAAGTGCCATCGTAGCTAGTTTTAGTCAAAGTCGTCTTTGTCAAGTCCAGTTCGTGTCAGTTAATTCCAGTCATGCTTTAGTAAAGTAGTGGCAACTTTACTACAAAGCTTCGATGGAGTTTTGGAAGCAACACGAAAACTCATGTTTCACCACATTATATCATTTTCCCACACTCGCGCTTGTAATTCGGCACTTTATTAATAAAACACCACCATTTTTATGCATAAACACTCGACAAAACACTAGTTTTGGAAAAAAATACAACGGAGCGACACGACTCTTCCCGCGTTCCCGCCAAAACTCTCCAAAAAACTCATATTTATTTTCAGCTTCACATTATTATTCTTCTTGTCTTAAATTATATTTGGCATCCCACAACGTGTATTTGCCAATGTCAAATACATAATTTCTTTCGACACTTCGAAGATCTACACTGTAAGATTTACTGTGAATTTCCTAAGTTTTGATATTTTCAAATATTTTAAAATTAATCTCTTGATCCTTTCATCAAAATTCACATACTAAAACAAATGAAAAGTCACACAAAGTAAGAAAAACTTAAAGCTGAAACTCAGATGAACAACTGTCACGAAGCAATGTTTTTTTTTTCTTATAAAGCATTACACTTTGTGTATTTTGCCAATGCCAGGTCAGGAGTGTCGTTTAATTTAGACTTTAGCCCAATAAACTCAGGGTATGTGCTATCACCATTCACCAACGGCTCACCACAAAGCCACCCCTGGAGTTTTGGCGGGAATGCGGAAAGATTCGTATCGACCCATTGTATTTTTTCTAAAACTAGTGTTTTTTTCGAGTATTTATATATAGAGATAGTGGTGTTTTATTCATAAAGTGCCGAATTACAAGCACCAGTGATATAATGTGGTGAAACATGACTTTTCGTGTTGCTTACAAAACTCTATCGAAGCTTATAGTAAACTCGTCACTACTTTACTAAAGCATGACTGGATTTAACTGACACGGACTGGACTTAATCATGAATGTACATTGACTACGTTTTAAATTATAAAACTTGAAAATATCAAAACACTTGAGACTGGCAAATGCACAAAATGCGACGCCAAAATCAAAGAAGGAGAAAGCCGCCCCGACTGATAAATTTAAAATAAATATACTGGGAACTTTCACAGCGCCATCTAGCCCCAAGCTAAGCAAACCATGTACTACAGGAACCAAATAACTGTTTTTTTTGTAAATACATATTTATTCAATACACAGAACAGAATAAACAAAACGTCACACAAATGTTTGTGCTGAGTGGGAATCGAATGATGATTCTTTTCCCTACAGCTCTTGAAGCAAACTACACCAAAGAACAATATGAACTACACTACAAAAGTTGTATGAAAAAAAGTAAAGTTGTAAAGTTGTATGATGTTGTTGTTGTTGTATATTTGCCGTGGTTTAGCGGCCAAATAAATTACATAGTAAACTCATATCTGTCGGGTAATAATAAAAATGGAACGATCATTTACTTCGAAACATGGTAACCAAGGAGGTAACTTCTCAAAGGTTTTATTTAAATTTCGAACTGGCTTGCAAATCTTCGAGTATACAGGGCTGTTTTATTCATCTAAGTTGCAAATAGAAAGCTAATTTCCGCGCATTATTTGAGATAAGTAGGTACTATACAGGCCTTGGCCACAACTAATATAGACAAACAAGAAAAACGATTTGTACTACAAATTTTGTAGACTATCAAAATATCATTACAGAAAGTACCTACTATGTAACTATATTATCTATCTATCTATACTATTATAAAGAGGAAAGATTTGATTGTTTGTTTGTATTGTTTGTTTGTACGGTGTGTTCCGGCAGCCTCACTTGAGAGCCAGTTCCATTCCAGGCTAGGTGTGCTTTACCATCTTCGACCACACCTTCACTTAACATCAGGTGTGCTGTGGTCAAACAACTAGCCTGTCAACCATAAAAAAAAAAAAAAAGAATAGGCTCCGAAACTACTGGACCGATTTAAAAAAAAAAATTCCTTTGGGAAGCTACTCTATCTCCGAGTGACATAGGCTACTTTTTGTCCCAGTATTCCCACAGGAACGGGAACTACGCGGGTGAAACCGCGAGGCATCCGCAAGTTATCTATATACCTAGATCAATTTGATGGCTTTATTTGATACATAAGCCATCAAATTGATTGGTGTGTATTTGGTCCTGGCAGTAGGTACAACCATGGAAATATTATTGTTTTTCGAGCATATTCATCATCATGATTTCAGCTGTAGGACGTCCACTGCTGGACATAGGCCTCCCCCATTGACTTTCACAAAGACCGGTTGAAAGCGGCTCGCATACAGCGCGTTCCTGCGGTCCTTATTAGGTCATCTGTCCACCTTGTGGGTGGACGCCCTACACTGCTTGCTGGCCCGTGGTCTCCACTCCAGAACTTTAAATAATAAATAAATAAATAATAATAAATAAATATCACAGGACATTACACACAGCGCCATCTGACCCCAAACTAAGCAAAGCTTGTGCTATGGAAGACAGATAACTGATAGAATACTTAAATACTTTTTTTTTTTTTTGTAAATACATACTTATAATACATACAGTACACCCAGACACAGAACAAACATCGATGTTAGTCACACAAATGTTAGTCCTGAGTGGGAATCGAACCCACGCCCTTCAGCTCTCGAAGCAGACATGCTACCAATGAACCAACAGGGCTGTCAAATCAGGGCTATCAGGGTTGTCAAAAACTTTGCAGCCCCATCGGCCATCAGTTCTGCGTGCTATGTGCCCTGCCCACTGCCATTTCAACTCGATAATCCGTTGGGCTATGGGCCGCCTTACACGTTCAATCATGATCACGATCCGCGATCCGCGATCATGATTTCAAAATTTCTAGATATTATGCGATCCGGAGCATCAGTCCGTCAATCCGCTTCGTACACGATCAGTCTGGATCGCGATCATTGATCGCGGATCGCGGATCGCGGATCGCGCGCTACGTGTACGGGCTGCCATTGTCGGTAACTTTGGTTCGGGTCGACAATTTTTGACAACTTGTTTAAGCTAATAATAAAGCAAAATTCGATCTGTCAACAATCCTACCTAGTCCTGGTATCCTAGTCAAAACCTATCATCGAAAATTATGTAAAAGTTTTCAGCTACAAAATTATGCGCTTTATCGTCATATCGTTAAATCGTTTCAATATTGTGATGTAACATTATCTAATTTATCAATAGATTGTAGACATTTTCGAGCATTTTATTTGGTATAAAATTTATCAGTGAAGTTGTTTACTGTCCCACTAGATGTCATTTTGTTTATAATATCAGCTTTACTGTAGGTACTTATCTTTAACAAACGAGTTATATAAGCACGTGGTGTGACCTGCTAGAATTCATGTATTTAGGTACACTAATTTATCAATTTATCGTTTTGTGGTTGATTTAATTTAGTTTGACATTTTCGTATTTAATAATTGTATCTAGCCAAAATCTATTGTATGTTCACAAAGAACTAGACTGTTGACACTCCCCTAATAGTTCTACAATAAAATTCTACTATCTGAATCTGATTTTATTTATTAGATTTTAAACGCCAATCACAATTTTCTTAGAATTAATTGTACAGATAAAAAAAGTCATACTATCAAAATAATCATTAATAATAAACAACATTCTAACCTGCAAAATTAGAAAAAAAGGGTCAAAATTATAAGAAAAAGCCCTTGAAGAAAGAATAGTAATAAATAATAACGTTATTATCTTACCAAAACTCGATACTGATCCAGTTTTTTTAAAACTACAAAATAGGCTTGCGTTTGACCGCCAACTCACGAAGATGCGGTTCTACGGTGGAGCACGCTCGCATAGAAGAAACCGTTTCACTCGTGACTTGAAGGCACCCAGATTGTATCTATCAGGGAACACCCACTCGGGCAGTAAATTCCACGGTATAGCGCTCCCTCCGAGTTTTTGGAACGTATATGACGACAATGAAACGGTATCGCTTTTAGAGCTTCTGGCGGGCCGATAGTGGAATGGGCAGGGTCTGGAATTGGAACTAAATTTTATAATGTTCTTGTCACAATTTTTTTTTTTTTTTGTTTTGGTTACCTGTGTTTCATGATCTTCTAACATTTATAATGATGCATGATGAAGAAGCACAAATACAAAGTAACTGAATATTGTTTAGGTACATTGTCGATAATGTTAATATACTTAGTGAATTTCATCGGATTTGCTTGCTAATTTTTTTGTGTAATAAGGTACTTTTTTTTTAATGGTTGACAGGCTAGTTGTTTGACCACAGCTCACCTGATGTTAAGTGAAGGTGTGGTCGAAGATGGTAAAGCACACCTAGCCTGGAATGGAACTAGTATGTAGTATGGCTCTCAAGTGAGGCTGCCGGAATACACTGTTAGATGCTTGGCGGCAGATTTTCAACTTATTTAGAAATGTACTTGCGGCATTTAAGATCCACCTAAAACGAAAACGATATAATGAGCGTATTATTAGAATTACGGAGACGGAATAAACTTAGATCTCTTAGAAATATAAAGCTTTTTGAAAACCCTTTCCTTGGGCCTTAATATACTATACAAGATAGATTTATAATAGATGGTATAATAAGACCATTTTTAACAACTTAGTAATGAGACGAGCGATTCGCTCTCCTGATGGTAAGACATAACGCATGTAGCTACACGACCATTGAAGCAATACACAGAACTTTAAGTAGCAAAACAAGACAAAAGCATCGCTGCTTTGGCGCTCATTACTTTGAGACATTAGATGGATAGTCTCAATTTATTTTAGAATTTTCACTTTTAATATTCTGTATCTTGTAGGTAACCGTTGTTTAATTTTAATTACATAATAATATAATGTTATAGGGTTACTTATAAGCTGGGAGTGCACTAAGCTGAAGAAAATAAATGTCCCCCCCATGACATAAAATAGGCAAAGCAAACACTTTTGTTGCCCCTATAACAAATAAATAAATATCCTGGGACATTACCTACACACAGCGCCATCTGACCCCAAACTAAGCAAAGCTTATTATTATGGAGGTCAGATAAGATAACTAGATAGATGAATCTCTCTCATCAGGAGAGTCTTGTTCGTCTCATTACTTTTACATTAAAAAAAAACTGTTCTTGTACACACACTGCCTAATATTAATAGTAGATATTTTAAAGACGTCAATACAAGCTAACACTATCCTTAGATTGTGTCTAGATTCAGGTAATCTCGAGTGCTCCCCCAGTCAGCAGACACAGTGATGAAGCACTACGGTAAGTACCGTCAGTCTATAAATATAGAGATAATGAACTGATCATGCAGTTGTTGGTACGATGAGGCTGGCTGTGGTATTGTGGTATGTCGATGTATAATTTAATATAAATTTTAAATTTACATTCACTCCATGCAAAATTAAATTATTTCTTAGCTTAAGGCTATTAAAATGAGTACTTTATTGCTCTTAATGGGTAGGCCGTACCTCTACAGTGGGGGCCTTAAGAAGTTGATGATGATACTTATTTTTATCTATGATGAAAAACAAAATAGTGATTGCAGCCCCCGACGGATATTCTTTGGGGTTTTATTAAGTTTATAAGTTAGTTTTAAGTCGGAGGTTTTTAAATTATTTTATCCTTTTTCAATTACTTTTTAACCGTCGTGGGGATTTTGAATAATTTTAATTTTGCTTTTTATTCACAGATGGGATAAAGAAATTAAAATTCTTTATTGCTCCTGATCAAATAATATTGCGCAGTTTCTTGATATTTTAAACTTTGTCACGGGAGTATAATTTAAAAAATAATTTTTGGGTGAATTCTATTACAGAATTTGTGTTAAGAATTTTGTTTTGATCGTGACCAGCATCAAAAAAAGCGGTTTAGTTTTTGGAACATCAACCATGAACCGATGCGGCGGTGTCGCTTGTTTAAAATATTTATGATCCTAATGTGCTTACAAATCTTTAAGCGACTTTTATATAAATTAGTTACAATCATTACCTTCCTATATATTTTAGAATCAATATAACGATATATAACGACAATAACAAACAATACAATTTTTGCTCTATTAGTTATTTGAAAACAGCATTAAGAATCTTATGGCCAGCTTTACGATAATCAGGGTGTCAATTGGTTTATTATCATTTTTGTTTTTATTATCTATAGTTTAGCCGCAGTGGCTGTGAGCTGTCACGCTCTCTCCGTGAGACAAAATCGGAAGTTCCCAGATGATTTCCTGTTCGGGACTGCTACCGCGTCCTATCAGATCGAGGGGGCCTGGAATGAAGATGGTGAGTCTTATAAATAACAAAAAAATACAATTATAGTAAAAAAATACCCACAGCACTATTAGAATATCAAATAACACTTCAATTAGAAGTGTTGAAGGTATCATCATATACAAAATTATGTACCTATTTACATGTAATATAATTCGCAGGGCTTTACTTGTGCTCTTTTTTATGACGTAATGAATCGAACGATATGCTTTCTAAATGGTAAGAAATTACGTATGTCCAGTGTCCATGACTATTACACAATACTTTGAGTACTTAGCAAAAAAATATCCATGGCGCTGCTTTGACGCTTATTACTGCAGTACCTACAATTCAAACCCGAACAACTTCAAACAGTAACACACTAGGTACTGTTTAGCAGCAGAATATCCAACACTGAGTATAAAAATAACTTAACTAAAAAAAATATTTATTTTAGGAAAGGGTGAAAATATTTGGGATCACATGACCCACAATAACCCCACCGTGATCAGAGACCAAAGCAATGGTGACATAGCCGCTGATTCTTACCACAACTACAAACGAGACGTGGAGATGATGAGAGAACTTGGCTTGGACGCTTACCGTTTCTCCTTATCCTGGTCCCGAATCCTCCCCGACGGCATGTCACACAAAGTCAACCAAGCTGGCATCGATTTCTACAATAACTATATCGATGAGATGCTTAAACACAATATTATACCAATGGTCACTCTTTACCACTGGGATTTGCCGCAGAAGCTTCAAGAATTGGGTGGATTCACTAATCCCTTAATCACGGAATGGTTTGAGGAATACGCGAGGGTTGTGTATGAGAATTTTGGAGACAGAGTAAAGCATTGGATCACATTCAATGAACCACGAGAGATCTGCTATGAAGGATATGGGTCGTCTACAAAAGCACCCATCCTCAACGCCACTGCTGTTGGAACTTATATGTGCGCCAAGAACCTCGTCCTAGCTCACGCCAAGGCTTACCATCTGTACAATAATGTGTTCAAAGCAACACAGAATGGAGAGTGCGGCATCACTATCAGTGTCAACTGGTTTGGACCCCTGACTGACTCTGAGGAGGATAAGATGGCCGCTGAGTTGAGGCGCCAAGCTGAGGTAAGGGAACTTAAATTTGAAAGCCATTTTAAAGAGGTTCGCGTTTAAAAACAAACACGAAAACTTATACTATGACAATGTAATAATACTCGTTTTAATTATATTGTTTGATAAATGATAAATTACTAGATCGCACAAAGTTACAATCGCATTCGTTGTCGTTGGCGTCGTCGTGATCGTATTAAAGTTTTCTTTTATACTTTTTAATGTTTCTTCTTTTCATACGCAGTAGAATAGAGTGCGAGAGCAGCATACCATACACAATCTCTCTATAATCTAACAAATCCTCGGCTAGTCAATAACAACCAAATTTAATTTCCGGAATAAATACATAATTCAATGGTAGGATCATATAAAGATTGCTAAGGCAGGGATGGGAATACGGATAGTGAATGAGAGCGTTGATAGGTATTTAAAAGTGCCTTTGAAACCAACATCTAGGGCAAATCCTAGGCACTTTACGGGCGTCAGTTTCTTCAACGAGATGAACCCACCACCTGATCGTAATGCCGTTGAATGCTAAGAAGTTAAGTCTTTATTTCAGTGGGGCCTATACGCTGAGCCAATTTTCGGAGAGGGTGGTTTTCCCAAAGAGCTTGCCCAGAAGGTAGCAGAGAAGAGTGCAGTCATGGGCTACTCCAATTCCCGAATGCCTGAATTTTCTGAAGAAGAGAAAGCCTTTGCTCGTGGAGCTGCCGATTTCTTCGGCGTAAATCATTACACTGCTGCTATGGTATACGTGGCTAATGATGAGCCAACTGAAAACCCTACTTTGTATACTGATTCTGGTACTGCCACAGTAACCAATTCGGAATGGGCTTCGTCGGCTTCCGTCTGGTTGTACGTAAGTATAACGTATTATTTATTTAACTTTTTGAACGTACAAGTTTATAAATTACTAAGTCGAAAGAGGGTCATTGTACTCATCGTCATGAACAACTTTTACAAAGATAGGTACTTTTTCAGTCGAAGAGCTGTTTTTTTTTTAAATTTCTGTTGTAGGTACCCATAGCTCATAATCTTGAGTACAATTACTCCGTTTTGGGATAGTGCATTCCATGCTTAAACCCCTGTATACTGTGTACTCGATATAGTAGTGCCTGATTTTTAATGAAAACAACTTTATAACCGCTAAAAAAATTGGCATATGTACGTACGTGAATTGAATATTTCTTATTTTTATCTAGCTTGCTCCTGACAGCATCCTGAACGCTCTAACCCACTTGAAGGAGAAGTACAACAGTCCTGTGTTCTACATCACTGAGAATGGCTGGTCTATCGATCCTGACCGTGACCTAATTGATGATGACAGGATCACCTACTACAGGTAAATTTAGGTACTTTCATAGTGGGAGGTAATTTACAAAACTAATAATGTCAAAATCGACCCCTTATTTTGACATTATTAGTTTTGTAAGTAGTTTGGGGTTGCAGCTAATTTTTTTTTTTTTTAATGTAAAAACTAATGAGACGAACGAGACGCTCTCCTGATGGTAAGAGATAACGCCTGTCCATGACCATTGCAGCGATACACAGAACTTTGAGTAGCAAAACAAAGTCCAGGGCATCGCTGCTTTGGCGCTCATTACTTTGAGACTAGATGGTTAGTCTCAACAGCCCAGTAATTTAGCTAGCTGCAGTACCCTTCAAACCGGAACACATGAAAAATTAAATCATCTAAATCTAAAAACGTACAATACTTAAAATTATTGAAATTTACTAACACTGAACAAATTTTAGCACGTGGTCGAATTTTTTTATTATCTGTTTCATGGAAAATGTGTGCTTATTTTTTGCTGAAATAAATTTTAGGGGGATATTTTACAAAGCGTCATCTAGCCCCAAAATAAGTTAAGCTTGTATTCTGAAACCCCGATAACTAATAGAATACATGTAGCAATAATTACAGATCAGTTAAAGTTAAGAAAATGGTGGTAGATTACTTTCTAGTACTCAGCTGGCTACCACCCTCAAGTTGAAATGCCAAGCCTTTAAAGGTGTATTCCGGCAGACTCAATCGATATCTAGTTCCATGTCATCAACTAAATACATCAAGACGTGGTCAAGCACCTAGTCTGTCAACATACACACACAGACACAGAACTATACAGGGATACTGATAAATAATATAATATCGTAGGACTAATAATAATAAATATCGTAGGACTATACACACAGTGCCATCTGGCCCCAAACTAAGTAGAGCTTGTGTGATGGAAGTCAGATAACTGATAGAATACATAAATACTTTTTTTTTTGTAAATACATACTTATGATACATACAGAACACCCAGACACAGAACAAACATTTTGTTTATTCACAAAATTTTTGCCCTGAGTGGGAATCGAACCCACGCCCTACAGCTCTCAAGGCAGATATACTAACAATGAGCCAACGGGGCTGTCAAATCAGTCAGCATCCTTTTAAGGGCATATAATTCATATTTTAGAAAAAAATATAATTAAACTTTTTGTGGTACTCTCTAATACTTTTTACTGCTCTATTGCGTAGACGCTTCATTCTAAGTAGTACGTAGTATCGTGCGAGTAGCCGACCCCCGCGCTTCGCCCCGCAACCCCTTTCTTCGACCTTGATTGTCGTCATGCGCTTTTTGCGTAGATTTAATTTTTGTTTAGACCGGACAAATATATTTTTGTAATATAGTACCTATGGAAGAAAAAAAAATGCATATTATCAACAGGAAGACAAAAGTTGTTAGATTTAATGTACTGAACATGCCATTTAAAAGGATGCTGACTGCATACAAATGACCCTGTATATCTCAATTTCAAAGTTGGCTTCTTTTAAAAGGTTATTAAGATTGATAGTGGGCTTCAGTGCAAACACCCAGAATTATTTGTCTAAACTCAATAATATTAAATTACAGGGCAGCTTTGGAAAGCGTGCTGGATTCTCTGGATGCTGGAATCAATCTGAAGGGTTATATGGCGTGGAGTCTGATGGACAACTTTGAATGGATGGAGGGATACCTGTAAGTAGTCATAATTATTCGTGTAACAACCATTCTAACTAAAGATTTGTCATTCTCGGTAAGTCTTCTTTTCGAAATGAAAGGTCAAAATTTCAATTATACATAAATAAATAAATCGTAAATATCGTAGGACATTACACACAGCGCCATCTGACCCCAAACTAAGCAAAGCTTGTACTATGGAAGTCAGATAACTGATAGAATACTTAAATTTTTTTTTTTGTAAATACATACTTATAATACATACAGTACACCCAGACACAGATCAAACATTTGGTTTTTATGTCACAAAATGCTTGTCCTGGGTGGGAATCGAACCCACGCCCCACAGCTCTTATGTTTGTCCATGTTTGTTATGTTTCCACAGACAAGGATAATTGAGCAAAAAATACTTTTTGATTTCTAGTTACTATGTAAGTATTTTGTTGCCTAGATATTTTCACAGCAATTAATAATAGTTTGATTTCCATACAAACAATTTTTTTCCATTTATAGTCAAATAGAGCATAATTTTATAGTGAAATCACAGCTACTGGTATTTATTCTGGTCTTCATTTGCGGTAAATCACAATTGTTTCAATAAAACAGTAGATTAATAGCATAAAATCAAATTTATCCATAAATGGAAAAATTTTAGAAAAATCGCAACCCACTCTTAATAGAAATCGAAGCAGTGTAGAGGTATAAATTGTTAATTTGTTAAGTCACCAAAAGAAAAATCAAAAGGCTGTGTTAAGTATGGTAAAATCCGGAAACGTATTAAGTGCGTAACTTTGGGTTGACAACCACAAAACATAAACTTTCTTTCCCGATGTCCGTCACTAAATTGTCTACCACATTTGACATATTTTTAAAAAGCACTTCTCATTTAAATGTGACACTACTTTTTAATTTATTACCACAAACCAAGATCTTTATTGTAACTACTACAATTTTTATTTTCCAGAGAACGCTTCGGTCTTTACCACGTTGATTTCGAATCTCCCGCCCGCACCCGCACCCCAAGGAAATCCGCCTTCGTTTACAAGCAAATCATCAAGGAACGTGCCATCGACCATTCTTACGAACCTGATACAATG
Organism: Biston betularia; assembly: GCA_905404145.2. Lineage (NCBI taxonomy): Eukaryota > Metazoa > Arthropoda > Insecta > Lepidoptera > Geometridae > Biston > Biston betularia. The sequence goes on from FR989885.1 coordinate 7,609,749, forward strand.
ACAATGACCATTGATGAGGGACATTGAACGCTATCTAAGTTAAAAGAATGTGTAAATAAATCCTCGAAATAAATTGTTATGTTATAAATATTGCTCGTATTATTTTGCTGTTTTGTATTCCTTACATTTTATTTAGAAGTAAACATTAATGTTACTAAAGCTTTTCAAACTCAACTCAAACATTTTGTAGTTTCTATAAACTGTCCAATTAATTCCTACGATACATTTTTTTTGTAAAAATATTTCTAGCAGATGTGCGAGTTACACTATATTTTTGATGAAATTATTTCGTAAGAGTTTGCTATTGAAAACTCGGTAAAAAAGTAATTCGTAATCAATCAATATCGATTACAAATCTATTTTATTTCAAAACATTTACTGAAAATAAATAATGATTACTAATAATTTAATTTAATTTTTATATTGGTTTATCGAGTTACACATGAGACACCAGTTTTGGAAAATAATAATGATTCAGCGGCTCGACCTTTTCGCGTTCTCGCCAAAATTCCATTTCTAGAATTTATTTTGGCGGGAACGCCAAAATAATTTTTTATATTCGATATTTTTTTTCAAAACGCGCGTGTCGCGTGTTTGTGCATAAAAATGGCAGTGTTTAATTCATAAAATGTTGAATCACTTACGCGCGTGTCGGATATAATGTGGTGAAACATGACTTTTTGTGTTGCTTTCAAAACTCCATCGAAGCTTTAGTAAAGTCACCACTACTTTACTTATGCATGACTGGGCTTGACTGACACGGACTGTACTTGACCAAGACTGGACTTTGACCATAACTATAGCTACGAGACAACTTCTTTAACTTATGAAACTTGAAAATATAAAACGCTTGACACTGGCAAATACATAAAACGCGACGCCAAAACCAAAGAAAAAAAAAGAATTACTTGTGACACTAATATGACATCTGTCATCCAAGCGCTATTGTTTGTTTATTTTAGAAGCAGGCAGGTCTTTACTCCTTGAAATGAGATAAAAAATTAAATAAGTAGGTAGGTATAATGATTACACGTAAGTGTTAGAAATTTTATCTGATACGGTGATATAATTACATTACAGTGCATATGTATGTCTTGGTCACACGTTACTAACAGAAGTATTAATTCAGCATGAAGCTTTATTTAATATGTTTTATAAGGTGAGATTTAAGTTTTTATTTTATTTTATTTAATGTTATAACACATTTTACTTTTGCGTATTTAAATATTAGTTGTGTCCTAAAAGATCTGATGATTATTTTGTTATGCCTGGATAAAGGAAGGAAGTTTTATTCATGACTGTATGTTATTTATCATCATCATCATCATCATGTGTGTATCCTTATAAAATTTCATAAAAAATTAGTTCAGTTAAAGTCAAAAAAGAGTTAAGTTACCTTCTACTACTATTTATGCTGTATACATATAGCACAAACATTGTTTGTTTAATTGTTTAAAAGTATTAGATAATGCAGAGTCTTCTTTAATAGTAAAACATTTCCTTAATCTTTCATTTGGGTAGCATTACCTAGAACACTTATTATGTTTGTGCAGAGTCAGGATTCTTGGGTTAATGTTAACACAAGTTCAATTCAATTCTTGATGAATGGCCTTTGCGGAGGTTCTCCACAATTCCGCCTATGTCATGTGGAATGATAGACTGCCACACAAAGAGATTATGAATAGACTATTAACACAAGTTATATTAGTGTTATGTCCTGAACTGAGGGTAGTTGTGAAATAACCATACCAATCTGATGCTGCAAATCTATCCAATAACATTGAGCTCAGCTACATAATTACATAGTAATTAGTACTATAGTACATGTCACACTACTAAATTATGTGAAATTCAATATTGTGTATATGATAAATTGTAAAAAAAAAAATACAATATGTATTTGTATTAATTTGTCATGATATCTTTTGACTTACAATAATTAAAATGACTTGTAAAGTTATTTTTAAATGACATATTTTTATCATAATTTGTACATACTATAATCCTGTTCATTAATTTGTATTTATAAATTTTTGTATTATATATTGACAATATTTTTATTAGTATTAGTATGTTTATATGATTAAAAGATTGCTTTATAAATTGTATATTTTCAGTTTTGTGTCAATAGCCTACGGGTTCTCAGATACAAAGAAGAGAAGCTTCCCTGATGGTTTCCTTTTCGGTGCTGCATCAGCAGCCTATCAAGTCGAAGGAGGATGGAATGTAGATGGTAGGTCTATAAATCAGAATAGGAATGTTTTGAAACCTGAAGAAAACCTTTTTGTGCGATCAACAAACAAGGTTTTTGTCTATGGCTCATATGATGTGAAGTAACAAATGGATGAACTCTTTATTGTGCACACCAAGATTGTATATCTTATATAGTAAATTACTGTGTAGTAGCGGATGGTAAACACACCTAGAATGAGCCTTTGCTCTCAAGTGAGGATGAGTTTTTATGAAGTAGCTAGAAAGTATCCTTCTACCTGCCATGTTTTCCTTCACAATCATTTCCAGCTCATTGTCAGAATTTGAATCGACATTCTCCTGCATTTGATCCGTCCACACTAACCACAGATTTTTCATTGCTAAATAATGCGTGATTTCAGGCAAAGGTGAGAGCATTTGGGACCGTTTCATGCACACAGACCCAAGAATGGTAGACATACCCAATGGTGATGAGGCAGCCGATTCATACCACAATTACGGGAGGGATGTGGAGATGCTTAGAGAGTTGGGAGTAGATTTCTACAGGCTGTCTATAGCTTGGAGTCGGGTGCTGCCTAAAGGTTAGTCGGCATCATTCATAAAAATTACAAATGTATATAATAATACCTTCATTGTATGAACCGCTAAACAATGAAATTTGCTGCCCGAGTAGGTGTTCCCTGATAGATACAATCTGGGTGCTTTTAAGTTGCGAGTGAATCGGTTTCTTCTAGGCGAGCGTGCTCCACTGTACACCGCATCTTCGATTGACATCAGGAGAGTTGGCAGTCAAACGCAAGCCTATATGTAATAAAAAAAAAAAAAAATAATAATAATAAATGTAAATGTATAGTTATTATATTTATCAGCAAGTACCTTGGTTTGGCTCACAAGACAACCGCTATGCGGGATGTTGATTCGAAGATCATTGTCGTACGATAGTTGTCACAGTGAATGGTCTTATAGTGAAGAGTCTCGACTATCTTAAGAGTCTCTCGCTAGATGGTTGGGTCAAGGATCAGCTACAAACACAGTGATCCTTGACACCGGTTTATGTTTATTACTTATTTATTTATGTTTGTTTACATTTATGTTTTATATTTAATATAAAAAAAATCATATCTTGAGAAAAAATATGTCTAATTACGACCCACTTCCCAATTCCAATTATAAAGTCCCACTTCCCACATCACAATTTGCAATTCCCATGCCCCAATTCCAATTCCCACTACCCAATACCAATTCGCAATTCCCACGTTCCAATTCCCACTACCCAACACCAATACCATTTCCAATTCCCAATTCCCATTTCAACTAAAAATGTATAAATGTAACTGACAATTAAAAAGTAATTGAAAAGGATGAAATAATTTAAAAACCCCCGACTTAAAACTACTTATAAACTTAATTGTATAGCGCTAAAAATCTCAAATCATTCGCGTTACAATAGAACTGCAAAACTACATAGTTCATTTAATGGCAGCTCCTGACGGATATTCTTGGGGGTTTTATTAAGTGTCGTCGTCGTGGGTTTTTTCCAAATTTTTAATTTTGCTTTTTTTATCTCTATAATCTCAAAGAACATTTTGACTATTATAAACTATCCCATCTTTTTCAGGTTTTACCAACGTAATAAACACAGATGGTATCGAATACTATAATAATGTTATAAATGAGTTAGTGAAGTATAATATAGAGCCTATGGTGACGTTATACCATATGGATTTGCCACAATATCTGCAAGACCTCGGCGGGTGGGCCAGTCCATTGTCTGTCACATGGTTTGAAGACTATGCTAGGCTAATGTTTGAGACTTATGGTGATAGGGTGAGTCATATAAATTTTAACATACACTGACATTTAAAACATAGTTATTTTAGGTTTTGACATAGTAATTTAAGGTTTTGATTTATGTTTTTTTTTTATTGTTTGACATTTGAATTTAATTTTATGACATTTTTATTTATAGTTTTTTGTCATTTTTAATTTTTATGATAATTGTATATTGACTAGCACCATCGCATTAGGGAAACCCTGTAAGGATGGTGTGAAATTAAGTAAATAAAAAATACTATAATATTATAAAGAAAAAAGATTTGCATTTTTGAATTTTTGTATGTTTGTAACGAATAAACTGAAAAAATACTGGATCGATTTCAAAAATTCTTACACCATTAGAACTATTTTCTCTCTGAGTAACAGGCTCTATTTATTACTAGAATTTAATTAAATAATAAATGTCCACCCGTGCGAAGCCGGGTCGAGCCGCTAGTTTAAAAATAAATTTGATATTGGACTTGCCTATTTTAAAATATTTTTTTTTTTAATTACCAATTAATATTCCAATGACTTGCTAACATCGACTTCTCGGTCGGCACTCACGTAGTGATCGCCGGCAAGCGTTCCTCTGCCCCCACCGCACCGCCTCACCCTACTTGTGTCCTATTTATCTCGAAGATGTTCTACTTAGAGATTATTTACTTACTTTGCCTATTATAAGGCATGTATTTACAATAAAAAAAGTATATGTATTATTTCAAATATTTAACTTCCATTCTTAAAAGGTCTGCAACGTATTTGTAGTGCAGATTTGTTTGAGAACGTATTTGTTTTGCCGCCAAGCATCTAACGGTGTGTTCCGGCAGCCTCACTCGAGAGCCAGTTCCATTCCAGACTAGGTGTGCTTTACCATCTTCGACCACACCTTCACTTAACATCAGGTGAGCTGTGGTCAAACACCAAGCCTGTCAATGATAAAAAAACAAAAAAGATCTATAGGCGACGGTGATTGCTTAACATCAGGCAACCCATCAGCTTGATTGCCACCTGTGGCATAAAAAAAAATTAAAATAATAAGCTTTGCTTAGCTTGGGGTTCGATTACGATCTGTGTAATGTCCTACGGTATTTGTTTTAATTTCCAGGTAAAATATTGGCTGACAATAAATCAACCAAACAGCGTTTGCGTAGACGGCTATTCTGGGGAAATTGCGCCCGGAGTCAATTCGCAAGGAATAGCCGATTACTTGTGTGTAAAGCACGTTATCCTGGCCCACGCTCGGGCTTACCATATCTATAACAAGGAATTTAAGAATAAATACAAAGGTAAAGTGACAATCCCAATTTTCTCCCAAAAAGGTCTGCGATGTTTTCAGGGTTCATATAAATATATGTGTTTTTAAAATTTTAAAAGTACCTAATGAGATGATCAGCACACTCCTGATAATAAGAGATAACGCATACCCATTGAAGCGATACACAGAACTTTGAGTAATAGAACAAAGTCCAGGGCATGACTGCTTTGGCGCTCATGAAATGCAAAAATTAAAAATATCGTAGGACATAACATACAGCGCCATCTGATCCCAAACTAAGCTAAGCTTTGTACTATGAAAGTTAGATAACTGATAGAAAACTTTTTTTTTTTTTTGTATATACGTAGTTTTTTTAGTGTAAAAAGTAATGAGACGAACGAGACGCTCTCCTGATGGTAAGAGATAACGCCTATCCATGACCATTGCAGCGATACACAGAACTTTGAGTAACAAAACAAAGCCAGGGCATCGTTGCTTTGGCGCTCGTTACTTTGAGACTTTCGATGGTTAGTCTCAACTCTCTCTACTGTTAATACATACAGAACATCGACAGAACAAACAGTTATTGTCACATAAATGTTTGGTGGGAATGGAACCCACGCCCTACAGCTCTTAAAGCAGATATATTAGCAATAGAGTTAACAAAGCAAAGCCCCGTTGGATCATTGGTAATATATCTGCCTTGAGAGCTGTAGGGCGTGGGTTTGATTCCCACCCAGGGCAAACATTTTGTGAATAAACAAATGTTTGTTCGAATGTTCAATGTTTATATTTAGTTTATTTCCGCTTAACAGTCGTTCCAGTTCCAACAGTGACGAGGAGACTTAATTTAAACTAATTTTACACTGCTTATTAATTAAAAACCCTAATCTTACTTAAAATCTAGAACTCATAAACTTAGAAATATTCTTAATTTGACAAAAATTAAATTAAAATTACAAAAAATCTAATTAAAATAATCAAGAACCCTCCTCTCTGCAGTAACCACTTTGTCGACACGTGTTTCACCTCTACACGAGGCATCCTCAGGACGTGTTGACTCTTCGAGCGCTTGGTCGAGACTGAGTCAAATGTTTGTTCTGTGTCTGGGTGTTCTGTATGTATTTAGAAAAAAAAAATGTATTTATGTATTCTATCAGTTATCTGGCTTCCATCACACAAGCTCTGCTTAGTTTGGGGCCAGTTGGCGCTGTGAGTATAGTAAAAAAAAAAAAACTAAAACCTAAGTTTTATTATTTCCAGGTGAAGTGGGCATAGCATTGTCTTTAAACTGGATTGATCCGTTGAATAATAAGACTGAGAACGCTGCAGCGGCAGAAAGAGCCAGGGCTTTCCATGTATGTATCAATACCTGCGCCCCGCTACATGTTTTCGGGATAAAAAGTAGCCTACGTGTTAATCCGGGGTCTCAGCTATCTCCATGCCAAATTTCATCCAAATCCGTTCAGTAGTTTTTGCGTGAAAGAGTAACAAACTCCATCCTTTCACATCTACACAAATATTATAAAGAGGAAAGATTTGGATTTTTGTATGTTTGTAACGTATAAAAACTACTGGACCGATTTCAAAAATTCTTTCACCGTTGGAAAGCTACACTATCCCCGGGTGACATAGGCTACTTTTTTTTTTTTTTTTTTAATGTGCCAAATAATGAGACGAACGAGACGCTCTCCTGATGGTAAGAGATAACGCCTGTCCATGACCATTACAGCGATACACAGAACTTTGAGTAACAAAACAAAGTCCAGGGCATCGCTGCTTTGGTGCTCATTACTTTGAGACTTTCGATGGTTAGTCTCAACAGCCCAGTAATTATTCCTGTAATTTATTCCTGTATTCCCACGGGAACGGGACCTACGCGAGTGAGACCGTGAAGCGTCCGCTAGTTTATAATATTAGTGGGATAAAATGACGAAAGAACGAGTTACTGTGACATCGTTTGTTGACATGCTAGGTGTTTGACTACAGCTCACCTTATGTGACGGTGTGATGGTAAATACACGTAGCTTGGAATGGAAGTGGCTTTAAAGTGAGGCTGCCGGAACCACACCTTTGGGTGCTCGGCGGTAGGCTTTCGTACTGAGGTTGGTAGCTAGCCAGCCAAGTACTAGAAAGTACCCTACTATCACGCTATCACTTTTTTTATGGACATTTAATTATATTGACATAATTATTTTATATGTGACATATTACTTTATTGACATGTTCATTGTTTTGACATATGTAATGATTTTGATAATAGTTTTTAAATATGAATGGCCTGTAACTTTGGTGTTATGAATAAATGATTTGTATTTGGATGATTTCTTTACGATGTTTTCCTTCGCCGCTAGCTCAAGTTTATTGATGTGACGGTGTGTGAACAGACCGCGCTTACCATTGAGCTATCATCGCTAGAAATTTTCTGGAACTTGTTCTCTAAATATTTTTTTATACTTTTCTTTATTTTACTGGTATTCATATTTCTTACTTACTCCACTAAAACTAATAGATTTATTGACACCAATAAATATAGTTAATTACACAGGTCTGCATCAAAAATGCTGTCTGGTTGTTTTTAACTGATTTCTATGTATTTAGGTGTTCTGAAAACGAGAAAAATACTCAAAAAATTCCAGAACGTCAGATTTTTATGCAAAACGCAAAATTTGATTATAAAAAGGAGTAACTTGAAGTCATAAATAATAGGCACAATTTTATTTTGATTACTGTTTTTTTTAATGTATACAGAATACATTATATACTATATGGCCTGTATATATATCATATTATTACTTTCTAAATAAAGAACTGCCTATTTGAACTAAAATAACAAACAGAAACATGTTGTAGCCTAAACGTACGCGCTCCGACAGTGTAAAAAGTGGCGCGGGACAATTACGCATTATCTCGTTAGTGCTATATAGATCTTGGTTCAGTATAGTGCAATGTCATCTGTGCGAAAGTGTGTAAATTTGTCTGACAGTTTCTGTTATATTTGTGGCGAATATATGGTATGAAAGCAACAAATTAATATCACGGACTTTGTAAAAAAGTATACTTCGCGTATTTTGGTTTAAAACTCCGAGATCAGGATAAAGTTTGAGCTCCTCATAAAGACTGCAAACGATGTGTTAAAGACCTTCGAAATTGGTTCAAGGGCAAGAAAAAAGCTTTCCGATATGCGATTCCTATGGTATGGCGCGAGCAAAAGAACCATAGTTATGATTGTTACTTTTGTTCGTGTAATGTGAAAGGGTGTAATCCAAAACGGAAGCAGTCAATTTCATACCCAAATCTAGAATCAGGTGTTCGTCCCATCCCTCATGGGACAGAAATACCAGTGCTCAAGGTCCCTACTACCTTGGAAAAGGTTCCAAATTCTGACCAAGATGGTCCTGTACCTAAACCCGATGACAAGTCAAGTTTTGAATTTGAAGATGACAGCAGTCCGAAATTGTTTTCCCAGGGCGAGCTAAATGATTCGGTAAGAGACTTGAATCTTCCCAAACCTCAAAGAGAAGGCTGGATTGCCTTTAAAGAGGTCATAGAGAAATTTTTAGGCAACAACAAAGACCGTCATTCAAATCGTCAAAAGAATGTTGACAGCGTTTCAGGCTTTAGATTGCCTAATGAGTTTAAAAGTTCATTTTCTTTATTCCCATCTCGACTACTTTCCAGAAAATTTAGGAGATGTAAGTGAAGAGCAAGGTGATTTCACCAAGATAAAAAAGATACCAGGGAAGATGGAGCGTCTCAATGATGGCAGATTACTGTTGGACGCTTCAGAGAGACCTTCCAGATGCTTCCCACAAGCGAAAATGTACCAAAAGGAGCCTCACTAGGAAAAACAAATGTGTTTAGGGCTTACTAACGAATGTATTTTACATAATAAAAAATAAATAAAATAAGTTTTGTCACACAATTAGAAATTATAAATTTTTTTTAGTCTATTAACTTTCATTTATAGATGATAACTTGTTTACTATTGTCAGAAAACGTGACGTTCTATGAAAAAATAAATGTCATTTTCGGATTCAGCACACCCAAAAACATAAGAATTACGCAAAAAAACCAAAACAGCTCTCAATTTTATTTTTTTTGCAGACTAGTGTTATTTAACTGACATTAATTGAATTGTTTATTTTACTAGAACATGAATTGTTTTACTGGCATTAATACAATTGCCTACTTTACTGACATAAATGATTACCTATTTTACTGACATGAATAATTACATATTTTACTGACATGAATAATTACATATTTTACTGACATGAATAATTGTTTATTTTACTGACACTTATGTACAGCTTTATAATATTTTCCTCAGCTTGTGAAATATTTCTAACATTTGTTTTTCAGTTGGGACTTTATTTAGACCCTATATACTCAAAAACTGGTGATTTTCCTCGCGTGGTAAAAGAAATAGTTGCAAAGAAAAGCAAGGAACAAGGCTTTACTAGATCGAGACTACCCGTGTTGTCAGCAGAGGAGATCAAGTTAATCAAAGGTATGTGCAGTCAATTTTAAACCTCACAGATAGCTACGTGAAAAAAATCTACTGTTCTATTAAAAAATACGTTGGACCAAATGCATGGAGGAATGTTTTTCTTTATTAGCATCAGTAAATTTTGCTTCATAACGATGTAAGCAATATTCTCCTTTCCGCTTATAACACCCTAAGCTTGTAACCTTGTCTACAATATATCTAATTTATAATATTTTGTGTTCAAGTCCAGTTATAATAGTTTTAATATATTCAGTGTTTTTGACATATTCGACTTGGTGATAAATCTCTTAATATGAGGTTGTCTAGGTAGTTAGTTGCCGCCGCAGTACTAGATATTCTGCTGCCAAGCAGTAGTGTGTAAACATTACTGTGTTCCGGTTTGAAGTGTACTACAGCTACTGAAATTACAGACCTGTTGAGACTAATCATCGAAAGTCTCAAAGTAATGAGCGCCAAAACAGCGATGCCCTGGACTTAGTTTTTTACTTAAAGTTCTGTGTATCGCTGCAATGGTCATGGACAGGCGTCACCTCTTAACATTAGGAGAGCGTCATCTCTATCAATTTTACATAATTATTTTTTTGACATTTTATCATATTGACCTAATAAATAATTGCCTTTTATTGACATATAATTCGTATTTGTGACATATTTAATTATTTTTTTACATTTAATCATATTGACGTACTTATAAATAATTATCTTTCATTGACATGCAATTAGTGTTTTTGACACATAATGATATATTTGAAATTATATTACAACATTTGACTTCTAACTTTGGTTTTGGATAAAAAAATGTATTTGTACTCCAGGCTCGTCAGATTTTATAGGAATGAACCATTATACGACGATGCTCGCGCAGCCGGCGTCGCCCGCTTCGTTCCCAGTGCCTTCCTACAACGACGACGTCGGTGTGCATTTCACGCAAGGAGACCTGTGGACGCAAGCCAAGTCCAACTGGCTTAAGGTGACGTTTTTTTTTCATCTCTATAGACACCGGTGTCGGTGATTTTTGTCAACTTAACGTGTATTTTTTTTTTAACTTTAAATAAACGAATTGAAACACAGGGAGAGATTTTTGTTTTCTGACATTTATCTGTATTCAATTTGACATTTAATTACTTGACAGTTAATTAAAAGCTGACATTATTTTAATGTCAAATGTTATTATGGCGAGAATATAAATGGGTTTAGTTTATTTGTTTTATTATATTTGACATGTGTATTGTGTAAGATCGGACTTGTGATTGGATTTAAGAGAAGCACAATTTTTTTTAATGTGAAAAAAGTGGCAACTGACCTGATGGTAAGTGGTCACCGCCGCCTATCGACACCTGCCATACCCGGGGCATTCCCTGTGCGTTGCCTAACTTTAAGGACCCTAGTTTAATTAAATAAAAAAAAATTAAAAATTAAAACTCGGCGGAAAACCCGAAGATGGTAAGCCGTTCCACATAAGACAGTTGCGCGGAAGAAACAGCCGATTAAACCGAGCGGTACGAGACTTCCACGCATCTATGATATTATTATGTGGGTGGCACTTTTGGCGATGGCGGCCGGTGTTTTACGAGTACGTTTACTCGCATGTCCAAATTTTTTTATTGTATTGAAAAATATATGTAATTCTCTACAGAGCGCTCCATATGGGATGTACAAAGCGTGTATCCACGTGAACACAAACTACGAGTATCCAACAATGATCATAACGGAGCACGGCTGGTCCACAGACCGGGGCCTCAGAGATCAGTCCCGGGCCGATAACCTGCGGAAATATTTGGCCGCTCTGCTGCTAGCTTTAGAAGGTAATAATAATAATAAGAAAGAAATAAATAACGAAAATAATAATAATAATACTTTATTTGACACACCAAGAAAAATTGTACATTTACATACTGTTAGCACCCGAACAAGAAAAACTGAATCTCAGGCGCTAACTCCTTTCTGCGGTAGGAAATTAATATACCTAAATACAACGGGTAACAATAATAATCTCAATGAGAGAAAGAATAACAAAATTATGAGGTGAAAAAAAAATAAATTGTTATCTCCTTAAACAGGGACATAATTAATTTAAATTTTTAAACAGGCAAAATTGAGATACATTTTAATGTACACTTAGGTATATCGGTAGTTTTCAAAATGAGGGTGAATTAGAATTCGTCACTTTTGAAGGAAGAATTATGAAATTCAAGATAAAAGCTTCTTATACAGCATGACTGGTGAGATACCTACGATACTGAAAGAGAGTACCTACTCGGTACTCGATTCTCGTTATAATTATATAATTAACAAAATATAACTAGGTACTTAATTTTTGGCCAAAGTTCCCTATAAATAAATGAAGGATACACTCCCCGATGTTTTGATCACGCGACAAGTAGGTGCTTGTCCGGTCGTCGGCGCGAGCGTCCACACAACGTTCAGCTCGTGCGTCCGCGCGGTGTACATACGTTGCGTAACTAATTACACGACTATTAGTTAAGTTAAGTCAGTTAATATATATTTTTAATGCAATTTTTTTTCATCGTATATGATCGCCAAATATTACGTCCTCGAGTATCGTAGGCGTCTCACCAGTCATGCTGTATAAAGGAAAGAATAGTCTACGTAAGTTTACATCTAAGCTCGATAGATAGTTATGGGCAAGATTATTCGTGGCGTGATTGTCGCTCCCAACCTTTTGAATGAGCTTGTGCGCCTGCGTGTTCCTGTTCTAGGCAGCTGTCCGCGTCGTCCAAGTTATAGACTCTTTGCGGTTCCGCATTGTCGAACCGTGGCGCGTGGTTCCTCTCCTATTCCACATGTTCTCACCGCCTTCAACTCTCTCCTGGCTAGGGTGCCTGATTGTGATCTGTTTGCGGGTGAATGGAGGAGTGTCATGTCAGCGTGTCTGAAGTATTGTGAGATGAAAGCGTGCGTGAGTGAACCTGAATACCTATTTTAATATTATCTTGAGGACTATTGTAATTGGCATACTGTGCCGTTTTAGTCTAGAAACAATAAATAAATAAATAATAAATAGATGGCGTTATGCACTATTTTAAAAAAATTGTTATTTTTAGACGGGACCAATATGAAAGGTTACGCAGCGTGGAGTTTGATGGACAATGTCGAATGGAACTTCGGGACGGCGTAAGTGTCAAACAATTTTTTTCTTTATTTTTGGCATCGCACTTCTTTTATGATTGACCAGCTAGGTTTTGACTATAATTACTCACGTGATTAAGTGACGGTGCTGTCTATGATGGTTGCGCACTCCTAGCCTGGAATGGAACTGGCTCTCAATTAGGCTAGCGGAACACACTATTTGGGTGTATGGCGGCAGATTTTCAACTTGAAGCCGAGTACTAGAAAGTATCCTACCATCATGCTATGGTTTCCTCACGATGTTTTCCTTCACCAGCATCTCAAGCTCATTGTTGGGGGTTGAACCCACGTTTTTCGGCATGCGAACCGACCGCGCTATCATCGCTACAGGAGACTAACTATTGAAAGTCTCAATGCTGAAGGGCGTGGGTTCGATTCCCACTTAGGACTAACATTAATTTGTGTGACTAACATTAATGTTTGTTCTGTGTCTGGGTGTACTGTATGTATTATAAGTATGTATTTACAAAAAAAATCTATTTGAGTACTTATTCTATCAGTTTTCTGACTTCCATAGCTTTGCTTAGTTTGGGGTCAGATGGCACTGTGTGTAATGTCCTGCGATATTTATTTATTTATTTTATTTAATACAATGCAATGCTCTGTACTTTGTTACATTAAAGTTCTATATATCGCTGCAATGGTCATGGACAGGAGTTATCCCTTACCACCAGGAGAGTGTCTTGATTGTCTCATTACTTTTACATATTAAAAAAAAAAGACGTGTGGCACTCGGGGACTGCCGCGGTAAAGCTATTGCATTAAAAGTTCTGCTATTCATCGATAGATGGCAAAACTAAAAAGTAAGATAGATAGATGGCAAAACTAAAAAGTAAAAGGGGGGGGGGGGGGGGGGGTGTTAGGTTATTTTCGTTACGGAATTTCTGGATTCAGTCTCCACGCTCAAGGCCCGCGATAGAAGCTATGCAATTGCTTAAAAATTCGTTGCTAATTGTTAAGTTGTTCTTTTTCACAGGGAGCGTTTTGGCCTATATCAGGTTGACTTCGAATCCCCTAATAAAACACGGTCGGCGCGTCTGTCCGCGTTAGTTTACAAACATGTCATAGAATCGAGACGAGTCGACGACGACTGGAAACCTGAAAATCTGCATATATATACGCATCTCTGATAGAAGGAGAAAGCTTAAAACTGAACTGTGATTGTAAAGCTACTTATTACATACTTTAAAGTATAACCCGTGCGACTTAAATGCGTATTCCACGCTATGACGTCATTGTGATAGTACTGTTCGCAAAAAAGTTTATTTCGTAAAATTTAATCTGATGTTTTATTAAACAAAATAAAATAACTTAAATAAATACTATTTACAGGTAAATAAGTAAAGTAACTAAGGCAAATGTAATAATTTAAAAAAAAAATGTGATTGTTTATTTCGTGAAAATGTTTACTAAAAAAAAACTCCCAAGGTATATACAGTCCGCCAAACTACTAATTAGTTTAGTTTTAAAATTTATTTAGTGTATCATAAAATATGTAACAAACATGTACAACTACCAGTGTGTGTTTGGTCCTCGCAGTACAACCGTGTAAATATTAATAAATATGACAGCCCCGTTGGCTCATTGGTAGTGTATGTGTAGGGCGTGGGTTCGATTTCCACTCAGGGCAAACATTTTGTAAATAAAAAAAATGTTTGTTCTGTGTCTGGGTGTTCTGTATGTATTATAAGTATGCATTTACAAATATATATATATATATGACTATATGTATTCTATCAGTTATCTGACTTCCATCACACAAGCTCTGCTTAGTTTGAGGCCAGATGGCGCTGTGTGTAATGTTCTACGATATTTATTTATTTATTTATCTATAAAAGAAGAAACTGGCAGATTCACTGACCGATCGCTCAATGCACAGCTGAAACCGCTGAGTCTAGAAGCTACTTAGCATAAATGCTCAATAGGTGACCTAGGTGTGCACTAAGAAAGGATTTTTAAAAGCAGGTCGCTTGTCTACACTAATTAATTATTATAAAGAAGAAATATTTGTTTGTATTGAATAGTCCTATGATATTTAAATTTAAAAAAAATTAAAATTATTATTTTGCGAGCATAATACTCATCCAAAACTAAAAAAGTGAAAACTTATGTAAATAAAACGATGCCATATAAATAAAACGATGCCATAAAACATAAAAATACAATTTGTACTACTGGTAGCTTGGCCCGAACTGCATGTACATCGGGAGTTTGCTTTAACCTACTTCAAAAAGGAGGTTCTCAATTCGATTGTATGTATGTTACGCGATCATGCCGTTAATTATTTATGAATCGATTTTGACGATTCTTTTTAGGGTTCCGTACCCAAAGGGTGAAACGGGACCCTATTACTAAGACTCTGCTGTCCGCCCGTCTGTCCGTCTGTCACCAGGCTGTATCTCATGATCCGTGATAGTTACGACAGTTGAAATTTTCACAGATGATTTATTTCTGTTGCCGCTATAACAACAGATACTAAAAAACAGAATAAAATATTTATTGTAGAAGGCTCCCATACAACAAATGTGATTTTTTTGCCGTTATTATAAATAATGGTACGGAACCCTTCGTGCGCTAGTCCGACTCGCGCTTGCCGATTCTCTTTGCTTGGTTAATCATACTCCAGAGGTGGTCCCATATAAATTTTATCGTAGCAGATGGAACGGTTTTTCAAAACTCTAAAAATTGTAGACATCGACGATATTTTCGTTTACTCGGAAACCTCGCTGCATGCATAGGAGCAGTGCGTTTACTTGGACTAAGGGTCATGGAGTCGGTTTTTTTAAATTGTAAATTTATATATTATTTAGAAATAGCTAGGTATGTTTATTTTCGCTGAGATAGAATTTGCAACGGTAACAAGTTATTGTGCTATCGGTACTGAACGCACGAGGGCGAGCGCGGGGTGCTGTCAGGTATGGCGGGGGAAGGGTCGCATTCCAGCGAGAATCGCAGTTAAGTCGCACGGGTTATATTATGTTTTTGTAAATTTTGTTATGTATTAAATAAGAATTTTCAAAGAAAATTGTTGTTTCATTTGTATCCAATATTTTATATATATATATATATATGTATAGCAAGACGAAGCCGCACGTGCATTGTACCTACTCAAATAAATGCTATAGACTAGAGTAAATAGGTTTTTTCTAGGTATGTTTGCTTCATCTTAGACTAGACTACTGCTTAGGCGACGGGTAATGAGAAAAATTCTTGGCAATTTAGCCACAGAATAAATAATAGTACTTTTATTTTATTACACCGCCATCTGTTCGATTCAAGTTGAACCAAATAGGCGGCGCATGCGCGTACGATCTGTCACGCTGTCTACTGTATTGACAGATGGCGTAGGCGCGCAGTTTTAATTTTGTCATAGAGTAATGTAAGTTCAGAGAAATCACATCGTACTTTTCTGAGAGTCAGGTATGGTACAAAAATACATAATTGAAAAGCAAGCAAAGTTTATATTACAATTGTTTTTATTCAAAAAGGATTACTTTTACGGCAATCTCGCCTGATATTTATTTTTGAACACCACACACCGCATTTTTTCTTTTTTTATGTCCTGTCGCCAGAGTTGTGCTCGTAGACGGTTGGTCTGCTTCTGAATCCACCTTCCTTTTTTTGGCATTTTTTTTCTGAATAGCCTCAGTAATGTAGTGTGGGTCTCTTATACACATTTTTCGTGTGTGTCTCGGATCAATTAATTCTGGTAACATGCAATCGTGATAAAAATCTTTAATTTTTTTTTCCATTTTATTTAACCAGAATTCATCGTCCCTTTTAATTATTTCCGTTTTTATTGGAAAATGACTTCCTGACCAAATACCAAATAAACATTTCTCTCTCCTGGTGATGTGGAGCTGGCCCTGAATTTGATAATACCAATAGTGACCTTTATTTATTTCTAGGACGCCATCTTTATTTTTCTTATAGAAAGGAAGTTTGTTTGCTTCTACGGCTTTCTCCACTCCAATATTAAATGATGTTTTAGGGCACTTAATCTCTACTATCGTGTCCTCACTTATTATGCCATCTGGCGTAGCGCCTAAATATGGCACATCCGGATCTATATACAATCCGCATGGACGAATCTCAACATTTTCTTGCTTGGACAGCTGTCCGAGGGCGATACTTTCACTGTCTTTCCCGTGTTTTATCGATTGCACATGGTCGATTGATCTTTTATATATAATATCTTTCAACAACAACAACTTTCAACAGGCATCATACATATACAAAATACCCTACCACCATGCTATGGTTTCCTCACGATGTATTAAAGGCAGATATAATAACGAGTTCTGTAAAGTATTTCACACCTTAGGTTAGATTAGCGCCATCTGTTAGATTTAGCAACAAACTTTATCAAAACCGAAAAAATTTCAACATAATAGTTTGTAATCGATTCGATAGATGGCACCACAAGTAGTAATGACTAACTATAACAGCTATGGATACGATTGTGTTTGAGAATGGTTATTATCTAGTCCGCATCCTCGGTATATATTGTTCTTTGGTCCGCATGCTTGACATAATTATGGAATGCTTGACTGTAATTAATTGGGATTGAGCTGCCGGTGAAAGAAACATCGTGAGGCAACCATAGCGTGGCGGTAGGGTTTTAGTACTCGGCTGGCTAGCCAAGCTGGTGGTAACCAAGTTGAAAATTTCCATTTCAGGCTAGGTGTGTTTACTATCAATCACATCGGCTCATAACATCAGGTGAAACACCAAGCTTGTCAAACCTAAAAAAAAGTCCCTGGACGAATCAGATTTCATTTTGTAATTTTTAAATTAGCGATTTGAACAAAGAATAAAAATTAACTAATGGGTGAAAATAAGAAACGCTAGAAAATTGAGTACAAAATATACAGTAAGACATCGCTTAAAATTTAAACAGCTGAGGGTTGATAACTTTTACGCGTTGCCGCCAACATGCCGAGTTGTTACTATGTCTGTCTCTTTTTAACACTAAAGAAGATCATAGATAGTTTCACTTTTATTCGCCGTATCGCAATTTATATAAACCGATTTACACTAAAATACATTTCATACCGACGCATTATCAAAACAAATTATAAAAAAAACATGACAGTCTCACAAAGGCTCATCCAATTTTCACTCTCATTACGGCATTTAGCCCCACTTTGTTATACGCTCAAATATTGCAACAAAAGAAAAAAAAAACTTGCTTTATGGAAAAAAGGGCGGGAACCATAGGCGGCGACTCAAAACACACCGCGGGTGGCAACGCACGTAATACTTATTCATCCAAACATTGATTTTGAAACAATTACTCTTTGCAATTCCCCTATTTTGGGGCTTATAAGGGCGATTTTTGTTTATTTTGGGGTAACAAAAGCTATTGAAAGCCAATGAGTCGTTATGCTACTGATGTTACGGTAGTGTGATTCGCTTCGTCGATTAGATGCTTAATTTTTTATGGTTTATTATTTAAGTATCTACTTATGTTCGTTTATTTTATATAGTTTTGATAGTCCTTTTGAGCAAAGATATCCTTCGTATTCGTGAGGTAACAAGGTTGTAGCTAAGGGTTGTAGGTTCAATCCAAAACACCATAGTAACTAGTCTCTAATGCGCTTAAGTTGGTACGATTTCCATACAAATCAATTTTTGCCATTTATGGACAAATGGAGCATAATTTTACAGTGAAATCACAGCTACTGGCATTTATTTTGTTCTTTATTTGCGGTAAATCACAATTACTTGAATAAAACAGTAGATTATTAGCATAAAATCAAAGTTATAAATGATTTATAAATTTATGATTTTTAAGTAAAACAGTAGATTATGCTAATAATATACTGTTTTACTCAAGCAATTGTGATTTACTGCAAATAAAAACCAAAATAAATGCAAGTAGCTGCGATTTCACTTTAAAATTATGCTCCATTTGTCCATAAATAGAAAAAATTGTTTGTATGGAAGTCGAACCATTTTATGTTTTTTAACATAAGTTTGGTTCGATGGTTGGTTAACATTTTCTTTTGTTTTTGGCATCGCACTTCGTGTGTTTCGCCAGTGTCATCTTTTCAGAACTTCAAATAATTGATGAAAATAGAGTAAACTAAGCTTAAGTCCCATAAAGTAAATCAAATTCAAGTCCGTTCATGCCCCAGTAAAGTACCTACAACTTTATTAGAAGTTTCAACGGAGTTTGAAAAGCAAGGAACGCGGTGTGTTTGACCACATACTGTCACAATCCCACACGTGATTTAGTGCTTTATAAATCAAACACCATACAAATACATCTAAACATTAAAAAAAAGCACAAATATAGGAAATTAACACGATGCAGCGACACGATTTTTCCGGGTTCTCGTCAAAATTCCTTCTTTTTTTTTCATCTTCACTCTTGACGTTTTCCCTCATTCCAAATCCAAAGTGTCAATTTCATATCTGCCAACCCCTTTTAGCTGAAACCACACACCGTACGTAGCAAAGAATAAATAGGTAAACACAGAGCACACCCCGAATTTTCCCTAATTTAAAAATAAATGAGACGCGTCAAATACTCCGCTAAGGGGAGTGGTTTTTATTATATTTGGCAGCTTACCGGAAAATGTATGGCGTCTTCGGAACCCCCACCTACTCACGATTTTATATCGTATACGGCGAGAGTGGAAACGGATTTATTTATTAAAGATAAATACGTTAATAAATGTCACTCAATTCCTTTCTGTTCCAGATTGCATCCGCGAATAATGAATTTTTAGCCGCGAATACAGGAACAAGAACATGGTTCCAATTTTTTCACCCGCGAATAAGGAACCCGTGAACTTTTACTGTACCTACACACAATTTTATTGACAACATTTCAAATTTTTAACATACTTTTTTATGGTCGTATAAGAAAATAGGTGCAAAAAGAAGATACTCATATTTTTTTTCAAAATTAGCATATTTTCATTTAAAATTTTGGCTTTAAAGTTCTGCTAGTTATTAGACAGATATATATTTATAACGCTATATTGTTCACACCATTTTTGTGGTGATTTATTGATACATTGATTGATTGTCTATTATAATTATTGAGTCCAAATCATAAAACTGTGTAAAAATTAAACCGTAACTTATCGCTAAAAAAACTGATAACATTTCCGAACGATGCTTGGGAACCTAAAAACCATTCATAGACAATCTATCCAGGCAGAAGTTGGTCCAATTAATCTAGGTCATAATAGGTACGAAATAATGCGGTTTTAGGTTGAAGATCAAGAAGCATTTGCTGGAGTTGCAGAAGTCAAGTAGATAGCAACCAGCCTGCCTTCAGTAGGTGCTTCTTGTTTCTTCAATCTTCATTCTATGTGTATATTTATTTTCTTTCTTTTTCTTTCCAGCATTATTTAGTATATGTTCACGCCAGCCCCTACTATTTTTACTATTTTTATATTCTTATAATTATTATTATTTCTGCACTCTAATTATTATTCATGTATGTACTAAAATATCCTAGTCTTCTTCTATAAGCAACTCTCTAGACTTTTTCTATATTTATAATTTATTTATTCTATTATATATTCGCGTATGTATTTATGTATTTTTTTATTCAGTCTCGTGCGTCCCAAAAGGTTAGTTCTGAAAACCAGCGCTGCTGAGAAATCGGCAGCAATAATGCTGAGAACTAACCTTTTTTGTCGCACTGGACACTACAGCGACAACTTTCCACTCATTATTATTGTTTATTTTTATTTTTCTAATCTTTTATTTGTAGTGTGTTTTTTGTTGTTGTAGTGTTGTGTGTGGCAAAATAAATGTTTTCTTTCTTTCTTTCTTTCTTTAAATAGAACAAGCCAGTTTACGGCCGTAAAGTGAACTGCCTAGAACTTTCCTGGTTTAATGTAAGTTCATAATACGCCCCCTGGACAACCTGCTAAGAAGTAAAAACCAGTTATTTTAGCAAAGTCTACTCCATACTATACTGTATATTCACATCCTATATGATACAATGATATCGCCCGTTGCACACCCAATCTCTAAGAAATCCGCTAAGTAGCTCCCACAACATATTTCTGCAACATTTGTCGGTTTGTTTGTTTCGTTATACTTGTTGATAGAAATCTGTGTGTTAATATATTTTTTCTTTTGCGAAAATATTTTTCCTCTTTAATTTAAGAAACACCTACATATTTACTTTTTAAGATTGCCAGTGTATTCAAATTTGTTGGTAAAATTAAATATCATAGGACAATCCACACAGCACCATCTGACCCCAAACTAAGCAAAGCTTGTGTTATGGAAGTCAGATAACTGATGGAATACTTAAATACTTTTTTTTTAAATACATACAGTACACCCAGACACAGAACAAACATTTGTTTATGCCACAAAGCGTTTGTCCTGGGTGGGAATCGAACCTACTCTTCAGCTCTGGGAGAAGACATACTACCAATGAACCAACAGGGCTGTCTAAATTAATTTACATGTCAATATAGTGTACCTACTTACATATACTAACACACATTATTATCATTCTATATAAAATTAATAAATTAAACATTAATAATAGTAGATAAAATATTTTTTAATCGATTTAAACATCAAACTAGCTGCGCCCCGCGGTGTTGTACCTGCAACATGTTTCCGGGATAAAAAGTGGGTCTCAGCTACCTCCATACCAAATTTCATCCAAATCCGTCCAGTAGTTTTTGCGTGAATAATTAACAAACATCCATCCACCCATCCAAACTTTCACATTTATAATATTAGTGGGGTTTTCTCTAGTGTCAGGGCGAAGTCCTAGGGCGCAGGCAGCGTCGCGGGGATGTGTGGGTGAACGGTAACATACAAATCCAATTTTGTAATAGACGTATTATTACTGCTATCATAATGTAATGCTCGCTTTGATCTTGAAAGCTTTCTTTTTATATTTAAATATGTTTGTGTGCTACGACTTTGTATTGCGTACGACTTTGCTTGATTTATATAAGCTATGTGCAGACAAGAAAACTATTAAAATAATATGAGTATGAGAGTAAGTAAATAAGTAGCCAAGCGTGCATCTTAGACCGCATCATCACTTAACATCAGGTGAAATGGTGGTCAAACGCAAGCCTTATCTGTACTATTATGAAGAGGAAATATTTGATTGTTTGTTTGTATTGAATAGGCTCCGAAACTACTGGACCGATTTCAAAAATTCTTCCACCGTTGGGAAGCTACACTATCTCCGGGTGACATAGGCTACTTTTTATCTCTGTATTCCCACGGGAACGGGAACTAAGCGGGTGAAACCGCACGGTATCCGCTAGTAATATTATGAAGAGGAAAGATTTGATTGTTTGTATTGAATAGGCTCCGAAACTACTGGACCGATTTAAAAAATTCTTTCACCGTTGGGAAGCTACACTATCTCCAGGTGACATAGGCTACTTTTTATCCCTGTATTTTCACGGGAACGGGAACTAAGCGGGTGAAACCGCGAGGCGTCCGCTAGTCTATACTATTATAAAGAGGAAAGATTTGATTGTTTGTCTGTATGGAATAGGCTCCAAAACTACTGGATCGATCTTAATAACTCTTTCATTATTAGAATGCTACATTATCCGTGATGGAAATAGGCTATATTTTATTTAAAAAACAATTAGGGATCCGTATGGAAAATTTAATAATGTAACACAAGCTGTGAAAAATTTGAAAAATCCCTTACTTAACATGCGCAGCGGAAACTATTGACAATAGAATAAAGTAACGTTTTGTAGAGCAAATTGACAGCTACAAGTAAGTACGCAGTATCAAATGTCATCTGATAAAGAGGAAAGATTAAAGTTTTTGTTTGTTGGTATTGAATAGGCGCCAAAACTACTGGATCGATAAATTTATACTGTTAATCGAGTTTTGTTTTCCCGTGCGAAGTCGGGGCCGCTAGTTTATTTAAAAAATAGTTTTCATATAATCTAAAAGATTTTGGTGTACTAAAAAAGGCCAGGTTACAAATACCAACCAACATCCATGTATGAAAACGGTAATAAACTTAGAAGAAAAGAAAAATGTGTACCAGGAACTTTAGCAAGTGGAAAGATATGAAATATTTCAACCCCTAATGGGAATACGGCGTGATTGTGTGTAAACATATATGTACCATCCCGTATCCACTAAGTTATCTAGCTCTACCCCTCATATTTACCATAATTCGTAAAGATCAAACGCGAAAATCATATTTCCTTTACAATGGTCGGATCTCTTTGCAAGAACTCGCGGTAAGAGATCCAATCAATTACTTACCGAAATATGCTCTAAAGAAAATGTCTTAAGGTGGTTCGATTTCCATACAAATCAATTTTTGCCATTTATGGACATACGGAGCATAATTTTACAGTGAAATCACAGCTACTGGCATTTATAATTTATGAATTAATGATTTATGAATTTATGATTTTTGAATAGATTAAGATTATGAGCTTGAGCTGCCGGTGAAGGAAAACATCGTCAGGAAACCATAGCATGGGTAGTGTACTTACTAGTACTTACTTGACTGACTAGCTACCACCCTCAAATTGAAAATCTGCTGCCAAGCATCTAACGATGTGTTCCGGCAGCCTCACTTAAGAACCATTTCAATTCCAGGCTGGGTGTGCTTTACCATCTTCGAAAACACCGTCACTTAACATCACGTGAGCTGAGGTCAAACACTTAAAGAAAAGCTTACTTGATGTTAAGTTTTTTATGTAAAAGTATTGAGTCGAATAAAACACTCTCCTGATGGTAAGAGATAATGTACATAATTTTGAGTAACAATACCAAGTCCGGGGCATCGCTGCTTTGGCGCTCATTACTTTGAGGCTCGATGGTTAGTCTCTACAGCCCAGTAATTTCACTAGCTGCATTATTATTCTGTCACCAAGCTTTAGTGTGCAAAAATTACTATTTTCCGGTTTGAAGGGTACCTACTTTCAGCTATTCAAGTATGTATTTACAAAAAAAAAGTATTTAAGTATTCTATCAGTTATCTGTCTTCCATAGCACAAGCTCTGCTTAGTTTGGGGTCAGATGGAGCTGTGTGTAATGTCCTGTGATATTTATTTATTTATTAAGTATTGAGACAAACCATGGAAAGTCTCAAAGTAATGAGCGCCAAAGCAGCG
The DNA here is from genome assembly GCA_905404145.2 of Biston betularia. Classification (NCBI taxonomy): domain Eukaryota; kingdom Metazoa; phylum Arthropoda; class Insecta; order Lepidoptera; family Geometridae; genus Biston; species Biston betularia. The sequence goes on from FR989885.1 coordinate 7,633,801, forward strand.
ATGCCTGGGACTTTGTTTTACTACTCAAAGTTCTGTGTATCGCTGCAATGGTCATGGACAGGCATCATCTCTTACCATCAGGAGAGCGTTTCGTTCGTATTATTACATATACATAAAAAAACTCACACCTAATCTTACCAATATATCCATACTTCAATAAAAGAAAGATAAAATAAATAATTCGTATGTATAAAAGGAATGATCCTCTTTTATTGGAGATTATCGACAGACAAAGTGATTCAAGTAACACTTCAATTCTTTATACTACTGGACAATGGCCAAAGTACTAAATTGTAACAATGCTAACCGACAAAGCTTTGTCAAATAAGGCTCAACATCCACTTCAAGGGCGAGGCGACGCGTGGACATAGATATATTTAAATAGACACAAAAAAAATACTGTAAAAAGTTCTGAGGCTGCGGCATATCGCAGAATTTTGGATGCTAGGTTAGCATGTCCTAGAAATGCAAGTAACAGTATACAAAATTTCAAATCAATCGGATCTGTATTTTGTCATAAATGATTGTGTTTACAAAACATTCTAATTTAACTTTAGTGTAAGTAGAAAAATTAAACGATATCAAGTTGCCAAAACAAATTGTTAAAAAAGTTTTTTTTTTTTTAATTTTGGATAGGTACAATTTAGCTATTAGTATTATTTTTTGGTATTTTTTATTTTATTTAGCTCAGCGTATTAGCAAGCTGAAGTGGCAATGGGCTGGACATATCTGTCGCAGAACCGACAACCGCTGGGGTAGACGTGTTCTAGAGTGCGTAGCGATGATAGCTCAGTGGTTAGCGCGGTAGGTTCGCATGCCGAAGGGCGTGGGTTCAAACCCCAACAATGAGCTTGAGCTGCCGGTGAAGGAAAACATCGTGAGGAAACCATAGCATGGTGGTAGGGTACTTTCTAGTACTCGGCTGGCTAGCTACCACCCTCAAGTTGAAAATCTGCCGCCAAGCATCTAACGGTGTGTACCGGCAGCCTCACTTGAGAGCCAGTTCCATTCCAGGCTAGGTGTGCTTTATCATCTTCGACCACACCTTCACTTAACATCAGGTGAGCTGTGGTCAAACAACAAGCCTGTCAACCATAAAAAAAAAAAAAAAGAGTGGAGACCGCGTATTGGCAAGCGTAGCGTAGGACGCCCTGAGACTCGATGGAGTGACGATATACGTAGGACAGCTGGCGGTGGATGTAAGCGAAAAGGCGAAGATCGGGCTGAGTGGCGTGTCTTGGGAGAGGCCTGTGTCCAGCAGTGGACTAATATAGGCTGATGATGATGATGATGATGATGAGGTACAATTTAAATCACATTTTTTTTAATACCCTTATCTATACAATTATGTCAAAAACAATATTTAAAAAGTTAAAACACATATTATGTCAATACAAGTAAAAAAAAAAAAAAATTAATTAAAAACTCGGTCCAATAGGTAAATTTTTTGTGAAAAAATATACCTAGTTAATCACAAATAACTAGGTAAATTTTTTCACAATACACCTATGCCGAAAGCTTCATCAAAACTGGTTACTTTTCATATTGGTTACTGGGTTCAAATCCCAACAATGAGCTTGAGCTGCCGGTGAAGGAAAACATCGTGAGGAAACCAAAGCATGGTGGTAGGGTACTTTAGTACTCGGCTGGCTAGCTACCACCCTCAAGCTGAAAATCTGCCGCCAAGCATCTAACGGTGTGTTCCGGCAGCCTCACTTGAGAGCCAGTTGCATTCCAGGCTAGGTGTGCTTTACCATCTTCGGCCACACCTTCACTTGACATCAGGTGAGCTGTGGTCAAACAACTAGCCTGTCAACCATTATAAAAAAAAAAAAAAAATTAATTCTTTATACTTCACCAGAATAAAACAACACTGAACATTACTAAAAAACGCTATGAAGTAAATTAAAGATTTTAGATTTTTTGTTTTGAAAACTCTCACAGTATTCATTTTAATCCAAAAATATTAGAAAGAAGTGAAAACAGAACGAGTAGTGTGCGTGCAAAAGAGATAGATGTCGCTCTACTAAGCCCTTAAGAAATAGCTTTGGAAGATAATCGACCCACTTTTTGCCCCCGTGCGGGTACAAACCCTTCAAAATTGAACTACTTAATCCCAAATTCTTAAGAATTACGCAACGACTTTGTATCGAGCCCTATTGTTGTTTATTTATCACAGAGAGCACTCACGTGTGATTTTAATACGATAAAGTACTTATAGTACTTGAGAGTGCTTATATTCTTTAGGGGATTTGGTATTTGCTTTAGTGACCGAATTGTAAGATTATGGTTTTGTAATAATAGGCTGAGTGGATAGCCCTAGTGTCAAAGTTAAAGTGCCGCTCGCAGTTGAAGGTTTTTTTTTATGGATGACAGGCTAGGTGTTTGATCTCAGCTTATCTGATGTTAAGTGAAGGTGTGGCCGAAGATGGTAAAGCACACCTAGCCTGGAATGGAACTGGTTCTCAAGTAAGGCTGCCGGAACACACCGTTAGGTGTTTGGCGGCAGATTTTCAACTTGAGGGTGGTAGCTAGCCAGCCGAGTACTAGAAAGTACCCTACCACCGTGCTACGGTTTCCTCACGATGTTTTCCTTCACCGGCAGCTCAAGCTCATTGTTGGGGTTTGAACCCACGCCGTTCGACATGTAGTCTACTGTTTTATACAAAAATCATAAATTCTTTAATAATTGATAAATTTGATTTTATGCCCAAGAATCTACTGTTTTATTCAAGCAATTGTGATTTAGCGCAAATAAAGACCAAAATAAACGCTAGTAGCTGTGATTTCACTGTAAAATTACGCTGCATAATTGTCCATAAATGGGGAAAAATTATTTGTATGGAAATCGAACCACCTTAAGAAAGTGTTTCGGGGATCTCTTTATTAATAAAATTATTATTAATTAATGATTACTTTTACAAATACCGATAGTCGATCAAGCATTAACTTGCAACCTAAACCTCATCACTCAAAGTGACAATGTGTCAATCTTTAATCCCAAAAAAAGTTAAGTAGCTCCTCTTTTCACTACCTATCACATTGTTTCCTAAATGTATTGTTAATTCCCGAGGTTCAGTAGTCACTCAAACAAACGTATTATGTTACCAAAATAATGGCACCGAAAGTGTTTCTGGCAACACCGATCGGCAGATAGCTGTTTCTGGATAAATGGAGTAGACATGGGGTGAACTATCGATAGATTTTTATGCAACAAAGATTTGGTATAAACGTTTACGGGAAGTAGTACACAGTTTGAAAGAAAAAAAGAAAAATATTTTATTTTGTAACAACAAACAACAGTTTTGTATCAAACAGTTACAAAATAAGAGCTCATCTCAGCAAAATACTGCTCATACGCGCTGGTCTTCCGGTGAGCCCCTAGGTGTAGTTGAAAATCAAAGTGTGTGTGTGTTTTGTGTGCGTGCGTGAGTATGTGTGAGTGTTTGAAGCAATAAAGGGTATCTTATTTTATCTAATCGATAGAAATAATACTTAAAAGTGTTATGTTGTGAGTAATTCTTGAAAAATTCTACGCTAGAACTTGTTTCTATAAAAAAAAAAAACAATATTGTCATATAATTATGAAACCATATAATCTATAAAAAAATTAATGCAGTAAATATAGGAAGCTACTATTTTCAAACATTGTTGTGTCGATAAAATACTATGCGTAGGTAATAGATACCTACTCGACAGCTTTTTGATGGAATAAAAAATTTACAAACTGACTGAAAAAGAAATGAAAATTTATTTTAAATTTCAGAATTTAACTAAAAAAAGCAATCAGTATAAAAACATACAATAACGAGCATATAACATTTTATACGTAAGAAGAGAGATTAATGTTCTACTTTCAAAAAGTATCGATATGCAATAAAATTACTATTGCAATTATAAAAACATCCCTAGCTATCGTTTAAGTAAATTAAAAAAGAAAATGTGATCATTGTGTGCGACATTCGGCCAGTGTTTTGTGCGTGTGCGATAGAGCGGCGCAATGTTTTCGAATTTCGAACGCGTAATAAAATAAAAGATATTCAAAATTTGAACCTCCTTTCGTCACGGACAGAAAGCAAACAGTGCGATGCCAAAAAAAAACTAGTTGTTTTTTTTATCGTCATTCATCAAAGAGGATTAAAGGAGAGAGGTGTCCTTTGCGTCACATTCTGGGAACATGTTTGCTTTGAGATACGATAATGATCTTTAGTCAGGCGTATCAGATAACGTGGTAAGAAAAAATTGTGTCAAAATTAAAAACTGGAATGCAAAAAAGCTAAAGCACGTTGTCAAAGTGAACAATAGCACAAAACAGAAATACATGAGTTTTGGCGGGAATGCGGAAAGAGTCGTGTCGCTCCGTTGTATTTTTTTCCAAAACTTGTGTTTTGTCGAGTGTTTATGCATAAAAATGGTGGTGTTTTATTCATAAAGTGCCGAATCACTAGCGCGAGTGTGGGAAAATGATATAATGTGGTGAAACATGACTTTTCGTGTTGCTTCCATAACTTCATCGAAGCTTTATAGTAAAGTCACCACTACTTTACTAAAGCATGACTGGACTTGACTGACACGGATTGTAGGTACTTAAGCAAGACTGGACTTTAGCTATATCTGTAACAACTTATTTAACCTTTGAAACTTGAAAAGACAAAACACTTGACACTGGCAAATGCTCAAAATGCGACGCCAAAACAAAAAAAAAAACAGAAATACATATTAATTTGTGATCCTTACTTTCCACTTCCTACTAATATTGTAAATGTGAAAGTTTGGATGGATGGATGTTTGTTACTCTTTCACGCAAAAACTACTGAACGAATTTGGATAAAATTTGTAATGGAGGTAGCTGACATATGCTATGGGTTCCTCGCCATGTTTTCCTTCACCGGCAGCTCAAGCTCATTGTTGGGCTTTGCACCCACGCCTTTCGGCATGCGAAACAACCGCGTTAACTACTCAGCTATCATCACAGCCCTGACATGACATGACAGCCCTGTTGGTTCATTGGTAGTATGTCTGCTCCAAGAACTCAAGGTAGTGGCTTCGATTCCCACCCAGGATAAACATTTTGTGGTATAAATAAAATGTGGTGTTCTATATATTTTATTATAAGTAGATAGATAGATAGATAGATATAACTCTTTATTGTGCACATCATAAATGGTAAAGAATACAGAGAACAAAAAACCTTATTAGCTAGTGCCACAAGTGGCGGCCTTATCGCTAACAGCAATCTCTTCCAGGCAACCAAGAAAAGAAAAATATGATAGAAAGCATAAGAAGCAGACGGGAGATGTAACACTAATAAGAAATAAAAATAAAATAAAAATTAAACATAATATAGTAAGTATATAAAAAATAATCATTTAATTAAAACGAAATATAAGTACCTATGTATTTACAAAAAAAAAAAATTTTTAAGTATTCTATCAGTCCTAATAGTACAAGCTATGTTTAGTGTGGGGCTAGATGGCGCTGTGTGTAATGTCCTACGGTTTTTTTTTTTTAATTATTTGGCTTAAAAAATTTATCATTGCCGCCCATAGTAAAGTATAAAATCCATTTTTTTTTGTACTTCTTATAGCGTAGCACGATCGTGCATTACGCCAGTTAAGTTATTAATCTGTTTAAATATTATTTGTGAACTACAAAGAACATGTTAACCCTCCGGTGTGCGCGGGGGAGCTCGCGCCCACGATTAGTGTTATGGTCTTAATTATCATAATGTCTTCTTAGGGTTAGGGTGGCGTGTTGTGACATTTCACGTCAGCAGGATGTGGATTTGTTACTTTGTGCCGACTGCGAAGAGGCGACGAAAAATGTGATATTGTAAATATCTTTTTCTATTCGTCCATTGAGAAACGTGCTAAGAGGCTCATAAGCAACGATTCGCTTGCTCAGAAAACATCGACGGAAAGTTGCTTGTCTGTCGGTTTTCTACCGGATACATTTTGGAGAGTGCGCTTCAGATCTGCATGACCTAATTCCACCTTGCCCATTCTACTATCGGACAGCCAGGAGCTTTAAAAAGCGTCACCGCTTCATGGTTGATGTTCCAAAAGCTCGAACTAAGCGGTTTGATTCCACCTTCTTCATACGTACCGCTAGATATTGGAATCAGCTGCCCGAGTGGGTGTTTCTCAATGAATATAGTCTGGGTATCTTCAAGTCGCGAGTGAATCGGTTTCTTCTAGGCGAGCGTGCTCTACCGTAGACCGCATCTTCGCTTAACATCAGGCGGGATGGCGGTCAAACGCAAGCCTATCTACTATAAAAAAAAATAAAAAAAATTAAGAATGTTAAATGTGATAAATAAGAAATTATATTTAAGAAAGAAAGAAAACATTCGACACACATAAAACTACAACAACAAAACACTACAAATAAATAACGACGATAAGCACAAAAATTCATCAAAATTGGACGAGTATTTTCGGTGCTACGGGATGACATACATACACACAAACATACATACATAAACTGCTAAAAACATAACCCATATATGGCTTTGCAGAATTCGTGTAAAAACAAATATCTTATTGTCAGTGAAACCTGTAAAATTGTAAATGATCCTTAAAATTTAGTAATCATTATAATGATTCTTTGTAGTTAAAAATCATGCGAAAGTTTCATCCCTCATAAATCTAGCCCTTGTTCAGCAGTGATGGCTAAATGATGGAACTAAAACTTTTGCTCACTTGTTTATTCATAAATACAGTTGTGGCTCCCCCAATGAATAGGTACGAGTTGGTCACACGGCACTCGAAACCCCTCGTTTGTAAGTGAACCCGTGCCAATAATTATACCAAAAATGTTAAAAGAATCGCTTTCATAACAACGTGTAGTGTTATTGAAGTGCGGACAATGTGTAACTAAGGTACCTACTTCGTTATTGTATGGGTTATTGTACAGTAGAACAATTTTATACAAATTTGAGTAGTTTATTGTGGAAACTGACGTGGTTTTGACAGATTTTGGTTTTACTTATGCGGGTTTCTCTCACGTTCGGTTACGGGTGCTCTCGGTTTTGGCGGAGTCAAAGCAGAGTACAACGCGCGCACGGCCTCGTCTTGCTTCAGACATACTCATCATCATTTCAGCCGTAGGACGCACACTGCTGGACATAGGCCTCCCCCATTGACTTCCATAAAGACCGGTTGGAAGCGGCTCGCATCCAGCGCGTTCCTGCGGTCTTTACTAGGAATATATTATATATTTTGTAGCAATGATAGCTCAGTGGTTAGCGCGGTAGGTTCGCATGCCGAAGGGCGTAGGTTCAAACCCTAACAATGAGTTTGAGCTGCCGGTAAAGGAAAACATCGTGAGGAAACTATAGCATGGTGGTAGGGTACTTTTTAGTAGGCCTACTCGGCTGGCTAGCAACCACCCTCAAGTTGAAAATCTGCCGCCAAGTATCTAACGGTGTGTTCCGGCAGCCTCACTTGAGAGCCAGTGCCATTGCAGGCTAGGTGTACTGTACTATCTTCGACCACACCGTCACTTAACATCAGATGAGCTGTAGTAAAAAACATCTAGCCTGTCAACCATAAAAAAAATAGCCATTGAAAATCTTCCAAGTAGAAAAAGTGTAACGAAAGTAATTAGGTATGCATAATTACCTACTGGTTATAAGCGGCTGGTTCTCGCTTCGGGGAATCTCAGAGCTGGCGCCCTACGTCAAAGGCGTCCTGGGAACCCTACCGCGCGGCAGCGATCTCGACGGCGTGTTCATTCTATAGTAGTATAGTTTATTTATAATCTTGTTTAGTCTAAAAGTACTTTTAATTTAAACAAGTGAATTTCAAATAAAGAATTTCTCTAGCGATCCAGCGAGGAAATGCCGCCAGTTTTATGGGTACGTTTGCGGCGGGCTCGACCGGTGGACCGAGTTTTTAATTAATTAATTTGTTTTTTTTTTTTTTACTTGTATTGACATAATATGTACTTTGACAGCCCCGTTGGCTCATTGATAGTATATCTGCCTTGAGAGCTGTAGGGCGTGGGTTCGATTCCCACTCAGGGCAAACATTTTGTGAATAAACAAATGTTTGCTCTGTGTCTGGGTGTTCTGTATGTATTATAAGTATGTATTTAGAAAAAAAAAGTATTTATGTATTCTACCAGTTATCTGACGTCCATCACACAAGCTCTGCTTAGTTTGGGGCCAGATGGCGCTGTGTGTATAGTCCTAGGATATTTATGAAAAAAAAAGAAGGAAAAGTCCATACTGCAGTAGCGAGGTATAAGCTCAGTAATAAAGTACGTTATTAAAGCAACGTATAACCGTAGCGTTCAGAAGTGAAGAGCTACGACTACACGCCGGAGTACCGTGCCGTACCAATGTGGCACGCGCGGCGAAATGCTCTTACCGTGTAGACTTCAGCACGGCTAGACAGGACAGAAATCCCACTAATATTATAAATGTGAAAGTTTGGATCGATGTTTGTTACTCTTTCACGCAAAAACTACAGAACGGATTTGATTGAGATTTGGTATGGAGGTGGCTGAGACACTTTTTCTTTTTTTTTTGTCCAGGGAAAATACTTTGTGTATACCACCGACCTGGGGCGGGCACGGTGGTTATGTGGGACTCTCCGTCCTAATGACGGCCTACCCACTAAAAACCCTGGAGTGTTCCACCTCGGCGCTTTATTTCGAGGCTGCGGGCACGCTTTCGCACTCTACCGCGGCCTCGACAGCGCTTGTCCTCTCGGACACTACCTCGGAGACCAGGCTCCCTTGCCACGAAGACGATGTGTCGGAACACCAGACACATCGTCATCCACCTCGTGGCTGAGACCCTGGATTAACACATAGGCTACTTTTTATCCCGAAAACATGTCGCGGGTAGCACCGCGGGGCGCAGCTAGTATTGTAAATGTGAAAGTTTGGATGTTTGTTACTATTTCACGCAAAGACTACAAAACGGATTTGAATGAAATTTGGTATGGAGGTGGCTGAGACCCTGGATTAACACAGGCTACTTTTTATCCCGAAAACATGTAGCGGATGAGACCGCGGGGCGCAGCAAGTGTTAAATATTTTGTTTTTCTTTGTGTCGGTGGCCTTCATCATGGATACAAAGCTGAGTACAATGCGCGCGTTGCCTCGTCCTGCTTCGCACTGCGGACCAGTGTTGGGTAAAATGGTGTTTATATGGAAAGAGACAAAGGTTGGGCCGTGTCAGGCCTGTCACTGTTTAAAAAAAGGTTATCAACATTAGCCGCGGGCTGGCTGGCTGGCTAATTAGGCGCTGATTTAAGCGTTTTAACATTAATTAAATGTTTGTAAAATTTCTCTATTTAAAAAAATAACAGTTAATTAATTTTAATAGATTAAAATTTTATCTAAACTTATTATTCCCGCTACAAATCTCGAATATTTTCTATTAACTCTTCTTAATTATTATCCAATAAAATATTTTTTTCGTACATTGAGTGTGAGTGGAAGTGGAACCATACAGATACAGATAGCGCTGTGCCCTCCGATTTTTAGGTAAAAACGGGACCCTATTAGTGAGACTTCGCTGTCCGTCCGTCCGTCCGTCTGCCACCAGGCTGTATCTCAAGAACGGTGATAGCTAGACAGTTGAAATTTTCATTGATGATGTATTTCTATTGCCGCTATAAGAACAAATACTAAAAAGAAAATAAAATAAATATTTAAGGGAGCTCCCATATAAAGTACAATAAGTATAGTAAAAGTAGTATAGTAGTATAAGTATAGTATGAGTGTCTTCAAATCAAGAGTAAACAGGTTCCTTCTAGGTAAGCGTGTTCCATCTTAGACCGCATCGTTGCTTCACATCAGGCAGGATGAGGTGTTCGGGTCCTAGATAGTTGGACTAAATGAAAGAATGAGTGGACTATAACTGACTGATTTATGTTATGTAGAAGAATAAATTAATTATATATGTGATGACTGGCGATGCGCGTGCGTTCGTGACGCTCGATTGACGAGGTGTCGTCGAAGCGGGCGCGCCCCGCGCGTCCCACGCGCCCCTCTCTCTTCTAATGTTGGCGAAGCGTCGGTGTGCCAACATGAGGTCAAGCGCGAGCCTATTCTATATGAAAAAAAAAAATACAACAAACGTGATTTTCCCTGTTTTTATAGATAATAGTATAGAACCCTTCGTGCGCGAGTCCGGCCCGTTTTTATTATTAATTATTATCGTGCCGCTCTAATCCTTCTTATGCCTCGTGGTCACGTGAGGTCCGTGTCGCGCGGCGCGGGCGGCGGCGCGGGGCATACGCCATCGTTTTATTTAATTAAACGCGTAATGGGCGACGCGTGCCCCCACTCGCAACGCAGGGTTAACGATATGGGGCCGTGTTATGTTGTCTCAATTTGTGGGAGATATGGTGATTTGATTAGTGGCGGAAATGTTTGTTTTAAGGACGAAAAGCTAGCTCATATAATATGTATATACTGTACAGCATGACTGGTGAGACACCTACGATACCGAAGGAGAGTACTTGGTACTCGATTCTCGTTATAATTATGCAATAAAATAAGGTACTTAATTTTTTGCCTCAATTTCCTTATAAATAAAAGAAGTGTGGATACACTCCCGATAACGATGTTTTCATCACGCGACTAATACGTGCTTGTTCCCCGTCGTCGTCCTCACAAAGTCAAGCTTATGCGTCCGCGCGGAGTCCATACTTTACGTAATTAATTACATAACTAACGGTTAAGTTTACCTCGTAGTCAGTTAATATTTATTTTTCATGTTATTTTTTTTCTACTTATATGATCGCCAAATATCACGTCCTCGAGTATCGAAGGTGTCTCACCAGTCATACTGTATACATATACTAACTAGGAATCTCAGCGGGTATTCATTGTTGGAAGATATTTTCACTTGGTGATAAATATAATAAATGTATGTAAAGTAAATATTTTTTGTGCATTCGGCAGTTTTGTTTACTGTTTTTTTTGTTTTTTTTTTGTCACATTATATGTACCTATGTAAATGTTTGTTAAAGGGATGAGCCCGAATCCCACCACGCAAGTCACCCTAGTGTGGGATCACATATAGTTTTAGAAAAATATTCAACGGGGCGACACGACTCTTTCCGCGTTCCCGTCAAAACTCCTTAGATTTTACAGAATTACGATTAATTTTATCGGAAACAAAGAAAGTAAAACAAAAATGTGTCAAAACCATGTCAGTTTCCAAAGTACAAGCCTAGCCTATTTATTTAAAAAAACAATGAAATGGTTTGTAACTACCTCATCCAATACTTGAGTTTTGGCGGGAACGCGGGAAGAGTCGTGTCGCTCCGTTGTATTTTTTTCCAAAAGTAGTGTCTTGTCGAGTGTTTATGCATAAAAATGGTGGTGTTTTATTCATAAAGTGCCGAATTACAAGCGCGAGCGTGGGAAAATGATATAATGTGGTGAAACATTACTTTTCGTGTTGCTTGGAAAACTCCTTCGAAGCTTTGTAGTAAAGTCGCCACTAGTTTACTAAAGCATGACTGGACTTGACTGACACGGACTGGACTTGACTAAGACTGGACTTCGACCATAACTATAGCTAAGATACAGCAGAAATAACACTTAAGACAAGGCAGTATGGCTTTACAGCTTTAGCATGACCGATGGGGCAAATTAATTAAAAAAAAATCATCCAATACTTTGTAAAGAAATAAAATCTGTACAAATATTAAATACATTTTCTCAGATAACTCTTCGTAAGTCGATCTATCACGTGAAGAATTCGACACGTTCCAAATACCATCAAAATGGGGCATTCAAATAACCACACACTCGCCCCAACTTATATAAAAAACGTGAAAAAACATGAAACTAAAATTTTCATTAGGATTATTTCAATTTTGTTGTGGAAATCAGTAGTGGCTCCATCATTCAGAGCTACAGTTAAATTGGTTGTGTTTGTAAATATCTACAGAATACACGGGAATTCCATCACGACTGGCTGTCATCACGTGAAAATACGGATAACGGTTTTTATTTTTACAAACAAAAGAGTTTTTATATGAAACTAGCTGTTACCCGCGACTTCGTCCAAGTGGAAATTATCAAAAAAAAATATCTGAAATTTTCCAAATTTCTACGCATTTTCTTAATTTTTCTAACCGTAAAAAGCTTCTACAAAGTATTAGAAAACTTATTGAAAAAAGATAAACAAAATCGTTAATAAAATTCATATATCCTCAAAAGATAGATAGATAGATATAACTCTTTATTGTGCACACCTTAAATAGAAAAAAGTACAGAGAACAAAATAACCCTCAAGCTAAATCTCAACCCTCAACCTAAAGCTTAAGGCCCTCAAGGGTTTGAGGATATAGGTAAGTACCCACACGGCAATTAGTTACTAGAATTTATTTTTAACTGTTTAGTTCATTGTCCATGGCAAAAGCTTCATCATCATCATTTCAGCCGTAGAACGTACACTGGTGGACATAGGCCTCCCCCATTGACTTCCATAAAGACCGGTTGGAAGCGGCCCGCATCCAGCGCGTTCCTGCTGGTAAAAGCTTGTTTAAAAAAAAAAATATTTACTTTTAATTTATTTTTAACTTTTTAGTTTATTATCTACTAGCTGCACCCCGCGGTGTTACCCGCTACATGTTTTCGGGATAAAAATTAGCCTAAGTGTTAGTGTGTTCCAGGGTGTCAGCTACCTCCATACCAAATTTCATCCAAGTCCGTTCAGTAAATTTTGCGTGAAAAAGTAACAAACATCCCTCCATCCAAACTTTCACATTTATAATGTTTGTGGGATGGTAAAAGCTTGCTTTTTTAAAATCATTTTTTACTTTTGATTTATTTTTAACTTGTTAGTAAACGAATCAGTCGAGCCCAAACTCGGTGGGATTATATTGTTTGATCACAGAGATGCCATGGTCACCTTTCAGCTTCATCATCAGACCCTGGATATCACCTAGGCGTCACCTAGGCCTAGTGCTCGAGACGAATCAATCTAGCCCAAACTCGATCACTTTATATTGTTTAGTTCAGAAGTATCTATTGCCATCTCCCGTCTCCATCATCAGACCAGCTCCATGGTACCAAATCATTGTATTGTCACCGAAGATACACAAGTACAGGTGGCAAGTGGTCACTGCAGAGAGAGGAGGCCTTTTAGACTTGTGATTATTTTAAATAGATTTTTGTTATATTATATTTTTAAAGTTTATGTCAAATTAGTTCTAGATTTTAAGTAAGATTAGGTTTTTAATTAATAAGTAATAAGTTAAGTCCTCATCACTGTTGTAACTGGAACGAAGGTTAAGCGGAAATAATCTGTATACTTTGAATATATGTACATATGTAGGTACACTAAATTTGAGTCTAAGCGGACATCGGGAAGGGGGTCTAATTTAGCCAACAAGATTTGTTTACAGACCAACAACGAGACAGTTAAAAGTAAAATAAATTTTAAATTGAAATCTCACTATACTTATAGGCAAAGTCAAGCCATTTAGAAATCTAGACTGTTCGCTGTTAGTTTTAACGCAACGTAATTGGACTTAACTTTTTAAAACTGTTGGTAAGTACCAAGTTTCCAACCACGCGCTTAAAACCAAGTACGCGAAACTTATGGTTTGTAAAAGAAAATATTGAACGATTAGACATTGTTCTATAATTTCATATTTAAACCCCAACAAGGAGCTTGAGCTGCCGGTGAAGGAAAACATCGCGAGGAAACCATAGCATGGTGGTAGGGTAATACTTTCTAGTATTAGTAGTTTCATGGCCGACGTTCCAAAAACTCGAACGAAAAGATTTCAATCTTCGTTCATTGTGCGGACTACTGAACAGTGGAATGCGCTGCCTGAGTGGGTGTTCCCCGGTGGATATAATCTGGGTGTCTTCAAGTCGAGAGTGAATCGGTATTTTCTAGGCAAGCGTGCTCTATCTTAGACCGCATCATCAATTAACATCAAGTGAGATGGCGGTCAAACGTAAGCCTATTTGTTATAAAAAAAGCACTCGGCTGGCTAGCTACCACCCTCAAGTTGAAAATCTGCCGCCAAGCATCTAACGGTGTGTTCCGGCAGTCTCACTTGAAAGAAAGTTCCATTCCAGGCTAGGTGTATATACCATATTCGACCACATCATCAGGTGAGCGATGGTCAAACAACTAGCCTGTCAATTATAAACAAAAGCCTTTACATAATCAAAGAGTTTCATTTAGATTTTCCTTCAAAAAGTAACAGTCAAACTATCAAATCCATAAATCATAGTCTAGGTATATCATTTTTACCTTTTTAAATGGGAGTAACATTATTATTAGTAAAGCAGAAACAAAGCTAAATTAGATATAGCTAATAATTATATAATTAATTATTTATTAACATACGTATATTTTCATATAAAAACCACCCAATTAGTTCGTTAAAAATCGCAAGTGACTTTATAATACAACAGAACTCTTTCGTGAATATTCCGTTTCACATCCTGGCTGAATACATCCCATCCTTAGCCTCCGGCTAGAAGCGGGAAGGCAGCTAATTATTTCCCGCTCTTTCCGCGTTTCCCGCCTTTCGTTTCCGAGCGCCCGATCGACGCGGTTCCGAGACTTCCCCGCATTTGAATTTCGAATTGGATTAGCCAGCTTTTGAATTTCTTGGAAAGAATTTCTGTTTCGAAGTATACTAGTTGAATATTCTCGAGTTCTTTTTATAAAAATTTAGAACGCTATTTAAATTTTTGTCACAGATTATTATTGGCAAAAACTTCAGAGCGGACAAGGTTTTTTATTACTAAGCGGTTATGTTGTAACCGGCTGTTTTAAATTAGTTTTTAAACCAATAAAAAAAATATATATTAGATCTGTATTTTTATACGTGGCTGCGTGCAGTGAAATCACAGCTACTAGCATTTATTTTCTGGTAGCTAGCCAGCCGAGTACTAGAAAGTACCCTACCACCATGCTATGGTTTCCTCACGATGTTTTCCTTCACCGGCAGCTCAAGCTCATTGTTGGGGTTTGAACCCACGCCCTTCGGCATGCTAACCTACCCCGCTAACCACTGAGTTATCATCGCTACTACATCGTATCAAAAAACGTACAATGCATAAATTGTACATGTATCTATTAACGTACGCACGTATATGTTTTATTTTTTAATAGTTGTCTTTTAGTGTCTATTTATTAGGCCATCAACAGCCTTTTGTTGTAGTCCACTGCTGGACACAGGCCTCTCCCAAGACACGCCACTCAGCCCGATCTTCGGCTTTTCGCTTCCATCCACCGCCAGCTGTCCTACGTATATCGTCACTCCATCAAGTATCAGGCCGTCCTACTCTACGTTTGCCAATTCATTGGGTAAACTTACGCAATTCATTTGGAATAAAGAAGTAATCTGAACTGCCGCCAAAATTTTGTATAGAAATATATTATTTAAAAATTACCTTAATTTAAGTATCAACGTATGTCTTTGAAGTTGTATGAAAGTCAGCTTTAAACTTTATTACAGTTCTACACACACATGCAATGCACAGCAGTGTGTGTAAGTAATTAGCAAGTCTCTCTCTCTCGACAAGTTTATTTATTTCGCGGACTCGCCTTCATTTAAGAGATTTTCGTAGATACTGCAGTGACGTGGTTTTGATACTTTACCTACAGCTAAATGGATCTTCGCAGTAATAAAAAGAAAGAGCAACTAGTAACGCCGCGCCGTCGCATCGGCTCGTCAAGTCGGGGACGTCGGTATACATTCTGGGGCCCGCGGTCTACAACCGCGTACCCGCTTCCATTCGGGATGCACCTTCCATCGCGTGCGCGCAGAAGCAAACTAAGATCTTGGCTTCAAGAGACCTCGTTTTATGACTTTGACGATTATTTTAAAATAAGAGATCATTGAATTACTAGTAAGTAATTGTAATATTTTTGTTTTTATTGACATAATTATTTTATATGTGACATATCATTTTAATGAAATTTTCATTGTATTAAGATAAATATGTTATGATTTTGATATTTTTAAATATGAATGGAATAATGATCTGTAACTTTGGTGTTATTAATAAAAGATTTTTATTTGTATTTGTATATCTCGAAGTATTTGTACAGGGTTCATATTTGCCTGTGTACCATATTCATCATATTCGTAATATAGTTTCCTTAAAGGAGCCCAAAAGCCAACCGAAGCCCGCCTGACCATGTTGAAAAAACTTTTTTACCAGTTGAAGTTGCTAGGAAACTGTTACAAAGTTGGTACCCCAAAACTTCCGAGCAACTTCCAGCAGGTACCGACCTCCCATGACCCACGTGGAAGTCGTTAAATCGACTCCGGAACCAAGTGGGCCGCTGCAGGATCGATATGGCCAAGTGGGGATACTCGGACGCCGAAACGGCACAGTGCAACTGTAGGACTCCTGCACAAACCATGCAGCACCTTCTCTCGTGCCCTCGCTGTCCAGATTCCTGCACCATGGAAGACCTCCAAGAAGCCACCGCCCGCGGTGTTGCTGTGGATAAATACTGGGAGAAAACCATCTAATAAAAAAAAAATTAAAACATTGACTCGACGAAGAAAAGGAATCATATTCATTCATCAAGTGTGGTGGTAGATTTCTTTAGCAGGAAGTTTTTTTTATCTTGTGTAAACATCACTGTGTTCCAGTTTGAAGGGTACTGAAGTGACATTACAGAGCTGTTGTTTTTTTTTTTTTTAATAATTTGCCCTTTCGGGCAGGCTAAAGCTATAAAGCCATACTGCCTTGTCTTAAGTGTTATTTCTGCTGTATCTTAGCTATTTTTCGTCAAAGTCGTCTTAGTCAAGCCCAGTTCGTGTCAGTTAATTCCAGTCATGCTTTAGTAAAGTAGTGGTGACTTTACTATAAAGCTTCGATGAAGATTTGGCAGCAACACGAAAACTCATGTTTCACCACATTATATCATTTTCCCACACTCGCGCTTGTAATTCGGCACTTTATGAATAAAACACCACCATTTTTATGCATAAACACTCGACAAAACACTAGTTTTGGAAAAAAATACAACGGAGTGACACAACTCTTCCCGCGTTCCCGCCAAAAACTCCCAGAGCTGTTGAGACTAACCATCGGTTCAAGAGGAAGGTTTGTATTTATCTATACTATTATAAACAAATAACCAATCAAATCTTTCCTAGATTTGATATACTACCGCCGAGTACTAGAGATTATGCTACCACCATACTATGGTTTCAATAGACATTTTCGTTTACCAGTTGTTCAAACTCATTGTTGGGATTTGAACCACCCTCGACTTGTGTTTCAGCCGAACTAACTACTGAGCTATTACAGCTACAAAAGGTGAGATAGGATCAAATAGTATAATAATAGTATCTAGTCAGTTACTTAGATTATTCTAGGGCTACATTTTTTTTTTATGGAATAGTATTGAACCGAACCAGACGCTCTCCTGATGGTAAATAACGCCTGCCCATGACCATTGCAGCGATACACAGTACTTTGTGTAGTAAAACAAAGTTCAAAGCATTGCTGCTTTGGCGCTCATTACTTTGAGACTTTCGATGGTAGGTACACGTATAATGTTAGAGTATTTTATAATTAAGTGGTCAAGTATCAAGATCTGTTGGTCGTGGTCTAAGAGTTTATTCATGCTCTCCAGAAAATATCTCAAAGGTGTAGCCAAGTTACAATATGCGGTATCTTCGAGTTTAAAAGCGGTTCATTTTGTTTTGCTTTATTAACGGCACCATAGCGGAAAACTAGCTGTCTTTTTTTGTTGGTTACAATAAAGTATAGAGAGTTTTGGCGGGATCGTAGAAAAAATATACCGATACATTGTATTATTTGTCAAAAGTTATGTGTTTATGTAAAAATATGTAGTGTTTTAATCATTAAGTGTTATAGGTATGAGTAGGTAGTATAGTACAAGCGGTCTTGACTGTGACTTACTTTGCGTGTCTTAGACTCGGACTTAATTTTACTTAAATAAATAAATACCGCAAGACATTTACACACAGCGCCATCTGACCCCAAACTAAGCAAAGCTTGTTTGGAAATCACATAACTGATAGAATACTTAGATACTTTTTTTTTGTAAATACATACAGAACACCCAGACACAGAACATACATTTGTTATAGCACAAAATGTTTATCCTAGGTGGGAATCGAACCCACGCCCTTCAGCTATTAGAGCAGACATACTACCAATGAACCAACAGGGCTGTCAACAACAACTTAATTTTTCATCGAACTCATAGGTCGATATTCGACACTGGTAAATTCACATAGGGCAATAGAAAAACCTACGTTGCAGGCATATACATCTATCTATCTATACCTATCAAATTTTTCCTCTTTATAATATATATTATAAAGAGGAAAAATTTGATTGTTTGTATTGAATAGGCTCCGAAACTACTGGACCGATTTCAAAAATTCTTTCACTGTTGGGAAGCTACACTTTCTCTGGGCGACATAGGCTACTTTTTATTCCTGTATTCCCACGGAAACGGGAACGACGCGGGAGAAACTTACAAATAAAAAATAGTTACAAATTAAAATCTAAGCTCTGATTTTTTTCATTTAAGCCTGCCCGATGGGGGTTTTTAAAAAAAGCTTGTCAGTTCTGTTGTCAAATTTAATGAAATGTGTCAAATGTTTTGTATACTTTTTTGTTTCGTATGGCAAAGGCATATTCTACATATTTAGCCGTACTCATGACGTCATAAGTATAAAAAGTTTGAAAACGTATTAGAATTAAACTACCGCATAGAAAGCCAAAATATTCAAATTAGTTTCTTAAAATAAAGTTTACTATCAGTAAAAAATATAAAATAAATACAAAAAAAAACTTTACATACCGAATTCGATTAGCACGTTCAAATACAAATACAAATACAAATACAAATCATTTATTAATAACACCAAAGTTACAGGTCATATTTCCATTCAGTTCGTGCATTGTGCCAGTTCTCAACTATTAAAAAAATAAATTGGCGTCAAAGTTTTATCGCAAACCATTTTTTTCTTTGTATGATTTTTTTTTCTTCGGTTTTGGCTTCGCCTTTTGAGCATTTGCCAGTGCCAAGTGTTTCATATTTTCAAGTTTCATAATAAGTTGCCTCGTAGCTATAGATTTTTTATCTTTCTTCTTGGCATCGCACATCTGTAAAAGTAATGAGACGAACTATGCGCTCTCTTGATGGTAAGAGATAACGCATGTCCATGACCATTGCAGCAATACACAGAACTTTGATCTTCGCTGCTTTGGCGCTCATTACTTTGAGACTTTCGATGGTTAGTCTCAACAGCCCAGTAATTTCGCTAGCTGCAGTACCCTTCAAACCGGAACACAGTAATGTTTACACACTACTGCTTGGCGACAGAATATCTGGTACTGCGGTGGTACCTACCTAGACGACTTCCTGCTAAGGAAATCTACCACCAAGTGATTATTACACCAAGACCACCTTATTAATATACAACCTTTTTTTCTAAGATTGGTAGTAAAGAGTTTTGTTTCGAAGTGTCTCCGAGCAGCGAGTACTACCTACGTAAGCAAAGAGCCGCTAAGATGTCGTCGCCGTGATTCGGGCGTTGCTTAACATTTAAATGTTGAATCATACTTGGTATCACCCGCAGGGGCCGCGATGACACTATGTGGATAAGACTTATTTATTTTATATTTTTGGCATTACACTTTGTGCATTTTGCCAGTGTTAACTATTTCGATAATCACAAAACTTTACCAAACACCTAACGGTGTGTTCCGCCAGCCTCACTTGAGAGCCAGTTCCATTCCAGGCTAGAGTTGCTTTACCATTTTCGACCACACCTTTACTTAACATCAGATGAGCTGTGGTACCTAGCCTGTCAACCATTAAAAAAAACTTGTGAAATAAGTCTGAAGACTTAAAATCAGTTACGTTTAAGTCCAATCATGTTTTAGTAAGATTGTTGCAACTTTACTAGATGTTTTGACAGAGTTTTTGAAGCAACTATGCCATGTTACCCATATATATTTGACAGCCCTGTTGGTTCATTGGTAGTGTGTCTGCTTCGAGAGCTGAAGGGCGTGGGTTCGATTCCCACTCAGGACTAACATTTGTGTGACTAACATCGATGTTTGTTCTGTGTCTGGGTGTACTGTATGTATTATAAGTATGTATTTACAACAAAAAAAAAGTATTTAAGTATTCTATCAGTTATCTGTCTTCCATAGCACAAGCTCTGCTTAGTTTGGGGTCAGATGGCGCTGTGTGTAATGTCCTGCGATATTTATTTATTATTTATTTATTTATATGTAGGTAGGAGGAGTAAAATGAGTATATTTCTCATATAAGTAGAAACTCACTTGGTGGTAGATCTACTTAGCAGGAGGTCATCTAGGTAGGTACCACCACATTACCAGATATTCTGCCGCCAAGCAGTAGTGTGTAAACATTACTGTGTTCCGGTTTGAAGGGTACTGCAGCTAGCGAAATTACTGGGCTGTTGAGACTAACTCTATCAAAAGTCTCAAAGTAATGAGCGCCAAAGCAGTGATGCCCTGGACTTTGTTTTGTTACTCAGAGTTCTGTGTATCACTGCAATGGTCATGGACAAGCGTTATCTCTTACTATCAGGAGAGCGTCTCGTTCGTCTCATTATTTTTCACATATATAAAAAAAAAAGAAAAACTACTTATATGAGATATGTACTCATTTGCATATACATTGCATATCCATATGGTGGATATTATGGCTATGGCTTTCTCTCGATGTTTTCTTTTACCAGCAACTCAAGCGCGTTGCTGAGATTTGTACCCACGCCATTCGCTGTGCAGTTTGACCGCGCTACTAACTATGATCACAACAAGATATTCTTTTTGCTGTGTTGCTGTTGCTGTGATTTCACTGTAAAATTATGCTCCATTTGTTCATAAATGGAAAAAAAAACATTTGTATGGAAATCGAACCACCTTAATAAGGATTCCTCAAATATAACGTTCAAGTTTTACTTGGTTTAGTTCTTTAGTTTTACTTGGTGGTAGATCTCCTTAGCAGGAGGTCGTCTAGGTAGGTACCACCGCAATACCAGTTATTCTGCCGCTAAGCAGTAGTGTGTAAGCATTACTGTGTTCCGGTTTGAAGGGTACTGCAGCTAGCGAAATTACTGGGCTGTTGAGACTAACTCTATCAAAAGTCTCAAAGTAATGAGCGCCAAAGCAGTGATGCCCTGGACTTTGTTTTGTTACTAAAAGTTCTATGTATCGCTGCAATGGTCATGGACAGACGTTATCTCTTACCATCAGGAGAGCGTCTCGTTCGTCTCATTACTTTTTTCATAAAAAAAAAAGCGTATCCACGTTAGTCTGCCCTTGCCCGACCACCCCAAAAGTGTCGTCAAGAAAGTAAACACAAGTAAACTCGTAGCAAGGAGCCGCTAATCAGCCGGAGTGTAATCACTCTAATCACGATTAATGCGGCCCCAATGTCCGAGGGTTGGTTTAAATTACGAATAAATTTGAATTTGGAATCTTAACGTTTGGATTTAGAATCTTATCGTTTGTCTTTGGAGTTTTCAGATCATAGGGTCTAAACAAAGTGACGTTTGATTAGCGACGTGAGATACCAATAGGCTGTGTCAATCACGAACTGTTTTGGCTTTTCAGTTAGCGTTATCGCTTATCGAATGTTATTTTGTTTTTTTGTACTCGAAAAAATAGGTAAATAATTGTATATACGCTCTGTCGGTTTTTTTTTCTTTCTTCTTGGCATCGCACTCTGTGCATTCTGCGCTCTGTCGGTTAATTTTATTCATTCATCTCTATTTTTTTTAATTCACATTTAAAATAAGTTTTTCCTCTATTTTAGGAGGTAGTATGTAGATACACAAACTCTTTGCTATGTTGCAATTTTTATTTATTTATTTTATTTAAGTATTAAAAAGAATTATGTAGATATCCGAATCTCTAAGGTGCTTACTTAGTTATAATATAACTTTGAATCTCGTGTGCACTTAGGGTTATTATCTTGAGGTTTATTTGAGGCGAAATCATTTATATTCACACCTACTGAACAGCTAATTATTTTGCACAAGTTCAGATTTTTACACAAAATAAAAATAGTTGTTCTACTTATGCCTAGGGATAGGCTGACTCTACTTTTAAACAAGCTTAATTAAGAATACTAAAAAAAACATACAAATGTTGTTATTTCCAAATAGTTTATAGCCTGTACCACTGGAAATGATGTAAGGATTCTAACGATACCCCATACATTCAAATATGTTGAGGCGTTTAAAAGTTATGCTGGAATAAAGAAACTTACATAGGTACATAATCACCAACATATTCATGAACCCCAAAAATATTACACTTTTGTTTTTTTGGCAGTTGTGTAAAAATAAACAAATAAATGAAACACGGCACCCTTACTGACGTTTGAAGGTAAAAAATAGGACGACAAAAACAACGCGGATGATTTCCACAAATCCAGCTAGATAGTCTCACGAAAATATAACAAAATCTCCCGGATTACCAGAAAACAACGATCCGATTTCATCTAGGTAAATACTTGCGAAGCCAAATACTGAAAACGAAAAAGGGCCTTGTCACAAAATGGCGCGCTATTACCTCGGCTAATAAAAATTCAGCGCGCGAAAATCCCCGCGTCGTGATTGGCTGGCGCGCCCTCGATCCGCGTTCTCATTGGCCGGTATGTTTATTTCATTTTCAAATTAACTTTCGCTGTCACCGCGTTTCCCAGTTAGCTCTGAATTTATTTATTTCATTTCCCAGTTTTATTACACGTTGCTTGTGATGTGTAAATGGATTCTGTGCGAGGAATAATTTTAGGAGCGTTTTTCCATTACGCGTTGTATTGTTTTGGTATTGTGCGGATTTTTTAGAACTTTTATTTTTTTAGGTGAGCGTCGTAGAATTTTTTTTCCCTTGAAATTAAAAGTGAGTAGGTATTTAAGTATCCATTCTGTTTGCCTACTTAGAATACTCTATTATCTTGACACATCCCTTGTTTATGGGGAGTTCAATTTTGAAATGAAATTGTCTATGATAATATTTTTTTAAACACGATTTTGGCAACTTAACTTAGTTTATGTTTTTTTTTTCAAATGTGTTTATAAATACCTTAGATTTCACACTTTAGGTCTAATTTACAGATTCTTAGTACAAATGTGATTAATTAACATTATGTGATAATAAACCAGCGATCGTACACTTTAGGAATGACAATTTTTTGTTTTTTCTCATATAGGTACATTTTTGGCAAAACGCGTTTCACGCATTTAGCCAAATGCATTAAATATTTATCATAAGTCATGACATTAATTTCTGGAGAGGAGTTTAGAATACCACACGTACAGTTTGCGTCAGATATTATGCCCGCTCGAAATAAAAAAAATGATTATTTGTTAGTTAGTTAGTTTGGTTTTACAACCATTTGCAATTTATGAGCCTTTATTTGTATATATCCATTTCTTCATCATAATTAGATTTCCATATCTAAGGATTTTCAAGCAGGAGAAATACTGCAATCCGCATTTCTTGTTCTCGTTTTTCCGCTTAAAACGCGGAAATACTCCAAAATATATATATTTATGATTGATAAGCTAGGTATTTGACCACAGCTCACCTAATGTTAAGTGACGGTGTGGTCTAAGATGGTAAAGCGCACTTAGCTTGGAATGGAACTGGGTCTCAAGTGAAGCTGCCGGAATACATCTCTTTTTTTAATTTATTTTTTATTTATTTAATATACAAAACAAATTACAATCAAACAAAAACTAAACTAGAGGATTGCTGGATCTGACCGGGATTGCAATTCAAACCATGTGTGCAATATTGGTTTAGCGTTTACAAGCTTTTAAGTACGGCAGATTTTTAACTTAAAAGGTGGTAGCTAGCCAGCCGAATACTGGAACATACCCTAACACCACGCTATGGGTTCTTTCACGGGCAGCTCAAGCTCATTGTTGGACTTTGAACCTTAATTTATAATACAAGTAGTCAGAAGAAAACCTCCGTCTTAGGAAGTCTGGTAAAAATTGGCCCACGTCTCTCCTTCCATTAGTGCACAATTTATGGAGCGAGAGTAAAATTTGTCTCGAACTGTACGTTATTACCTAGTGGGTAAGCCCTCTTTAAATATATTGCAGTAATAAAACTATTTATTTCGACGATTTCTGTGCAGAGTTTTTACACTGTTTGGGGATGAAAATGTTAAGACATTCGTGATTGGAAAAACTCTGTTATTGTTTTTGACTGAATATTTAATTGTAATGCATGCCGTCTTCGCACATAATTGCTGTGATACTTATTTCGATATTTGTAATTTAGTAATTAAATTTTTCATGTATTGGACTGTGTTGGCGGACTTTATTAATAAAAGAGTAAACTGTATCAGATACTGGGATAGATAATATTTACACAAATACAAATATTTATTGAATGACTTGTAAGTAATTATGATTTTTTTGTCATGTCATTTTAATATATTGACAAGATTTTTTTGGTGTTGACATATTTTTATATTGACAGTATTTTTACATTGACATGTTTGGATATTATTTGGATGGAATTAAATAAGTACTTGGGGCAGAATATTACTGCGGCGGTACCAACTTTGACGACATCCTGGTAAGTAGATTTGCCATCAACTACAATACAATATCTCGCAAATATACTAATACCTCAGTTATTAAATATGCTAGATATATTTACCGCAAACCTCATTCCACGTAATTCGCGCTAAACAAGCCAAGTGCGAAATTGTGCCGTCTCCCGGAAAATGTGAAATTTGGACCCAAACCACATAGATTGGGTTTTAGCATTTCCTGTAGCGATATCTTTTGGTAAATATAAGTGGTAGGTAAATAATTACCTTTGCTACCTACATAATTATGTAGGTAGGTCCTTTTTTTTCTTTAATTTTGGCGTCGCATTTTGAGCTTTATTATATTTATTTATTGAAATAAAAAACGACAATAATAATCAAATCTCGCAATCAAATAATAACAATTATCCGATCTAATATAAAGTATTTTTCCGAATCAAATGTCAAAATAATTTTGTTTATAAAAGTTAAAATAAAAAATTGTACAAATGTCAATAAGGTAAATATATAAATGTCAATGAAATAAAATTATACAAATATAAAAAAAAAAAAAATTACACAAGTTGCCAGTGTCAAGTGTTTTATGCTTACAAGTTTCTTAAGGTTGCCTCGTAGCAATAGTTATAGTCAAAGTCCAGTCCGTA
Organism: Biston betularia; assembly: GCA_905404145.2. Classification (NCBI taxonomy): domain Eukaryota; kingdom Metazoa; phylum Arthropoda; class Insecta; order Lepidoptera; family Geometridae; genus Biston; species Biston betularia. Next base: position 7,659,004 of record FR989885.1, read on the forward strand.
CCAGTCAAGTCTAGTCACGCTTTAGTAAAGTAGTGGCAACTTTACTATAAAGCTTAGATGGAGTTTTGGAAGCTACACGAAAAGTCATGTTTCGCCACATTATATCATTTTCCTACACTTGCGCTTGTGTGTGGGCACTTTATGAATATAACACCACCATTTTTATACATAAACACTCGAAAATACACTAGTTTTGGAAAAAATAGAACAGGACGACAAGACCTTTTCCGCGTTCCCGCCAAAACACCCAGGTACTTATAATAATTATATGAAAGCATATTATGTAAGATCCCGCCAAAACCCCAAATATGAAAATCATAGCCAGCCTGTTTGGTGGCCGAAAGGAGGTTTTGAATTTCGACCAATCATCAGCGCTCGCGTTAGTCCCGTTCCCATTCACGCTCTTTGCATTCTAACGTAGTCTTTGAGCTGTTTGTAATCATTTTGTAAACGGAACCGAGCGTCAATCAGACAAATTGGAGGCACGAGGTCTGCAAAGAACGAAACGTAATGCTTGTACACTCTGTGCTCGGGTTCGATGAGGATTACGTGTAGGGATGGGATCGGTACGAGATGTTTAGTCCTGCTTTCATGTCGTGGTCTTTTATTAATAATAATTTCTACATAATATTATTTTATATTTGACATAGATATTATTTCATTGACAGTTTCATTGTATTGACATAATCATATTATAACATTTAATAAAAATTGTTATACCTATTATGACTTTGTTTTAAATTTAATTTATACATTTGACATTTGAAAATTTTTGTTGTCGTCACCTGTAATTATCTAGTCTTTTTTACTATAATGATCGTTTTGAATGTTGTAATGTGTATGTATAGTGTTGGTGATCCAAATAAACAAATAAAATAGGTTTTTGCTTGGCCGAAATCCCGTAAAAAACGTTGCATCCTCGACTAAAAAAATCGAATTAAACAAATGTGACATTAGTAATGCATAATAATAACACTGCCTAACGCCAGGCCACAAATCAGAAATCCAGGGGCAAAAAGGTAGAATGCCACATGAATCTAATCTCGTGAATGCCGAGGACAAGTTTAGCAAGTACCTACCTTGACTTGGCTCACGAGATAGCCGCCATGTGAGATGTTGATTCGTTGATCATAGCCCCGATATTCGACACGGGGAACATTATCATAGCCAAGAGTCAAAGAGTCTCGACAAACATAATCGACTTAAGGACTCACTTTTCCACGTTGTCACATCACTATCAAAGAGTTCTAAATTTGAAACGCATGGGTGCTACACTGCTGCGCTTCTGGTGACACCTTGTATTTATAAATTATTCTAACTCAAATGTTTTTTTTAAATAATTATACGCTCCACAGACACCGGGGTCCGTGACCTTTGTCAACAAAAAGAGGAAAGTTACGTTAGTCATAACTCAAATGTTGGATTATTATAAAAATATATTTATTTTATTCGCACTGCACGATATTCCACGATTTTTAAAAAAAGAGTAAAAAATTTTTTATTACAAAGAAAGAAAATAATTTTATTTTGTAACAGAACACAACAAATAGAGACCAAACAGTTACAAAATAGGGGCTCACCTCAGCATAATACTGGTCATACTAAGTGATATGACCAGCAGACCATTGGTATAATATTATTATAGAGTCAAGTTAAAGTTCTGGAGTGGACCACGGACCGGCACGGACACGGATGCGCAGCGTAGGACGTCCACCCACAAGGTGGACAGACGACCTAATAAAGACCGCAGGAACGCGCTGGATGCGAGCCGCTTCCAACTGAAATTTGTGGAAGTCAATGGGGGAGACCTATGTCCAGCAGTGGACGTCCTACGGCTGAAATGATGATGATAGAGTCAATAAAAAGTTACCAATAACATTATACTCTACTTACCGTTATTGTAATTTGAAACTGTGAAGTTTTTATACAGTTTAGTATTTAATTCGTGTGTGTTGTTCATCGTAAAGTGTAGTAATTTAAAAATAAATGTTTTTCCTTATTATCTTTCTTTCTCTCTCTCACTCTCTCTCTCTCTCTCTCTCTCTCAAGTCAACTTCACTTAAGTTATTTTAATATCATTTACTTTATATTTGTATTACCTTACATAGCACATATAGCTACACAAAATGTTTATTTATAAGAATAACATACAATTTCGTATTTTCTTTTTTAACCGACCGCGCTAACCACTGACCTATCATCGCTACAAAAAGCAGACTTTGATAAAGAGTTAATCTATCCATCTCTTAACAGTTCAAAAGTAAAAGTTATTAATAGCAATCACTTTGTGATCCACACAGTAAGACGGCATCAAAAAGCAATCAATCAGCGACATATGCGCCTGAAAACCTCCTCTCCAATTACGACCCTCGTTTATTCGCATCGGGCAACACTAAATTACCGAAACATGTACTGAGGGTGCAGACAGTAAGAGCGATAGGCCATTAAAATAACCAATACGGGCTTGGCTTGCCATTAACGTAGACCAAAGATTATGACAAAAACCCGGGGAAATTTCATCGCATAATCATCATCATCAGCCTTTTGTAGTCCACTGCTGGACATAGGCCTCTCCCAAGACACGCCACTCAGCCTGATCTTCGGCTTTTCGCTTCCATCCACCGCCAGCTGTCCTACGTATATCGTCACTCCATCGAGTCTCAGGGCGTCCTACGCTACGTTTGCCAATTCGCGGTCTCCACTCTAGAACACGTCTACCCCAGCGGTTGTCGGTTCTGCGACAAATATGTCCAGCCCATTGCCACTTCAGCTTGCTAACACGCTGAGCTATGTCTGTTACTTTAGTATATTAATTAATATATTATTGTTACAATTATTTTTTTCATCACATAATAATAATAAATAAATAAAAAAGCCGTTTATTCTACCCTACCTACCCTACACCCATTTTGAGCAGGCGCCAAAACGTTGTTTGCGACAACATGCGCGTTAATTTTTGTTCTCAAAATGGATAAATAAATAACTGGGATAAATAAATAAAAAAGCCGTTTATTCCAAATTTTGAGTACATTTGAATTGTTATTACTTAATCTATTTAATTTTTTCTAAAAAATGGTACCCAAGTATTCTATCAGTTATCAGACTTCCATAGTATAAGCTTTGCTTAGTTTGGGGTCAGATGACGCTGTGTGTAAAGTCCTACGATATTTATTTATTACCAGCTGCGCCCCGCGGTGTTACCCGCTACATGTTTTCGGGATAAAAAGTATCCCTTGTGTTTATTTAGGGTGTCAGCTACCTCCATACCAAATTTCATTCAAATCCGTTCAGTAGTGTTTGCGTGAAAGTGTAACAAACATCCATCCACCCATCCAAACTTTCACATCTACACTAATATTATAAAGAGGAAAGATTTGTATTTTTTTTATGTTTGTAACGAATAAAATTGAAAACTACTGAACTGATTTCAAAAATTCTTTCCCCCGTTGGGAAGGTACATTATCTCCGGGTGACATAGGCTACTTTTTGATCCCTGGCCCGCGAGTCGTCTACTAGTTTACAATATTAAATAAAAATAAATAAAATAATAAATATCGCAGGACATTACACACAGCGCCATCTGACCCCAAACTAAGCAAAGCTTGTACTATGGGAGTCAGATAACTGATAGAATACTTAAATACTTTTTTTTTTGTAAATACATACTTATAATACATACAGTACACCCAGACACAGAACAAACATTTGTTTTTGTATCACAAAATGCTTGTCCTGGGTGGGAATCGAACCCACGCCCCACAGCTCTTGAAGCAGACATGCTATCAAATGAGCCAACAGGGCTGTCAAATGAGCCAATTAGTGGGTGGTATTTATCTAATTCCTCAGTTTTATTTCTAGTGGACACAAAGCTATCCTTACTGCTCTACTAGTGCGCGTCGTACTATTCGAACGACAAAACGCTTTTCAATCTGTACTAACAATATATTTCCCCAAAAGCTGCAAAGGAGGCCCCATTCTGCGCGCCCCAAATGCCAATCTGACAAGATTGCTTTTTTTCCTTTGTCAGTTTTGAATACGTCTCGTATGAGTGGGACTTGGACCTTTTGTGGATGATTAAATACTGAGCGCATAATACTGCCGAGGATTGAGGACCAGTTTGACTCATTTGAGCTCGCTTTGAGAAATAATTATATGATTTTTGATACAAATGCGGCGATTATTATGATTTTGTAGCGATGATGGGCCAGTGGTTAGCGCAGTCGGTTCACAAATACAAATGTTTGTTTTCATTACTAATACTCGGAAAGTAGATCTGGTGTTGTCTGAAGAGCGGGTTGAAAGTAATACTTTTCAGCCCTAGGGAGAATCGTTTTTTAATTAAAGTTTTTGTGTTACTTCCTCAAACGGCTAGATAAATTTGGTATGGAGGTAGCTGAGACCGTCTATTAACAGATGGGCAACTTTTTATCTCGAAAACTGGTCTGGTACATGACCATAGAATGGTGGTAAGGTATTTTCTAGTACTCAGATGGCCAGCTCCATCAAGTAAAGATCTGCCGCCAAGCACCTAACGGTGTGTTCCACCAGCTACACTTGAGAACCAATTCCATTCCAGGGCTCCAGGCGTGTTATTCAAAGTTCTGCGTTAAGGAAGGTTTATACGTATAATACTTGCATATGCACCACATTAGTATCTACACTGCACTCGTGCGAAGCCGGGGCGGGTCGCTCGTTAATAATAAAAAGAACAAAAAATAAATCCAATAACATCTATCTTATTAATATTTATTGAAAATACAGTCTTTAACTGAATGCTAAACAATTTCGCTGTAGAAGTGTCAACTTAGGTGAAAGGTATAGTTAAGAACAACCTTAAAGCTGCACGTGACTAAGACTTTATTACAACAGCATAGACTTGAAAATTGTGTGTATTTTGATACAAAAATGTCTATAACAGATTTTTTCGACAAAGTTTTCAATTCTACCCACATTTTTATTTTGAAATCTTACGCGTATCAAAATAAGGCTTCGTTTGAAATGATTGTTTGTTATGTGGGTTATGTTTGTTTTGCGTTATGATAATACCATTTTTCATATTAAAACTTGGTGTAGCCATTTTCAATATGCTCCCTCGTGCTTTGTTGAGCATTGGGTGTATCGACTCGGAAAATAGGTGTTGAATTATGAATATCAATATTTTGATGTGATTTTCCTTTTGTGAATAGGATTTCTTTTCAGTTGGATTGGAAAAAAACTTATAGGTATGCTCGATCAAGCGACTTTATTCGAGATTTGACCTTTCATCTACATTAATTAAAAAGCTTGTTCGCGAACATTTTTTGAATAAGAATGGGTAATATTGCAAATTCATTTCAATTGATTCATCATCTGACAAGGGTGTAGGTACAAATTTATATATTTTTAGGTTTTTGTATATTTTATAGATGTTCATTATTTATTTATATTAAGTAGTCTATCATATTTATATGTTTGTTGTATTTATATATACTATATCATCATCATCATCATCATCCACAGCCTTCTTTATCCCACACTTATTCATTTATAAACACAATCATGTTTGTTCTGTGTCTGGGTGTTCTGTATGTATTTACAAAAAAAAAGTATGTATGTATTCAATCAGTTATCTGACTTCCATCACACAAGCTTTGCTTAGTTTGGGGCCAGATGGCGCTGTGTGTCTCACGATGTTTTTTTTTAAATTTTTTTTATCTATAAAAATAAAAAAAAAATATCAAATCAAATCATATAGGTATATATATTTTGATGCGCGCCTACAACCATATTTTATTTACTGTGGGGATGGCTGGCAGAAAATGCTTTAGCATTAAATCCTCCTTTTGTACATGTTTTTTTAAGTGTGCAACAAAGTATTAATTAAATAATTATAAAGAGGATAGATATGATTTTTTGTTTGTATTGAATAGGCTCGGAAACTACTGGACCGATCTGAAAAATTCATTCATCATTATAATGTTACATTACCACTGAGTGACATGGAGTACAGATCGACTACCGACAAACAGAGCATTGAGTAACAAAACAAAATCCAAGGCGACACTGTTTAGACAAAATTATAAAAAGAAGTAGTATAGACCACGAACGACCGCCAACTCCGATCAAAAATGGACCATCTCATTTTTCCGCGACAAAGGGCATTGCCATCAAAACCATTGGTAAATGAGAACGCAGTCATTCGAGAATGTGGTGAAACGGAAAAATCATCGGGCGAAATGTCATCGCACTTTCCCGTAAAAAAACGATTCGACCGAGTGAAGTGAAAATATATTTTGCATTCTATTGTCCGAGCGCAGTGAAAAAAAGATAGACGAGTTTGTAATTTTTCTCTTTGTTTTTGATATCGCACTTTGTGTCAATTAATTCTATGTATTCAAGTATTTTATTATATTTAAGTCTAAGTCACAGTCAAAGTCACACTGAGTAAGTCAAAGTCGAGTCCATTCATGCGATGAGGTTTACGGTAAAGTCAAAGGTCGGTTGAGGCCTGTCGGTTTAAGGTAAGGTCAGAGTGAATAGGTATCTTCTAAGTCAGCGTGCTTCATCTTCGACCACATTATCGCTTTCCATCAGGCGAGTTGGTGGTCAAACGCGGACTAAGGACTTTAAGGGGGGCTCTTATACAACAAACTTGATTTTTTATAGATAATGGTGCGGAACCCTCCGTGTGCGAGTCCGACTAGCACTTGACTGGTTTTTTTTCTACATACGGGAAAAACACAAGTTTTTGGAAATAACAAAGCAGCGACATGATTTTTCCGTATTACCGCCAAATCTTCTATTTAATTTTTGTTTAATAAAACTGTATATTATTATGATTATATTTACACAATTCTATACATACATTTAAATACAAATCGATTTACGCTACGGAATATGTAGCGTTGCCTACGAAAATCGTAGCTCGTAGCCTGTGCTACGAAGTTTGTAGCGAGTGATTGTTATGTACAGATTTTGTATTTTTAAGATTTCGCGATTTTTTTGTTTTATGCGGCAATTATTTCATATAGTGACGATAAAAAATAATTAAGGCTATTATTGTATTAATTCAGTATCCTAAAGAAAATTAAAGGAGAGTTTTGGCGTCAGTGGAAAAAAAAAGATTTTTCAAACGTTTAGGCTTAAAAAAACGCTTAGCACATAAACAATAATACAGTTCATCACTAGTGAGTAAACGAGGGAAGTCCCTAATGTAAGTTTTACTTGTATAAATTTGTTGTAGATGTGATTGGGTAGTATATTTTAGGCAATTTTTTAAGCGTTAGTGATTGCCCTCGAGTCTTCAATCTTATGTAAATTTGAGCTGTCGTAAAACAGCCTAGCCAGCCTAGCCTGTGCATAAAAAAAATCTTCTTCGGACCAAACGTTACAGATTAATGTAAAAAAATTGGAATGTATGACGCGTAAATCTCAGCCTAAAATTCGAATTTAGAACATGAGAGATCGAAGTTTGAAATTTTGAATAGAGAAGACTGCTTGAAGCGTTGATTAGAAAGACGCGGTGAGGTATGAGGTAGAGCTAGGGTTGCTACGAAATATAGAAAAGTTTTTTTTAAATAAAAAGAACAACACACAAACTACGGTTTTTATGGTTGTTTGACCTGAGGCTCACCTGATGTTAAGTGAAGGTGTGATTGATGATGATAATTAACTATTGTTTTAAAAAATATGACAGTACAAAAAATTAAGTATTTTACATAACTTTTATTAATTCCATTAATTTGTATTGATTAAATTTTTTTTTTTTTTTTTTTTTTTTTTTTTTTTTTCCTTTCTGTCTATCTATCTGCAATCAGCCTGGAAGCCATAATCAGATTTGAGTTTAATTTCTTAACTGGTTTTGGGATATGCACATCCTGTGATGTGTCATCTCATATTATGTTACTCTAGATTGTGGCTAGTCGCGGTCTTTTTAGCCTGAAGAGGTGGTCACTGGTGTCCAGTAGTGATGCAGCTAAATGGTTTCTATGCAGTCTGAGTCTTTGTTTATAAGCCTCAGAAGACCTTTCTATTTCCTCTCTGATAGTACGGATCTGCATGTATTCATGCACTTCTGTGTTTCGTATAAACCATGGGGCATTGCTCACAGTTTTTAGTGCTTTATTTTGGAAGCGCTGGAGGATTTCTATGTTTGAGTGACTAGCTGATCCCCAGAGCTGTATGCCATACGTCCATACCGGTTTTATGATGCACTTGTATATAAGGAGTTTGTTTTCTAAGCTTAGAGATGATTGTCTGCCCAATAGCCAGTACATGTCGATAAACTTTTTGTTTGCTTGTTCTCTTTTCATCTTTATGTGATTTCTCCAGGTTAGTCGTCTGTCCAAGTGCATGCCCAGATATTTAACTGTCGTGTGTTGTGGCAGAACAGCTCCATCAAGTGTCACTGGTGGGCAGTCTCCTCTTTTTAGCGTGAACGTTATATGGACCGATTTTGTAGGACTAGCTCTTATTCTCCACGCTTTCAGCCATGATCCGATTTTGTTCAGATGATCTTGTAGTTTAATTGATGCTATATTTGGGTCTTTATTACAGGAAAGGACTGCAGTGTCATCTGCATAGGTTGCAGTAACCACCTCTTCGGAAACAGGTAGATCAGCAGTATAGATAGTGTATAGCACAGGTCCCAGCACCGAGCCTTGAGGTACTCCAGCTTCTATTTTACACATGGATGAAAGGGAGTCTTCGCACTTAACCTGGAACACTCTGTGTTCCAAGTAAGACTTCAGAAGCATGTAAGCAGTGTTTGGCAGATGCAGTTTTAACTTATATAAGAGACCCTTATGCCACACACGGTCGAATGCCTGCTGTATATCAAGGAAAACAGCGGAGCAGTACTCTTTCTTCTCTAGTGTCTGACGTATTGTGTGACCCACTCGGTGGATTTGCTCTGTCGTTCCATGATGTGCACGAAAACCAAATTGGTGGTCTGGTATAACTTTTTGTTCTTGGAGAACTGGAATTAGGCGCTTAAGTATCAGTTTCTCGAGGACTTTTGACATTAATGGTAGTAGACTTATGGGTCTATATGATGTGACTTCTGTGGGAGGCTTCCCTGGTTTAGCTACCATGTTTATAATGGATACTTTCCACAGCTTTGGGAAGTATTGCAGTCTCAGTATTGCATTAAAGAGGATTGTAAGTAGTACTATTCCTTTTTTTGGTAGTTGTTTAAGGACTTCTGCTGTTATAAGGTCGAAGCCAGGTGCCTTTTTTTGCTTCAGATATACTATGGTTTTTCTGACCTCTGTTGGTGTGACTAACTTCATTGGCAAAGACATTTGCTGGTCTCTATGTAAAACTTCATTAACTTCTTCTTCTGTGACCATTGGATCCGCTTCATTCGGTATAAACACGTCTTTAAGAAAATCAGCAAACAATTCTGCCTTATCTGCAGGTTTTCCTGACCAGTTGCCGTCAGGTTGTCTTAGTGGAGGCATATGTGCTTTGGGCCTCTTTAGGGATTTTGTTATTTTCCATAGTGAGTAATCCTCTGATTTGTATGGTGATAAGGTCTTTAACTTGTCTTGCAGGGTGTTATTCTCGTTTTCTTTGAGTGTTTTTTTCAGATTTTTCTGTACTTTGTTGAGTTTCCTTTTATCTTGTCGATTTCTGCTAGTGTGCCACTGACGCCTGAGTCTTCTTTTCAGAGCTATCAACTCCTGTATTTCTTGTGTAGTGTCCTGGTTCTGTGATTTCCGTTCTACATAGGGAGTCGACAGCCAGGCTGCTTTTTGGATGAGATTGGTCGTATACCACGCGGTATTTTCTATATCGTCATCTGATTTAAGCGGAATACAGAGTTCTATGTTTTCTTCGATGTAGTCTTGGAAGGCTTGCCAGTCAGTTTTGTGATTGTATAGAGTCTCTCGTGGTTCTGTCAAGATGACATCAGTGCTTACTGTGCATATCACGGGGGTGTGATCAGAGGAGCCATCTAGGCACGATTCTGTTTTTGTATAGAGTTCTGACACTCCCTTAGTGATGAAGAAATCTATTAAATCTGGCGTTTTATTAGGGTCGGATGGCCAATAGGTGGGTTCTCCTGTTGAGAGTACATTAAGAGTATTATTTTCAATGGTTTTTTTTAGTTCTCGACCTCTTGTTGTCGTCAAACGGGAGCCCCAGAAGGTGTTTTTTGAATTCCAATCACCACCTGATATATATCTGTTCCCAAGAGTGTGGAAAAAGTCAGTAAACATTTGTTCGTCTATTCGATGGCGTGGAGGGCAGTATACTGCAGCCACATTCAATGCTCCTATCCAGTCGTCTATTGATATTGCAGCGGCCTGTATATGTGGTTGTCTAAAATGAGGTATAGTATGGTGTCTTATGTTTTCCTTGATTATTATTGCAGCTCCAGCATGTGATGTCCCGTCTGGATGGTTAGCATAGTATATGTTGTAACCTTTGATTTTGATGAGTCTTTGGTCAGTCATGTGTGTTTCGGAGATCAGAAGAATATCTATTTTGTTATGATTTATGAATTGTTCAGTTTCTTGCTTATTTGGAGATAGGCCATTTATATTCCATGTAGCAATTCGTAGGAATTTCATTTCTTCTGCTGAGCTATAAGTGTCGTTAGGAGGCCCATTAGGGTGCCTATTTGTTGTATGAGAATATCTATTTTCTCTGATTGCTTAACTATAATTTGCTCTAGTGAGCTTGTTGGCTGAGATTGGGTGCTCTCTATTTTTTTGATCCAGTTTCCACTATTCGCTGTGTTGTCAAGTGGTCGCAAGGTATCTCTTTCTTGATTGTTTGTCGACTGTTGTCTAGTGTATCTGTTGGGTTGTAGGGGAGGGAAATCATTTTCATAGAGTGAGGGGGGCGTTATTGTTTTTGAGATTTGCTTTGTGTTTAGGGGGAGGTCTTTTCTGTGTATTGTATGTGCCATTTTTCGTGCTCTGATCTCTTTATAAACTTGACAGCCCTTGTAATTGGCTGGATGGTCGCCATGACAGAGTGCGCAAGTGGCTGGTGTGTTCTTATCCTTTTTTGGACAGTCTGTTGTTTTATGCCCTTTGGCACATTTGACGCACCTGTAGGGGCGCATGCAGTTATTTTTTGTATGTCCATATTGTTGGCACCTGATGCACTGAGGAATCTCTGTTGATTTTTTTGGGTCCTCGATTTTGACTCTTGTGTGGTATATGTATTCTATGCTCTTTACTTTTGGGTTATTGGGGCTTGGTTCGATGTTTACGAAGAACATGTTCAGTGGTTTTTTGTTCTTTTTTGATATTGCGCAGATAACCTCTCCTCTAACCTTATTCTCTGTTTTCTCAATTTCCTCTATAATTGCTGCTTTTGGAGTAGTATGATGCAGATTTTTTATTACTTTTCTGTAGCATTTGTTTTGTTTTTGTGTGAAGGTATGTCCAATAAGGCCATTCATTCTGATTATTTCTATTAGATGCTTGTATGTTTCAGGCGACTGTGTCATTACTCTCAGCTGGTCTCTGTTTATTATCTTATACGAGTAGCTATCACTAGTCACAGTGTTATTTAACAGTTCAGTTAATTTTGATAGGTCTTCTATACCATATAGGATAATAGGTGGCGGTTTGCTGATTTTTTTAAAATGTGAATTTTCTGTTGCTTCTTCGGTTTCGTCTACTGGTAGTCCACCGAATCTGTTAGAAGTGGCTATTTCTTTCTGTGTTGTTCGGCCTGATTTTTGCGCTTTTGGTGGGCTTTCAGATAGTCTCTTTCTTTTGGGGCATCGATCTGTGAGTACTCTTTGCCATGTGGGAGGGCAAACATTATTAGCATCGTTTGTATCTTTTGTCACTGGAGGTGTTGTAGGGTGATTTTTTAAATCATTTATATTCCCTAGTGAAGATGATCTCAGTTTTGTGTGGAAGAGGCCTGGATGGAAGGCCTGCTGGATTAGTTTTTTGCTTGTGCTACCAGTAGTATTCACCGTCACGGGGGCCTGGTCGCCTACTCCCGCGCAGTCTTCGGTAACATATTTCTCACTCGCAGGCCCGGGCACCTGCGAGCGCCGGGCGTTAGCCGGATCGCATGACAAATCAATATTCGTATCGCTCATATTTCCATAATTACAAGGTGGGGTATACGCGTGTCACTTTCCCAAGGCGACATGGCCACTCTTTTAGAAGGGATTTAATCCTTCTTGGCTTGTGGCAGGCCAGATCTCAGGTTAATTAACCGCCGCCTGTTGCTCGGCGTTGTTGCTCTTTTAGCACCACCCGGGGGGCACGTGTAGGGTGGGCCTAGGAAAAGGTGGTAAATCCTACGGACGCGAGCAGCTTAAACCCCCCGTATTGATTAAATTAACAAAAAAAAAACATTGAGTATTATTTTAGGGCTTACTTTGAGACTTTTTTTTAAAAAATATATCAGTCTCGTGTGTCGAAGACAACGGTTAAAAATTCAATTCAACGGTCCGAAATTTAAATCGACATTCATATTATTTTTGCTGTTATATAAATGTAAAAATAATCTTTTGCGAAACTATATTGTCTTTTAAATGTGAAATCGCGGTGTAAAAGTGCGTTAGTGCAGCCCTAGCTTATTTGTACGCGGGAGGGGCGCGGGGAGCTGTGATTGGTCGCGGGAGTCGCGCTCTGGGAAATCACCGCGCACTCACACCTACATCGACTTGCTATCAGCGACACAGTGTAAGTACAAGCGAGTACCTAATACACAACGTGGCAGAACCACTAAGAGGCCGGTATGGCCAAGTTTTGGGGTTTACTAAAAAATAAAACATAGTATACATACATGCGTAAATAGAACAAGTTAAAAAAAAACTTAAGTTTAACAACGTCAATGTAATGAATTCAAAAGGTAAAATATTTATATTAAGTTCAATTTAGTATCCTTAAGTTGAAGCTCACTACTCGCTATCTTATTCACTTCAGTTCATTAGAAAAGGTCAGCGACAGTTTTAGTGAAATTAGATCTATCAAGTAAGTCTTCAAAATTGGTCTTTTGCAAATTCGTATTACTATTTACATTGTAAGTCATTACTATCCATTTAAAGCTTTACTTATAAACATCGCTTAAAATTCTCCGTCAACTTATCGCTGTCGTGAACTCCTTAGCAGGAGGTACCGCCGCGGTATCAAATATTCTGTCGCTAAGTAGTATTATGTAAATATTACTGTTTTCCAGTTTGAAGGATGCTGCAGCTAGCGAAATTACAGGGCTGTTAAGACTAACCATCGAAAGTCTCAAATTAATGTGCGCCCAGCAGCGATGCCCCGGACTTTGTTTTGCTACTCAAAGTTCTGTGTATTGATGCAATAATCATGGACAGGCGTTATCTCTTACTATCAGGAGAGCGACTCATTCGTCTCATTACTTTTACATAAAAAAATCACAAATATTTGTCTTATTCTGGTCAATGACAGAAATGCCATGAAAAACGATCCTGTAATGATTTATAATGTAAAAAAATATTTATAAATTAACTTGTTAAAAAAAACGTCAGGAGATCACATACTGTTATGTTCTTCAACTATGTTTAGCCGCGAGCGAGTCCGCGACAACGTTCCAATTCGAGTTTTGAATTCGACAGAACACTTCCGGACACTGTTCCAAGCACTCCACGAGTTTTGAATTTCGAATCTTTTGTATTTTACTATAACCGGGTAGAGACTATAAACATTTGCGAGCTTTATCTTTATACTTTTTTATAGCATTAGCTTCAGGCGTCTTATGTATTTAACCAGAGTACACAATGTTGTATTTTTATTTGACATAGTATTAGACTTTAGACACTGAAAAGGCTCAGAAAAAGATTCCTGACATATTTAAAATTAAACTTCTTCTAGTTTTTATTTAGATTTTCAGTGAAGCTTACTAAAGAGCTTATTACTAACGTGATCTATTCGCTTAATGCACTGTGAACAAAAGGCAAATAAAAAAAAATTAAAAAAAAACATTGTCTGTAGGTCCTTAAAATATAACATTAGCCAAAGAAGTCGTATATTAGTGTTATCTAATTACTAAGTTTTTTTTTTTTAATTTGATAACATATTACTAATGAGTTTTGTGGCATCATACTTTATGTATTTGCCAGTGTCAAGTATTACAATATTTTTAAGTTCGCAACATACTTACGTAGAATTAAATTTAACAAAGAGGAATAAATCATTTTATGGATTGTAGAACAATAATTAGATATGTGATTTGTTAATTTGAAAAAAATATCTACTACTCATTAAATTAAAAGCATGCCCATTAATGCTGATATGAAAGCTGTTAAAAACCCACTTCATTAAAAAAAATCGAAAACGAAATATTATAAATCAAAACACGAGCCCTCAAATTAACAAATACGTTCTCTATTACAATAAAATTGATCACAATTACATTGCTACCAACATAATAAAGCTAAGCTAAAAATCACTCTTTTCACCACCCTCGCAAAGCTATCAAATAGACATTTTAATTTACACATATACGACCTACTTAACTCGTGATATTCAACCTTGTGGCACAGAAAAAAAAGTATAATTCGAAATGGCGGGAAAAAAATCTTCGCTCGTACAATGATAGAAATCAATGACCTTCTTACTATACGACTTTCAACCTTATTTGAAAGGCAATAAGTTCATATCGAAATAGCGAGATTATTTTTCGCTTGACACAATCATAGAAATCACTCGGATGCGAATGGAAAAGGTGTCAAAGATCGAATTTACGATTCATTATACTTAATCCGCGCCGAAATGGGGGAGCATTTCGTTATTGCCACACAGAAATCGACTTTATTAAAAAGTTGTATAGATTGTCTATGGCTTCTGGCATTCGAAATTCAAAAGTTTTAATGCGCATGTAAGTGCCCATTGTGGCGGCAGATGGGCCTATTGCATTCCAAATACAAAGTAAGTAGTTTTTTTAGAGAGTTATTTTTGTGCCAGTGTTTTAGTGTCCAGAAACAATCTATTTATTTTTTTAAGTAGAAATATTTGAGAAGCGAAAATGTTTGTTTTTTTTAATTTATACTTTTTGTTTCACTGTCAATCTTTTATTTGTTGCCTTTGCTTTCACAAACCTAAGAGTTTTGGCGGGAACGCGGGAAGAGTCGTGTCGCTCCGTTGTATTTTTTTCCAAAACTAGTGTTTTGTCGAGTGTTTATGTATAAAAATGGTGGTGTTTTATTCATAAAGTGCCGAATTACAAGCGCGAGTGTGGGAAAATGATATAATGTGGTGAAACATGAGTTTTCGTGTTGCTTCCAAAACTCCATCGAAGCTTTATAATAAAGTTGCCACTACTTTACTAAAGCATGACTGGAATTAACTGACACGAACTGGACTTGACAAAGACGACTTCGACTATAATTATAGCTAAGATACAGCAGAAATAACACTTAAGACAAGGCAGTATGGCTTTATAGCTTAAGCCTGCCCGAAGGGGCAAATTATAAAAAAAAAAAATAATCACAAACCCAAAGACTAAGACAGACAGAAATGTGACTTCTAATTTAAAAGTGTCATAAGTTTGCGGTGTAGGTACGAAGCCGTAAGGGGGTCATTGTACTTATTATAAACAACTTTTACTTTGGACGTCATTTTGAAATCGTCGAAAAAAAAATAGCTGTTTCATAGTAAAAAAGTATGTTTTTTGTGATTTCTTTGTCCATGATCATAATCAGTCCAGGGCATCGCTGCTTTAGCGCTCATTACCTTGAGGCTTTCGATGGTTAGTCATACAAGCCCGGTAATTTCGCTAGCTGCAGTACCTACCCTTCAAACCGGAACACAGTATTGTTTAGCTACTTATTACTTTACTTTTACTTACTAAGTCTTGGTAGGTACCACCGCAGAACCACATATTCTGCTGCCAAGGTTATTGAGGCAAACCATCGAAAGTCTCAAAGTAATTAGCTTTAAAGCAGCGATGCCTGGGACTTTGTTTTACTACTCAAAGTCCTGAATATCGCTGCAATGGTCTCATGGACAGGCGTTATCTCATAGTTTGTTATCTGTTGTTCGTTCCGTTCCGTTCTATTTTATTCTATTCTATTTTAAGGAGTTCTCCTACCAAGTATATATTACCAAGTAGCCAATAGCGCCGTCTATTAATGTCTATGTATATTCATAACATTCAACTTATTAAACTATTTTGTGCGTTTAGTTATATTAACAAACATTTAACTCAGCATTTAACCCACAAACCCAACAAATTATGATATAAGATACCATGATTGAAAATATGTGTGGAAGCCATTAACGGACCCGTGGTGGCCGTCTAGCTTTAATGTACGCCATAGAGCAGAAAAGAATAAGAACACAATGTAGATGGGAGAGTCGTTTGGGTGATGCGAAAAATTTAAAGGTTCTGTAATTTTTTTTTAACGAAATTATTAACCACAAGCTACTTGCGATTATGACCGTGTTTTCCAGGATAAAAAGTAGCATAATTATGTGTTAATTCAGAATATAAGCTAACTCTTTACCAAATTTCATCAAAATGTGGTTCGATTTCCATACAAATAAATTTTTGCCATTTGTGGACAAATGGAGCATTATTTTACAGTGAAATCACAGCTACTGGCATTTATTTTGGTCTTTATTTGCGATAAATCACAATTGCTTGAATAAACCAGTAGATTATAAAGAAAGAAAGAAAAACATTTATTTTTTTCCCAACAATACACCAGACACAACAACAGATAAGTAGAAACAAAACACACAAATAAAAAGATACATATTAACAAAAAGACAACAAATTTCACAAGATAATAAGCGGGTTATCGCTGCAGTGGCTGGTGCATCAACTAGGAGAAAAAAAGGTCAGTGCTCAGCAATTGTGCTGGGGATTGCTCCACAGCGCTGATTTTCAGCACTGACCAATTCATAAAATAAAACAAAATAAATAAATATATATATAATCATCATATGAAATAAATAATTAATTAAATAATTATAAGCATAATTTACTGTTTTATTAAAAAAATGCACAAAGTGCGACACCAAAAAAGAAGAAGAAAAATATTAGTGTGATTTGATGCTCTTTTCCCCCTGAAAATCTGAAAAATAATGTACTTACCCAGTGATACACTATTATGAAAATCAAACCAATTTATTTGGCGTAGTTACATATCTGACCCATTAGCTTTGAACTGGCACTAACATTTCTCAATATTTTCTTCAATAACAAAATGTAATAAACATAGACTTAGTAAAGATACACATTTTGGAAAATTTAAACATTATTAGATAAATATGAAATGCGTGTCAAAGTGCATTCTTAATTTTATTATACATCTGAAAATAGGTAATTAAACGATGCGATGCCCACAAACAAACCAACTAAACAGGAAAAGAAAAAAGAACTTCTAGTCTATGACTGCCCATCCCCGTGTTTTCGGCTCGAGGGTCGTATTTCGCGCCATTTGGCCAACTGGTCGTGTAATAGCCCAGTTAGGCGCGGCGCACACTGCGTTCGCTCAAAGAGGATTGTCTTTACACCCGATTTCCGAAAGAAGGTATGATTTTTAACGCAAATGTAGCAACTGATTTCAACACATCAGGTGTCATTATATTTGTCTCAGTTGTCGAAATGGCATAGAATATACTTATTCCAAGATGGTGTTCACAAAAAAAAGAGATAATAAATTATTGTTTTTTTGGTTAATCATTATTGAGCTTTATTTATATTTTATGGTATCTATTATGGATAGCCCTGTTGGTTGATTGGTAGTATGGTTCAATGGTATAGTAGTTCAATGCTATGGTAGTGATTCAAGAGCTGAAAGGCGTGGGTTCGATTTCCACTCTTTTTTTTTTTTTTATGCTTGACAGGCTAGCTGTTTGACCACAGCTCACCTGATGTTAAGTGACGGCGTGGTCGAAGATGGTAAAGCACACCTAGCCTGGAATGGAACTGGCTCTCAAGTGAGGCTGCCGGAACACACCGTTAGATACTTGGCGGCAGATTTCCAACTTCTTGAGGGTGGTAGCTACCCAGCCGAGTACTAGAAAGTACCCTACCACCATGCTATGGTTTCCTCACGATGTTTTCCTTCACCGGCAGCTCAAGCTCATTGTTGGGGGTTGAACCCACACCCTTCGGCATGCGAACCTACCGCGCTAACCACTGAGCTATCATCGCTACAAAAATCGTCGCTACATCGCTACACTCACTCATAAATATACGACAAGCGAGCTGCATTAACACGGGGGTTTTTGAGGGTGAAAAATCGAAGTAAACACGATATTCCGAATTTCAAATTGAAGTATTCTATCAGTTATCTGACTTCCATAGTACAAGCATTGCTTAGTTTGGGGTCACATGGCGCTGTGTGTAATGTCCTACGATATGTATTAGATGTGGATAGATAGAAACTCTTTGGGCACACACCAAAAACAGAAAAAAGTACAGAGAACAATACAATCCTATGAGTATATAGGTAATTATAATTTTTCAATTTTATGAATATTAAAATACTTTGACACTGTCTAACACAAAGACGTGTATCAAATCTTCTAGAAGAAAAAAACTTGACTTATGATTTCCTGATTTTTAACGGATTTGATTCATGGACGCAGAAACTGGGATAAAAGTTATTGGCACAAAAATATTCAGACGTCGTAAATACAAACACAGAAACAGAAACAAAAACAGAATTATTGGTTGAGTTCTCCAATATGCGTCAGGCCTAATAATCCCTAATGTTCCTCTCCATTGTCTATTTGAATTTGGAATAAGCCTGTTCGAAATTTGAATTGAGATGTTTGTTTATGATTCGATGGTTAAATTTGATTCGTCAGTGCTACCATTTGAGTGGGTGTCGTGTATCCGATTGGCGGGTGAAAATTGGCTGTTCCTAATTTGAATTTATTCGCTTTCGGCATAAACTTTATAGAATTGTCTGTGATTGGTTAATGAGTTTAAAATCCTTTGTAACAGAAATAACGATGTTTTTTTTGCGATCTACCTGCATAAACAGCAATAAGAACAGAAACTTTAAACATTAGTAGGTTTAGTACAATTCTAGATGAAAATAGATGCACTTAATATCAGATTCGGCAAATGATCACAAGCTTTTTTACTTGGTATATCTCCTTAGCAAGAGGTCGTCTAGGTAGGTACCACCGCAGTACCAGATATTCTGCCGCCAAGCAGTAGTGTATAAACATTACTGTGTTCCGGTCTGAAGGGTACTGCAGCTAACGAAATTACTGGGCTGTTGAGACTAACCATCGAAAGTCTCAAAGTAATGAGCGCTAAAGCAGCTATGCCCCGGACTTTGTTTTGCTACTCAAACTTCTGTGCATTGAACAAAATATCATGGACAACCTACATGCCAGTATCATCAAAAACTTCTGTTAAATTAGACAAAACATTAGACAAGGGGGTGGTACCTATAATATCTAAAAAACCAAGGGTTCGCAAAAAGCTCGCATAGGGCGCAGAAAAGGCTAATTACGCCACTGGGTGCAAACTCCAACAATGAGCTTGAGCTGCCGGTGAAGGAAAACATCGTGAGGAAACCATAGCATGGTGGTAGGGTACTTTCTAGTACTCGGCTGGCTAGCTACCACCCTCAAGTTGAAAATCTGCCGCCAAGCATCTAACGGTGTGTTCCGGCAGTCTCACTTGAGAGCCAGTTCCATTCCGGGCTAGGTGTGCTTTACCATCTTTGACCACACCGTCACTTAACATCAGGTGAGCTGTGGTCACTATAAAAAAAAATTAAAAAAATGATCATAACCTCAAAGTATTAGATACCATTAATTAAAAACGTTACAACCCAAGAAGTTCTAGTAAAGTCATAGTAAAACTGGATAAGCCATCAGTATTCGAGATTTCCCGCTCTATCCACCCTCCGCTTACACGACAGCCCGAATAATTACTCCATTAGAGTCCACAGATAACATAAGACGCTTTTTGTGCCGACAATGGTACAAGGGTAATTGGACCTCTAGTGATGCCCCCGGGGCTAGTGATGGGGTAAGCCAGCGGGTAAAGTGGACGTTTCCTACAAAATTATTAAGGTACCTATGCACTTTATATTGTTTGTTTGGTGTTTCAAACATTCCAACGGCTTGTTTTGTAATTTAGACTTTTTGCCGAATTTATCACCAATGTTAATAATAATTAATGTAAAATAAATCTTTTTTGTTTTTGGCGTAGCACTTTGTGGATTTGCCAGTGTAAAAAGTATTTATGATAAATCAAGTAAAGTTAGTCTAAGTCGCACAGAGCAAGTCAAAATCAAGTCCGGTCATACTCTATTAAATTAGTGGTGTTTTTATTTCACCACATTATATTACTTTTCCACACTTGCGCGCGTAATTCGGCACTTTACGAATAAAACGCCGTCTTTATGACAGCCTTGCTGGCTCATTGCTTTTAGGGTTGTAGCTGTAGGGCGTGGGTTCGATGCCCGCTCATGTCAAAAATTGATGAAATTGTGATGATTGAAAATGTGATGTAAACAAAGGTGTTCTGTACGCATTAAATGTATGTATTTATTTACATTAAAAAAGTATAACATTATTCTGTCATTTTCATTGTTTTGGCATAATATGTTATGATTTTGATATTTTTAAATTATGTATGAAAAATTACCTTTAACTTTGTTGTTATCAATAAAAGATTTGTATTTGTACCAGTTATCTGACTTCTACAGTACAAGCTTTGCTTAGTATGGGGTCAGAGTTCTACGATATTAAAAAAAAAATGCAATTGAAACATGATTTATTTGCGTTCCCGCCTAAACTCAGATTATTTTTTTTAAAGCTTGCATGTACTGTTTTGGCTTGGTGCTAAAGAATAAAAACATCACTAAGAAGTTACCGCCACATCAAACCACAAATAATCATAAAACGAAAGCTTGCAAAAAGATTGTCTAAACAACTGGTGTCCCAGATGAGCCGTACCCGCGGGACGCTGATGGGTCACTGGAGACCCCGTACCCCTCGGAGACCCTAGACCCCTCGGAACTGCGAGAGGTCGGTAATGATTATAAACACTAGTTAAATGATTGAATGCGTCGGGGAACGCAAAGTGCTTTTATGTCACTTAATTGCACGCAAAAATACTGTTATTTTTATGATGGCAGGTTTAGTTTTCTTCTTTGTAAAAGTATGCACGAACGAAACGCTCTCCTGATGGGAAGATATAACATTTTATGGTGGTCCGATTTCCATACAAATAGTTTTTTGAATGTTCAAGGTATACATATAGATTTTATTTGGTGGTAGATTTCCTTAGCAGGAGGTCGTCTAGGTAGGTACCACCGCAGTACCAGATATTCTGCCGCCAAGCATTAGTGTGCAAACATTACTGTGTTCCGGTTTGAAGGGTATTGCAGCTAGCGAAATTACTGGGCTGTTGGCTGACAGGCGTTATATCTTAACATCAGGAGAGCGCCTCGATCGTCTCATTACTTTTACATAAAAAAAAAAAAAAGTTTATTTCCGCTTAACAGTCGTTCCAGTTCCAACAGTGATGAGGACTTAAATCAATACTAATTTGACAACAACTTATTAATTAAAAACCTAATCTTACTTAAAATCTAGAACTAATTTGACATAAACTTAAAAACATAATTTGACAACAAAAATGTAATTAAAATAACAAAAAATGTAATTAAAATAACTAGTCTTAATAAAAAGTCTTAAAATCGGATTTTAACATTCAAAATGAACTTCCGCAAAGTAACGCCTGAATCAATCAAATAAATAGTTTTTTGCCATTTATGGGCAAATGGAGCAAAATTTTATAGTGAAATCACAGCTACTGGCATTTATTTTGCTCTTTATTTGCGGTAAATCACAATTGCTTGAATAAAACATTAGATTATTAGCATAAAATCAAATTCATGAATGATTTATGAATTTATGATTTTTGAATAAAACAGTAGATTATGCTAATAATTTACTGTTTTATTCAAGCAATTGTGATTTACCGCAAATTATGACCAAAATAAATGCCAGTAGCTGTGATTTCACTGTAAAATTATGCTCCAATTGTCCATAAATGGCAAAAATTTGTTTGTATGGAAATCGAACCACCTTGGTATCAAAGTCTACGTTTTCTGCAATTTCATTATCGATTGATAAAGTTGCTGAATTTGTCAATCTAGATTGGGATATTGTCAATCTTAGATAGGTTTTACTTAGAAAAACTTCTTTCTCCACTAGCCACGGTTACAGGTACAGTGATTAATATTCGAAATGCCATACATTTAGATAAAGCACTTGTAAACTGTGATCTTTGATGAAATTAAAATAAAGAGCAGTAACCACATTCTGATTTGTCTGCGGTGCCCCTTGAAATCTGGCGCCCTGGGCGGTCGCTCAACCGCGCCCTACCCTAACGCCGCTTTTGGCCTGCCCACTACCATTGCAGCGGTTACCAGAACTTTGAGATCCGAAGTAATGTTCAGGGCATCGCTGCTTTGGTGCTCATTACTTTGAGACATTCGATGGTTAGTCTCAACTAGCAGTTGAGACTAACCATCGATTTAACACTATCCTGGAGTGGAACTGCCTTTCAAGTGTGACTACCGGAATACAACAGTGATGATGGTTGCCGGAAGATTATATATATATTTTTGACGTAAAGCTTTTGGTGTAATGAGACGCTCTCCTTATGGTGAGAGATAACGCCTGTCCATGACCATTGCAGCGATACACAGAACTTAGAGTAACAAAACAAAGTCCAGGGCATCACTTCTTTGGCGCTCATTACTTTGAGACTTTCGATAGTTAGTCTCAACAGCGCTGTAATGTCGCTAGCTGCAGTTCCCTTCAAACCGGAACACAGTAACTACACTACACTGCTTGGCGGTAGAATATCTCGTATCTACCTAGACAACTTTTTTTTATTTTAGCTTGATGTTGAGTGACGATACGGTCTAAGATGAAGCACGCTTACCTAAAAGATACTGATTCACTCTCGACTTGAATACACCCAGATTATAACCAACGGGGAACACCCACGCATTCCACTGTCTAGCAGTTCGCACAATGGACGTGGAATCAAATCAAATAGAGCAAATTATTAGCTACAAATATACATTTACATACACAATGTACATCTTATAAAGAGGAAAGATATAATTTGCAGATGGCCATCAATGATCGGAACACGGCGGTGATGGAGGCCTTAAGTCGGGAGGAGGCGATTAATGAAAACCCATGATGTAAATAGAAATAAGGATTGTGTGTATGCCTCGAGCATTCATGCTCACCATCGAAGGCTCCTTCTTGCGGCGGCGTCGTGTGTCGGGTCGCTCTCTTCCCTCAGATATGGTTGAGGAGGGTGATGGCTGGCACATGCGTCATACTCGTGATCGGGTGCTGCTTGCGGGTCGCTGGTCTGCTCGCGGTATACACCCAATCTAGTACCTACTTTAACCTTAGACTAAGATTGCTAATTTAACTTTCCTCTTTTTGTAATGTAAATTATAAAAAAAAATAAAAATGTAACTAAACTTGACAAAGGTCACGGACCCCAGTGTCTGTGGAGCGTATAATTAGAAATAAAAAAAAAAGAGGAAAGATTTTTTTTTTGTTTGTTTGTATTGAATAGACTCCGAAACTACTGGACCGATAAATTTATATTGCTTTCCCGGGCGAAGCTGGGGCGAGCTGTTAGTTATTTATAAAGGCACGGCCCGTGAAGTGTAGAAGTGCCTACTCCATAAAAAAGAGGATATTACAGAGCTATTGAGTCTAGCCAGTCTCAACAGCTTTGAACTTCAGACCCTTCGGCATGCGAACCGACCGCGCTGACCACTGAGCTATCATCGTTATGAATATAGAGAGATAAACATAATAAAGTAATTCCTCATTGACTAAACCATTATCAAATGGTTCCCCTAAACACAACAAACAAATTGACAACCCCATCTACCCTAGTGGGTAGGGTTACATGATTTAGCAATTACCTACCACCGTACCGAATGGTGATTTTTAATCTGTGCTTAATGTAGAGTTAAGGGTGATAGAGATGCGAGAGTTTTTGCGGGAACGCTGTAAAATATTGTCATAACATTTTTTTTCTAATGATTTTTTTCTGCGCCATCTGACTCCAAACTAAGCAAAGCTTGTACCTACCTACTATGGAAGTCAGATAACTGATAGAATACAGCAAAGCTTGTACTATGGAAGTCAGATAACTGATAGAATACAGCAATGCTTGTACTATGGAAGTCAGATAACTGATAGAATACAGCAAAGCTTGTACTATGGAAGTCAGATAACTGATAGAATACAGCAAAGCTTGTACTATGGAAGTCAGATAACTGATAGAATACAGCAATGCTTGTACTATGGAAGTCAGATAACTGATAGAATACAGCAATGCTTGTACTATGGAAGTCAGATAACTGATAGAATACAGCAAAGCTTGTACTATGGAAGTCAGATAACTGATAGAATACAGCAATGCTTGTACTATGGAAGTCAGATAACTGATAGAATACAGCAAAGCTTGTACTATGGAAGTCAGATAACTGATAGAATACAGCAATGCTTGTACTATGGAAGTCAGATAACTGATAGAATACAGCAAAGCTTGTACTATGGAAGTCAGATAACTGATAGAATACAGCAATGCTTGTACTATGGAAGTCAGATAACTGATAGAATACTTCAATTTGAAATTCGGAAAATCGTGTTTTCTTCGATTTTTCACCCTCGAAAACCCCCGTGTTTATTCAGCTCGCTTGTCGTATATTTACATAAAACAAAAACTAACTACAAAATCATGCTTTCATGCCATCTTATCATGCTTTCTTTGTCTATCTAAGTTATTATATAAAGAGTAAAAAATTAGTATTATAAAGAGAAAAGACTTGATTGTTTGTTTGTATTGAATAGGCTCCGAAACTACTGGACCGATTTCAAAAATTCTTTCACCATTGGAAAGCTTCAGTATCCCCGGATGGCATAGGCTACTTTTTATCCCTGTACTCCTGCGAGAGCGGGAACTACGCGATTGAAACCGCGAGGCGTCCGCTAGTTAAAAATAAAGCTTCCCAAAGTAACATTCCCGTTGAACCTAAGTCAAGTACGCTTAGATAGGTAAATCTAATCAAATACAAGGGCACAGAATAAATATCAGTGTGGGCATAGAAGCGGTCGTTAATTACAGAGAGAGTCCGATTACCGATATAACCCTCATGTAACGATACGTACGGATGTACGCGTGTCTAGCGGGTATTCTAACTTGCTGCGTCCAACGGCTTTATTCGAATTTTAACTTTTTTTTTCTTATTTGTGTTTGGCGTTGCACTTTGTGCATTTTTTAAAATGTAATTAAGACGAAACGATGGTAAGAGATAACGGCTGTCCATGCCCATTACAACGATACACATAACTTTGTGTGACAAATCAAGGCATTGCTGCTTTGGCGCTCATTACTTTAAGACTTTCGATGGTTTGTCTCAACAGCTCTGTAATTTCGCAAGCCGCAGCCTTTTAAACCGGAACACAGTAATGTATAAGTAGTACAAGCGCGTGTGTGGGAAAGTGATACAATGTGGTGAAACATGACTTTTCGTGTTGCTTCCAAAACTCCATTGAAGCTCATAGAAAACGCCACTACTTTGCTAAGGCACGACTGGACTTGACCAAGTCTGGACTTTGACTGTTACTATAGACGTTAGCATGACTTGGAAAAACCGAAGATAAATAAATAAAGATAAAGAAGCTTAAGACTGATGACTGCACATAAAATACAGAAACATTGAAACTGGCAGAATGCACAGAGTGCGATGCCAAGAAGAAAGAGAAATAAAATCACTCATAAGTAAAGCAAAAATTAGAAATTAGGTGATTGTGAAAGTATTTTGTACCAACATTCACATAAGAAAAGCATACCAACATAGGTTATATCCTACTAAATTAAAAAGTATTTCATTTTCAGAGTAGGCACCATGTGAGCGTTCCTATTACGAAAACTTAAATCGCGCTATGATTATATTATTGTGGCCGATAAAAGTAACTCAATAATTAGTTAACTACTCCCCTGAGGGTTCCAAATCCCGTTAAACTGTCTAAATAATTATCACACAACAGTAGATAACAATAAAATTGTCAACAAAATCGAAAATTACCCACCATCTGCCATACATTTTGACATTCCAAAGGGGTTACACAAAACTATATTATTTTTACAAGTGGTCAAATCATGAAACTAAAACTATGTTCAGAGGAAAGTATCAAATGTATTTCAAAAATTACGATAGTGGCGCTGTTTCTGACACCTCCAAGATTCATTTTGCCGACTGTCAATCGGCCATTTTGAGACCTAATTTGCAATTTTTCGCGCCATTGATTTCAAAGATGGCAAATTAACCAGAAAATCTCGTTTGTTTTTTTTTTATTTGCATCGTCGGCTTCTATAAATTAAACCAAATTCCAAAACTATCTCGAAATATGTATTACATTCCTGTAAATTATTTTTACGTTTAAAATTCTTTAAACTATGAAATTTAAGCAACAATCTGAATATATACCTACAAGGTTATGTTAGCTTTGAGTGTATTAAACTGAAAGGGAATCTTTGTGCTCATCATAATTACCTACTTTTTCTAAGGGCTATTTGAATTATAATCGTTATAAAGTCTTACTTTGATTTACAAATGGATTATATGATAATATAACTAAACAATAAATAATGTACCAAGTTTGTACCATAAACCGCTCGATGAATTCCGATAAAATTTATATGGGACCACCTCTGAAAAAAAAAGAATCATCAAAATCGGGAAAGATTGTGTAATGATGATAGATAATATTAAACAATAAATGTATTTATGAAATTGCTTGTTTTCAAGATCTCAAAGGAAGAAAGTTATACAGAAGCTTAACTCGCGCTCAATTCACATTGAGCTAATTATCTGTACAAAAGGCGAATTTCAGCGGGAAATACAATTATATTTCCTTTCAATGAAATCAAAACGCCCGAGGATAAAGATAATGGGCAAAGATAAAGGAAAGGGTACACACACTGAATCTTGTAATTACTAATCATTGTTGGCATTATTTTAAGACTATAATCCGATGTTTTGATTATTTTTTCCACTGCAAATCAATGATTAGCCTGATGATGTAAAAAACCTCATTTAGGGAAGCAGAAACAAAAAACAACTTTGATTAACGAAACAGAGTCCAGGGCATCATTGCTTTGGCGCTCATTACTTTGAGACTTTCGATGGCTAGTCTATAATTTCGCTAGTTGCTGTACCCTTCAAACTGGAATACAGTAATGTTTTCACACTACTGCTTGGTGATAGGTTATTTGTTACTTCGGTGGTGCTTACCAGACGTCCTGGTGAAAGTTTGAGAAGTTTTGTTTGTTTATTTCTATAAGGAGAAAGATACTTCATCCGTACTTTTCTGCTTATTTTTTTTTCTGCTAAATTATTAAAATGGTTGTTACTTTGTAAATTTACCAGTGACAACTATTTTAATAATTTAGCATTGAAAAGATTTATTATTTATTTAATTATAAACGTAGAAATTAAATGTATGTGTATTACATTTAATGTAAAAAAAACTATCTAGAAATTAAATCCTAACATACGAACTACAGTGTTTCTAATACTACAGAGGAATTAATAAATGAATTAAAATAAAATAATACTATTATTATGTATTAAAACAAATAGTCCAAAGTCCAAATCTGAGTCACAACCAGAGTCACACAAAATGAATCAAGTCATAGCCTAGTAAAAGAGTGGTTACTTCATCACACAAAAATACATGTTTCACCACATTGTATCACTTTGCTAAACTTCTTTCTACGAACGCAATTCGGCAATTTATGAATAAAAAAAACACACTTTTATACATAAACACTCGAGAAACACAAGTTTTGTAAAATGATACATCAAGTCGATATGATTTTTCCGCGTAACCGTCTTAAGTCCCCAGTCCTTACTGCGTACTTGTAAATATATAAAGGGCCGTCCACACGGCCGCCGGCAGCGGCCCGTGAAATATAGAAATACTCCACAAAAGAGCTAATAACTCGTGTGAAGTACCCTTAACGCACACGTAGACCTACCCAAAGTTATAAGCGATAGCGGAATTCATTTTCAAGGTTAAAGTTTGCGGTGCAGGTACTAAGTAGATAGAGATTATTAAGAACAACTTTTAATGTATGCACAACTTTTAAATCGTTAGAAAAATATATAATGATTATGTTATATTTGATCATTTCTTTAGAACAATTTTATTATTGTTGTGTTTTTAACGATTTTAGAGTTAATCCTATAGTAAAACAGTTTATGACTACAAGTATTTAGACATAATTCTCTGTTATCACTTTCTATATAAAAAAATTAAAGTACAAATTAATAAAAAAAATATTGTGTGCCCACTAACCCACTAGCACAGTAATTAAAGCTTTTTTAAAAAGTATAATTATGTATAACCAGTGTCTCTCCGCATGATTTAAGGTTTCTAACGAAACCCCAAATAGTCTACTGTTGTATTCAAGCAATTGTGATTTACCGCAAATAAAGATCAAAATAAAGCTGTGATTTCACTGTACAATTATGCTCCATATCCAATATTGTCCATAAATGGAAAAAAATATTTGTATGGAAATCGAACCACCTTAAGCAAAAAATAACATCGCTTTCACTTATTATTTAAACCAACCATAAAGGGCGGCGTGTAGAAAAATATTATTTATCTATGGTTCTATGGTACAATCAGTAATTCCTTTGTCGGTCGGCTACTCTTGTTTCATTTTTTTTAGTGGCGTCTGCCATTTTTTTCATTTGCTATGATTTTTTCCGACAAAGATTTTTTGTTGTTGTTATATAATCAATTGTTTTCCTACGGATTGTTGAACAGACTGTGAGGTAGGCTTTTGTTGTATTCTGAACTATTATACTGTAACTGATATTGTAGTAATTTTTAAAGTTGTTCTCAATGTTGTAGTACGTAGTATATAAAACGGTTTACATTATTAAGTTTTTTGAACGCAGCTCACCTGATGTTAAGTGTGGTCGAAGATGGCAAATAGCCTGGAATAGAACTGGATCTCTTTAGGTTTATTGGTTTGTTAGGAACTCGGCGCAGTCATGTCGCCCCGTATTGTATAATTTTACAGAATTTGTGATTTTTTCGTTGTAGGTACTTATGTGTATGTATGTCACTAGTTAATAAGGTTTTTTGTTATCTGTACTCTTTTCCATTTATGATGTGCACAATAAAGAGTTATATCTATCTATCTATATTATCTTAGATTATTTATTGATAGGTCTTTTCGCGCGCTTCGACTAGATACCGCGCTACCTAAAAACAACAGCCCCGCGAATGCGGCCACTTTATATTGTAGTGTGTGTAAGACAGTTTGCGAGGATGCAAAAATTGTTGCCAAAATTAGGACCCCCTCTGAAGTATGATCAACCAAGCAAAAAAAGAATCAACAAAATCGATTCATAATAATCAATAACAATTTAATTTACGAGTCAAATTTCGTAAATATATAATTCAAATTCAAATTCAAATTCTTTATTTTGCAGAGACAGGGGTTACAGAGATAAAAGTCACAGGTTTTATAGAATCACCATGCTCTTAGCACCATGGCATGCAAATATTTATGAAAACTTAGGTCTTATTAATTAATTATGTCAATATCATTATAAAAAAATTGTAATTAATTGTATTTAATTTTGTCATTTAAAAACTCACTTATAGAATAATACACTTTATCGATTAAGAGCTTCTTTAGTCTAAATTTAAAAATGTCAATATTTTCTACATCTTTTAGAGCTTGTGGTAACTTATTATAAATAGTGCGTCTCATCGCAAAAGTGCTGTTGCTGTGCAGGGCAGTGCTGCGGCCCAGCTCACGCAGTCTGCCGTCATGTCGCTTACTGTGTACAGTTTCATACATGCCTAAGTTTGTCTTTACAACTAAGGCCGATTCGTAGATATATATCGAAGGTAAAGTTAAAAGTTTTAATTTTTTAAAAAACGGCTTGCAGGAATCTCGGCGCTTTAACCCGCAAATTGCTCGAATGCACTTTTTTTGAGCTATGAGAGCGGATTGTTTTTCGGTAGAGTTCGCCCAAGCAAGAACCCCATATTTTAGTGTAGAACCAACGAAAGCGTGATATAATTTCAAAAAGATAAAATGTTAATAATAAAATAAATAACTTATCAAACTAAAACAACCCGCCCCTGACCGTTCCCGGCGCAAAGGTGCCCATCACACTCGCCGCATTCCCGCGCTGAATGGCAATGGCCAAGCTCTGCACCAGGAACGAAATTCATAATTGGCGGAATTATCGCGTAACAAACATTAAGAAAACAGTCGAAAAGAACCTTCTCTTTTTTGAGTCGGTTAAAGTTCATCATTCGTTTCATCACTTATATCACTTACTTAGACCACTGGAACTATAATAATAATTTGCCTCTTAGTGTAGTGTCATGTTTCCGCAAAAAAATCTTTACACAAAGACTTCTCCCCAATATCTACGCTAATCGTCATCGAAAATCTTTAATCAAACTAGTGATGTCCCAAAGCCCGGCCAACGCGGGAGTCCGGCAAAAGACCGTAAGCCGACGTATGAGTAATGCAGTAACTTTCGTTTTTCATTCCATCGACTTTTTGCTACCCATTTGGAGCGAACCATTTTTTAATTCTTTTGAATCTCGTTTCTGTGTTCAGGTGAAGGGTTGGGAAATAATTTTTATCGATGTTTTGTGGTATTTATATATCAGCTGTTTTACTTATTTTAGATAGTATGTTTAGACCGTTTAAAGTGTTTGTTAATATACTATAAGAAATGAGTCGAACGAGACGCTGTTCTGATGGTAAAATATAACGCCTGTCCATGACCATTGCAGCAATACACATAACTTTAAGTAGCTGATGGGATTGAATGATTAGTCTCGACAACCTTGTAATTTCGCTAGCTTCAGTATTCTTCACACACAGTAATGTTTACACACTACTGCTTAGAATATCTGGTACTGCGGTACTTACCTCAACGACCAAGCTAAAGATATCTAACTGAAAAGTAGAATGAGAACAAATTAACATACTGATATTAATCATAATATTAAAAAGCACCAAATCATTGCAATTATTGCAAATAAGTGATACATGTATACAATAAAAACAAATAATCATAGAACATTACACGCAGCGCCATCTGACCCCAAACTAAACAAAGCTTGTCTTATGGAAGTACATTGAAATTGTTAGTGACATTTTCTACCTTCTTTTTTATTTAGTTTCAAAATTTTTACTTTTTTTAGGTAGGTATGCTATAAGCTTTTCATTCCCAATCTGTTTGAAATCCGTCCAGTTGTTAAAGCGTATTTATACTTAACAAACATACAAAAAAACTTACATGATATGCATTTATAAAGGCAATCTTTATTTACTACATACAATGAAAATAATACATACAATACAATTTAACTAAAAATAGAAACAAATTAATTATACATACTAGTCGCCAGAAATACATAGTAGAATAGGTGTGCAAACAGAAATGATTTGTTCTGATTTCATCGACATAAATGTAGGCATCATTTCGACATCCCTATAAGCCCACACTCGCTCCATCATATTTCATTTTTTCCATTCGCCCAATCCTTTGCCGAAACCATACGGCGGACTTTTAGCTTCTTTTTAATTCGTTTTACAATGATAACTGAAAGGTGCTTTTTTATTCGGCGAATATTACTTTCGTTATATGGTTTCTGTGTAACGGCACATTCCAGTTAATGACAACAGAGATTTAACTCTATGCCAAAATTCATAAATAGATAAAAAAAGACGTGTGGCGCTCGGGGACTGCCGCGGTAAAGCTATTGCATAGCATTTTTACGCCGATACAACCAATGCTACCTAGAGGCGAGTTGCTGAACTAAAGAGACAAGCGTGATATTTCAAAAAAGTCATTAAAAGTTCTGCTATTCATCGATAGATGGCAAAACTAAAAAGTATCACCCCTGTGCCGGGGGGAGTGGGGGGTGTTAGGTTATTTTCGTTACGGAATTTTTGGATTCGGTCTCCACGCTCAAGCCGCGCGATAAAAGCTATGCATTAGCTTAAAAATTATCACGTCCAAATAAATAGGTCAAATAAAATTACCTCTCAAATTACAACAGCATATTGTCTATAATAATAAAATAATATTTGTTTGAACACGCTAATCTCTGAAACTACTAGCTAAAATTAAAAAAAAAAAAAAATTATGTTATTTCTTGAGAAACGTTTGGCCTATTTAACATCACCATACGACCTTAAGAAGCTGATGGCGTGTGAAACCACCGGGCACATCATCACCATCATCATTGTCATCATCATCTCAGCCGTAGGACGTCTACTGCTGGACACGCTGGGAAACCCCCGTGCACTGCATAACTAGCGACCCGCCCGGGCTTCGTATGGCTATAAATCTATGGTACTTATATTAGAGAATTATTAAAATGTTTTAATTAATTATTTTGCTATTCACACACACATACACACACTCACACCCTACATGCTTATACAATTTATTGATATACATAGATATATAGAAGAGCGGAATCTTTTGCCACAAGTATATTTTATACTTACCAGAAGGTCCCAACCTACTATGTACTTGTTTAGAGAACTGGTAACAGAAATAAAGCATTTTTAATTTTCATTTAAAGTTTTGTGTAGTTTTTCAAAGACTAAAAAGGACAAAACCTTTTGAGTTAGTATATTAAGTTAGTAATGTCAGTGCAGTGAGTACTACATATTATAGAACACATGAACAAAGTGTCTTCCCCTTAATAGAGACAGTATGAAAAGTGTCGATGGACGCATTCCTCGATTATACTCTAGCAATTTAAGTTATATTAAAATTACTTATTAGTCTCAACTAGGCTAGATTGTAATAACAATGAGGTATCTAACAACAAACAGATACATCATTAGAAGGAAAAAAAAAGTTTTGTTTATCGCTTCAATGGCCATATAGGTACATGCGTTATCTCTCACCATCACGAACTAGTATCATCAGTCTCACGATTTTTATTTAAAAAAAAGGTATGTGTGCTCCATCGTAGACCACATTTTTGCTTAACATGAGACGAATGGCAATCAAACAAGTCTGTATGAAATTTCAAAAAAATCTATCGTGGCTAACGCGTTATCATTAATGCGAATACCGAGCTGCTCTACAAACGCGTAAATATCAGTTATTCCCTCATTAGTCCGCGTACAGCCATGCAGTTTTATTTTCGTAGAGTGTACTCGCTAGTGTACACCAAGCCTAAGACTGAAATGAGCGAGTGTGTGAAGTATGGAGATAAAATGAATATTTATGATTGGTAGGCTAGGTGTTTGACCACAGCTCACCTCACCTTAAAAAAGTGAGAAACCGTATTCATTATATTTTTTTTTAAATGAAATGAAATGAAATTTATTCACAAAAAATAGGGTTTAGGGTTTCGGGTAAATAGGGTTTGGGTTTAGGGTTTAGGGTTTTTGACGTTATTATAATTATTGGATTAGTCTTTTATTTTGCCGTAACTCGGCATGATAATTTGATCGAGAAAAAATTGCAAAAAATAGTATAAATTAAAAAAAACTACGTCAAGTTTGTTTCAGATTGATATAATTAATCGTATAGCTAATAATTTAAAAATAATAATAAGCAGGTCATAATTATGTTTATGTCAAAGTGTGTATATAATATTAAGTAAATGATCCAGTCAAAATAAAATATAATTAATTATAGCTTTAATAATTAATTAAAGCATTTAAATTTATTTGCCCTATCGAGCAAGCTAAAGCTGTAAAGCTATACTGCATTGCCTTATTTTTTATGTATAAAGTAATTAGACGAACGAGACGGTCTCCTGATGGTAAGAGATAACGCCTGTCCATGACCATTGCAGCGATACACAGAACTTTGAGTAGCAAAACAAAGTCCAGGGCATCGCTGTTTTGGCGGTCATTACTTTGAGACTTTCGGTGGTTAGTCTCAACAGCCCTGTAATTTCGCTAGCTGCAGTACCCTTCGAACCGAGACACAGTTGCCTCCGGTTTTGCAATTCATGTCTTACATGTTACAGTCAAAGTCCAGTCTTGGGCAAGTCCAGTCCAAGCCAATCAAATTCAGGCATGTCTTAGAGTAAAGTCTTGTAAAGTAGTGGCGACTTTACTAAGCTTCGAAGGAGTTTTGGAAGCAATACGAAAAGTCATGTTTCACCACATTATATCACTTTCCCACACCCGCGCTTGTGATTCGGCACTTTATGAATAAAACAACGCTATTTTTATACATAAACATTCGTAAAAACACTAGTTTTGGAAAAAGTAATACATTGGGACGACACAACTCTTTCCGCGTTCCCGCCAAAAACTCCCCGTATATACAAATAAAAAAATATCTTTCTTATCATTATTTTTGGCATCGCACTTTGTGCATTCTGTCGTCATAAAGTAGTCCTTTATATTTTCAAGGCGTCAGTTTGTCAAATAAATTGTATGTAGGCAGTTCAAGATGCCTAAACTTTTAAAACTTATCTCCATTGATCTCTGACCCCAAAAAAGTATTAAAGATGTCCACCCCTTTATTGGCCCCCAACATAAAGTCACATTTGAATAAATATTCAATTAAACACATCTGAGCATGTTTTGATCGCGCGTTAGATGTACGAAGAACTGATAAAAATATTAAACTGATAAAAAATTGACATTAAAGTTTGTAGGGTATGAAATGTCTGTTGTACATGTAGAGGTAATTTTTTAGGGTTCCGTACCCAGAGGGTAAAACGGGACCCTTTTACTAAGACTTCGCTGTCCGTCTATTTATCCGTCTGTCACCAGGCTGTATATCACGAACTGTGATAGTTAGACAGTCGAAATTTTCACAGATGATGTATTTCTGTTGCCGCTATAATAAAAAATACTAAAAAAAGAATACAAAATACAAATACAAAATATTTTTATTGTAACCATAACTGATGACTTATTCATAATAATATGTAACCCTGTCTGCTGCTTTAACGTATAGTTGTAGTGCAGCAGACAATAAAATGTATGTTTAAGGGGGCTTCCAGACAGCAAACGTGATTTTTTTGCTGTTTTTATAGATAATGGTACGGAACCCTGCGCGAGTCCGAATTGCACTAGGCCGTTTTTTTTTAATTTAAACTATTTAAACACGCGACGTCATCCGCGTGAAATTCATTCAAAAAATTCTGAAATTATCCAATTTTCATAATTTTTCTTTCCTTAAGAACCTTCCACAAATTTTACTGTTGACAGGCTAGGTGTAGATGGTAAAGCACACGTAGTCTGAAATGGCACTGGCTCTCAAGTGAGGCTGCCGGAACACACCGTTAGATGCTTGGCGGCACCGGATGCACCGTTAGATTTTCAACTTGAAGGTAGCTAACCAGCAGAGTACTAGAAAGTACCTTACCACCATGCTATGGTTTCCTCACGATGTTTTCTTTCTCCGGCAGCTCAAGCTCATTATTAGGGTTTGAACCCACGTCTTAGGCGTGCAAACCAACCGCGCTAGTCACTAAGCCAACACTAAAAAAAAGTATTTAAGTATTGTATCAGTTATCTGTCTTCCATAGCACACGCTTTGCTTAGTTTGGGGTCAGATGGCGCTGTGTGTAATGCTCTAGGATATTTATTTATTTTTTCATTCGATCATGCATTAATTAATTCATTCATTCATTCATTTAATTATTTATTTATCATCACTACACAACTGTCAACCATATGTTATTTACTGAGGGGATGGCTGGCAGAAAATTCTTTAGCATTAAGTCATCCCTTTGTAGATGTTTTTGAAAGTGTTGAATCAATAATAAATCCCTTTCAATGAGACTTTCAATGGTTAGTCTCAACAGCCCTGTAATTTTGATATTTAATTATTTTTTTGATGGTAGGTACCGACACGCTCTCGTGCTATAGAAATCTACCACCTTTAACCACTAAAACCTTTAGCTTTGCTGTCGTAAGGTTAAAATATGCATTTAACAACAACCCACTGCTGGGCAAAGGCCTCGATAACAAAATACAGCCATTAAACGCCAGATGCTAGGATGACAAACGTAAAAATTAAGTGTGACAACTTTCCCCCTAATTCCAGTAGATATGTGACACTAACACATTAATTTCTATTCTGTATCTAATTGGCTGCGTTAATGCGCTTCTACAATTAATTGTCTATTTGGTTCGAATGCGGCGACCGTAACGGAAATATTCAAATGTTTAATTGTTAGCTTTTAATAAAACTAGCGATCTGACTCGGCTTCGCACGGGTGCAACGTAGATACTGAGGTGTTCATATGCATGTATTATACATATAAACCTTCCTCTTGAATCACTCTGTCTGTTGATAAAAACTGTATTCAAATCCGTTGCGTAGTTTGAAAGATCTAAGCGTAAAGACGGCGGGTAGAGACTTTGTTTTATGCTATGTAGAGACTAAAGATCCGCTCCGGCTTCGCACGCATATTTTGGCTGCCTGATTACAAAACATTAATTTTCGAGCCAGTTCCATTTCAGAATAGGTGTGCTTTACCATCTTCGACCGCACCGTCACTTAACATTGATTGATTGATTAACTCTTTATTGCACACACTAAAAAAAACAATACAGAAGAAATAAAATTAATTAATTTGTGTAACAACTGGCGACCTTATCGCTAAAAGCGATCTGAAGCGAAACATCAGGTGAGCTGTGGTCAAACACCAAGCCTGTTAACCATAAAAAAAAAAATTCTACACTTAAAAAAAAAATCAAACTTGATTTGGTACTATTATGAAACCTGCAGTAGTATGAAACGATGAAAGCTCAGTGGCTTGCGAGGTCGGTTCACACGCCGATGGCGTGGATTCTAATCCCAACAAAGAACTTGAGCTGCCGGTGAAGGAAAACATCGTACGTAAACCATAGCATGATGGTACCTTTCTAGTACTGGCTAGCTACCACCCTCAAGTTGAAAATCTGCCGCCAAGCATCTAACGGTGTGTTCCGGTAGCCTCACTTGAGAGCCAGTTCCATTCCAAGCCAGGTGTCTTTCCCATCTTCGACCGCACCGTCACTCAAAATCAGGTGAGCTGCGGTCAAACACCTAGCCTATGTCAAAAATAAAAAGTCAAAAAACATTACACAGCTTGTTCTTAATAAAATTTCAAAAAAGAAAAAGTTACTTAGTTTAACTATTTATCTACACTGTTGGAATTTTTAATGGATACTTAATCTATTTTTAAACTGTTTAAGATTACACCAATTATTTTATTCAAAAACAATCTCTATATGTATCAAGTTTAAGTTTAAATCTGATTCATAAAGAACAAATTGAAAAAAATAAAGCATTCTAAAAATATCTATGATTTCAAAGCTTTGTAACTTGACGCGCCTGTATTTACCTATTCATTTTTCAAAAAAAGAACTTAACGCCCAAATCGACGCATAATACTGAACAAAAAGAAAAATAAACTGCTTTGTATAATTCGACAAAAATGTTAAAATACTTTCGAAGTAGAGCTATTTAAAAATTAATCTTTATGCAGCGGCAATAGAGTTCAGAATAAAAATAGAACAGTTTTCTAAAGACCAAGGTTTGAAATAAAATTATTTGACGAAAAAACACCCTACTTTTTAAACTTGTAATTCGTAGTTTCAAATTGCGAATGCGGCGTTCTTATTTCAAAATATCGGAGGTGTCACAGGACACTCCTTTTTGAGGTACAGGTATAAGTAAGTACGATTGAGCTGCTTTTTATTTATTTTTATATTGTGTGCATGTTTAAGGAGTATTCAATTTAAGGTGGTTCGATTTCCATACAAATAAATTTTTGCCATTTATGGACAAATGGAGCATAATTTTACAGTGAAATCACAGTTACTGGCATTTATTTTGGTCTTTATTTGCGGTAAATTCCATTTGTTCATAAATGGAAAAAAATTGTTTGCATGGAAATCGAACCGCCTTAACGTAAAATCGTGATTTCATGATTTGATTTTAAACTTTTGTTCATTTTGAAGCATTTATTGCAATTTCTTATTTAATAGCATTTATTAATAGCTTTTTCGTAATCATAATCATATTTATTGAAAACGAGGTGTGACACAAATTTTCAATAGTAAATCAGAAAAAATAATTTTGTTATGAAAATATCAAAAATTATAAAAAAATTAACGCAAAAATGTCAAATCAATTATAATAAATGTCAAAATTCACACAATTCTTTGTAGCTGTAAAACGTATGCTCGATAAGCCAACGTTTGAGTCGTGACTTAAAGCTGCCCATAGAGGGCGCTGAAGTGATATGTTCTGGCAACTTGTTATATGCTGTCGGACCCATAAATCAACTTAAAAAGTAAATTTTTATGGTTGATAGTCTAGGTGTTTTTAATAAAAATAAATCAAATTCAAATAAATAAATAAGTAAATATATAACATTTTCCAATAAACGAAATCAATTAGGTGCCGTCAGTAAAGAAAATTAATTTAACGTAAAATTTGGCGTAATCTGCCAATTAAAAAATACAAGCCATTTCCCGTGGGTTCACTGTTAATTTTAATAGTAAAAAAGGAAATAAGACAACTTTTTGAATTTCTCTTTTCTAATAAATGTTTTATAAATTACTGGGCTGTTGAGACTAACCATCTAGTCTCAAAGTAGTGAGTGCCAAAGCAGCGATGCCCTGGACGTTGTTTTGTTACTCAAAGTTCTGTGTATCGCTTCAATGGTCATGGACAGGCGTTATCTCTTAACATCAGGAGAGCGCCTCGATCGTCTCATTACTTTTACATTAAAAAAATTAAAACTGACAGATAGGAAAGGGACAAAAGGAAGAAGAATTGGCAGACCGAAGAGAAAATGACTGATGCTGCATCTGTGGAGTTGACGACTTCACAGATACAGCAGGCAATGACTGGCAGAATATCGCAAATGACAGGGGCAAAAGAAGTATTAGTAAAAAAATCCTGATGTTTTTCTACGGGTGTTGCTGATTCGACAAATCTATTTTTTAGAAACTCTTGGACATACAAACTGCTCTTTTTAAGTGTTGAGCAAAATAAAATAAATTATGAAGGTTTATAATTATTTATCATTAATGGAATTCGTAACAAAGCCCTTGTTTATTTTACAACTCAAACACAAACTTGGTATAACGAAGCTTCAATAATTAACGATAACAATAAATGTTTGTATTATGAAGTTTCAAAATCTAATGGTCGTTTATAATAAAATACAGGTAACATTGTGAAAGACTCAACAGGAAATTAAATTATAAGTCATCCGGACAATCGAAAATTCGGATAATTGAATATTTGAAGAATAACGTTTTTGTATTAACTCTTTTGACTTTGATTTTTATTAACTTATGTCTCTCGCGTTTATCTTTCTCGGGTTAATACATAACGTTAGAACTAACGCAAAGTCGCTTGTTTCAACATCATCATCATCAGCCTACAGAAGTCCACTGCTGGACATAGGCCTCTTCCAAGACACGCCACTCAGCCCGAGCTTCGGCTTTTCGCTTCCATCCACCGCCAGCTGTCCTACGTATATTGTCACTCCATCGAGTCTCAAGGCGTCCTATGCTACGTTTGCCAACACGCGGTCTCCACTCTAGAACGCGTCTACCCCAGCGGTTATTGGTTCTGCGACAGATATGCCCAGCCCATTGCCACTTCAGCTTGCTAATACGCTTAGTTACGCTAAATAGTCGCTTGTTTATCTGTCTTAAATTATTAAATTAAATGTGGTGAAACACCTAGAAAAAATTAAACAAATGAATGTCAATGTTTATTTATAACTTATTTAGACTGCCCTGTAGCTCATTTGGTAATATCTTCTTTAAGAGTTTTAGGGCGTGGGTTCGATTCCCACCAGTACAAACATTTATGTGACGATAAATAAATGTTTGTTATGTGTCTGGGTGTTCTGTATATATCATAAGAATGTTTTTACAAAAAAAAGTAGTAAGTATTCTGTTGGCTATCTGGTTCCCATAGTACAATTTTTTTAGTTTTATACTAGATGGCGATGTGAAGAAAGACCAACGATATTCTTTTTAATTTTTTTTTTATTTTAAAATAAAAAAACTCGATATGTACACACAGAAAAAGTGAAATTTGAAATACAGATAACTTATACTCTGCATTAACACATAGCCTACTTTTTAAACCGAAAAACGAAGGTGAATTCGCAGTGCGCAGCAAGTTTTTGGTACATTATTTATATCTTTCAGAAAAAGTTAGATGATTTATAATTTGAGTATAATTTACACCAATTAGCCGTTTAATAAAACAATTATTGGAGACATTTTTATACTTTGTTAAGACGTTTCCATGCGTGATCGGGGGAATATTTTTGGGCATTTCGTTTTACCGTACCATAAAATTTTGAAATTGGAATCGAAT
Source organism: Biston betularia (assembly GCA_905404145.2). Lineage (NCBI taxonomy): Eukaryota > Metazoa > Arthropoda > Insecta > Lepidoptera > Geometridae > Biston > Biston betularia. The sequence goes on from FR989885.1 coordinate 7,699,367, forward strand.
GTTTTTAAATTCCAAGCTTCACTACCGTTTGTCGCCTATTTAACGCCTCGAGTTACAAAACGTATTAAATGCTAACTTAAGATCGATTTAATCTTTGTTACTATTGTTCACTTTATTTTAAACGTTGTTCCTTTAATGTTATGGTTTATAATAGGTTGTTTAAGTAATAGAAATAAATCCCATTCTATTTTTAAATTGATGCAAACTTCAGATAACAATCCGAGTTGGAATTCGATGTTATTTTTTACAACGATAATAATAAGTTTGTGAATTATTTTTTTCTTTGGTTTTGGCGTCGCATTCTGAGTATTTGCCAGTGTCAAGTGTTTTATATTTTCAGTTCTCAAAAATTAAATATAGTTAAACGATTTCTAAAGTCAAGTAAAGTCAAACTCCAGTCATGGTCCTTATTCAAGTAGTTGTGATTTACGGCAAATAAAGACCAAAATAAATGCCAGTAGCTGTGAATTCACTGTAAAACTATTCTCCATTTGTCCATAAATGGAAAAAAAATGTTTGTATGGAAATCGAACCACCTTAATCAGTTTCATACAATACGTAATTTTTTTGTAGCCGTTTTGTGCTCGTTATATCAGCCAGTATCATAATGACCAAAATATAATTATAATATAAAAAAACGAAAACAAATGCCAGCGAACACACTCATATTGCCGGAGTCGGCAGTAATTGGATTTGACTAATTCAGCGCGGCCACGTTTTACATAAAACAAGCATTAGTGAGCATCACGCCCGAACTGGGACTATACGTTAAAATGTGCAGCGACACAATAGTACAGTGTGCATGGGACCTCTTGTTTACAATAAGATTCCGAAGTCAATATGAATTTTTTTTTTATTTTTTTTTTAATGTTTGACAGGCTAGGTGTTTGACCACAGCTTACTTGATGTTAAGTGAAGGTGTGGTCGAAGATGGTAAAGCACACCTAGCCTGGAATGGAACTGGCTCTCAAGTGAGGCTGCCGGAACACACCGTTAGATGCATGGCGGCAGATTACACACACACACACACACACACACATTTATCACATTTATCTATTTTGGGAGAAATTAAAGCCACTACTAATGCTATTACTCAATTGATGATTTTTTTCCAATGACCAATTTTGTATGGCATTATCCAATTATGTAATTTTTATTATTTCTGTTTGACATCGGTATTTTATTTTTTGACATTTTATTTTGATTTTTGACATATGTATTTGTAATGTAATTTTGACATACCTAACATAATTTAATTTTTACATTGTTGGATTCTAATTAAAATAGCCTTTTAATGTTTGTACGAGCACAGCGCCATCACTCGTGACATTTGTACGCCTTACCGGCACAATATGACTCAGCCACATCAACTACTGGAACATCTTGACAGCCCCGTTGGCTCATTGGTAGTGTATCTGCCTTGAGAGCTGTAGGGCGTGGGTTCGATTCCTACTCAGGGCAAACATTTTGTGAATAAACAAATGTTTGTTCTGTGTCTGGGTGTTCTGACCTCCATCACACAAGCTCTGCTTAGTTTGGGGCCAGATGGCGCTGTGTGTATAGTCTTGCGATATTTTTTTAATTTCTATAAAATTTCCTGTAAGTAACTCGGAACAAAAAAGTCGCTTGATATTTAATCGCATTGCCTTTACAGAACATCGGCGTCACTGGAACACGCATCGCTTATAAGTTAGTTAATTTATAGCCTAATTACATGTATATCTGTCCACGATAATGTATGCAAATGTATACGTTGTGTACCAAAACAACGGTGAACAAATTAAACTGTGGTGGAATATTAATTGTTCTATGTATTCGGTGTTTGTAGCGAATCGTTTTGAATAAGTTGACTACTTGGTATCTTTTATCGGAATATAAAAGTATTCATTTTACCAAAATAAAGTCTCATTTCATCATAACTCGACGGTCGACCGCCTTGATAGCTAATACATTTTTCAAATATTTTTGTATCGAAAAATTGATGAAAAGCTTTTTTTTTTTTTTTTTAATGGTTGACAGGCTAGGTGTTTGACCACAGCTCACCTGATGTCAAGTGAAGGTGTGGCCGAAGATGGTAAAGCACACCTAGCCTGGAATGCAACTGGCTCTCAAGTGAGGCTGCCGGAACACACCGTTAGATGCTTGGCGGCAGATTTTCAACTTGAGGGTGGTAGCTAGCCAGCCGAGTACTAAAGTACCCTACCACCATGCTTTGGTTTCCTCACGATGTTTTCCTTCATCGGCAGCTCAAGCTCATTGTTGGGGTTTGAACCCACGCCCTTCGGCATGCGAACCTACCGCGCTAACCACTGAGCTATCATCGCTATTTTTAGAAATCGTTTAACTAAACCTTATCTATATCTAAACATATGTTTTTTTCTTTTTCTGGTATGTATGATAAGTATGTATTAACAACAAAAAAATGTACATAATTATGTATTCTATCAGTTATCTGACTTCCATCGCACAAGCTCTGCTTAGTTTGGGATCAGATGGCGATGTGTGTAATGTTCTACGATATTTATTTATATATTTATCTATAAAAGAAGAAACTGACAGATTCACTGACCGATCGCTCAATGCACAGCTGAAACCGCTGAGTCTAGAAGCAACTTAGCATAAATGCTCAATAGGTGACCTAGGTGTGCACTAAGAAAGGATTTTTAAAAGCAGGTCGCTTGTCTACACTAATAAATTATTATAAAGAAGAAATATTTGTTTGTATTGAATAGGCTCCGAAACTACAGGACCGATTTCAAAAACTCTTTCATCGGTGGGAAGCTTTTTTTTATGTAAAGAATAATGAGACGAACGAGACGCTCTCCTGATTGTAAAAGATAACGCCTGTCGATGACCATTGCAGCGATACACAGAACTCTGAGTAACAAAACAAAGTCCAGGGCATCACTGCTTTGGCGCTCATTACTTTGGAGACTTTCGATGTGTAGTCTCAACAGCCCAGTAATTTCACTACGCTACGCTATCCCCGGGTGATACAGGCTACTTTTTATCCCTGTATTCCCACGGAAACGGGAACTACGCGGATGAAAGCGCGAGGCGTCCACTAGTATTGAATAAAGTTAAAACTTATTTAAGACGTCATGTAAACGTAACTTTTTTCTAACAGCCCGCCGTATGCCCGGAGCCACCCCAAATTCGGGAACCATGTCGTGATGATTATCCATAAATTACCGAAAATAACATTTTTAATTCAGCCCGTAGTTACCTATCGGAGTGTTAATTAAAATTCGCCCAAAACTGTGCGCTTGTGCGCATCATCATCATGAGTTAGGAATGCAGTACAGTTTGCAAGCAGTAACATAGTTCCAGTTACTTGAAAGAAAGAAGGAAAGAAAGAACGAAAGAAAGAACGAACGAAAGAAAATAGTTATAATTATTTTGTAACACAACCGAACATAAGATAAAGAGTATAAATAAGTAAAGTAACTAAGACATGCAACATTTAAAATAATAACTAATCTAAAAGGCCGCTATCAATGGGAATAGTTCCCAAAACGCTGGCCCCATTGCCGCGTTGTATGGCAATACTCAAATGCTGAGCAAAATAAAGGCCAGAAGCACAAAATCAAACAGAGACTGTTACAAAATAGGGGCTCACCTCAGCATAATGCTGGTCATACTGAGTGTTAGGACCAGCGAGCCCTTGAAGTTCATACAAAAAACACTTATTATAGTATATTATCGACTTACATATAATAATAATCAACATTACACAAACTGGCAACACTTACCACTATACAATTTTTTTTTGCCATTTATTAACAAATGGAGCATAATTTTACAGTGAAATCACAGCTACTGGCATTTATTTTTGTCTTTATATGCGGTAATTCGCAATTGCTTGAATAAAACAGTAGATTATGCTATTAGTAGTATTGTGCATATGTATTATGCCATTAGTAGATTATGATTATGTTAAAAGCTTTCAAAACAGTAGATTATTAGCACAATCTACTGTTTTCAAAGCTTTATTCAATAATCAAAAATTCATAAATTTGATTTTATGCTATTTTTTTACTTAAAGATTGACGTATCAAATTGACTACCCTGTTATCTCATTTCCCATTCTCATAATACAAGAGCAAGGTCAAAAAGGTCAAGGTCAAGATTTCTCATCTGGTACGCGTGTAGTGTATGTATGTGTGTGTGTGTACGCGTGTATAGTGTGTATATATAGTTCGACTGCCCCGTTGGCTCATTGGCCTATTTTATCTGCCTTGAGAGTTGTAGGGCGTGGGTTCGATTCCCACTCAGGGCAAACATTTTGTGAACAAACAAATGTTTGTTCTGTGTCTGGGTGTTCTGTATGTATTATAAGTATGTATTTACAAAAAAAAAAGTATTTATGTATTCTATCTGTTACCTGACTTCCATCACACAAGCTCTGCTTAGTTTCGGGCCAGATGTGTATAGTGCTACGATATTTATTTATTTATATAAGACCATCATGTACACAGTTTAAATCTATAAAGTCTATCTTATCATGTCTTGTCTCGTCTCGTTTCGTCTCGGCTCTTGTCTTGTCTAATCTTCCTCAAACTTCCATACTGCTTGTATTCTGTACTGTGTCCCTTGCGCTTCAAGCAGCCCCATAATACCATTATCGCTGCTGATCGCAAACTAGTGATCTAACGTACTGATACTTCATTACCACAGTAATAACGGACATTACGTACTATGTTTGCATTGTAAAATGGATAGAAATTATGGCTAAATTGATGGCCATATTGAAAGCGGTTGACGGTCGCACCCAAATCAAATTTAGATGTTGACTAGCGATGTCACCAGTTTGTCAATGAATGTGTCGAGAAATTGGGGAGTTTTTTTATTTAAAAACTAGCTGAATACCCGGTTATTTTAACACGGTACGGTCGGGTTTGCCCTAGCATCCTTCTTAATATTATAAATGTGAAAGTTTGGTTTTTTTTTATGTTTGACAGGCTAGGTGTTTGACCACAGTTCACCTGATGCTAAGTGATGGTGTGGTCGAAGATAGTAAAGCACACCTAGCCTGGAATGGAACTGGCTCTCAAGTGAGGCTGCCGGAACACATCGTTAGATGCTTGGCGGCAGATTTTCAACTTGAGGGTGGTAACTAGCCAGCCGAGTACTAGAAAGTACCCTACCACCATGCAAATGGATGGATGTTTGTTACTCTTTCACGCAAAAACTATTGAACGGATTTGGATGCAATTTGGTATGGAGGTAGCTGAGACTCTGGATTAGAACATAAGCTACTTTTTATCGCTAAAGCAAGTAGCGTGTAACATCGCGGGGCGCAGCTAGTATAAGTACTATATTTTGCTCTACTAATAAATGATAAATTATGCAATTTTATGAGGATGGAAAGATGTGTGTTACTTTTTTTTACGGAAAAACTGAATTCCAATGAATCATAGACCGTGTCTTATGAAGTATTAACCTAACCTAACCTTTTTTTTTTTTGCCCAGGGAAATCCTTAATGGATAGCACCGGCTCCGGGGGAAGCACGGTGGTTATGTGGGACTCTACGCCAAAGTGGCGGCCTACCCACTAAAAACCCTGGGGTGTTTCTGACTGACACCTATGTGCCGGGGCTACGGGAACGCTTTCGCACTCATACGCGGCCCCGACGGCAATCTAACCTAACCTAACCTAACCGTCTCTGATAATGTCAGGGGTAATAGCGGAGGAGGACGGTTTAAAAAAAAAAAAAACCTAACCTAACCTAGCAATCACATGACGTTCCGCCGCAGTTATAACAACTAACAACCGCAACTTAGCCCACACTTCACGGGTAGACCAATTCAATTAAGCGATGCCATATTAATTCGATTATTACTCGTAAAAAACTTACAAAACAGTCATTTTGCCGCCAACGATGCTACTGCACGGAACCTTCGTGCCATTAAAGCAATTTGGATTTTATTAACCAGTCATAGAGATAACATTGGTTTACCGCGACAATCCAGCAATTACTGTCAGATGGAAAGAATTAACACGCTATCGGTCCCTATTCTGATGCGTCCGATATAATATCACTAGCAGTTAAAGTGAGGAAATTCGTATGCTAGTGGTTGTCCTCTGTCATTCAAAGATCTCAAGAGTGTTTTGTGGAAGAACGTGGAAAATCATATCACAACATGGTTTTATTTTTGTCCATACTGGACATAGCGACAGCCAAATCACGGAGTCAGCGTCCTACATGAAGCGGTCGACGCCCGCGGCCGACTTAAACTGGACGATCAGCAATATGGTGCAATCTAGGGCTCCACATAGCAATAAGTGTAGTATATAAGCAGTTAAATGTACATAATAAATTAATCACAACTCAACCTGGGTTTGATTCACCTTCATCGAAGGGGTGCAGTGGTGTGTCTGTTGACAGCTGCACTCGGAGTTAAGGGAGCCACCACCGCACCGTGGTCAGGTCAACCAGGCGACCTACCGGCCGACCGTGAAGAGGTTGCCGGAGCCGTTCCAGGCCGACCACACCGACGCGAGAAGCGCGCCGTGCCCGGCAAGTGTCCGCTGGGCGGGCGGGTGTACCTATCTCATCCCTCCACTGTGGCAAGACTATTAGCACCGTCACCTTCTGTGACCGTGGCGTGAGCCTGCGTCACGACAGTGGAACATCGTACCTCCTCCTGTATTCCTTTCCCTTCCGCCTGTTGTCGATAGGTCTCACGGCACCAGGTATCCTGTACCTATCTATCTAAGTATTTATTTACTGTATACGGTAGGTTAGGGTCGCTAGGGAAGTAGGGAAGTAGGGTTAGGGCGGTAGGGAACATAGGTGCACAGCGTAGGTTCCCCCGATAGGGCCGGACAGCCGTTGGATCGCTCCAAGTGAGTTCCGCGGTTGATCGGACGGGATAGCCAGGCGTCATCCGAACCTAGTAAATGGTTTGAGACGGCTTGCTGTTCAACTTTCAACAGGCGGTTAGTCATTCGCCGAGGTGGATGGCTACGCGCCCGTTCAAATACAATAGCATTCAAAAATAGACTCTATTCGTATGCGAAAACTCTGGCGCGTGATTAAAAAATAGGTACCTATATCTTCGTCTTTGATTTTGGCATCGCATTTTGTGCCATTGTTGACAATGGCAAATGTCATTGGGAAATTTTCAAGATTTATAAGTTAATAAGTTGTCAAAGTCCAGTCTCGGTTAAGTCCAGTCCGTGTCAGTCAAATCTAGTCATACCTTAGTAAAGTAGTGGCGAATTTACGCCACTTTTTTGTCGAAGCTTCAATGAAGTTTTGGAAGCAACTATTTTTGTACAGAAACTCGAAAAAACACTAGGTTTGAAAAAAAATACAAAAGGGCGGCAAGACTATTCCCGTGTTCCTGCCAAAAAACCTAGGTACCAATATCCCATACACTAGAATACCGGACCCAAGAGGTTAGAGGTTCAATTATTGAATCATTCTAATGAGTCATAAATATTTGTACGAAAATAATTTCGAGTAATTCAAAAATCGAGCCCGTTTCATTCACATATCTAAAGAGATCTAGTACTTAAGTAATTGTTAAGCGCGCTTAATACTTTACGGAATCTCAATTTAATTAAAAATGGAATGTTTTTATCTTTCGATCGCGCGTGCGGCTGAGTGTTGCCACGCTCCGATTACCGCTACCACAGAATATATAACAGCCACCACCACTCGGGAGGTTTGTTATCAACTGTCACTTAATTATCGAAATTGAATTTGGAACGCGCGAGGGTGACGTTTAGTTTTTTATGTTTTTTTTTTGGAATGCAGCTGTTTCTTTGATTGATTTCAATTTGCAAATGAGGTTTTGTTTAGTGTAATCTACTTAGTTTTAGATAACGATAAATAAAAATAAGTTAGTTTATTATAAATGTTTTTTTTATGGTTAATAGGCTAGGTGTGTGACGGTGTGGTCGAAGATGGTGAAGCACACCTAGCCTGGAATGCAACTGGCTCTCAAGTGAGGCTGCCGGAACACACCGTTAGATGCTTGGCGGCAGATTTTCAACTTGAGGGTGGTAGCTAGCCAGCCGAGTACTAGAAAGTACCCTACCACCATGATATTGTTTCCTCACGATGTTTTCCTTCACCAGCAGCTCAAGCTCATTCTTAAGGGTTGAGCCCACGCCCTTCGGTGTGCGAACCGACGCGCTAACCACTGAGCTATCATCGCTACAAATTGTTTAAAATGTTTGCACAACACAACATTTTGAACTAATATTGGCTACAATATGAACATTTTATTGTATTCCAAAAAAACTATTACGTATATAATTATATTGAACTATCTAAATGCTTGGTACCTGGTTCGGCTCTCGGCCTTGTGTCTATACAGGGTTATAAGCCAAAATATCATTATAAATCCTGAAATCACGAAAAAGTTTTCTGTATGGAAAAATGTCATTCAACAAAAAAATTCAACAACAGTTGATTTTTTTCGCGACTTCAGAGTTAGCCCATCGTGTAAGTTGTTCATAATGATGGGATACAATGAGCTCCTTTCGGTTTAGTGCACCCCAAACTTGTAACCCTTTTTACATTTCTGCTGGAGAAGGCATATTATGCTGTCACGGAGTATTTGACGGAGAAATTTTGATATTAATTATTTTGACATTTCACCATCACATATATTTTTGACATTATTATAATTTATGTATTAATGATTATTTGACATTTTTGCTCTTGACATTGAATATTTTTTTGACCTTGTATTTTGTTATTATTATTGTTATTGATTGTATATATTAATTTTTTGCATGCCGAAAGGCGGGATATGGCGTGCTATGTTTTTAATTTCCACCATTCTACCCATATACGCAAACAAATAAATGATTATGATTATGATTAAGCACAAATTTTTAAAATCGGTCCAGTAGTTTCGGAACCTATTCAATACAAACAAACAAACGAACAATCAAGTCTTTCGTCTTTATAATAGATAGATAGATTGTGCTCGAAATTAAAACCAACAGCAACCGTGTAACGAAACGTATTTCAATAAATTTTGCCAAAAAGAGTCGGTCATTCAATTTAAATTACGCCTTCTTGGTATCATATTCAATTTATAACAAGATAACAGTCGATAAACGTGAAACGTCACTTTTTATTTACAAAAAAAAACATCGGCTGGTGTGTAATGATCGGCCGTGGCCAATGTGTTTGTTTGGAAACGTAATTATTCAAATTAACGGCAGATGCTTGTTTTGAATTCGATTTTTGAACGAGAAACATTGTTTAACATACATTACTGCAAAAATAAGCAGTAGAAACATTTATGAACGAACTTGAAGACGCAGAAACGAATCTAATTACCTATTTATTACTGAAAAAAAACGTTTTGGTGGCGACGCGGAAAATTTTCTTCACCGCGTTTAATTAATAGAGTACCTACCACAACATTTTTCATAAACAATAAAAAACAATCAAGTTTTGAAAAATGAATTAGGCGACGTGAATTTTTCCAAACTGGCTGAACTGGAAGTGAGGCTGTCGGAACACACTATTAGATGCATAGCAACAGATTTTCAACTTAGCCTGGAATGGAACGGACTCTCAAATGAGACTGCTAGAACAGCAGATTACTAGAAAGTAGATACCCTAACACCATGCTATGGTCTTCTCGCGATGGTTTTTTTTACCGGCAGCTCAAACTCATTGTTGGAGTTTGAACCCACGCCCTTCTGCGTGTGAACCGACTGCGCTAACCACTGAGCTATTATTATTATTATTTATTTATTTCAGACCATGCCTATAAAAACAACATAAAAAATTAGTACATAAAGAAAATCAATATAAATTTCAAAATTAAAAACTAAAAATAATTATACCTGTCAAAATTAAACAAAAAGAAAGAAGAAGACAAATAATAATTTCATGTTAACTTAAACTTAGGCTTGGATCCGGAATGCTCAATATGCATCTTTGTCCAGTGTTGCATTATTGGGCAATCCAGATCCGTCCGCCAGGCGAACAACTGTAGGTAGGTGTTGGAGCCGCCCCGCACGCGGCGCATCAGGGACGCGACACGCTTGCGCATGATGGCCTGGAGGCTATCAATCCGCGCATCCGCAATCATCCCCGAGGCACTCCACCAGCGTGGCAGCTTCATCAGCAACCTGAAGGCGTTGTTGTATAACACACGCAAGGCGTTGTACGATTTTTTGGTGTGCTTAACCCATAAGCTGCACGTGTAAAAAGACTGACAATATGCTCTAAAAAGTGTAGCTTTAACTTATTCAGTACAACGTGAAAACCTACGACCCAGCATATTCGCTCGATCTATCTATCATCGCCACACTACTTTAAAAGAAATAATGAAAACAAATTACTTATAAGAGAGTAAAATTACCAAAAAATGTTATAGTAAAAAGACTTCATTCCTATTCATTATGTTTGTTCTGTGTCTGGGTGTTCTGTATTTATTATAAGTACGTATGTATTTACAAAAGAAAACTATTTAAGTATTCTATCATATGTTATCTGACTTTTTTTTATGTCAAAAGTAATGAGACGTACGAGACGCTCTTCTGATGGTAAGAGATAACGCCTGTCCATGGCCATCGCAGCGATACACAGAACTTTAAGTAGCAAAACAAAGTCCAGGGCATCACTGCTTTGACGCTCATTACTTTGAGACTTTTGATAGAGTTAGTCTCAACAGCCCAGTAATTTCGCTAGCTGCAGTACCCTATCATAGTACAAGCTTTGGTTAGTTTGGGGTCAGATGGCGCTGTGTGTAATGTCCTACGATATTTATTTATTATTGTTAATTGCAAAAGAGACTTGTTTTTTTTTCATGACTTCGATAAATTGCCATGGATAATTCCACGATCTTTGTATAGATACTCTTATCTATCCAATAGGCACATCAAAAAGTCGTTAAATTCACTTTTAATTAAGGGTCCATTTTGTAAGTGCACGTATACGTATCCGTTTGAACCGCGACAAAGCATTTAATGACTCGGTTAATGATGCTAGGTTGCAATTAAACGAGTTAATGGGACGTGTAGTTGGAACTCATTTTACTATTCGTGATGGATGTGCGACTTGACAGCATATGTCATAGATTTTGATAGTTTTTTATTTTATTAATTAGTTTTTTTTTCTTTGATTTTGACGTCGTATCTTGAGCATTTGCCAGTGTCAAGTGTTTCATATTTTCAAGTTTCAAAAGTTAAATAAGTAGCTATAGTTATAGTCAATGTCCAGTCCGTGTCAGTCAAGTCCAGTCATGATTTAGTAAAGTAGTGGCGACTTTACCATAAAGCTTCGATGGAGTTATGGCAGCAACACGAAAAGTCATGTTTCACCACATTATATCATTTTCGCATACTCGTGCTTGTGATTCGGCACTTTATGAATAAAATACCACCATTTTTATGCATAAACATTCGACGAAACACTGGTTTTGGGGAAAAATACAACCGGGCGATAAGACTCTTTCCGCGTTCCCGCCAAAAAACCGTGCTTGGCGACAGATTTTGTAACTTAGCTTAGCTTAGCTTAGCTTAGGGTGGTAGCTAGCCAGCTTTTACGTCTGACAGGCATTTGACCACAGCTCACTGTTCACCTGATAGTTGGTGTTGTTGAAGATGGTAAACATATTTAGCCTGGAATGGAAGTGGATCTCAAGTGAGGCTGCCGGAACACACCATTAGATGCTTGGCGGCAGATTTCCAACTTAAGGGTAGTAGCTAGCTAGTCGAGTACTATAAAGTACCCTACCACCATGCTATGGTTTCCTTACGATATTTTCTTACACCGGCAGCTCAAGCTCCTTATTAGGGTTTGAAGGCATGTGAACCGACCACGCTAACCACTGAGCTATCATCGCTATTAAAATGCGCATTTACAGTCGTGCTACGTAATTCTTAAAAATAGAATAAGAGTCAAAGGTTTATTTACAGTGTACAGTTTGGTAGTGTTATACAAATGATACTTACCCAAACCTATCATCACCGATGCCTATCAATCAAAGGTCGCCTATTAGAAGGGTGTACAGTAAACACGGGCTCGTGTGGGTAACTGACCACTTCCGGCCCGCTTCCGGCCTGGAAACCGCTTGATATCGCGAGGGCGTCAGCTTCATACCTACATTGTAAACTTTTGGTATTGTAAACAATTTTTTAAAATAAAAATTATGAGTCGCACAAACTCTCTCCTGATGGTAAGGGATAACGCCTGTCCATGACCATTGCAGCGATACACAGAACTTTGAGTAGCAAAACAAAGTCCAGGGCATATCTGTATCGGCGCTCATTACTTTGAGGCTTTCGATGGTTAGTCTCAACAGCTCTGTAATTACGCTAGCTGCAGTACCCTTCAAACCGGAACACAGTAATATTTACACACTACTGCTTGGCGGTAGAATATCTTATACTGCGGTGGTACCTAGACGACTTCTTGCTAAGGAAATCAACCACCAGGTAAGTTAAGAATGGTAAAAATTTAATCAAACTAAATTAATTAATGCATATTTTTTTTTATTTTCCGCCTTATTTACCACAGCTTTCTTATACTATTACAATGCATTGACGAATTCCAACTACTATCAATAAATAACATTAATATTTATAGAATAAAGCAATTAATTAGGTATTTATTTAGGTTGGCAACATTACAGGTTTGGTAGTAATTATTATGTTAGCATTATGACAACACTTTGGTCTATTATCTCGTAATAGACGGTCTTATTCGCTATAAACATAAATGAACGCGTCACAAAACGCGTGTATGTAACGCGCCCGAATTTGTGTGGAATGTTATTACGCCAATGTCAAATCAAAAAAAGTATCTGTTGGAGTCCGTTCTGAAATCCTAGTAATTCCTATAAATATTTTAAACTAGCTGCGCCCCCGCCTGCTACATATTTTTGGGATAAAAAGTAGCCTATACGTTAATCTCAGTCTCAGCTACCTCTATAACAAATTTCGTCCAAATCCGTTCAGTAGTTTTTGCGTGAAAGAGTAACAAACATAGGTAGGTACATCCAGACATTCTTACAAATTTTCGTATTTATAATATTTGTAGGAAGTAAGAGACTAGAATATTAGTTGGATATAAAAGTTTATAATATAATTGGATGTTTAGGCTCGGTCTCGCAATAACAGCTCAGCAGATTTGGATGAAATTTGGTACACATATAGTTTATTACCTAGATTAATATGTAGGATTGTTTGTCCCGGAAAATTGTTAGGTTTCTGTGGGGATATCAAAAATTTAACTACGGGGTGTATCCACTTGATCTTTGGTACAGTAGTGTCGTACGGAATATTGTTAAGGAAAAAAAAGTAGTATTTACATTGATCTGGCTAGGTATTTAAGTCGCGCTAATTTCATGATGAATAAAACTCCTTTGTTACTTAAACATGGTTTCATTTATCTCTGAACCCAATTCTTAAGTCAACGTGGACGCAGTCGCGGGCGCAAGCTAGTGTCAAAACTCAATTTATAATATAACGTTAAATAACGATAAGTATAGCGTTAAAAACTTTATACGCGTTTTCGGAAAGGAATCTCCTGTCAGAGAATCAGGGGTCTGTAATGGTGAATCGGTTTAGCAGAGCACCAAATAGATTTTTTCCTATTACATTTTATACACTCATGGCAGGTCTACGAAAAATAAAAAACCGGCCAAGTGCGAGTGGGACTCGCGCACGAAGGGTTCCGTCCGTTCCGCACGACGGGGGCCGTTGTATGGGAGCCCCCCTTAAATATTTATTTTATTTTATTTTTAGTATTTGTTGTTATAGTGGCAATAGAAATACATAATCTGTGAAAATTTTAACTGTCTAGCTATCACCGTTCTTGAGATACAGCCTGGTGACAGACGGACAGCGAAGTCTCAAGACTTCGCTGTCCGTCTGTAATAGGGTCTCGTTTTTACCCTTTGGGTACGGAACCCTAAAACACGAGTGTAAATGAAAGTCTGTGTAAATTAGTACCAAATCCATAAATGTAAACGGAAGTCTGTTTTCCCACAGTCGTAGGTAAACCAAAGCAGTCAAATGCCTTAAGTTGTTTATTACAACCCAATTACTATCGTAAAATCTTTTATCACGAATTTACGATGAGTAATTAAAATAACAATACTTATTTGTAAATACATACTCATGATACATACACAGAACAATTGAAAAGTAAATGGCGAAAAACGTAAGAAAATTTTAATTTGGCCCTCTGAGCTTAACGATCCAACTTGCATTTTTTGACTCGTATAAAAAAGGGCTGTCAACTGTCACAACGCTTATACTCGTAAACTTTCGTTTTTTGATATAAAAATTATGTGCCTAATAAAAGTAAACGTTATGATATAAATGTAACATTTTCTACCGGCGGGATATGACTTGGTTTTGACTGTGACTTGATTACCTTGAATTTACAACACAACTTAGTAATTTTACCACACTTACAAACGGACAAAATGCGATGCTAAATTTAGGCCAAGGGGGGAAAAAATTGTATCAATTCATTTTCAACCTCCAGTGTCCTATTGCTGGGCAAAGGCCTCCTTTTTCTCCTTCCATACTGCTTTGTCTTCGGCTTTATTACGTCACAACACCTTCGTCTGGGTCGTCCCTAAGGTCGCTTAAATTTTGGCGCTTAAACTGTGGTGAACTTTGCCCAGCGGTCGTTCCACATGCGACAAACGTGTCTCAACCCATCCTACTTCAGTCCTCCGGCTTGGTGGCTGACATCAGCGATTTAGATTTTGGAGAATATAATTTTTTTTTAATTAAAAAAAGCAAGTTATCTCTTCCGGAATATTACAAACAGATTTTACTCAGTTATTCAGTATTCTTGTTCTTCTGCAAGCTTATTTTCATCTCAGAAGATAGAAGCTGTTCTTTAATATAAACAAAAATACACAAGTATCTAATCAGGTCGATCTCGTTAATTTGCTGATGAAGATTATGATTATATAACTCTGGTTAATCTTGCAAGCGTTAGCAAAATTTAATAATTATTTACAAAATTGAACAAACAATAAATTTACAATGCCTCCTATAAATACCGCAAGCTTTAATTCAGATTATATATATAAATCACTTATATCAATCGACTTCTATTCTTATAATTAAACTAATTCAGTTCTTTAACCTATTATTATTTACAAAAAATACTATAAATTAATTAATTTTACAAGAGAAATTGTGTTAAATCTTATTTACATTAATGTACATTATGGAATGACAATGATTTTTGTACGTTATAATTATATTAGCTACTCTTACAATAAACATGTTAAATATTCTAGGTCAGCTAACATTTATCTTTTGAACGATTTGGCTTTTGACACTCATTGGTTGACTAGTTCATAGACTGAATAGCGTTATAAGCTTGCAGGCGATAGAACAAACGTTTGAAAAGATTGAAAATAAGTTTCAAAGCGATATGATTCCCAACCGGTGGAGCGTGCTGTATGTACAAGACTTGTACAAAACACCGCGCTTTCGCTCCCCCGTCGATAATGATTTGATGATAGCTCTGTTAAAAACAGAAACATGGTACCGACCAACTGGTCCGAAAAATGCAAGCGCAAACATCCCATTAATAAATAATAAATTGTGTTAAATAAATATCGTAAAAATAGTTTGTGTTGTTTATTGAAACAATGAACAAAAATTTGAAAGGCATGAAATTTTTTTTATAATCGGACCATGTAAAAAAGGATGGGAAACACTGGCGTACATTTTAATCACGGTCTAGGCCAGATATATATCACAAGAGAAAAACGCACATAGATTAGAAATTTTAATCTTATTCCAATATAAGTATTTCAAGTTTATGTCATACCGTAATTAAATTAAATTAGGGCGATTGTTTACGTTATATCTATCGTCTTGTAGCAAGCTTATAGCATTTAATTCAGTTTACAATTAGGCATTTTCCTTTATAAAATGCTTTGATTTTGTTTTATTTTATCTTCACTTCACTCAGCCTAGTTGAAAAAAAGGTAACGGTTAAAATTCAAATTTCAAAATTGTCCGTCGCTGCCGTCAGTCAAGCGCGCGACGTCGAGCGAGCACTACACGAGACTAGAGAGCGGAGCGCGGGAAGTTACTGGCGACGCGGGCAACGGCTGCATTTGCTGAGGCGCTTGCGGTTGGAAATACACTCCAGGTTCGTTCGTGAACTGCGGATGAATTGGCATTGGAGTATGTGGCATTGACGTTGGCCGAGATTCGTGGTACAAAATCGGTACGCGAACTAAACGTTGCGCAGCATGTGCCATATTAGCTGCTTCTAATTCAGCAGCCAATTGTCTCTTCCACTTATTTCTTCTATTCTGAAACCAGATTTTAACCTGCGTCTCTGTCAAGTGCAAACTAGCAGCCAAACCAGCGCGTTCTGAACTGCTTAAATATCTTTTCATATCAAACGTGGACTCCAGTTGGAAGACTTGAGAGCGAGAGAAGACCGTTCGTGTCTTTTTCTTCCTTTTGCCGAGGTTTGCGTTGGGGTCTCGCTTCTCATCTTTGTCGAAATCATCACTTTCGTCGACGTCTGGGTCGGAATCTTGCGGGTCTTGTTGTTGTGGGTACAATGCTGGATGGAGTCGCGGGGAACGAGGGGAGGAGCGAGATGGGGAGGGAGGAGTTGGAGCTCGTGGTGGGGAGCGAGGACGTGGGGAGCCACCTGCTGAACCTTCTTCGTTGGTTGTTGAGTCTTCTGTAACAAGAGATACAGATGTTAGTTGGGGTGAAATTGAGACTATAGAAAGCAAGATTTCCTAAAACAAAGAAAAGAAATCTCGCAATAAGGAGACGTTTCAAATAATGGAAAATCGATTCCGTCTTTGTGATTGCATAACGTTTTTAAAAGCGGGCTCAACCCTGTTGGTTCATTGGTAAAATGTCTGCTCCAAGAGCTGAAGGGCGTAGGTTCGATTCCCACCCAGGACAAGCATTTTGTGATATAAACAAAATGTTGTATGTATTACAAAAAAACTATTTAAGTATTCTATCAGTTATCTGTCTTCCATAGTGCAAGCTTTGCTTAGTTTGAGGTCAGATGGCGCTGGATATAATGTCCTGTGATATTTATTTAAAATAAAGAGGTTGAGATAAATTGCCGAGCAAAAGTACATGTTGACAGATGCACCTAAAAGAGTTTCTTGTCTCAGATTAACGAAACAAATAAAGTATAGGTAATGCATTACCATATATTATTGTTTTTAACAAATCAAAAAAATATGTAGAAAAAGTATCATAGAAACACTGGAACGATATAAAATTCCCTTAATCTTATGACAAATTTTCACAAACACCACGCAGTATCTATTTCGTCAAATCATCCACCAAACGCGTTGAACCGATCGTATTTATACGGATTGATTGTACAACCGGGGTAATCGGATCCGGCGTCCGACCTGATGCCTTCGGAAGCCGTAGTGCGCTGTGATTAGAAATACAAAGGCTCAGAAGGCGATCAAAATGTGATTTGTGAAATGAACTACATTTGTCGTCATCAATGATCTCAGGGCTAATAGACTACCAAAAGTCGCTCATCTAAATGGACTAGCATTTGACTACCCTGCCTCGTCAAGGTGGTACGATTTCCATACAAATCAATCTTTGCCATTTATGGATAAATGGAGCATAATTTTACAGTGAAATCACAGCTACTGGCATTTACTTTGGTCTTTATTCGCGGTAAATCACAATTGCTTGATTTATTCAAGATTATTATTAGCATAAAGTAGAGTGATGCCCTGGACTTTGTTTTGTTACTCAAAGTTCTGTGTATCGCTGCGATGGTCATGGGCAGGCGTTATCTCTTACCATCAGGAGAGCGTCTCGTTCGTCTCATTACTTTTTACATTTAAAAAAAAACGATTATTAGCATAAAATCAAATTAGTGAATTATTTATGATTTTTGAATTTACAATCTATCGTTTCATTCAAGCAATTGTGATTTACCGCAAATAAAGACCAAAATAAATGCCAGTAGCTGTGATTTCACTGTAAAATTATGCTCCATTTGTCTTTATACATGGTAAAAATTTATTTGTATGGAAATCGAACCACCTTATGGGCGCACCAACTTTACATCTCTAGATAAAATGTATAGAGTGATATTAACCTCATAAATGAAGTTTTAATAATAACGAAAAATAGGATCAAACAGTTCCAAATGCACACGGTAGAGGCTGAAGCAGTGATGCGGTACAATTTGGAGCAGACTGACTCGTACCTAAAGGAATCTAAGCCAAGCAAGCGGCAAGCGCAGCAGCGTAGGTCGTCCACCCACAAGGTGGACAGACGACCTAATAAAGACCGCAGGAACGCGCTGGATGCGAGCCGCTTTCAACCGGTCTTTGTGAAGTCAATGGGGGAGGCCTATGCCCAGCAGTGGACGTCCTACGGGTGAAATGATGATGATGAAAGGAATTTAGTTTGGATTCAAAGATTCTGAAATAGAATGAACGGGTAATACAGACCCCAGCAGGGATTTCCACATTCCCGTTGTTCGTTTGAATTACGCAATAGCGTCTTACCCAATCTTTATTAGATGACTGCCTAAAAAAGAGTGTAATATTTTCAGGGTTCTTGTAAGGATGTATATGAGTTTATTTATTTCATCATATCTCATTCCTGAACAGATTTGGATGTATGCGATATATTATCCCAAATGGCAATGACAACAAAATTTTTGAAAAAAAAAAACACTGATTAGTGTGCGTTCGTGTTTTTTAATTTTTTTCATCAAGTTTGTTCTTACGTAAGTATAAATAAAACATCGTAAAACATTACACACAGCGCCATCTGACCCCAAACTAAGCAAAGCTTGTGCTATGGAAGTCAGATAACTGATATAATACTTAAATACTTTTTTTTGTAAACACATACTTATAATACATACAGTAGGTACACACAGACACAAAACAAACATTGTTTATACCCCAAAATTTTTATCCTGGGTGGGAATCGAACCCACGCCCTTCAGTTCTTGGAGCAGGCATACTACCAATGAACCAACAGGGCTGTCATTGAAGTGAAATGTTACTTGGGGGTACAATGAGATCAAAAGTAAATTGATAATTTTATTTATTAACTATGTTTTTATGGTTATATAATGTATTTATTCATCCTAGATATTCAATTATTCCGTTGAAGTCAGATACCTTACGCATGTACATTTCAAAGCTCGACGTCATCAAAACTTAATTATATAAATATGATCACAGTATGGTGTGTATAACGAATTTATTTTATGCAATAATAATGACAAAATACTATCTTATGGCAAGTGATAACAAGTGCGAAGCAACACATGGCCACGCACGCGCGCGTACTTTATTCGGTCTCCTTGAAGAAAGCCACCGCATGTGGCCGAAAGTTGGATAATTTATCTAACGAATTCATTAAAAAAAAATATGTAAAGTCTATGACCGTAGTAGCGGTATCCCAAACTTTGAATAACAAAACAAACGAATAAAAAAAAAAGTATGTAAGTACTTTTTTTTAAAATAGTTTTGATGGTTGACAGGCTAGGTGTTTGACCACAGCTCACCTGATGTTTAGTAATGTAGTCTGGAATGTCGTAGAACACGCCGTTAAAGATGTTTGGCGGTAGATTTTCAACTTGAGAGTAGTAGCTAGCCAGTCGAGTACTATTGTAAAGTACCCTACTACTCACGACGTTTACATTTGCTGATAGTTCAAGCCCATTATTGGGGTTTGAAGTCACGCCCTTCGGCGTGTGAACCGATCGCACTAACCATTGAGCTGTCATCGTTTTTTTTTTTTTAATAGTTGACAGGCTAGTTGTTTGACCACAGCTCACCTGATGTTAAGTGAAGGTGTGGTCGAAGATGGTAAAGCACACCTAGCCTGGAATGGAACTGGCTCTCAAGTGAGGCTGCCGGAACACACCGTTAGATGCTTGGCGGCAGATTTTCAACTTGAGGGTGGTAGCTAGCCAGCCGAGTACTAGAAAGTACCCTACCACCACATGCTATGGTTACACAAATTAGTGCTTTCCAATAACTAGGCATGGAACTTCATTCCAAGCCTGGTGTTTTCAGCATCTTCGATCACACCGTTACTTAACATCAGCTGAGCTGTAGTCAAACGCATAACCTATCAAACTTTTTTTTAATACTAAATAGGTTTGCGTTTCACCACGCCCTGCCTGATGTTATACAGGTTGTAGTCTAAGATGAAGCACGCTTACCTAGAAAACACTTGTTTACTCTAGATTTAAAGGCACCCAAATTGTACTTCGCGAGAAAAACAGACGCCGGCAGAGAGTTCCACATCCTCGCTGTGGAGAATGCGTTTAACTTTTAAAACCCCGGTAACAGTGATGTCCCCTTACTGTTTTCGCGCCGCGACACTGATTTCCATCGATTTCTGAAGCCCCACTAATCCTTTGTGTGCCGTTGGCTGTTAACAAACGCTTACTAGTTAAGCAGTTTAGTAGTTTGCAGCATTCACTAGGTATTGTTTAATGTGATTATAACGCCTCATTTAATAATATTAGGTTAATAACGTACATGCTGAATTGGCATAATGAATGCTACGTTGTAAGCCTGCGGCAGAAAAATGAAAAAAAAAAATTGAAATTTAAAACAAAGATTCCTGTGTTATATTAAAAATGTGTAATAGTTTATATACCTCCCAGTATTGATTAATTACTGGAACTGAGATAAATTTGAAGTAACGTTATTTTGCTTCTTTTTATTATACATGGTGGGTACCCATCTAAGGGTAGATAGGTAATCTAAGAAGGGTTTCTGAGATTACCTATCTAAAGGTATCCTTATAAAAGTACCCATCTAAGGGTACACTTCTGAGAGTATCCATATAAGGGTACCCTTCTAAAAGTACCCATCTGACGGTACCTATTTGGGGGTATCCTTCTGAGAGGTATCTTAATTAATTATAAGGTAGGACCTATAACCTGAATACTTTTTTTTTTCTCTCTCTCTCTCTCTCTCTCTCTCTCTCTATCTCTGTCTCACTCCCTCTGGCGATATTTTACGAAACCTACTGTTGCACAAGCACTGACATAAATAATGAAATAAATAAATACACCTCATACTCACAGCTCTCTATTATTAATAATTATACTTTTTTTTTATAGTTGACATGCTAGATTTTAGATTACAGCTCACAAGTAGTACAAACGTAAAAGTAGTACAAGTGTAGGGTACAAACACGCTATGTACCACACTTGCCTTATCTCATAAATAGTTTATATCTTTCAACCTTTCTTTTATCTTTACATAAAAGTTTTCACATTCCAAACAAAACTGAACCAAGGAAATGTACACAATATACAACGCTTTAAAAGTTTAAACTTTTGACAAACATCAATGTTAATCATCCAAAATAATGTTCAATTTTAATCGCAACTTAAATATCAAATCGAAAGAGATTCAATCCGATAACATTTTAATCAGGCACCGCTTACCCGCATCACTATCCGCCAAATTAAAAAAAAAAGCTAAAAGGCCAAGCAAAGCAATCACACAAAACGGCACGCCGAATAAACCGCATTCGAAAATTAAAACGAGCGCGCGACATGTCTCCTGGCACATAGTAGCAACGCTTTGGCGGGAAAGGAAAACAAGGACAGATAGATTTTTCAGCTGATTTACAGTACGAGTACAAGCGAGACGGGTGGCAGTGTTGCTATATGTATAAATTTGTAGTGGGATGGTAGAAAGCATTGTTCGGTCGGTTTGGGCCGCGTGAAACGGCGTTCCCTTTGTTTCTGCGGAGGGATTCGGGAAATTAAAGCGGGGTTGCGATGTGATGACGATTACTTGTTTGCCGTCGATGTTTGTGCTGTACGCGATGAATAGGTTTGAACCATTAGCTAACTGTAGGAGTAACATGATATGTCTATGATGGCAATGTCATCCTATCTCAATAATACCTCAATTGTAACTAAACTATTGAGTGAGAGAGAACTACTACTAAAAATTGAGAGAAATTGTTTTTTTTTTTTTTTTTTATTAATTTGCCCCTTCGGGCAGGCTAAAGCTATAGAGCCATACTGCCTTGTCTTAAGTGTTATTTCTGCTGTACCTTAACTATAGTTATCGTCAAAGTCGTCTTTGTCAAGTCCAGTTCGTGTCAGTTAATTCCAGTCATGCTTTAGTAAAGTAGTGGCAACTTTACTACAAAGCTTCGATGGAGTTTTGGAAGCAACACGAAAACTCATGTTTCACCACATTATATCATTTTCCCACACTCGCGCTTGTAATTCGGCACTTTATGAATAAAACACCACCATTTTTATGCATAAACACTCGACAAAACACTAGTTTTGGAAAAAAATACAACGGAGCGACACGACTCTTCCCGCGTTCCCGCCAAAACTCCCTGAGAGAAATTGGAATTCAAGTCGGTTAGCAATTTAAAAAAAAAACACTATATTGTCTATTGTTAATACCACTTTTTTTTGACATTGCACTTTTATTATGTTGCCAACATCAAGATATTATTTTAAATATATTATAACAAATCAAGTAAAAGTTTTTTTTTTATGGTGTTTGACGACGGCTCATCTGATGTTAAGTGACGGTGTGGTCGAAGATACAAGATAGAATCACGCCTACCTTGGAATGGAACTGGCCCTCAAGTGGCTACTGGCGTTTACTTTGGACTTTATTTGTGGTAAATCACAATTGCTTGAATAAAACAGTAGATTATTAGCATAGAATCAAATTTATTAATGATTTATGAATTTATGATCTTAGAATAAAACAGTAGATTATACTAATAATGTAGATACTGTTTTATATATTAAAGCAATTGTGATTTACCGCAAATAAAGACCAAAATAAATGCCAGTAGCTGTGATTTCACTGTAAAATTATGCTCCATTTGTCCATAAATGGCACAAATTGATTTGTATGGAAATCGAACGAACCACTTTAAGCTATGGCCATTTATTTTTATTGGCTTCTTACGTTTAGCCAATGTCAAGTATGCTACAGAAAATCAGTGCGGTATCCGACACCGATCGATTGAGTGCAGCCGTATTACTGCGATCCGACATTACCAGTGTTGCCAGTATCGCGCGTGTTGTAATGAGGCACTTATTCTATGAAATATGCGAAGCCATATAGATTTTATTTTTACCGGGCTGCGCAAAAAGGAATATTTATATATATTTAGCGAATAGGTATCTAAAAAAACGATAAAAAAAAATTACAAAAAAGTTTTTAGAAAAATTAAAAACTGAATACAAAAAAGCTAAAGCACGTTGTCAAAGTAATTGAAACATAACAATAGTACAAAACAGAAATATACGAGTTTTGGCGGGAACGCGGAAGGAGTCGTGTCGCCCCGTTGTGTTTTTTTCCAAAACTCGTGTTTTCTCGAAAGTTTATGCATAAAAATGGTGGTGTATTATTCATAAAGTGCCGAATCACAAGCGCGAGTGTGGGAAAATGATATAATGTGGTGAAACATGACTTTTCGAGTTGCTTCCAAATCTCCATCGAAGCTTTACAGTAAAGTCGCCACTACTTTACTAAAGCATGACTGGACTTGACTGACACGAATTGCACTTGACCAAGACTGGACTTTGACTATAGCTAAAGCTACAAGGCAACTCATTTAACTTTTGAAACTTGATAATGTAAAACGCTTGACAGTGGCAAATGCACAGAAAGTGCGACGCCAAGTCCTCCTCGGAGGATAAAAAAAAAAAAAGTGGAAATATTTGATTTTTCGTTCGTTTGTTTGTTTGTATTGAATAGGCTCCGAAACTACTGGACCGATTCTAAAAATTCTTTCACCGTTGGGAAGCTACGTTATCCCCGGATGGCATAGGCTACTTTTTATCCCTATATTCCCACGGGGACGGGAACTACGCGTGTGAAACTGCGAGGCGTCCGCTAGTATATAAATAAATACTTTTTCTTTAATTGATGATTAATTAAAAAAAAACAAATAGAAGTAGCACAGAGAGCCACGGAGCGTGCTACGCTCGGCATTAACCGTTGCTGAACAAGATATCGAAATGTCAATCACGAAACTCAACTCAAATGTTGTTGGGTAGGACATTTCACCAGGCAAGGTGATGGCTAAAGTGTTGACGCATTGGGGGTCGGTAACTGGTTACCTAGGCGTTGGTCGTCCGCCAACTCGTTGGAAAGACGATACAATGAAAGTCGCTGATCAAACCTGTACAAGATTTGCACAGAATCGAGACTAGTGGTGTACCTACAATAAGAGAGGCCAATCTTTTACAGGCTTATGATAAAACTCGAAAGTAAACTGTTCGAGTCAACCTTCATTGTACGAATTTGTTGCCGAGTGGGTGTTCCCTGATAGATATAATCTGGGTGCCTTCAAGTCCCGAGTCAATCGGTTTTCTTCTAAACGAGCGTGCGCCACCGTAGACCGCTTCTTCGCTTTACATCGGGCGAGTTGGCGGTCAAACGCAAGCCTATATGTAATTTATTTATTTATTTTATAGTCATACCAACGAAGCAACTACTAATACGATGATATGTAGCGATGATAGCTCAGTGGTTAGCGCGGTAGGCGTAGGCGTAGACCGAAGGGCGTGGGTTCAAACCCCAACAATGAGCTTGAGCTGCCGGTGAAGGAAAACATCGTGAGGAAACCAAAGCATGGTGGTAGGGTACTTTAGTACTCGGCTGGCTAGCTACCACCCTCAAGTTGAAAATCTGCCGCCAAGCATCTAACGGTGTGTTCCGGCAGCCTCACTTGAGAGCCAGTTGCATTCCAGGCTAGGTGTGCTTTACCATCATCGGCCACACCTTCACTTGACATCAGGTGAGCTGTGGTCAAACAACTAGCCTGTCAAACATTAAAAAAAAAAAATACAGTTGATACATTAAACAACGTTGGTAAAAATTAAGTGCTGCCTCAATTATAGGTATAAACGTCATTCAATAAGACAGTATGCTAAAAATATTGAAACATAATTAAATTTAAATGAACTATTAGCTAAATTGAATTTAAATTAATTACAATTAAGATAAAATTTCAAAAACATTGAAATCGAAATAATAGTTAAAACAATAATAATAACAACAGAAACAAAGATACTTATGCTTTCGATAGAATTTGTCCAAAACTTAATTTAAAATCACGCAAGCGGCCTGAAAAAACATCGATTTCCAAATGCCGTTTCAAGCCACACTTATCAAATAAATCGTTAATCACACTTATAAAAAAATATGTATTATTTACCTCTAGGGGGCGGCGAGTTTCTTTGCCAATACCAAGGTGCGGGAACGAGGCCGCCATACCTGCCCGCTAGCGCACTCCATTGCGATATAAAACCCAACCTGAAACAAATACAAAGACGCTTTGTGACGATTATAGTTCAGTGGTTAACGCTGTGAACTGCCCCGAGGGGCATGGACTCACATGCCGACAAAGAACCTGAGCTGCCGATGAAGGAAAACATCGTGAGGAAACCATAGCATGGTGGTTCAAGTTGAAAATCAGCCGCCAAGCATTTAAAGGTGTGTTCTGGCAGCCTCGCTTTCGAGCCAGTTCCATTCCAGGCTAGGTGTGCTTTACCATCTTCGACCACACCTTCACTTAACATCAGGTGAGCTGTGGTCAAAAACCTAAGCTAGGTTTCAACCATAAAAAAACGAATACAATCGAATATTACCTATAATCGAATATTCTAGTTGAAAATTTGCGACCAAGCTCCCAACAGTGTCTGATAGCCTCACTTCCCAGTTCAATTTCAGGCTATATGTGTATATCATCTTCGACCACACCGTCACATAACATCAGCTGTGCTCAAACACCTAGTCAAGGGGTTCCGTACCCAGGGTAAAACGGGACCCTATTACCAAGACTCCGCTGTCCGTCCGTCACCAGGCTGTATCTCATGAACCGTGATAGTTAAACAGTTGAAATTTTCACAGATGCTGTATTTCTGTTGCCGCTATAACAACAAATACTAAAAAATGAAAGAAATATTTAAGGGGGCTCCCATACAGCAAACGTGATTTTTTTGACGTTTTTATAGATGATTAATGATACGGAACCCTTCGTGCGCGAGTCCGACTCGTAAATGGCCGGTTTTTATTTTTTCAGATTTGCTACAAATTTTTTAAGCAATGAAAAATGTCGGCTGTTATTAATGCTGTCCACATGAAATTATATTTATTTAAAAAAAAGTGATAACAAAAAACTACAAAATAACATTTTTTCTCTAACCCCTAATTCTATTAGGTTGTCAAAATAACCCCCTCAGGTTGTCAAAATTCCTTCAACTCGAGGCGTCCAAAGCTCTCAATCCGACACCGCTCACCCCTCAAGTATTTTAATCCCTAGAAAAAACAACGCGACGCAAATACGATCTCGGTTTCCGAAGTTACAAAAAACATTTTTTTATGACTTATTACTTACTAGCGACCCGCCCCGGCTTCGCACGGGTGCACGGGGTTTTGTGGGATATCGATAAGAGATAGACATATACCATCGCGGACTTTTCTGTAGACCTTTTCAAGGTGTACAATACTTAGTACATTATTTTTATAAATCCTGTAAGGTTAAGCCTGCGTACGCAATGTAAGCGGCAAGAAATGTAAGAATTTACGACACCACATTAGAAACCCTGAAAATAACAGTATTTCTCCATTATTTAATAGATGTTATTATACATAGAAACCTTCCTCTTGAATCACTCTACCTATTACAAAAAACCGCATCAAAATCCGTTGCGTAATTTTAAAGATTTAAGCATACAGACAAACAAACAGACAAAAATAGCGACTTTGTTTTATACTATGTAGTGATTAGCTGCGCCCCGCGGTGTTACCCGCTACATGTTTTCGGGATAAAAAAAGTAGCCTATGTATTAATTCAGGGTCTCAGCTACCTCCATACCAAATTTCTTTCAAATCCGTTACGTAGATTTAATTCAAGCAATTGTGATTTACCGCAAATAAAGACCAAAATAAATGCCAGTAGCTGTGATTTCACTGTAAAATTATGCTCCATTTGTCCATAAATGGAAAAAAATATTTGTATGGAAATCGAACCACCTTCAATGTATCACTTTTATTTCCTCTATACACGACAAAGTAGGAAAATTCCGAAATATACCGAAGAATAAACATCGAGGTGATAAATCAAGACCAATCGAAGTGCCTTTTCTCGAACAAGCTTTTTCACTTATCTGATATAAATACGAATATACATACGTAAGTATAATATATCTACATGTATTTATCATACTAACTAGCTGCGCCCCGCGGTGTTACCCGCTACATGTTTTCGGGATAAAAAGTATATACCACCACCGTTGTGATGGTATTAGTACACAATATGTGGTAATATCTGCTTTCGGAGCTGCAGGGCGTGGGTTCAATTCCCACATGGGCAAACATTTATGTGGCGATAAGTGTGTGTTCTGTGTATAGGTGTTCTGTATGGTTTGGTGGTTTACTTGGTGGTAGATCTCCTTAGCAGGAGGTGGTCTAGGTAGGTACCACCGCAGTACCAGTTATTCTGCCGCTAAGCAGTACTTAGTGTGTGAGCGTTACTGTATTCCGGTTTGAAGAGTACTGCAGCTAGCGAAATTACTGGGCTGTTGAGACTAACTTTATCAAAAGTCTCAAAGTAATGAGCGCCAAAGCAGTGATGCCCTGGACTTTGTTTTGTTACTTAAAGTTCTGTGTATCGCTGCGATGGTCATAGACAGGCGTTAGCTCTTACCATCAGGAGAGCGTCTCGTTTGACATTAAAAAAAAAATGTATTGTATGTAATTACTAAAAAAAAATATATGTAAATATAGCTGCTCCCCGCGGTGTTACCCACTACATGTTTTCGGGATAAAAAGTAGCCTATGTGTTAATCCAGGGTCTCGGCTACCTCCACGCCAAATCTCATCCAAATCCGTTCACTAGTTTTTGCGTGAAAGAGTAACACAAACTCTCGCATTCGATCTTTGGATGGTTGTTATTCATACACGAAAAAAAATGGGTGAACGGGTTTGAATGAAATCTGGCTCACATATAGTTCATAACCTGGATTATCCATCTTTGACCACACCTTCACTTAACATCAGGTGAGCTGTGGTCAAACAACTAGCCTGTCAACCATAAAAAAAAAAAAAAAAAAAAAAAAAAAAAAAAAAACATCTGGAAATATGTTAGTGTTAACATTACCAAAAATAATTTAGCGCAATACAGAGCTGTTGAAACCATCCAAAGTCTCAAAGTAATGAGCGCCAAAGCAGCAATGCCCTTGACTTTGTTTTTAACGTTCTGTAAATCGCTGTAATAGTCATGCATTATCTCTTACCATCAGGAGGGCGGCTGGTTCGTCGCATTATTTCTCTCATAAAAAAATATATCTAGCAATTTTTTTTCTTTTTTGCTTGTTTAATCTACAGTGTTGCAATAAAAAAAAATTACATCTCTTTTATTTTTAGATTATTGTAAAAAGATAGGAGAGTTCTAGCACAGAAAAGGGGCAAGTGTGGAAAATTGGGACGATGTAAATTAAATAAAAGTTAGACCAAACGCTTATTGTAAGAAACCGATTTGAAATTAATCGATTCTCTTATCTATACTCGATTCAATTCGAATAAATCGAAACAAAATCAGTTTGCACACATTTTCCGATAGCAATCGACGGAGTACTAAGTGATAGATCAGAGTAGTTCCATTGTGGTACAAGCTTTCTCACTTACCACTCGATCGGTATCGGTATAAATATCGATTCGTGGGACAAAGAGGATTGGTAGTGCGCTCCTGGGATACCATTATAGGGGTGGACTTATATCGATGGACGATAAAATGTGTCGATACTTGATATCGATCAGGCCAAAGCGAATTAAATTTTAATTCAAATAGAAATAGAAACATGAAAATTTAATAAGATAATAATTAAAAAAATAGAAACGCGGATGCTTCGGAGAAGTGTAAAGTATGTGTGTATCTAGTGTTGAAATATTTTCTTGTAATGAAATGGTAAATTACCTATACAGTTGGTTAGTTCCGATACGTGCTATTACAGAAATATGCCATTGCAAAAATTGAATAGTATTAAAAAAAAAAGTTATTATTTTCATTTCTACATGGTATATGTTACTTCATAACAATAAACTTACTCACAACTTAGGTATATAACAACTAAAAAAGTCTTAATTAATTATCAATTAAAAATGTTAAAATATCTCTCAAGGGCATGCTCAGATATTAATTAATGTAAGGATAATTGGGTTATTTGCTTTATTTATTTATGAAATTTTGCTTACTTTTTCTAGGGGCTTATAATTGTTTAAAATACCTGCTTACGTACTTTTAACACTTGAACGGCCCCAAAATAATAAATATCGTATGTCAAAATGTCAAAAGCTTTGCATTGCCATCCAGCGTGGCCATTCTGGCCACATATTCCTCCTCTGGCGGATTTTTAGATTAAGTTTTTTATACAACAATACCTAGTATTAATTTAAGATATATTATTTTGTTCAATAAACTTTCCCAGCAAAATAAAAAGAATCCTATAATAAAGATTTTCCTATTAAATGAAAAAAAAACTGGAACACCTGAACAATTTTTCTATAGATCAGTAGCCAATATTCAGCTACGCTTTTGCTACGGAACTACGTATCGTAGCTACCCGTAGAGCTGTCGTAGACGTAGACATCATCCTACGTTAGGATTTGCCCGAAACTTAGGTTGCCACTACTCTAGCATGACTGGATGTGAATGACACATACTGGGCTTGACTAAGATAGGACTTTGACTACTTTTTTTACTTATGAAACTTTTAAATACCAAAACACTTGACGCTGGCAAATGCACAAAATGCGACGCCAAAATTATAGAATAAAATCGATAATATTGTGTCATTAACCCATCCCTATCGAAATCATCTATTTCCATTGTAGGTACGTAGAGTTTTATTTTTATCGATATTCTAAATAACAGCGCCGATAGCGCTTTATCGGCTATTTATTTTGAAGCGCTGAAACCGCTAATGTGGGCTTGGGGAAATGGCTGTTCCGTAGCCCTTTTGTAATCTTCAGAGGAGAAAATATTGGTTAGAGATGTGTTTTTATATCAAAATATTTATTTGTACATCAGAAATATTTAACGCAGACCAACTTCAGTACAATTGAACACTTAATTTGATATATTAGCTAATTTCTTTAGTAACGAGTTAAATGTCACAAAAGAGTAATTTATACATACCGAGCGATTTAATAATATAGGCTGTGGATGATGATGATAAAATAAAGATAATATAACTCTTTATTGGTCACACCAGAAATAATGTTCCATAACAGTAACAGCTTTATAATGGTACAACTGGCATCCTTATCGCTTAAAGTGATCTCTTCAAAGCAACTTTAGTATAAAAAGGATTTGTGAAAGAAGTAAAGGACATTTTTCGTCGACGAAGATCATTTGAAGCGATGATTGCCGTGTCAGCCAGTGGTTAGCGCGGTGGGTTCACACGCCGAAAACGTAAGTTCAAATCCCAACAATGAGCTTGAGCTGTTTTTGAAGGAAAACATTGTGAGGGACCATGTCATGGTGGTAGGGTACTTTCTAGTACTCGTCTGGCTAGCTACCACCCACAAGCGCCCTCTCTATCCAGCGTTTGAGATAAATAGTTTACAAAAATTACTAATGTATTTGTATAATTGGTGCTTTTTTAGTTTTGCTCGGTAAAAACTCCGAAAAACGCATTTTTCTAGAGATGAGACCTAAATCGATTTTTGGAATGCTTTCCTTTTTTATTATTATTTTGGCGCCCCCTGAAACTGCCGGGGCAGGTTAGCCCCCTTCCCCCCTAGATCCGGTGCTGTATTCCATAATTCCAGAAAGGTACTGCAGCTAGGTAAATTACTATTGAGACTAACATCGAATGTCTCAAAGTAATGAGCGCCAAAACAGCGATGCCCTTGACTTTGCTTTGTTACTCAAAGTTACATAATATTAATAATAAAATCTATACTGACTAAAAATATCTAATATTTAGATCTACCCACCTTTTTTTTTTTTTTATTAAGCTATGATATATGTAGTAGTCTCTAATGGTCTACAAAGTTCTGGGTCTTGCTGCAATGGCGACGGACAGACGTTATCTCTTACTATCAAAAGAGCGACTTGTTCTTTTCATTACTTTTACATTTAAAAAAAACTGAAATTCCCACAAGTATTCCTATAAAATGGTCCCGACACTAAACAGCCTGGTTCAGTTAGTGCCAGGATAAATAAGATCGCTTAAACCCGTACTAAAATAAAACTCGAACCCTCTTAATTACCTCAAGTACGTTTTTATAAGCCATTAACGTCATTACCCCGGGCGAGTAACTTAACTCCAAACTCTTTTCACAAAAGAAAAAGTAATCAACCTTCGCGAAAATCAATAAGATACTATTAAAGAACTTGCTCGTCAGAAGAAACGCCGTGTTAGGAACCAATTTGCATCGCTACGGCAAAATGGTTACGGCAGGATACGACGGAATACGATGGAATGGCCGTAATCTGCCGCGTGAACTTCGAAAATTCCATTACAGAGTAAAGCGCTATTTGAAAACGGAGCGCCGCGTGATTGGTTGGCTCACCGCGCCCTGATTGGCTGTCTCCGTAACCCCGCCTCCCTCTGGGGGTATAAAAATCGATGCGCGCTCTCGGAGCGTTCTTTTTGCCGCAGCGCGTCGCCCGACACTTTTCACTTGTTACTAATAATGGCATTTGTGCTTTCTTTTATGGCTTAAAGTGTTTAGTTGTATCTGTTGTCCGTGCAAGCGACGCGGGGCTCTTTTGTTAGTTTAGATAGGGTATTCTACGTTAAAAAGCATGTCTTTTCTATTTTCTTGGATGACACTCTGGCGTGTTATGGACGCTTTTCAGACGAGGTTGGGTCGCCAGCTGTAATGGGGTACGGACTGTAAATACGAGTTATTTCGAGAGAGATTTCACAGATATCTAGCTTTTCTTACACTTTCATGCTTTTGTTGAAGAAACATATTTCGTTCAGTGTTCTTTTGTACTACTCAGTATTTAAAAATGACTACAATTAGTAATTCAAGTACTCTTTCCAGGAAAATTAATTATATATAAATGGTGAAAATGGCCGGCGTTTTTAAAAGAGATTTTGCTGGTTTTAAAAAATTGAAAAACAAATACAACTCCGTGCCAATGCCAATTAACTACGGGCAATTTACTTATAAGAAACAATTTTTGTAATTACCCCAATCTTAGATCCGCTTAAAATAAAATGTACAGAGCGTTAATATTTAGCAAATAACCAAACCCGAAAGGTTCTCCGATAGAGTTTTGAAAGGGGTTTCTCGAAGAGATCATTTGTTTGTTACTTAAAATAATCTGCCAGGGAATAATAATCCTTAACATTTGAATCACACTGTTATACTTAATATAAATATGCATTTTTTCAGTACATTAAGTTGTATAAAGTGATTCTTCAAGCTA
The DNA here is from genome assembly GCA_905404145.2 of Biston betularia. NCBI lineage: Eukaryota > Metazoa > Arthropoda > Insecta > Lepidoptera > Geometridae > Biston > Biston betularia. The sequence goes on from FR989885.1 coordinate 7,731,783, forward strand.
AAACGACACACTAAGTTAATTTTGTGTGTAACCTTTACCTTTGGTACTTTTGTTCTCTGTACTTTTTTCTGTTTATGGTGTGCCAAATAAAGAGTTTTATCTATCTATCTATCTATCTTTAGCGATGATAGCTTAGTGATTCAAACCCCAACAATGAGCTTGAGCTGTCAGTGAAGGAAAACATCGTGTGGAAATCATAGTGGTAGTGTATTTTCTAGTGTTCGGTTGGCTAGCTACCATCCTCAAGTTAACACTCTGGCACCAAAAATCTAACTGTGTGTTCCGGCAGCCAGTTCCGTTCCAAGCCAGGTGTGCTTTACCATCTTCGACCACACCATCACTTAACATCAGTTGAGCTGTGGTCACCTAGTTTATCAACCTGTCACACGCCGTCTTTTCTGCCTATGATCCTATCCGTCCTAAGGTTGCCTGGAGGAGATTGCTTTTAGCGATAAGGTCGCCAGTCGTTACACCCGTATTTCAGTTCACTTTTTCTATTGACTGTATTTTAGTGTGTAAAGAGTTATCAATCAATCAATAAAAAAGATAGCTTTTTGTACCGTAAAGTTAGATTTTATGAAGCGAATATTTTTGCAAGTATAATTTATGCAGTATGATTAAATATTTTCTAAATAAATATAATTTCAATTGACAAACATTTAAATGATTTAACCATTTGTGATTTTGTATATTAATTTTAAATTTATCTATTAATTATAAATATTTCAAAAAACAAAAAAAAATTAGTATAAATTTTGTAAATAGTATTAATTTAAGGTTTTTTTTTTAATTTTGTTTAATAAATAAACATCTCTTTTTAAATTAATGTACTTATTTTACTGAACTGAATTTTTGTATTTAGTTAAATAATTATGGGACCTAGTAACCTGAAATAAATGAGTATTGTTATTATTTTATTTTTTTAATCAAGTCAAACATCATAATTATTGTTTACAGATCGCATCCTCTATTTAGACAGTGGGAATAGGTAAATAAATTAAAAAATAAATAAGTTATTGTTTATAATATACATTATACGGACCTGCGTGATCAATCACAATTTAATAAAATATGTGCCAGAAAGAGAGAGAGAGAGAGATGGATAGAAATAGCAACGTATCTTGAAGAACGGGCTTTAAGAAAGAGGGGTCTTATAAAAGACCCTAGCCGAGGGGTCTAGGGACGAGGGGAAGTTTGCCGAAATCTGGCTGCTTCGCACGTAAATATAAATAACTTAACGGCAAGGTGCAAAGGGTGTAAGGGATAAAATGGCGGCTGAAAATAGCTGCGTTCATAAGTAAAGTTTCACAGCTCATCTGATAACTTATACAATTTATAAATTATAAATAACATAGAAGTGTACAACTTGCAGTGTAAATCTAAGTAAACAGTTAATTGTAACAGGGCGCCCAAGATACAGGCTTTGCCTAGTTTGGGGCCCGTTGACCGTTCTTACTGAAATCGGAAAGTATAAAGTTTACGAACCATTTATCTGTATGTGTCATGTATTCTTTAGAAATAAACTATTATTATTATTATTAACTCACCTAAAACCAAACACACCTAGTTTGTAATGGAACTGGCTCTAAAGTGAGGCTACCGGAACACACCGTTAGAAGCAGATGTTAACTTGAGGGTGGTAGCTAGCCACCCGAGTACTAGAAACTAGCCTACTACCACTGTTTGATGTTTTCCTTCACCGGCAGCTCAAGCTCATAGTTGGGGTTTGAACCCACGATCTTCGGAGTGCAAACCGACCGCACTAACCACTGAGCTATCATCGCTATTTATTCATTGTACTGTTTACAAATCTATACTATTATAAAGAGGAAAGATTTATTTATTTATTTAATGAATAGGCACCGAAACTTCTAGACCGATTTCAAAAATTCTTTCACCGTTGGGAAGCTACACTATCCCCGGGTGACATAGGCTACTTTTTGTCTCTGTATTCCCACGGGAACGGGAACTACGCGGGTGAAACCGCGAGATGTCCGCTAGTAAATTAAAATAAATACTTTGTAATTGATTGATTCAGGCGTTACTTTGCGGAAGTTCATTTTGAATGTTGAAGGTATATATCTAGTTTATTTCCGCTTAACCGTCGATCCAGTTCCAACAGTGATGAGGACTTAAATTAAACTAATTTGATTCTCGACCAAGCGCTCGAAGAGTCAACACGTCCTGAGGATGCCTCGTGTAGAGGCGACACATACGTGTTGACAAGTGGTTACTGCAGAGAGGAGGATTTTAAGATTTATGGTTATGTTAATTATGTAGCTGGCTCACCAAACTGTGTCTCCCGAGTTTGTTACCATCAGTTTTCATTATGGAAGCAAATTTAAAACACTTATTCACGCGAATAAAATATTTCTTATAACTTATACCACTCGCAAACTTCTTATGTACTCTATCTCGGCAGGGTGCTTACTTACTTATAGGTTTATATCGCCCCTCGTTTCGATGGAATGTTTATTTTGGAGGTGCCAGTGTGTGCCCAGCTTTATCATGTATGTAACGTTAACGCGGTAGGTTCGCATGCCGAAGGGCGTGGGTTCAAACCCCAACAATAAGCTTGAGCTGCCGGTGAAGGAAAAACATCGTGAGGAAACCATAGCATGGTGGTAGGGTACTTTAGTACTCGGCTGGCTAGCTACCACCCTCAAGTTGAAAATCTGCCGCCAAGCACCTAACGGTGTATTCCGGCAGCCTCACTTGAGAGCCAGCTGCACTTAACATCAGGTGAGCTGTGATCAAACACCAAGCCTGTCAACCATAAAAAAAAACATATAATTTATGTTCTTTATAAGTGCACTAGTACCGCCCACGGTTACACTCGTTAAACTACGTGAACCGTTCATATTTCCACACTTAAAAGTATAAAAAGTACCGCGAGTTCAAAAGAAAACTAAAATAGTTATTTGAGTTCAATCCCACTAATAACATAAATGTGAAAGTTTGGATGGATGGATGGATGTTTGTTACTTTTTCACGCAAAAACAACTGCACGGATTTGGATGAAATTTGGTATGGAGGTTGAGACCTTGGATTAACACATGGGCTACTTTTTATCCCGAAAACATGCAGCGGGTAACACCGTCACGTTATGGCGTGACCTTATGGAAACAGGGATTCATTTATATTCTTTTTTATATAAAAAGTCTGGTCTACGCGGAATTATTCCGCAAAAAATTCTACTAATTCTAATCTTATAAAAATTTAACTAGATATTTGAAAGCAAATTACAAATACTTACACATTTTACTAAACATAAAAGACTTTTCAGATAATTATCGAGATAAAAAGGAAATTACGAAAATAATTTGCTAAAACCGCCGAATTTGTTTCTAAGAGTCTTTAATTAAAAGAAACTGGCTAAAGATAAACAACTTAAGGCGTTTAAAAGAAAAAATAAAAAAAGAGCGGGAACAATGACAGATCGTTTACATGAATACAGAATGTCCTCTTGTCACTCTGCCCTTAATTACGGGAAATAGGGGAAATTTTGAAAGATGTAACTTTGCTCTCAGTAGCTATGCGAGCGTATTTGTACTACCTCAGAATTCATAATATTTATTTGCGTTTAGAGGTATACAAAGTAGTTGGAAGTAGTACATTCATAGAACGCCATATTCTGCCTTTCTACGTGCAAATGTTTGTCTTATTACCTATTAATTATTAACATTTTACGACACAGTGAAAGAAACTATTATGCGACCAAACATTTAGACAAATAACAAAAAAGAAAAAAAAAAGTTTTTTTTAAATTAATTTGCCCCATTGGGCCGGCTAAAGCTGTAAAGCTATACTGCCTTGTCTTAAGTGTTATTTCTGCTGTCTCTTAGCTATAGTTATGGTCAAAGTCCAGTCTTAGTCAAGTACAGTCCGTGTCAGTCAAGTCCAGTCATGCTTTAATAAAGTAGTGGCGACTTTACTATAAGCTTCGATGGAGTTTTGGAAGCAACACGAAAAGTCATATTTCACCACATTATATCATTTTCCCACGCTCGCGCTTGTGATTCGGCACTTTATGAATAAAACACCACCATTTCTATGCATAAACACTCTACAAAACACAAGTTTTGGAATAAAATACAACGTGGCGACACGACCCTTTCCGCGTTCCCGCCAAAACTTAAAACCAAATCATTATTTTCTTTAATTTTGAACAAACCCTTCTTAACCAGACAATCACGTCCGACATTTTCCTTGCTCCAAACAAATTCGTAACAAAATTCATCACCATCAAGAAAATGTCAAACGTCTCTTTAACTTATGTAGAACACAGTCCACCCCTAGTCCCCAATTTGTTACCCTATCCGGCCACTCGTTTACCCCATTTCGCCCGGGTTTACTGCCCAGTGTTGCCAGATAAGGGTCGTTGGTTCCCTTAACTCCTTGTAAGGCGGGCTTGATTAGATGGCCGTAATGATGTTAGGTATACAACGAGTGAAATGCGTGTAAGGATCTTTTATTAGGAAGCTAGTTTGTGGGGTAATGTTGGCTTATAGGGATGGAAGGCTCGGTATCGTTTCCTTAATAAGATTGGGATTAGTCTAGAAAAGGAACTTTGATAATACATTACGTCGACGGCTAGTTACTGCCAAAAAAAGAAAGAAAATAATTTTATTTTGCTGTTGTATTTATGTTGTACGACTAGAGCAAAGATAGCGTTAAATGAGCAATTGGGCAATAATCTAGTGTGCGTGGGTCATACAATAAGCTACCACCGAATATATTTAAGTGTGCCCTGAAGAGAATTCTGGTTGAATAATGTTATTTTAAAAACAATGTCATAAAACAAATTAAATAAAATAGTCAGATTTTCAACTTGACGGTGGCTAGCCGAGTATGAATATTCCTCAGAATGTTTTCTTTCATCACCACTTCGTCTCAAGCTCTTTGTTTACACCCATATTTTAGCAATTAATAGTATATTATCTAATTTTCTAAACATGCTGGATATTTTTGTCATAGTCATAGTCATAGTAGGTATTTTATTGATATAACATAAGATACAAGTCAATTAAAAAAAAGTGGATAAAATTTCAAATGTCAATTCGATATTAAAAAAATAATGTTTAAATGAACACACCCTTACACCTCCAAATACACGCTCTCTCTCTCACATACATACATACAATCACACACACACACACACACACACACACCCTACATATTTAGATAAAATTTATTGGCATACATAGACATAGAAGAGCGGGATCTTCTGCCGCCGAAGTTCCCAACCTACTATGTACTTGTAAAGAAAACAGGTAACAGAAAAAACCTTTTTCTTTTTTCATAGGGCTATAACGATTACTGTTGAAATCCATCCAGCCGTTTGGAAGATACGAGGCAATGAAGAAATTCACAAACAAATACACATGTATACAAGATACGCGCAAAAAACCTAACCCTTTCTGAGCAGTCTTGTAAAAATGTCACATAATTAGGTTGTCTTAAAGTGGTTCGATTTCCATACAAATATTTTTTTCCATTTATGGACAAATGGAGCATAATTTTATAGTGAAATCACAGCTACTAGCATTTATTTTGGTCTTTATTTGCAGTAAATTTCAATTGCTTGAATAAAACAGTAGATTATTAGCATAAAATCAAATTTATGAATGATTTATGAATTTATGATATTTAAAAAAATCATAAATTCATAAATAATTCATTCAATAAAACAGTAGATTGTTAGCATAATCTACTGTTTTATTAAATCAATTGTGATTTGCCGCAAATTAAAGACCAAAATAAATGCTAGTAGCTGTGATATCACTGTAAAATTATGCTCCATTTGTCCATAAATGGCAAAACATTATTTGTATGGAAATCGAACCACCTTAGCAATGATCTTATAACAAACTTCCCAATTGAAAGCAGAGTGGCTCGCTCGTCGACTATCCTGTTCCCACTCGACTCCTGTTCGCAGATTAGGAAACTTCCCGTAATGACCGGCTGTGGTTATCTAATCTTTGAAACCATCCTCAATATAGGCAGTCAAGTGGCGTATGCTTTACAGCTTACCTACACTACAAATTGGAACAGCAAACTGATCGGGTTATACTGGGGTCAGTTTACATAGGCAAGCATTGAAGATCGTATCTTCTCTTGATAACAGGCGACATGGTGGTCAAACGTTAACCTGTTGTTTTTATGTATTGGATATTTTAAGAGAAGACATTTGTTTAAGGTGGTTCGATTTCCATACAAATATTTTTTTGTCATTTATGGACAAATAGAGCATAATTTTATAGTGAAATCACAGCTACTACCATTTATTTTGATCTTTATTTACGGTAAATCACAATTGCTTGAATAAAACAGGAAACCATAGCATGGTGGTAGGGTAGGTACTTTCTAGTACTCGGCTGGTTAGCTACCACCCCCAAGTTAAAAATCTGCCGCCAAGCATCTAATAGTTTGTTCCGGCAGCCTCACTTGAGAGCCAGTTCCATTCCAGGCTAGGTATGCTTTACCATCTTCGACTACACCTTCACTTAACATCAGAGCCTCGACCACGAAAATTTATCCAATTCGTATCGTAAAGGTCCTCGATTACATATAAAGCTGTATAAATCTCATACAAAATTTTGTCGATGACGATACGAATATTTTCTCGCGAGTCGTTCGTGATCGAGGCTCAGGTGAGCTGTGGTCAAACACCTAGCCAGTCAACCATAAAAAATAATATATAAACAGATATTGTTACCAAATTGTAATGAAATGTTTTCCAGTCATCGATTCAACAAGTTGGTACAAGACCAAGATAAGCGGAGAAGAAGAAAAGACCTGTGGATGATAAATAGTTGATTAAAAATGACGAAACTCTTACCTGGATAGCATAGCATCATTGGCGTTGCCGAAATGGTTCACCGCAAGCGCCGCTTCCAAAACATTCTCTCTCCGCGGCTCCGTTCTATTTAATATCGAACTGATTGAGAAACTAGTATATGGCGCACTGCCCGTCGCTTTCTCTTCTTTGTCCTTCTTATCATAGAAGGGGCTCTTCTGTTCTTTTCTAGAGGGAGATGGATAGAAGGGGCTCTTGTCTTTCCTGGGAGACGAGGGAATGTCGGGGCTGCTCGCGCCAGAAACGACGTTCACTTCGATATCTCGCTCGTCTTGCGATGAGAGTGGAGAATCCATGGTGGCTAGTTCTTCATGACTTCGCAGCCCTGAAAAAATAAGACTTCTTACTGCGAGCTAAGAGGTCTGTGATGTAGTCAAGTCGATTTGCTTCCATAAGTTCTAATTGAACAAATCATTTCTTTCATTCAAAGATCGCAGCAGAAATAACACTTAAGACAAAGCAGTATGGCTTTACAGCTTTAGCCTGCCCGAAGGGGCAAATTAATAAAAAAAAAAATTAATACATACTGTATACCTAGACACTGAACAAACATTTGTACCTACATATCACAAAATGCTTGTCCTGGGTGGGAATCGAACGCACGCCCTTCAGCTCTTGGAGCAGACACACTATACTAATGAACCAACGGGGCTGTTCAGCAGGGCTAGTTTTTTCAGGGTTCCATACCCAAAGGGTAAAATGGGACCCTGATAAACCTATGATAGTACTTAACTAGACGACCTCCTACAAAGGTGACCTACCTTTATTCATGCCCAGACTACACACAAGATAAAATAACATTATGCTACTTAAATGTACAAAACGGATGAGCATCGAGCCCGCCTACTTAAGACGTTTAGCGTATTTATAATTCAGCGTATTAAAGTGGTTTATTGTTCTTACTTATTTAGGGTGTCCCTAAGGCATTAGCTAATATGACGGGGGAGGCGCCCCTATTGTCTGAGACGTTAATAATAAATAAGGGATGAAGTCTTTTGGTTTGGTTATAGCTTTTGCTTTTTGGATTTCATGATGTAATCGGATACTAGTTTAACGACTTAATCTGTCAAATGGTAGTAGCATTCTTTCTTTCTTTGGTTTTGGCGTCGCGTTTTAGCATTTGCCAGTGTCAAGTAATTATATATTTTCAAGTTTCAAAAGTTAAATAAGTGCCATCGTAGCTAGTTTTAGTCAAAGTCGTCTTTGTCAAGTCCAGTTCGTGTCAGTTAATTCCAGTCATGCTTTAGTAAAGTAGTGGCAACTTTACTACAAAGCTTCGATGGAGTTTTGGAAGCAACACGAAAACTCATGTTTCACCACATTATATCATTTTCCCACACTCGCGCTTGTAATTCGGCACTTTATGAATAAAACACCACCATTTTTATGCATAAACGCTCGACAAAACACTAGTTTTGGAAAAAAATACAACGGAGCGACACGACTCTTCCCGCGTTCCCGCCAAAACTCTCGGTAGTAGCATTGACCACCATGGCCGCCATATTTCGATCTAGGTGTTCTGTTTCTATTATAAGTATGTATTTACAACAAAAAGTATTTATTGTATTCTATCAGTTATCAGTAGATATCAGTATATAATGACTTGGTGGTAGATCTCCTTAGCAGGAGGTCGTTTAGGTAGGTGCCATCGCAGTACCAGATATTCTGCCGCCAAGCAGTAGTGTGCAAACATTACTCCGGGTCCGGTTTGTTCCGGTTTGAAGGGTACTGCAGCTAGCGAAATTACAGGGCTGTTGAGACTAACTATCAAAACGTATGCTAATTGTTGTGTTGCAAATTTGTGTAATAATGTTGATTATTATTTTATGTAAGTCTATATGTATAATCAGTGTTTTTTTTTGTGTTTGTCCGACAAGGGTTCACCGGAAGACCAGCGCTAGTCATACCACTTAGTATGGCCAGCATTATGCTGAGGTGAGCCCCTATTTTGTAGCTGTCTGTACCTATCTGTTTGTTTGCTTTGTGATTAGGTACAAAATAAAACTTTTTTTCTACCTTTCTTTCGAAAATCTTAAAGCAGTGATGCCCTGGACTTTGTTTTGTTACTCAAAGTTCTGTGTATCGCTGCAACGGTCATGCTCATTGCATTACTGTCTGATAACAAAACTAAAAAAACAAGATTTTTTATGAGACAATAATGCGACGAACGAGACGCTCTCCTGATGGTAAGAGATAACGCCTGTCCATGACCACTGCAGCGATACACAGAACTTAGAGTAACAAAACAAAGTCCAGGGCTTCACTGCTTTGGTGCTCATTACTTATTCTGAGAGTTTATATTGTTTTTTTATTATGTATTATATTGTTTTGTTATGTTCTTTATCTGTGACTTTGATACACCTGTTGGCTCATTGATAGCGTATCTGCCTTTAGAGCTGAAGGGCGTGGGTTCGATTCCCGCTCAGCACAAACATTTTATGTATCAACAAATTTTTGTTCTGTGTGTTCTGTATGTATTTACAAAAAAAAAGTATTAATGTATTCTATCAGTTATCTGACTTCCATCGCACAAGCTCTGTTTAGTTTGGGGTCAGATGGCGCTGTGTGTAATGTCCTGCGATATCTATTTATTATCTCGTTTTATATGTTTCATATTTGAATGTTGTTGTATTTTGTTTTGGTGTATCTACCTACTAAGTTATATTCTATTTTATTTTCCACGTCCCAGCCAAAAACTACCAATGATTCCATTTAAATGGCTCATAGCGCCAATTAGGATAGGATCGACGATGTCACACAAAACGTCAACTAACCGATATTTTAAACCGACTATTATATACAATACATCAATTTAATACGTGAAGTGGCATTCGAACGGCCAATTCGCGTCGGAAACGATGTTCGCGCGTTTACATTTTCAAGCATATTCGAGTCATAAATTCGAACGTTCGAGTCATAAATTCGAACATTTGAGTAAATAGGTTGATTCGAGTATTTCGTGTTGCCGCTGGGCGAATAATGAACACGCGTGAAATGGCGTTCGGAATTTAGTTCGGGGACACTGGCTGGCTTCCGCTTTTTTAATAGTAAAAGAAAAAAGTGATGTTTTGAGTTTTTAAATCGCGGATTAGCTGTGACACCGTATGATATTAATTCCTAAAACTTGTGTATTTTTTCGTGTCTATATAGAAAAATAGTGGTGTTTTACTCTTGAAGTGCTGATTTATAAGCGCAAGTGTGGGAAAGTGATATAATGTGGGGAAACATGACATTCCGTGTTGCTTTCAAAAGTTCTTCAAAACTTGTTGTAAAGTCGGCACTACTTTGCTAGGGCATGACCAGACTTGACCTGGACTTATTTTATGACCCTTTGACTTTATCAAAAATATTTGAAAATATTAAAATACTTGGCAATGGTAAATTCACTAAGTGCAAAGACAAATACAAAAAAAAAGTTAAAATCTATTTGACTTTTGAATTCCAAAAGAGTTTTTATATATATTTTTTAGGCTTGCGTTTGTCCGACGTTTTGTGTGATGTTAAATGAAGATGCGGTCTACAATGGAGCACGCTTGCCAAGAAGTAACCGGTTCACAAGATTAAAATACCAAGGAATTAGTATAGGTACTCACAATATTGACACATTAGCATGTATTGATGCCTCTTGATTTGACTGGCCTGCTGATTTTTGCCTCAAAAAAAGATCTGTGACCTAAGTTATTATTATTATTATTTAGCCCATTTTGTCCCACTGCTGGGCAAAGGCCTCTCTCCCCCCCTTCCACACCTCTCTGTTGTGTGCTGTTGTGGTCCACTCTTTATTGTGGGCATCGAGCTCATCTTTCCACCGCCTTTTAGGCCGGCCTGGTGGCCGTTTAACCTCCGGGACCCAGTCGGTGGTGGTTTTCGCCCATAGCCTAAGCATATAATAATAATCCATAGCATAAGCATAGCCCATAGCATTCTGTGACCTAAGTATTGTCCGTTATTTAAAAAACAAACTTTATAAGTAGTGTTCGTGTTACAATATAGTTAACCTGCGTTTACCCATCACACGCCGCTCCTAGCCATAAAAAGGTTAAGTTTATGATACACAGCAATGGCAGGTACTTCGTTAATAATGACTTGGTTATAGCGTACTGACAGTTAGCCCTGGTATTCTAGAAATATCTAGAATACATTGAAAAGTTTACATTAATTATGGGGTTAATGAGATTCACAACTGAATGTCTCAAAGTAATTAGTGCAAAATGGATTTTTGGCGAAACAAAAAATATTGTCATTGAATTGTTTCTTTTTTTCTTCGGCCGTAGCACGTTCCTGCATTGTGCCAAAATCTCATGTTCTCTCATTGAATTGCATTATTTTCTCAATCTTTTTTTTTATAACTGGATAGGCTTGTGATGTTAAGCAAAGATGCGGTCTACGATGAAGCATGCTTGCCTAAGAGAAAAGTCGAAATCGAATAGAAAAAGTGCGTTAAATTTTTTCGCGATTTCAAAGTTGTGCCTATTGAAAAAGTTGTTAATTATGATGAGTATAATAACCCCCTTTCGGCTTAGTAGTAGCTTGTAACCCTGTATTTGTGTAAGTATGAACTTAATTAAAGTGCTTTTCATACACAAATAATGATCATAATAGAAGTGGCATTGAAACCACTTAATTGCTTTTATACTTTTAAAACACCCATGTGGCAGGTTAGGTCGCTGTTATTAACAAATACTTAATTTCATTAAGTATCCAATGATTCATACCAATAATTTTATTACACAATTGAAGTTTTTATTAGTTGAAATTACTTTTATATTGAAACCTGTTGTTTTTAGCATAGTTTGTTTTAATACGGATAAGTCCGCGTTTGACCACCAACTCGCCTGGTGGTAAGCGATGATGTGGTCGAAGATGAAGCACGCAGACTTGTAAGATACCTATTCACTCTGACCTTGAACCAATATGTATGTACCTGTACTTGGTGGTAGATCTCCTTAGCAGAAGGTCGTCTAGGTAGGTACCACCGCAGTACCAGATATTCTGCCGCCAACCAGTACTGTGTAAACATTACTGTTCCAGTTTAATAGGTACTGCAGCTAGCGAAATTACAGCGCTGTTGAGACTAACTATCAAAAGTCTCAAAAGCCAAAGCAGCGATGCCCTGGACTTTATTTAGCTACTTAAAGTTCTGTGTATCGCTGTAATGGACATGGACAGGCGTTATTTCTAACCATCAGAAGAGCGTTCCGTTTGTTTCAATACTTTGACATAAAATCAACTTAACAACAATAAAAATTTGATTAAAAAATCATCATCATTTCAGCCGTAGGACGTCCACTGCTGGACATAGGCCTACCCCATTGACTTCCATAAAGACCGGTTGGAAGCGGCTCGCATCCAGCGCGTTCCTGCGGTCTTTACTAGGTCGTCTGTCCACCTTGTGGGTGGACGTCCTACGCTGCGCTTGCCGGTCCGTGGTCTCCACTCCAGAACTTTGCAGCCCCATCGGCCATCAGTTCTGCGTGCTATGTGCCTTGCCCATTGCCACTTCAACTTCAACTTCAACGGGTTAGCAAGATGAAAAAATAAGTTAAAGAAATTACGTTTAGTTAAGTTTTTCAAATATTTAATTTACCTTTTTACCTGCGGCTGTTGTAATAAAAATATTTTGAACGCTACAAAACCAACTAATTAAGATATAAAAGAGCGTATCGGGTGTGGTCGTTTTAAGTTAATCGATTTCAAAAGTATCGATTACGTATTTAATGTGCGCATCACTGATTCACAAACATCCGGCGGCGGCAGTGGTATGTGATTACAATCTTTCTTTATTCGACTGTAATGTACAAAGCGTTCAATTCGTTCACTCATTAATATTATAGTTTTTTTCTGGTTTTTCAATTGGCTTAGAAAGTTTCGCTTATTTCTGCATTAAAAAAAAATTATAACAAAAGCTTAACGGTATCACAGTATTATCTAAAGTAGACTAGCGACCGCCCCGACATGACACGGGACAATTAGTTTTGGAAACTTGATTTTACTTGATGGTAGATTTCCTTAGCAGGAAGTCGTCTAAGTAAGTACCACCGCAGTATCAGATATTTTGATATTTTTTGACAGCCCTGTTAGTCCATTGGTAGTTTTTTTTTTATGCCACAGGCGGCAATCAAGCTGACGGGTTGCCTGATGTTAAGCAATCACCGTCGCCTATAGATATCTGCAATACCAGGGGTACCACAAATACGTTGCCGACCTTTTAAGATTCTATTAACATGCCTTTTGAAGAACCCAATGTTCTAACTCCGCGGGAATACGGAAGAAGGAAGATCATTCCACAATTTGCAAGTGTATGGCAAAAAAGATCGCGTGAATCGCACAGCGGTAGAAGACGCACAGAGACCCGACGTCTCTACGCAAGCTGAGCGGTTCTAGGGCATCTAGTTTGACTGCTCCAAGAGCTGAAGGTTCGATTCCCGCCCAGGATAAACATTTTGTGGTATAAACAAAATGTTTGTTCAGTGTCTGGGTGTTCTGTATTTATTATAAGTATGTATTTACAAAAAAAAAGTATTTAAGTAGATATTCTATCAGTTATCTGTCTTCCATAGCACAAGCTGCTACAATTTGCTTAGTTTGGGGTCAGATGGCGCTGTGTGTAATGTCCTACGATATTTATTTATTTATTCTGCCGTCAAGCAGTTGTGTGTAAACATTACTGTGTTCCGGTTTGAGGGGTACTGCAGCTAGCAAAATTACTAAGCTGTTGAGACTAACCGAAAGTCTCAAAGTAATGAGCGCCAAAGCAGCGATGCCCTGGACTTTGTAGATATTGTTACTCAAAGTTCTGTGTATCGCTGCAATGGTTATGGGCTTGCGTTATCTGTTATCTCTTACCATCAGGAGAGCGTATAGTTCGATTCATTACTTTAACATTTAAAAAAACTTGATTAAAAACAATGAAACACATAGTGACATTGGCTACTTTTTATCCCTGTGTTCCCACGGGAACGGGAACTACGCGGGTGAAACAGCGAGGCATCCGCTAGTATATTTTAAGTACCTACGTATTTACAAAAAAAAAAGTATTTAAGAATTCTATCAGTTATCTGTCTTCCATAGTACAAGCTTTGCTTAGTTTGGGGTCAAATGGCGCTGTGATATTAATTTATTTTTATACCCTAATGGGGTCATATCTGCTAAGTATACAGACAGCATTTTTTATTTTTTTGTTAATAAATAGTAAGTAAATATTTGAATATGTACAGGTCCTGCCTGTACATATTAAACTATTGAGTATCACTACTACAAAATACAAAATGTGCAATATTTATCGCTGTATACAATAAATATAATTATTTATATCCTTGTCACTTGCCTAACGTACTTAAGTCAACTTAACACATCTAATCTAATCTACACACTAAACACAATTAATATAAAATCTAACGGGTTAATTACCGTGGAGTTATAAACGGCGTAATTATGCAAAGGGTGCTTCCACAATGTTGGTCAGATACCATCGTCGACCAGCTGCCGCGGGCCGCCGCGCCGTGCTTCAATGGACAAGCGCACCTTGCCAAACTTTCGGAAGGAGCACAGTTATTTTTAACTGACTTTAAGAAGGAGAATTTTTTTTAACAAAAATTAAAATCTCACTAATATTATAAATGTGAAAGTTTGGATGGATGTTTGTTACCCTTTCACGCAAAAACTATTAAAAGGATTTGGATGAAATTTAGTATGGAGGTAGCTGATACCGTGGATTAACACATAGGCTACTTTATATCCCGAAAACATGTAGCGGGTTACACCGCGGGGCGCAGCTAGTTCAAAATATTTTTTTTTCATTCAAATAGCTAAAGTATCTAAGGTTTGAAAGCCACAAAAACATGACATTCAGCGTTCCCGCCAGAACTCGTTTGTAGTGTCAAACATCGATGTGACTTTGTTTTTCTGTGGTTTTTAACAAATAATTTATATCTGAATGAATTAAAACACTAATAAAAATGAACACACGACGCGGCGTGTACAACTGTCGTGTAGTTTGTAACCATGAAACGCATCTCAGTCATAAAAGGGTTAAGTTGTTGTAAAAATTTGACTTTGTAATGTCGACCATTGAATTTTAACCAAAATTCCGCTAATTACAAAGAAGATAATTAATTATGTAAAATGTACACTGTAATACTTACAAAGTTGTTGGTATGTATAAGGCTATTCTGCTCATTTAATGGTATCTGGTTCATGAGCTGTAGGGCGTGCGTTCGATTCCCGCCCATAACAAACATTTAAAACGAACATAGACTTGTTCTGGTTTCAAAATACAAAATTATACATTTTATGTTATTTTTTTAATGCTTAACAGGCTAGGTGTTTGACCACAGCGCACCTGATGTGATGTTAAATGACGGTGTGGTCGAAGATGACAGCACACCAAGCCTGGAATGAAACTGGCTCTCAAGTGAGGCACACACCCACCCACGTGTGAACCGACCGCGCTAACCACTGAGCTATCATCGCCACCAACCTAAGGTAATGTTGACTTATTATAAGCTTCGATGGAGTTTTGGAAGCAACACAAAAATTTTCACCAAATTATATCATTTTCCCACACTCGCGCTTGTGATTCGGCACTTTATGAATAAAACACCACCATTTGTATGCATAAACACTCGACAAAACACTAGTTTTGGGAAAAAATACAACGGGGCGACACGACTCTTTCCGCGCTCCCACCAAACCCCCAAACCCATGGCAGTCGGCAAAAAACATGGCAGTTGGGTAAATACCTAACTTTAAAGCTAGTGCGGGGACATTAACATAACATTAACGATTAACGTCAAGTTGTCTGTCAAACGTAATATCGAGTTAACGGCCGTCAAATAATTCAGACATTAGCTAATGAATTCGTGCTTGTTCGTCTGTTAATTAATTATAATCGTAACAAAATGAAAAGTTTAACTATTCAGGGGTTGTGATTAATTGATTAATTTTTTGGAGTGCCAGTAGGTAATTAATTAAAGGTATCAATTCAATTATATCACAATGATACTTCTTTTTCTTTTCTTTGATTTTATCTACACGAAACATTGGGTCTGTTTTCTTTTTAACCGATTCGAATAAGGTTGACTTCAGAAGACAATTTGACAGTTTTTTTTTTGTATATTTGTTACGCGAACATTCCGTCTATTTTGAATCGATTTTGATGATTTTTTTTTGCTTGGTAGCTCCCATATAAATTTTACCGAAATCGATCGAGCGGTTTTTAAAAAATCAACAGAAATCTACAAAATTGGATACATTGATGACGTTTTCGTTTACTCTGAAACCTCGCTTTTTCGTTGGAGTAGTGCATTTAGTTGGCCTAATGGTCATGGAGTCCGTTTTTTTTAAATTATACATTTTGTATTATTATGGTCTCGTACTGCTGTCACACCGAGAAATAGCAACAAAATCTGATTGATAAGAAAGACTGTAAATGTAGTAAGACCGCATTACCAATTCTAGACAGGAAAATTACTAACAATCTTACGATGTTACAACGACGGGACTATCAAAAACGTCAAACGGGAAAATCAGTTCTTTAAGAGCGCGCATTACCCAGATAAAAGTCAGATTTCACCCGCTCTAGTGCGATGAAGAGTTTTGGCGGGATCGCGGGAAGAGTCGTGTCGCTCCGTTGTATTTTTTTCCAAAACTAGTGTTTTGTCGAGTGTTTATGCTTAAAAATAGTGGTGTTTTATTCATAAAGTGCCGAATTAGAAGCGTGAGTGTGGGAAAACGATATAATGTGGTGAAACATGACTTTTCGTGTTGCTTCCAAAACTCCATTGAAGCTTTATAGTAAAGTCGCCACTACTTTACTAAAGCATGACTGGACTTGACTGACACGGACTGGACTTTGACCATAACTATAGCTAAGAGACAGCAGAAATAACACTTAAGACAAGGCAGTATGGCTTTACAGCTTTAGCCTGCCCGATGGGGTAAATTAATTTTAAAAAAAAATGTGCGCAGAAACAAGATTGATAATTGCATGGTTTGAAATCCGAGGTATATTTTTGACTGAGTTTTATTTAATTACTCAAAACTTTTGCATCAAATTAAAAAAAGTAATTGGTGACTTTACCAAAACATCAGTGTAGCTATTTTATTCATAAAAAATAATGTGCGGTCATCGCTGACAATTTCGAGTATTTGAATTAAAATAGATTTTTTTCTGCGGCATTTGTAGTTTTTTTTTTGTGAAAAACTCCTATTTTTTTTAAATTCTATACGGCTATTGTACTTCTTCAGGATTATACTAATAGATACTCTAATACATTTTTTGTTGTTATATTTTTGTTTCTTAATATCAAAGAGTGGCATCGGAAATACCCCTTTTTCCGTTTTTCTGGCATTATGCGCGCTCTTATGAATCTGATTTTATTTATAAAATGTGTTTTCGGTTGAGAAAAATATAAAAAGAAATGTTGAATTTTAAATATAATGTACGTGGTTTTTTATTTTGTATAACCTCTTTGGCATTTATAAACAAAATTATTTTGACTTATGATTCTGAAAAAATATTTTATACCTATTAGATTGGATAAAATTGTTCATTATTTAATTGTGAGACATGTAAATATAATTGATTGTTATAGTCGTTTTTATTTTAATAAATAATTCCCGCGTTGCTCTGCAAGCACTTCCGCTCCATTTTTATTTACGTGGCGAGGATGTGGAACTCTTGCCGGAGTTTGTGTTTTCCGAAAGAAACACTCAGTTTTCAAATTTAGAGGAAACAAGTTCCTTATAGGTAAACGAAACGAGGTCCGTCCTAGACCGCATCGTTGTTTATTATTATCGCGCAGGATGTGGTCAAACGCAAACCTAACATGATTAATACGCATTTAAAAAAACTCTACATAGTTTGTAGAGATACGTTAGTTCGTAGCACTTGCTTGGTTTCAATGTGTTTTTTTATGTAAAAAGTAATGAGATGAGCGCGCCGCTCTCCTGATGGTAAGAGATAACGCCTGTCCATGACCATTACAGCGATACACAGAACTTGAGTACCAGTCCAGTATGATCATATCTATTTTTTTTAAAGTCCCTTTCTTTAATAGGTAATCAGCAGATACCAACAGCTTCAAATTACTGATTTGAAATAGACACATTCTGCCGTTTAGATATTCTGTCGCCAAACAGTAAGTGTGTAAACATTACTGTGTTCCGGTCTAAAGGGAAATAGCGCGGCTAGCGAAATTACAGGGCTATTTAGACTAACCATCCAAAGTCTCAAAGTAATGTACGCCAAAGCAGCGATGCTTTGGACTTTGCTACTCAAAGTTCTGTGTATCGCTGCAATGATCATTGACAGCTGTTATCTCTCATAAAAAAATACAATTTGGATTTTTAATCACACTAATCCATTAAATCTTGTCCATATGTAGATCCCATGTTAAATATTCACGCTGTGATGGCTCTACGGATTTTGATGAAATTTAGACAGCAGCTAGACTGCCCTGGATTAACACATTTAGATAATTCTTATTCCGGAAAACCGATAGGCGTAGCTATTTAAATATATTCCTAACACTTCTTGTATATATTGTAACATCGGCGCAGAGGACATAGATAATTATAGAAAATCATTTAATCGAGTTACCTTGCAGGTATGACTTTTAATTTATGAAACGATTGTCAGTAGTTTGTAGTTTACTTCAACTTAGGTACAACACATTGGGTGACATACCTTTACATAAAATCGATTTTGTAATCGTTTTCCATATCACATACAAAAGCTTAGCAACAATTTCACATCACTAACAATCCGATGACACTGTCCATGAACAAACAAAATCAGAAAACCATAAACAAATGAAAAAACAACAAATCCAAATTCAAAGATAAAAATTGGTAGCGGAAAACCGTTAAAAAAATTGTTCCAAATTCAAAGATGAAACAAAACGCGGCAATTCCTATTTCGAATCAAATCGAGTGTTTGTTCGCGTTAGCCCGCTCTAAGTTTGTATTACGAACTGACAACTACCCTTAGATTTTGGGGCGTCACTCTTCTGTAGAACCACCCCTTAACGCTTCAACCAACCGCTCTACCCTGTATCCCTATCCTTTTCGTGTAGAAATACCAACTTAACTACACCCTTTGTACATTGAAATATAAACTTTATATCTTTACAATAGAGATGTGTTGAGAGATAGTTTAATTTGTCAGTCGAGGGTGAATAATCGATGGTAAAAGTGAGACCGCGACGTAGTCTAACGCAATTAAGGGTAGGTACTTTACTGGCAAATCGTTGAAACTACTTAGGTGTTTATGTGAAATTTGTTGAATGTTGATTATTATGGTGGCCCGCTTAATGCTTCTGGGATGGAAATTTGAGGTTATAAAAATGGAGTGGTATTTTAGTTTTAATGTCGCGTTTTGGCAAAGGACGTACGGTTTATTATGCCAAATTAAAAGAGTAGAAAGCTTTGATAGTAGAAGCGGAATATTGATTGAATCAAAGGCACGCGAAAAATCAAGTAGTAGGTAGATACTGTTTGTAGCGATGATAGCTCAGTGGTTAGCACGGTAGGTTCGCATGCCGTAGGGCGTGGGTTCAAACCCCAACAATGAGCTTGAGCTGCCGGTGAAGGAAAACATCGTGAGGAAACCATAGCATGGTGGTAGGGTACTTTCTAGTACTCGGGTGGCTAGCTACCACCCTCAAGTTGAAAATCTGCCGCCAAGCATCTAACGGTGTGTTCCGGCAGCCTCACTTGAGAGCCAGTTCCATTCCAGGCTAGGTGTGCTTTACCATCTTCGACCACACCTTCACTTAACATCAGGTGAGCTGTGGTCAAACAACTAGCCTGTCAACAATAATAAAAAAAAGAAAAAAAAAAAGATACTAGAATTGTACCCATGCCTTGATCTTGAGAAGCTAAAACATTATCAGATACATCTAACAAAGCTGTGCTGGTTCCTCTAAGTTTCCTGAGTTCCTGTTTCCTTTTTCCAACACTTTAGAGAGGCAGGGTAGAAGACTGACTGATTGATCGATTTACTTAGAATTACATATACCTATAATATAGTGTGTTGTATTTATATTTTTGTGTTTAAAGCTGGTGCTAGACGGGGATGTTTTAAGTTTGTGTTAGACGGTATGGTTTATTATGGTTGTATTTATATTACGGATTGTCTCTCTGCTGGGCGTGGGTCTCGTCTTATTGTGATAAGGGAAAGTCATACTCCAAAACTCTGGCCAAGTGCAGGTTGGCAGATGAAATCTCAGTCATACAGATTCCTCACGATGTTTTCATAGTCATAGTCATACTAGGTATTGTATTGATAACAAAACACCTTTTTTTTTGTTTTTTTATTTTTTTTCCTCTGCCGTTTAAAGTCAACGGCAATAATATATAAATTTACAATTCAAAAAAATCGACTCCATGACCTTTAGGCCAACTAAACGCAATGAAACAGCGAGATTTCGGAGTAAAAGAAAATATCATCGTCGTATACAATTTTTATATTTTTGTTGATTTTTTAATAACCGCTCAATAGATTTCGATAAAAATTTTACGGGACCACCGCTTAAGTATGATTTACTAAGCAAAAATAGAATCATCAAAAGCGATTCATAATTGGCGGAATGATCGCGTAACATATAACTATACAAAAAAAAATTGTCGAATTGAGAACCCCCTCCTTTTTGAGCCTGTTAAAAAGACAGGTTTTTTTTAAATGTTTTGACAGGCTATGTGTTTGCCCACAGTTCACCTGATATTAAGTGAAGGTGTGGTCGAAGATGGGAAAGTACACCTAGCCTGGAATGGAACTGGCTCTCAAGTGACGCTGCCGGAACCACACCGTTAGATGCTTGGCGGCAGATTTTCAACTTGAGGGTTGTAGCTAGCCAGCCGAGTACTAGAAAGTGCCCTACCACCATGCTATGGTTTCCTCACGATGTTTTTCTTCACCGGCAGCTCAAGCTCATTGTTGGGGTTTGAATCCACGCCCTTCGGCATGCGAACCTACCGCGCTAACCACTGAGATATCATCACTACAAACCTACTATCCTGTCCTACTTCCCACTAATATTATAAACGCGAAAGTTTCTAAGAATATATGGATGTATGTTTGTTACTCTTTCACGCAAAAACTACCAAACGGATTTGAATGAAATTTGGTATGGATTTAGCCGAGACCCTGGATTAACACATAGGCTACTTTTTATCCCGAAAACATGTAGCGGGTAACACCGCGGGGCGCAGCTAGTAGTATTACATACGGCTTGCATAACTAGAGGAATATAGGTGCTCATTGCCACCCTTAGTCGGACCTCATGAGAGGTTCTAATCACCGGAGTGACGTATAATTGCAGACAGCCGCTCGAGGGCAAGGGATAGATGCGATGCTTTTATATATATAACTTCATATTGTCTATTAAAGTTAGCTACATTTATGTTTTTTTTTTATGTAAAAGTAATGAGACGATCGAGGCGCTCTCCTGATGTTAAGAGATAACGCCTGTCCATGACCATTGCAGCGATACACAGAACTTTGAGTAACAAAACAACGTCCAGGGCATCGCTGCTTTGGCGCTCATTACTTTGAGACTAGATGGTTAGTCTCAACAGCCCAGTAATTTCGCTAGCTGCAGTACCCTTCAAACCGGAACACAGTAATGTTTGCACACTACTGCTTGGCGGCAGAATATCTGGTACTGCGGTGGTACCTACCTAGACGACCTCCTGCTAAGGAAATCTACCGCCTTTATTTATTTAATACTTTATTGCACAGTTAAAAAACATGTACAAAGGGAGGACTTAATGCTAAAGCATTTTCTGCCAGCCATCCCTACAGTAAATAAAATATGGTTGTAGGCACGCCTCAAAACAAACATACTTAATATAGGTAAGTATATATACAAATACAAAATAATTTATTTCATAAAGTGTGTTACGTACAGTTTTTTTTTTAACTGACAGGCTAGGTGTTTGACCACAGCTAACCTGATGTTAAGTGACAGTGTGGTCGATGATAGTCAAGCACACCTAGCCTGGAATGGAACTGGCTCTCAAGTGAGGCTGCCGGAACCCATCGTTAGATGCTTTGCGGCAGATTTTCAACTTGAGGGTGGTAGCTAGCCAGCCGAGTACTAGAAAGTACCCTACCACCATGCTATGGTTTCCTCACGATGTTTTCTTTCACCGGCAGCTCAAGCTCATTCTTGAGGTTTGAACCCACTCCCTTCGGCATGCGAACCGACCGCGCTAACCACTGAGCTATCATCGCTTATCATTGCTTGTAGTCCCTGCACTAGGCATATATATATATATATATATATATATGCCTAGTGCAGTAGTGCAGTAGTGCAGTAGTGCTAGTGCCTATATATATTTTATATATATATATATATATATAAAATCATGTAGGTATAAATATATAACTACTTATACGGTAAGCTTTACAATTTATTTATATAAATTAAACGAACGAAACGCTTCTGATATTTTTAACCCACTAATATTTTAAACTTTCACATTTATAAATGTGAAAGTTTCGATGGATGGATATTTGTTACTCTTTCACGCAAAAACTACTGAACGGATTTGGATGAAATTTGGCATGGAGGTAGCTGAGACACTGGATTAACACTTATGCTACTTTTCATCCCGAAAACATGTAGCGGGTAACGCCGCGACGCGCAGCTAGTCGGTCCATAAAGGTAGGACCATGACCAACCCGTTTAGCGTAGATTAGGTACTATAGGTATAGACTCTATAGGGTAAACTGATTAAGTCCAAGAAAAACTAATTTCAAATGTTTGTTCTGTGTCTGAGTGTTATGTAGGCATATACGTACGTAGTTACAAAAAAAAAAATATTTTATCAGTTATATGCTTTCTATAAGTATCTAGTACAGCTTTGTTTAGTAAGGTGTCAGATGGCACTGTGGTGTATGGCATACGATATTTATTTACTTAATTTATTCTAAAATCTGGTAACAGACAAACAACATATAGTGAGAAGAAATGACGCTAGCATAGCGATGCACAGTAGGTAAGTTTTTATTTGACACCTGACGGCTAGATCACCTTTTGTTAAAAGACAGTGTGGTCGAAGATGGTACAGTAAATATATTTTATAACAACAATACAATATGGCTATATGTAGGTACATATTCCTAGCTATAGGTATGTACAAATGTACATATAGCCAGGAATTGGAACTGGTTCTCAAGTAAGGCTGCCGGTACACACCGTCAGGTGCCTGGCGGCAAATTTTTAACTCAAAAATAGCTAGCCAGTCGAGTAGGTACCTACTAGAAAGTGTATGGTTTCCTCACGATGTTTTCTTTCACTGGCAGCTCAAGCTCATTGTTGGGATTTGAATTCACGCCCTCTGGCGAG
The DNA here is from genome assembly GCA_905404145.2 of Biston betularia. NCBI lineage: Eukaryota > Metazoa > Arthropoda > Insecta > Lepidoptera > Geometridae > Biston > Biston betularia. The sequence goes on from FR989885.1 coordinate 7,754,997, forward strand.
TGATCCGACCACGACTAACGACCGAGCTATCACAAATAGGTATTTGACAAGTTAGCATCTATTTACTGGGCCCCAGCTCCGGCGGCATAACAGGGAGATTAGTGCGGTAGCCGCGAGCCTTCCGGCGCACACCCTCTGTAATTGCCCTTGTAGACTTAAGGGTTGCAACCCTATAGCTACTCGCCTTGTTTGGAACTGTTGTTAGAAACTCCGTTTATTTTGATAGGAAGTTTATTTCGCTCCGATTTTTACCCCACTGTGCAAATATGTGGGTTTAATTCACTTATTTTTTTGTTTTGTAAATAAAAATGTAGATATTCTCATTAATTAATAATTGCTAACAACAATTTTTTGCTACACTGAGAACAAAAACAAAATATATTTTTTTGCGATTTTTAATTTGGTGACTTAACACCCCAAGCACAACCCTAGAAAATGTTCAGTGGAGTTATCTTAATCTTTTTTTATATAACACTAGCGGACGCGTCGCGGTTACACCCGCGTAGTTCCCGTTCTCGTGGGAATATAGGGATAAAAAGTAGCCTGTCACCCGGAGATAGTGCAGCCTTCCAACGGTGAAAGAATTTTTGAAATCAGTCCTGTAGTTTCGGAGCCTATTCAATACAAACCGTGAAAAAAAAAGTAAAACCGCGTGGCGTCCGCTAGTTTAAGAATTAAAAGATATAGATATTATATTTATTTGCATAAACATGACTTGCATAGTATTTATCTTAGATTACCGAAGTCTCATCATGTTCTTGTCATGTTTGTAAAAAGTATATTATTATTATCTGTATGTATGCAAAATTTCATTCAAATACAAAAAAAAAACACAAAAATATTTATTTACCAGAATATATGTGTACAAAGATCGTAATATTTGTAATATTTTTTTTTAATCCGCTAAGTGTTGCATAATAGATGTATGCCTTTTTTTACCTTCGTAATGCACTAGTCACTGCAGCGATAACCCGCTTACTGTCTTGTCAAATTTGTTGTCTTTATGTTCATGTCTTTTTATTTGTGTGTTGTTTGTACTTATCTGTTGTTGTGTCTAGTGATTTGTAGAAAAAAATAAATGTTTTTCTTTCTTTCTCTGTCTTTCTATAGAGTAACAAACATACAAACTTTCACATTTACAATATTAGTAGGATTTCCCGACTAGAATATAGGTTAGCTACAATAAAAGGTCTGAATTAAAACAATATGTATGTATTTTACTTTTATATTACAAAAAAGTTTGAAACATAAATGTAACCTAAAACATAGGTTATTTCAATATAACTAAACATAAAATTGCTCGTCCTAATTTATTGACTTAAAATTTCAAAAACTTAAAATCGTATTTTTTTTTTTATATTTGCTTAATTTTTACGTATAATAAATTATCATCACAAAATATAAACATTATTGTTTATTCGTAAAGCGACAACACGACAAAGTTACGTGTAAGTACAGACAGTGAGTACAATGAGCCCCTTAGCACCGGTTTTACGCGTAGGTACCCCTAGTACAGAAACTATCAAAATAAAGTTGAATTATAGGAAAATGATTAGAAAAAAACCGACGAATTCAAGTACCTAGAAGAGATTTACAAAACTAAGAGATGCATGCGAAAACGGACTTTTTCATGAGAGGAAAGTTGAAACATTGTATTAACAAAATCTTCAAATATATACATATATTATGTGTATAGGCAATTTATGTCCATATCGCGACCAGTACGTTGTAGATATATTACCGATAGTTCCAATTTATTTCCTATAGAGGCGTTGTATCAGTATTTACTAGACGATTTTTTAATTGTTACCGCACTTGAGGATTTTGTATCTCTTCCCGATCGAGCACGCCGAATGCCAGAAAAAAATCACATTCCTATCACTATTCCTAGTGCGAAGAAACAAGATCGAGAATTGCATGATTTGAAATCCGAGGTATGTTTTTAATTACTTAAAACTTTTGCATCAAATTAAAAAAGTGAAAAATTAAATTAAAAAACATCAGTGTAGCTATTTTATTCATAAACAATAATGTGGGGTCATCGCTGACAATTTCGAGTATTTGAATTAAAATATTTTATTTCTGCGACATTTGTAGTTCTTTTTGTTGTTTTGTTGTGATAAACTACGACCTATTTTTAAAATTCTATCCGGATATTGTACTTCTTAAGGATAATACCAATACTCTAATATATTTTTTGTTGTAATATTAATGTTTCTTAATATCAAAGAGTGGCATCGGAAATACACCTTTTTGCGTTTTTTCTGGCATTAGGCGCGCTCTTAAGTAATTTCACCAAAGCTGTGAAAAACCTTACCGATGTCTATCTAAATGATTTGCGAAAAAAACTTTTGTCAAATTTTCGATAGTAAATTTCATGAAAAACTGATCAGCGCCCCTGGCGGGCGTGAACGTAAACTAAGGTATACAATTTAGTGATTAAAACATTGACAAAAGTTTTATCTGTATATCTGTTACAACATAGTTAAACAAACAAGAAGTTTTCGTGATGGTAAGATAAATTTTGCCCATGACCATTGCATCGGTACACTTTAAAAAAACATTGTCAAGGGTCTCATTGTGCAAGTCTCATTAATATAACATTGTTTACTCTTTCATTTTATTCTAGATTTCATCGATTGCATTTGAAATTTGAAGATCGTTCATTTAAATAGATTCATCTCCCTGAGCCGTAACTGTGCGTTCAAATTGCTAAGGCGATCACGAAAAGTAAACGTTATTGGATATACGACGCAACCCTATTTTATTTAACAAGAAATATAAGCGTAAACAGCTTGTAAAGCGTAATCAATCTTAATTTAAGTATTTTTTTGCTATATCTACGATAAAATTTACACTAGAAATGTACTTTTATTTATAAATACGACAAATAATAAAATTGATACACGATGCGAGAAGTGTTATCGCCAAATTTGGATGGCAAAAAGAATTCACAGCACGGCCAGCGGTCGGCATCGAGAAATAATGTATTCATAGAAACAAATATCGTTTTGTCGCATACAACTAGTAGGTATCTGACTAGTTTGACAAAACAGAAGTGTTCAAAGTTAATAGATTAAACCGAAAACTGTACTCTTATAGTTGAACGATAGGCTTTTACAATAAAATTGTTACTTACACTAAAACTCTGTTTACTGAAGAAAAAAATAATTAAATGTGATTTCGAAATAGTCCAGACTGGCAAGTTGCCGCAACATCGCAAGTCCAGTTGCGAAACTGTAGACGAAAAATGCTTTTGCAAATTCACTTGCCAGTCTGAACTAAAATTGAATTCATTGACGTTTAATACTAATGTCATTTTTTACATGATATAGGAACAGATTTTTTTTTTTTCAATTTTGGCACTTGCATTTTTATGTAATATTCTCTTATGAAATTATAATTAGTTTCTTAAAGCAAATTAAGCAATGGTAACTTAGAAAAATGTAATTAGATTAAAAACTATATTTACAAGAAAACTAGATGTTGAGATATCTTTAATAAAATCTATTTAAAAAGCCTCATATGTAAAGTTAAGATGTATCTTTATTTTATTTTTTTTTAATTATTTTATCTACACTCAACGTGCGTTTAGAAAAATTTTGAGATTTTTTTTTGACCACTGATCATCTCATGTTTAGTGGTTTTTGTTGTGTTACAGGACGGTAAGCAAGTGTTTAATAAACTTAAATAAAAAAAAATTTTAAGACTTGTTCTGGAACAACTGGAAACATTTCATTAGACACATTTTTTTTTTTTTTTTTGGTAGTTACAAATAATTTTTTTTGTTTGCAGGCTAAATGTCAAGTAACGGTGTGGTCGTAGATCGTAAACACACCTAGCCTGGAATGGAACTGGCTCTCAAGTGACTACACCATCTACGACCACACCTTCACTTAACATCAGGTGAGCTGTGGTCAAACACCTAGCCTTTCAACCATAAAAAAAATCTTGTATTTATTTCTTATTTCAAGAACACAATGTCTAATCATACGTACATCAGTTATCTGGTTCCCATAGTACAAGCTTTGCTTAGTTTGGGGCTAGATGGCGCTGTATGAAATGTTTTCAAACTTATTAATTTTTTTTTTATTGTGTCGATATGTTATTATTTTTGAAATAATGTGTATTATTTGTACAATTATTTTAGATAATTATAATTATTGTTAAAACTTGAAATAAATTTAAACGCATCCTGAGTATAGATAGGTTTTATGTGTTTTTTTACGAATTTAGCTTCATAAAGATATCGGAGATATTTAGAATGTTTATGCAAAAATTACAAAATTTGAATCTATTTATAGGTATAAAATTAATTAATTTATTAATAATATATATATAAATAAAATATGAACACAAAATTTAGGCGAGTGATCACTTAAGGCTTATATTTATGATAAGATTTTAAAAATAAATTCATAAGAAATATTAATACTCTGAACGTAATTTTTAAAACTTCTCGCGAATTTTGCAAAACTATATTTGGGAAAACTAAGAATGCAACTGACAGTGGGATTATAATACAAATATTATCTATAATATTATAAAGAGGAAAGATTTGATTGTTAGTTTGTATTGAATAGGCTCCGAGACTACTGGACCGATTTAAAAAATTCTTTCACCGCTGGGAAGCTACACTATCCCCGGGTGACATAGGCTACCTTTTTATCCCTGTATTCCCACGGGAACGGGAACTACGCGGGTGAAACCATAGTTTAATAGCAGCCAGTATTTTTTTTTTTATAATCTGAATCGACTTCACACCACAACATTATAAAGCCCAAAGTGTGTGAGTGTGTTTGTTTCTTCTTCACGCTAAAACGGCTGGACCAATTTTCATGAAATTTGGTATGGAGGTAGCCGACACCCAGTAGATTAATACAGGCTACTATTTATCCCGAAAAAATGTAGCGGGTAACAACGCCGGGCGCAGTTGTTAAATATTTTATTGTAACTGTCAAATGTGTTCCTAGTTTCCTCATATCCTTACTCATAAAAGAAAATAATCAAAGCCTAAGGGAATCACATAGGCAATAAAAAAAATGCTATGTAACGTTTATAAGTAAAGAAGTTATATAGTTAATAAATGTTTATAAAAACTTGTATACCAAAGCCTATTTCACAATTTTTTTTTCTTAATTTCATTTTAAGAAATAAAATGTGCGCCAATGTTTGCAAAATCTATATTTGGCTACATACATAATATTATGTATGTATTTAATAAATACATTTCAATTAAAAACAAATTTTAAGCAAACATAATTATTTTGTGTTCAACTGCTTATTTCAATACTTAATGTATTTTTTTTTTGTAATTGTCCTGTTTTTTTTTCTCTTTAATTTAGAATTCATTTCGTTCAAAAATTTATCTTAAATCGATGGAAAAGTAAAACATTGTTAAAGAAAAATACACACTAGGTAAGGTTATTCGGAACAGCAGTACTAAGGTTAAAGGAGCTCATTGCACTTTTACAAGACCAACTTAACAAAAGTATGGAATATCGGTCCCAGATTTGTAATCAACAATTAGTACTGCCATTCCATGTAACACTATATAATCAAAAGTTGTACCATATTTTATTTTTTTCGTTAGGCCTGTTCGAAATTGTTCATTCAAAATTGGTCAAGCATAAACTAAAAACATTAGTAGAGTATTGTAAGCTTATAATTAAATTATTTACAAAACTATACCAAACAAAAATAATATATTTACATCAGTGAGGTATTTCAACTACTTCTAGGTTAAACAACAAAAATTCTGAAGGTTGTACAATAATTATTATTTAAATAAAATAGGAAGCTTCAAGATTTTGACGATAGTCAGTTTTAGGGTTCCGTACCCAAAGGGTAAAAACGGGACCCTATTACTGAGACTTTGCTGTCCGTCCGTCTGTCAACAGGATGTATCACATGAACCGTGATAGTTAGACAGTTGGAATTTTCACAGATGATGTATTTCTGTTGCCGCTATAACAACAAATACTAAAAAACAGAATAAAATAAATATTTAAGCGGGCTTTCATACAACAAACTTTTCTTTCTTTTTGCCGTTTTTATACGGAACCCTTCGTGCGCGAGCCCGGTTTTTCCAATTTATTAAACACTTCTAGAGTTATTTAGGTTTCAACATTGAAACAGATTAAAAGAAATATCTATTGCACCTTCAGAATTTCGTAAAAGAAACGTAACTAAACTAGGTACAATGTGAGCAAATTTATCTAAACAAAACAACCTTTTTGACATGCAACCAAAAAAGATTCACACAAATGAAAACCTGCATTAAACAGTTTCAACAATTTTTCATGTCAAAATTGAAAAACATAAGTCTTTGCATGAGTAAATGACACCCAGAATATATGCATCTCTTTTCTTTTCGTTGACTTCAATATCGGATAAAAAAGAGACGGATACTGGTAAAAAGTACCATTAAAAAAATTAAGAGTTTAATAAGTGAACCCAAGGAAGACTTTCGACATTTAGTTTAGTGTCTTTTCATTTACTCCTAAAGCTATCTACGTAATTCGGGTTTATTGCACGAAACCACGACAGTATACAGCCAACGCAGGCGAAATTGTCTTAAGGACTTCTTATGTACTTCTCTTCTCGCTCTAACCAGTAAGGACTTGTTTGCTGGCTCGCAAGTTCAAATTTTATTTTTACACTGTCTCAGTGAAAAGTTTGCCATCTGAATAGGTGTTAATACTTCAAGTTAAAATAGAAAATTAGCGACATCATGGTAATATTTACCAGAAAATCGCGACTTTATCTTGATGGTTATGACATATCAGAAAGAAAACCTTCTTTGGAGTTTTGGCAGGAACGCGGAAAGAGTAGTGTCGCTCCGTTGTATTTTTTTCCAAAACTAGTATTGTTTCGAGTGTTTATGTATAAAAATGGTGGTGTTTTGTTCATAAAGTGCCGAATCACAAGCGCGAGTGTGGGAAAATGATATAATGTGGTGAAACATGATTTTTCGTGTGTTGCTTCCAAAACTCCATCGAAGCTTTATAGTAAAGTCGCCACTACTTTACTAAAGCATGACTAGACTTGACTGATACGGACTGGAATTGACCAAGACTATAACTTTAGCTACGAGGACACTTATTTAACTTTTGAAACTTGAATACATAAATACTTGACATTGGCAAATGCTTAAAACGCGACGCCAAAACCAAAGAAAAAAAAAACAAACCTTTAAAAGTGACAGCGGTTTCTGTTACAAAACCAAGATGGCGGTCAGAGCGTACATCTTCATTTATGTGCGTCGTTTTTTTCGCTGCTGCGTTAGCCGTATTTCTTTATTAATTAGTCACTTTTGGGCATTTCGTGTACACACACATGTATATTCGTTAAATTCACGATCACTTCGCCACAACAACAGGATAATTATGTTCACTATGATCACTATCACTATTTCAAGATGGCGGCCGCAGCACGTGGCGCCGCGAAACGTCACTCTGACAGCTGTCTTTGAGAAACAAGACGGCGGCCAGAGCGTTTCGCACCGTCGTCAAGGGTGGTCGTGCTTCTTGTCGGTCTTGCGTTGACTGAGCTTTTTCTTCATTTCCTGAAGCATTTGCTCGAAGCTAAGGTCGTCTGTGCGACGTGTAGGCAGGGCGGCGGTTCCATGGAAAGCGCTCTCAGTGTATTTAGCTTCGAGACCGTCTGGAAAAGAAAATATGAAAAATGACAAATATGCAAGAATAACATAAATTTGTTGTGGCGTCGATCTTTACAAACTTTTATTGATTTGTACAGTAAAATATAAGTCACAAGATGGTTCTAAATATTGTAAAATTCTTAATTTATTTACAAGACATTAGACAATAATTTAACAAAATTCTCTGAATAAATAATAAGGATACATTACTACAAATTACTAGCTTCAAGTCGAAGGTTCACCAACGGCTCATGGTGGACGGTAACAAACAAACTTTAACAATTACAATATTAATCTGCTAGGATAAGAATTGTTATTAAACTACTACTTTTTTTCATGGGATTTAAAACTAAGCTTTTATATGCAGACGGATTTTTTAAATATTGTTTTCTCTCGTAATAATAATATATTGTATTTGTCAATTTCTGTTACTGCGTTGGTACCTACTATCCACTATACCACGTCTTTTACCCCTAAGGTGGCGTCCCAGGTCCATTGCAAATTTACTCGCCTTAGAACACGGGGCATGTCCAGACAGGCATATTTGAGGTGTTTATCTTTGGCGGCTGCCTTTGCTCCCGCGCCAGCAGGTTGCTAAGTAGCGGGGTGTTGACAGGATGGAAACGTGCATCAGCACAAGTCAAATCAGTAACCCATTTTTATATGTCAAATAGCTGCGCCCCGCGGTGTTACCAGCCACATGTTTTCGGGATAAAAAGTGGCCTATGTGTTAATCCAGAGTCTCGGCTACCTCCATACCAAATTTCATCCAAATCCGTTGAGTAGTTTTTGCGTGAAAGAGTAACAATCATACATCCATACTCGCAAACTTTCGCATTTATAATATTAGCAGGATATTCTTACCCAAGTCGGCGTAGCTCTGTCTGCAGAAAGCTCTACGGCCACCGAAGCCGACGTCGTACTGCGGGAAAGTCGCCGACTGGTCGACAGCCGTCCACGCATCGCGCGCGCGCTGGTAAGTTACGAATCCGTACCGAGTACTGAAACAAGTAAATTCAATTTCTCTTTTCATATGTAATGAACGGAAACGCTTTTCTGATAGAAAAATAACACCTTTTACGTCACATTAATCTTTGCAGCGGTACAAAGTCCCCGTACTAAGCCGCTTATAGTGAACTAGCAGCACGTCCCGGCTTCGCACGGGAAAACAAAACTCGATTAACAATATAAATTTATCGATTCAGTAGTTTCGGAGCCTATTCAATACAAACAAACAAAAAATTAAATCTTTCCTCTTTGTTCGACAGTTAAAATTTTCACAGATGGTGTATTTCTGTCGCCGCTATAACAACAAATACTAACAACAAACAGAATAAAATAAAAAGGGGGCAAAATTGGTGAAACGGCAAAAAAATCACGTTTGTTGTATTTCCGTAGAGTTATATCTATCTATCTATCTGTCATACACCCAATGTGATTTTTTTTTGCCGTTTTTCAGATAATGGTACGGATCCCTTCGTGCGCGAGTCCGACTCGCACTTGGCCGGTTTTTGTAAAGCACTTAAGAGCCCAAAACAAACATTCAAGGTTCGTCAAATAAATATTTGTCCTGGACGGGGGGATCAAAATCAAAACTATATTAAAAGATTATTATTAGATATTCTGCCGCCAAGCAGTAGCGTGTAAACATTACTGTGTTCCGGTTTGAAGGGTACTGCAGCTAGCGAAATTACTGGGCTGTTGAGACTAACCATCGAAAGTCTCAAAGTAATGAGCACCAAAGCAGCGATGCCCTGGACTTTGTTTTATTACTCATAGTTCTGTTTATCGCTGCAATGGTGATGGACAGGCGTTATCTCTTACCGGCAGGAGAGCGTCTCGTTCGTCTCATTATTTTTCACATTAAAAAAAAAAAAAAAAAGTTGATATATTCACTCACCCGTCCTCCTTAGTGTGCAATCGCACTTCAATAACAGGGCCGAATTTGGAGAACAGCCCGCGCAGCGCAGACTTCGTGATGTCCTTCTCTAACTTACCGACGAACACTATCCGTCTCTCTTCCACGGGCGTGTTGTTCTCCCTGAAACAACTAAATATTGTAAACTTTGACAGGAATGGAAAAACACAGCACGATGAGTATTTCAAACTTTTTAATGATTGACACAAACACACACACACACATACATATATATTTATATATAAATGCAGGTTACATTTTTTTTTTGTTTAGTTTAATTTTTACTTGTTTAGTTTTTTTTTGTCTGCATTTGGCATTCTGTATAAAAATATCGGGAGAAGCCGTTGGTTCCCGAAACACAGTACTATTACTAGTTCGGAGCCAATGGGTTCTTTTTTATGTAACTATAAATTGTGCCAAATAAATAATTCGAATTTGAATTTGAATTTGAATGATTGACAGGCTAGGTGTTTGACCACAGCTCACCTGATGTTAAGTGAAGTTGTGGTCGAAGATCGTAAAGCACACTTAGCCTGGAATGGAACTGGCTCTCAAGTGAGGCTGCCGGTACACACCGTAAGCTGCTTGGTGGCACATTTTCAACTTAAGGGTGGTAGCTAGCCAGCTGAGTACTAAAGTACCCTACCACCATGCTATGGTTTCCTCACGATGTTTTCCTTCACCGGCAGCTCAAGCTCATTGTTGGGGTTTGAACCCACGCCCTTCGGCATGCGAACCTATCGCGCTAACCACTGAGCTATCATCGGTACATTTGTTTTTCAAAATTATGTCGATAAATGTTCACAAGCGCCGAATGGGGGAAAATCTATAAATTATTTTGATCAAGGCCAACTGGGATAGTTAATGAATTAAAGATGTATTCAAATAAGATTTATAAATAAATATAACACAATTTTCTGGACATGTGTTGACCTGAATGTTTAAAAATAACAAAGACGAAGAAGCCATTAAAAGAATTTGACAATTTGTGTAAAATGTTTTTTAATTAGACAAATGAAACACTCCTCTGATGGTAAGAGATAATATGTGTCCATGATCATTGCAGCGATACACAGAACTTTCGAGTAACAAAAAAAAGTTAAAGGCAAAGTCACAAAGATTCAATTTGATTGTTAGATTTAAGGTGGTTCGATTTCCATACAAATATTTTTTTCCCATTTATGGACAAATGGAGCACAATTTTACAGTGAAATCACAGCTACTGGCATTTATTTAGGTCTTTATTTGCGGCAAATCACAATTGCTTAAATAAAACAGTAGATTATTAGCATAAAATCAATTTTATGAATGATTTATGAATTTATGATTTTTGAATAAAACAGTAGATTAGATTATTGTAATTACACTTTAAAATTATGCTCTATTTGTCCATAAATGGGAAAGAATAGTTTGTATGGAAATCGAACCACCATAACAACCTTGTAATTTCGCTAGCTGCAGTACCTTTAAAACCGGAACACAGTAATGTTTACACAGTACTGCTTTTGGTGGCAGAAAATCTTCTTACTTGATGGTAGATCTCCTAAGCAGGAGGTCGTCTAGGTAGTTACTACCGCAGTACCACAGTTATTCTGCTGCTAAGCAGTAGTGTGTAAACATTACTGTGTTCCGTTTGAAGGGTTGTTGAGACTAACCATCGAAAGGCTCAAAATAATGCGCGCCAAAGCAGTGATGCCCTGGACTTCGTTTCGTCACTAATAGTTCTGTGTATCGCTGCAATGGTCATGGACAGGCGGTATCTCTTACCATCAGGAGAGCATCTCATTCGTCACATTACTTTTTAAGTGAAAAAAAGTAAAAATTAGCACAGTCTGTCTACCTTTCAAATTCTTCAAATCGTATGATCAATTGAATGACAATAACAGCTCACGGTATAGTCCTCGATGTAGGAAATAGTTCATAGTTCAGAGAAGGGTTCCTTCAATATTTTGAGCCAGTATCTTTTAGCATAATTTGACTCACCTATCTTCCGAACTGAAACTTCTATACTTCTTTCTGTATTCGTCTCTCTGGTAAGGACTTGAGGATCTTATCGACTTCCGGGACCCGCCTGACGAGTTCGACGAGGATGATGACGACGACGACGACGACGACGACGATGATGATGAAGAGCTGGAATGGTGATAAGTGATGAATTAGACATTGTTCAGCCAAAGAAAGTATTTGCTCAGATCCGTGTTAAAAGATTATACTTATGCATATAATCATATATAATATCTAAAAGTGTGTTTGACCACAGCTCACTTGATGTTAAGTGACGGTGTGGTCGAAGATGTTAAGTACACATAGCCTGGAATGAGACTGGCTCTCAAGCGAGGCTGCCGAAACACACTGTTAGGTGCTTGGCGACAGATTTTCAACTTGAGGGTGGTAGCTAGCCAGCTGAGTACTAGAAAGTACTCTACCGCCATGCTATGGTTTCCTCACGATGTTTTCCTTCACCGACAGCTCAAGCTCATTGTCGAGGTTTGAACCGACCGCGCTAACCACTGAGCTATCATTGCTACACTGTTAACACTGTCAAATAATAGAGTTCCAAAAAATACATAGAAACTCTATCGATTCTATGCTATCGACTAATAAAAATTGGCAAAGAAAAATGCCAGTTTACAAGAAAAAAAACCGACTACTGAAAAAACAAACAAATCTGTAAAAGATCCGATGGTACTTAACCTTTTTGTGGTCTCAATTTGCTCCAGAAATTATGACCATGGCAATTTTTAGTTAGCTTCTTATAAGATTCAAATAAGTGCACCGTGATCACATTGTTAGGCCTTTTAGTGTGTTTTCTACTTACCTAGTCGAAGAGTCAGAACTTTCAGAGACGGTCGATTTTCTCAATGGAGGAGTCAAAGATGTGTCGGATTTTCTCTCTACAACCACTGGGGGGCTTGGCTTAGCTTTCTTAGGCACTGGGCTCTTTGACCGTGTCAGATGCCTAGACTTGCTTCTGTTTGATCTGTGGTCTCTTCTGACAGAAGGCGATCGTTTATTTTGATACGATCTAGACCTAGACCTACGTTTCCGTTTATAAGGAGTTACAGATCTATCAGATCGTCTGTATGATCTTCTATGGTAACGTCCGCGAGATTTGCTTCTCGATCTACTTCTAGAATGTGATCGTCTTCTTCTGCGGCTGCGTGATCGGGAACGCGATCTTCGCCTGTACTTTTCATAACGATCTCGTGATCGCGAACGCTTTTCTTTCGACAGCGAACGCTTCTCGGATCGAATTTCGCTTTTTTTGGTCACTTTATCATTTTTCTCATCAGTCTTAGCAGTACGCTTTTTCACTGGACTATCTTCGCTGGACATGGACATATCGCTGTCGTTTCTCCGTCTGTTCACAGAAGATTTTTCTTTTGCTATCGTCTTCGCTTTGGACAGAATGGGGCATCCAGGTATCGGATCAGTTTGTACGACTGTACTAGTTGATGTTGGCTTAGTCCTGTGCTTCCCCAAATGGAGTATTACTTTGTCTTCCCCATGTTCTGCCTTTAAATCGTATTCCCTCACGATCGTCGGTCTGCCAAACGTGAATACTTCACGTTTCTCTATAGGAGATTTCAATTTATGCTTAGCATCTTGCTCCTTGTCGGGCGCTTTCTTCATAACCACGTCTTGTATACTAGCAAATAATGAGTTACTAGACATTTTAGAGTCGACTTGCTTTCCGACGCTTTTGAGTGTAGCTGTTATATCTTTGAATCTCTCTTTATCTATCTTAGTTTCAGAGTGTTTTTTATCATCGATTGGACTGCGTTTATCTCTTTTATCTTTATCGAATACGTTCTGCTTAAGAACATGGTCAGATTTCTTGATTTTGAAGTTGATATGTAGTTTCGGATCTATTGGTGGGGTCGTGGATTTTCTCTTCGAGTTTTCGATGCGTCTTATATCGGCCTCTAGTTTTTCAATTATAGCTTCGTCTGTGTTTGTTCCAACACTGACAAGAATTATTTCAACATAATCAGCAGGAAGTTGTGGCTTCTCATTGACTAAAGGTACTTGTTCCGGCTGAGCCATGCCGACTATTTTCATCATTTCGGCTTCGCTTATTAGCGGTTGTAGCTGTAAGTTTTCTACTTTAGGTATTTTGCTCATTACTATATCCTCGTCTCTCTTCCTCAAGGCTTCAGCTTTTTGCTTTTTGGTATTCATTAAAATCTTTCTGGAAGCTTCTCTTATGGGATCGAAGATCTTTTTAGGAGCTTCATTGGTCCTATACTTTGAAGAAATTGCATTGCCATTGGTTGGCGTCGGAGTAAGTGGTTTAGCAGTCTTGTCTAAATTTAATAGTGGGTGTGGCATATCGGGGAATATTGCTTCAGGGCTGACCGTGGCCGAACTGTTGTTAGAACTGGCCCCTCTCCGTAACTTATACTCTTGAAGGTTCAACTTTTTTTTCTTAGGCTCTTCTTTTTTTATTTCCATTGCCCGGTTAAGTTCCTCTTCGAAAGCGTTTTTCTCGACTTTAACCGTTACTTGTGGCATTTTTACATCTTGTTTGTTACTAAAAAGCGTAGTATAAAAATTCTCTTCTTTTGGACGGGTTTCTTCTTTCACACTTACACTGTTAACAGTCTCTACTTTACTTACACATTTGTTTTTATTTCTATCTACTTCTTTAATATTTTTTTCAATACTTTTTTCAATATTTTTTTCTTGTTTTACATTGGTTACAATGTTCGGAACATCACTTACACTACTAGTCTTACACTTTTCTACAATATTATTATGTTTATCTTTCTGAGAGTCTTTATGATCACAGTTAAGAATAACTTCAGATTTATTTTTAATAGTTAACTTAATGCTACCATTTGAATTTTGACTACAAGGAGTATCACTTGCTTTAAAAGCACTTTTGTTAATCACAGAACTGTTGCTTTTATCTTTAATAACTATGTCGTTAGATACACTGTGCGTTGGGGAAAGTTTTTTGCGACAGTTTGACTGTGTTAGAGGTTTCACAGCCGGCTTTACAGCCTTCTTTTTGAATTCACTGTCATTTGTCACTTTTTTGTTTTTAGCGTTGGTTTCACTTTCGTCGTCACTGCTGAGGTTGTAGACAATCTTTTTGTTCTTGCATGTTCTGTGTCTCGAATTCAGGATTCTACTGTTGCTTGAAAGGACTTCAGGCTTAAGGAGGCTCTGCCCTCCTTTCAAGTTAGGCAAGCTGTGTCTCTTTTTGGATGAACAGTAATCATGATCGGAATAGACGGGGCTTGGCGACCGCCTGATCGCGGTATTAATTGTTGACGGCATCTGCAATAACGTCAGATATTGAACATAACCCTTTAACTGGATCTGAGAAATACTTACGTTCTTTTTTTATTCATAAATCAAATGTGCCGAACGAAATGTTCTTCTGGTGGTGAGAGATAATTTCTCTAACCAACCGTGAACATTGCAACGGTACCCAGAACATTGAGTAACGAACCAAAGTCCTGGGAATCGTTGCTTTGGCACTCATGATGGTTGGTCTAATAAGCCCTGTAATTTCGCTAGCCGCAGTACCTTTCAAACTGGGCCGTAACTTTACACACTACTGTTTGGCGGCAGAGTATCTCTGTCATCTGAATCTCTCTGACAAGGAGACCTACCTAGTAAAAAAAAAATTGTACTTGCCAGTATTTGCCGCATTTTATTCTTATTGAGTTGGACGCCGGCGTCTTGTAGTCGTGTTCCGTTTGTTAGACTATTTTTGTTTTGGAGCTTCTTTTGTTCTTCTGGGATAGGAACTACTCGCCGAGGTTTCTTACTTTTGTTCAATTTTTCGGTTGCTTCGAACTGTTCCAAAAGGGAGTTCAAATTGTTCGCTGCTAGCACGGGTATCACAGTATCGTTGCAAGATTCCACGTCAACAAAATCATCTAAATCAGCAGAATGTTTTTGTTCAATAACAGGTTTAGTATCTGTTAGCAGTTTAGGGTCGATAGCTATCATTTTAGCTTTAGGTGGAGGTTCTTTTTTTATAGGAGGTTCTTTCTTAATTGGGTGTTCTTTCTTTATAGGAATTATCTGTTTCTTGATTGTAGATATTTCTTTTTTAGGTTTTTGTTTTTGTACAGAAGTTTTCTCAATGCAGAAGTCGAGAATATTTCTTGAAATACTACAAGATGGTTTAGGAGTGGAAGTTAGTTTTCTAAATGGGGTATCAGTAGGTGGTAGCACAACATCGATCTTTGGTGATTGAACGGTGGCTTCAATTTCCATATCTTCAGGATCTAGATTATCATCACCCTTATCACTGTTTGGCTCATTTTGACTTGGTTTGGTAATCAGAAAACTGTTAACATCTTCCTCTGTCAAAGTGCGAGGAATATCATCACTCTTATTGGCATTACCAGATTTTTCTTTATCATTATCAAAAGCTAGATCTGACAAGTCAAGGTTAAGATCTTCGAAGCTCAGACATGTTTTAGCATCATCAACATCCATACAGATGTTTTGCATTGGCGATTGCGGCAACGAGCATGACCGTTGTATATTTTTAGTGTATGACATTTCTTCTAAAAAGTATCTCTTCAGCTCTTCAATATTTGGCAACACTTCCAAATCAGACTCGTTTATTGAAAGATCAGGGTTTTCTGGTGCCGCATCGTTATTAACCATTTCATCCTCTGTTATTTCTTTTTTAGTCACTATTTCAGGCTGTTCTTTTTTTATATTTTTTTCAATGAAAAACTCCTCTACTGATTGATTGAACAACGGAGTAGCGTCTTCTTCAGGCAAATTGTGTTTTATAAAGAAATCATCAACATTTGGTACTGTTATTGATTCATTTCTTTTCTTTTTCTTGCCTTTATCTTTAATAAAATACTCATCTACGTCATTAACAACAGGACCGTCTGTCTCAAGAATGCCTTTCTCTTTAATGAAATATTCATCGACATTTGAAACTACTGGCGTGTCTAGATTGAGATCTATACCGCTAGATGTACTCTGAGCAGACTCTGTAACATTCCGGTTGTATTTAGGATTGTCCTCAGCATTCAAGAAATCGCCATACTCGGTTTGGTCTTTTTCAGGGATGGCAAAGTCTTCTTGATCACTGTTATCATCTGAGGACGCTTCTATTAAGTCTAAATCGGGGTTCACAGTGTATACAGTGATAACATCATAGTCATGGCCTTCAACAAGAGTATTATCTTCAAGAGAGTTAGTATCAGTAAACTGAAAATTTCTGAAACTGTTTGCAGTCTGAACGGCTTCTATCCGCTCTTGACTTGTTTCATCATCATCTACATCAACGTTTTCATCTTCGTCATCCACATTGACTTCTTGCACAACAATACTGTCGTCTAGTTCATCCTCCGATTCTATCCTATGTTCTTGAACTATAACATTTTGTTCTACATCATCACGAACATCCGTTTCCTCGTCCGAACTCGTGTCTTGACTCGACTGTGTCGTATTCATCTGCAAAGGAATAATTTTACTATAAAACAACACAAAACACAATCTTAATAAAATTAAAACCTTTCTAAGTGTATAATAGAACGCGCTAATCATGAATTTTTTTTCCCACCAACTAATTACGTAAGAAAATATGACTCTTCAAAATTCGTAATAAATGGGCCTTTTATACCAACATAATCAGACAGCTATGCCTGCTTTTGTAGTAAATTAGTGCTGTCTATAATTTTAGGCAGGATTTCTGAAAATTTTGACTAGTAATAACTTTGGCTTTATGAAGTAAACAAAAATTCTGATTGCACATTTACGATATCTTACTCGGACTGTATTGCCCATTAAAACTTTTCTAGTAACTAAAAACTAGTGATGTATAGCCATACTCACTGTTTGGTTATGCGTCCATTCCTCTCCAGTACTGTCTTCAGACTGCGTTCTCGCGGTATACGGCGCTCTCTGGAGAGAAATCTGCGCGTATTCTGGGCTGTTATGCGTACTGCCTTCGGACGAGAGTGAGTCGCTCTTGGCTCTCATCACCTTATGCCCGATGGTCCGGTACCGCGCCTGATGGTACAGGTTCAGAACGTGTGACTCCATGTCTGGGAAAAAAGAAATATGTACATATTAATGTATGTAAGTATGTATTTACATCAAATAAAAAAGTTTTTATGTAATTTATCAGTTATCTGACTTCCATCACAAAAACTCTTAGTTTGGGGCCAGATGGCGCTGTGTGTATAGTCCTACTATATTTATTAATTTATTTATTATAATAAGTAAGATGACTTAGTGTAATGATTAATTAATGTTATTAATCCACCGGACATCAAAGCGAGGCGCGCGCTCCCTCGCGAGATCGTCCCGAAAGATTCAGAGAAATATGTCAGCGAGAGCAATGTCAATCGCAAAATGCAAGCAAGCAAAAAAAAACTCTGGCAGCTAAATCCCAGTCATTTAAATGTCGTTGAAAAGCAGCTGAACAAGAACTGCCACTCGCGGCGAGCAATTTCCCCCAGGGTCGTGGCCTCTGGCACCCATCTTTTGCAAAGGGGAGAAATCTTCGAGGCCAATTCTCACCACGCCATACCAAGAAGGTGGTGGAAGGACTGAACCGACTGTTATTAATGATTATTGTTGTTGTTTATATTGTTTATTAAAAAAAAAACTCTAGTGGCTTTTCAAAAATGTAATTCTAATGCAGTTAGACATGCATAGTTTTGGAATGCGATACAGATCTGAAAAATGTGTATTTGTGCCTATTGAAATTAATATTATTGCTTTCTGTTTCGAGTGTGATAAAATAAATAAATAAATGTCTAATTGGCGATCCGTTGCGGCTTTGTACAAATGTAAAAAAAAACTTCCAGAAGAACTTCCAGAAACTTTGCTTGTTGGCAGGGTGCTAATAGTCTACTGTTTTATTCAATCAATTGTGATTTAACGCAAATAAAGACTAAAATGGAATGGAATTTGTATGGAAATCGAACCACCTTAACTAAGCGAACAATCATACACGAAAAGTGACTTCATCTCTACATAGTATAAAACAAAGTCACTTCCCGCCGTTTGTACGCTTAGATCTTTTAAACTACGCAACAGATTTAATGCGGTTTCCATCAATAGACAGAGTGATTCAAGAGGAAGGCTTACATGTATAATACATGCGCATTATAGTAGAAGACGTCTGAGAATTCTGAGAAAGAAAGACGTTTTTCTGCGCTTACATTGTAAAGGCTGGCTAAACCTTACGTGATAAATCAACAATATGACTAATAGTAATAGAAACGACATTGCACCCGTGCGAAGCCGGGACGGGTCGCTAGTTTTGTTTTATAATATGTGTTCGTATCGAACCGTGACCTCTACCTTCAAAACTCTTCAATCGACTATGCTAATTTCATTAGAACTTGAAATTTATATACTTACCTAAAATTTGTTATAAATCCATCGCTTCCTATAGGACAATGTGTGAAATCACGGGTAGATATTAAAATCTGATCATAAATGAAGAAGTTTTGTTACTCATGTTTGATAAAATGCACTAAAGCAAAACGAGAGGAAATCTCTTAGCAAGGCGGTGAGCGGATTCCGGGTCCATCGTGATGCAAGAACCCGTACAGTGTCTTGTAAACCAGATGTAAGTTTAATACATACAAGGTAAATTGAATATACTATTAAATAATTTGTTTGCTCCCTCGGGACAAAATCTACACGTAACTATTTCATTGTAAGACGCGTGTTCATCCAATAGGTTACCATGGCGTAACCGATTTCTTAGTTACAATGTCGCATCAAAGTAGCATTGTAACCTGATTTATAATTAATAGCCTCATTTATAATTAAAACATTTGGAGGGGTACCCCTTTCCAAGCACACCATAGCAAGTAACACTTTTTTTACAATTGTTCGTAACTTTAATCCACTTTGAATCAGCACCAAAAAACCTTCCCCTTTTCACAGGCTCAGTACTTCAGCAAACCGATTTTCGACGTAACAATGTACTCGACACATATTATGTTTGTTTCTTTCAATAGTATTCACTGAGACTGGTAATGAACCATATCATTATTAGATATTATTGGGTTATTACGTTATCACCTATCATTAGTGTAAACTGGATAGACTACATTTTAGCTTGAAACATTAACACGTTCAGTGACGCCGTCACGGCTAGCAACCACCCTCAAGTTGAAAATCTGCCGCCAAGCATCTAACGGTGTGTTCCGGCAGCCTTACTTGAGAGCCAGTTCCATTCCAGGCTAGGTGTGCTTTACCATCTTTCGGCCACACCTTCACTTAACATCATGTGAGCTGAGGTCAAACACCTAGCCTGCCATCCATAAAAAAAAAAGATATAAGGGTGTCATTGCTTTACTTATTTTCGAAGACATGGGGTATCTGAATGGTGATAGCCTCAGTAATGGCATGTAAATTCGCCGATTGTTTTCCTCCACACCTCGTTTTCCACTTGTCCTTGAATCCTCTCGACACTTAGGTTGCTTTAGACGAGTGGCTATTAGTTTTAATTCGTTTATCTGAGCTGTTTAGTTTTTTTGGAATAACAGATGTCAAGGTTAGAGATTAATAAAATAAAATTGCTCAAGAGCTATTGAATGCTGCAAGCCTCTGTGACAACTCACTTTTTCAAGCTTTGGCAAACTGTTGTAACTGAAACTAAATATATATTATATATACCTTAAACTAGAGTTACCAACAGTCCTATTTTCCCAGACATGTCCTAGTGTTTGAAGTGTCCTGGGATGTTCTTAATAGTTTTTAAGCAGCATTCTGAGTTTTATTCGCGCGCCACTTTGCAACTCTATATATTTTTTAACGTTGTAAGTGACGGTGCGGTCGAAGATGGTAAAGCACACCAAGCCTGGAATAGAACTAGCTCTCAAGTGATGCTACCGGAACACACCGTTAGATGCTTGACGGCAGATTTTCAACTTGAGGGTGGTAGCTAGCCATCCGAGTATTAGAAAGTACCCTACCTCAAGCTTATTGTTGGAGTTTGAACCGACCGCGCTAACCACTGAGCTATCATCGCTACGAAATACCTTATCGCCTAAAACATCGCTTACGATAGGCAAGGGCTATCAAGCCGTTTAATTCCAGTTTACCCGCACGTTGCTAAATAGAATAGCAGAGAAGATACACATTTATTCATTTTATTTTAATCTGTGAAAATAGATAGGCAATAACACCATCGAATTGGTACTCACTATGAAGGTGACGTAAGTAAATTAAAAAAAAAATCGTAGGACTATACACACAGCGCCATCTGACCCTAAACTAAGCAGAGCTTGTGTGACGGAAGTCAGATAACTGATAGAATACATAAATACTTTTTTTTTATAAATGCATACTTATAATACATATACAGACCACCCAGACACAGAACAAACATTTGTTTGTTCACAAAATGTTTGCTCTGAGTAGGAATCGAACCCACGCACTACAGCTCTCAAGGCAGATATACTTACTACCAATGAGCTAATGGGGTTGTCATGGTGTATGTATACATCCTAATAATAAACAAAAAACTAAAAAAGAAATATCCGGTTCTAGGCAAACCGTTGTAGCCTAACAACTAAACGAGGAGATAACCGTCAGAATGGGTAGTAATCTATCTATACGAATGTCTTCAGGCGTTACAGATAAGAAGTAAAGATTTCTGGTAGCAAGGTCATCATTGCAAGTGATAACATAGCATTCCTTTATCAGCTGACAGGCTGTGCCCTTTAATCTTCTGCGCTAATGATTCAAGCCGTGCTAAATTAATCTTATGAAATTACCGATAGCGACTTTGTACCCAAAAAAGGCCGCATCCCGTAGTAACGACAAAAAATGTTGTCTAGTTGGTCCGTCTAGCAAAAAGTTTAAATTCAAATTATTTATTTTGCAGAGACATAGGTTACAAACTTATGAAAGATTTGTGAATTATTGATTTTCATAATCTACTGTTTTATTCAAAAATCAATTGTGATTTACCGCAAATAAAGGCCAAAATACATGCCAGTAGCTGTGATTTCACAGTAAAATTATGCTCCATTTGTCTATAAATGCCAAAAATGTATTTGTATGGACATCGAACCACCTTAACCAAAAAAACTCGTGTAAAACCATGTTACAATACCATTATCTTTAAACATAAAAACCCACTACAGTTAAGATTTTGATAAACACAAGAAAAAAATTACGTAGATGATATATTGTTTTGAATACAATGATAAGAATGCGTAATTTTAGTATGAATTACACTACAATCATCACAGATAATATATTATACTTTAATAAAACAGATTTAGATAAAGTTCATAAACATTTTTAATCAATACCTAAGTTGTGTTGTCAGACTACTAAAACTTTCTTTAGTCAATAACTATGCTTTGCAGTTTTAAATCTCAATTAAAACACACAGGAGCGTAAAGCAGTAGATTACAACTGCGACCGGCTATATCCAATGGTAAAGTGACCACACTGCCAGTTTCTGGTATAGGATGCAGCAATAAACAGAAAAACCTACCACAATGTTTGCAATACCCACAGCCTGCTAGATTGTGTCAGTGTGGGGTTGAACATTTTGTCAATCTACATCAACTAATATTATAAAGAGGAAAGATTTGTATTTTTGGATTTTTGTATGTTTGAAACGAATCAACTACCGGACCTATTTCAAAAATTCTATCATCATTAGAATGCTACATTATCCCTGAGTAGCGTAGGCTATATTTAGTACAAGAAAAAATTAGAGATCCCTACCAAAACTTCAATAATGTAACTAAAGGTGTAAAAAAAATACCACTTAAAATGTCTTCCAACAAATAAACGTCCACCCATGTGACTGACTGACTGCCTGCAAAGTGACAAAGAAATGATGAAAAACTCTTTAAATCCGACAACACAACTCTTTATAAAAAAAATCTTTCAAAAATATCTGTCAATAAATACATCATCTGTTGAAATGACAATCCACTTCAAAAAAAGTAAACAAACACGAGTTTGTTTACCAAAAAAATGTAAAAAATAAGAAAACCCAAAAAAAAACTGTTAAAGAAGACACATACACAAGAGAAAACTCAGGAGCACCAAGCTAAAGAAAAGGTTTGTGTAAACAAAAGTAATTTTTTAACTGCATTGCTACTTTTTAAGTTTAGTACCTACAAAATACCTACTTTTATACTATACTTTCCAAAAACTACCCATATTACCTACATAATTATGGAAATTCTAAGAACATAATGATGTCTTCATAAGGTGAAAATACACTGCAGCTACATTTAACAATGGAAAATGATTTACAGATTTTAAAATTCCATTTAAATTATTTTTCAACATTTAAGTAGAATTATGTATATATCATTTAATTTTAAATAATTAATAAAATGAACTAACTGAGACATGCAACATTTAAAATAATGGAATATGATTCAGTCACCTTATGAGGATAAACCCAGTAAAGACCTGTTAAAGTCTAAAAGGAAGAAAGGATAGTAGTGTAGACAGTAAGACAGTTGGTGGTGTTGATTTATATAGATAAAGCTTTATATTATAGTGATGTAAAGAAATGTAGAAAACAGTCTTAATTTAACGCCTCTATACTGTTGATGCACACTCATCTCACATTATAATAAAAATGAATCCCTGTTTCCTTTCTTTAACTTGCAAATGATTTTACTGATTTCATGCATCTTAGGTAATATTTTATCAAACTTAACAACTATTTTAACTTTGCTTGTTTGATGAAGCTAAGACAATACAATGTCTGTCGAGTCAGCTAGTGTCAGATAAAAATAAAGCCACCCAATGTGACTAAAAAACTATAAAGGTTAAAATTTCTATATGACCACTCTCGAGTTGAAAATCTGCCACCAAACATCCAACAGTGTGTTCTGGCCTTGCTTGAGAGCCAGGCTAGGTGTATTTACCTTATTTGACCACACAGTTATTTAACATAAGGTGAGACATGAGCCTTTAAAAAAATGTATACAGACAAGTTGCTTTTAATAAAAACACTAATCAATGTTAATATTGAGACTTCACACTACAAATTGCAATGCTTAATGGTTTCAGATGAAAACTTAATTTAGAACTAAAAGATCTTGTATTAGGTTACCTATACTTTATTTAAAATTAATTTCATTAATGAGACACTTCTATAAGAGATAAAGCATGTCCATAACAGAGATACACTGAACTTTGAGTAGCAAATTGAAGTCTTCATTTAAAACAAAGAAATATTTTTCTTTTTAACAAGCTTTGTAAATAAATAAATTTAGCAGGAAATACTACATTTTTCACTTCATTTCAAACATTTCCTTGCTGAAACTAAATGACATTTTCAATGCCTCATTTACATTCAAAGAAACAAACATTTCATGAAGGCTGTCGGTTCAATGACCAAAACTCTTTACAAATACTATAAATAATTTGTCTTTCTTGTTACACGTTAATAAAGTAGTAAAATGACATGATTTTTGGTATAGATATAGAATAAGGGTGACAGATGTAGGCTACTTGTGACTATTAGCTCATATTTGGTATTTCTAGTTTGAGTGGGTGTGGGTTTGATTCCAACTCAAGAAAAATATGTGTGTAACAAACACCGATGTTGGTTATGTGACTTGATGTTCTAAATGTATGTAATAGTAGTACATATTAACAAAAAAGTATATAAGTCTTCTACATTCCGGTTTCCATAGTAAATTGCTATAACATTACTTAGTTTAGAGACTGTGAAAATGTCTTCCAAAATTTATTTTCACTTTATATAAAGGTTCATCACCAGGAAACTGCAAGGTATGATATACACACAGCTATTACAGTAACCTATATTATGATAATGTATTTAAATGCCAGTTAAACTTATCCCATGTGCGGCAGAGACTAGCTTATTGTTTGATGCCTTATTTTTGAACTGCAGATGTTACAAATTGTGTTTACAAAAAATAATTTACACTTAAGTATTTGTCTGACAATACATTTTCCTATTTATTAAAAAGTAAAACAATTTTAGGAACACTACTCACATGTTTATATAACGTTCACTGCTTGTTATTTTATACTATTTATTGAATTGATTTGTATTGCATAAGCATTTCTATTGTTTACATCTGTTTGCAGGAGTGATATGAGTGATTTACCTCTAAATCCTTGCTAACTCTGCACGCCGGTGACATAATTGTCTGCATAAACGTGCCTCAATGCGCGATATCGTTGCCGCGCCGTGATAAGGACCAAAATATCGCGACATCTGTCAAACCATGTGTTTTCACCACAAAACAAGTCGACCGATCACGTGATTAGGATCTTTCACAACACAAAACCAAAGAAAGCCGTTCACAGCTCCTTAATAGCAGTAATTACACACGCGCTCGCTAAAGATAACGGTAATTTCCAATGCAACAAAAAATCTGCACCAAATACTGACACTTTGTAGGTTAGGATTGCGATTGCAGTTTTTTTTAAATAATCTTGGAAATTCACCAATAAAACAATACGTTTAGGCTGTCTTGGCTTTAAATTTATCGAGAACAAGGTTGTTTATTGAGTTACAAACAAATGAAACAAAATAATCAACATTGGTGTAACAAAATTCACCCGCGCAAACCTAACCTTGATACGGGCACTGTTAAATTTCTAGTTCAAGGTCCCATGAAAAAACTGAAAAGTCACATGAAGGCGTTACACAAACAAATCTGAAATATCATTGCGACCCGCACAGAAATCTATTTTAAGACAAACAACAGACGAAAAAAGCACTAACCTTACAACCTCAAGTGACGGCTTTCCCCATGTACAAAATTATTTAAGCACTTTTATGTTTTCAACACTATTCACTGCACATTCCACACGTACAACAATGTTTTCAGCACTTCTTAATAACAACTATTCACAATAAAAACGTATTTTCGTAAAAAAATTAATACTTTTCACGAAACATCACATGTTACGAACTTCACGACTGCATATTTTCTAGTTGCCATCGTAGAAAAATGTAGCTGTCAAACTCGAAACAATGACAAATTATGTAAACACCAAGAAAGATAAGCAACCTAAGTCTCAAAAGTCGAGTGTGTTTGATTAGCGAAATAAATCAACAAATTAGATCGTACCTTAACCTTACTTATATCAGATTATCCTTCTATAGATTATTTACTATATCGATGTTCACAGATGTCGCGCCAAGGAAGCCTCGAACATGCCCCAGGCGAACCAGCCGAAACTTTAGAAGTTATTAGGGAAGAAACTTCACCTGTAGTTTCAGCAATCAACATAACACCTACAAATCCATATAGAGGAATTCCATACCGCTGTTGTAAAGGATGTAAATGTACAGAAATTAAAAAGCCAAGTATGGAATTGGAGGAAGTTGAAAAACTTCTAATACAAAAAGACGAACAATTTGCGGCTGACTTCCATGAGCAGATTAAAAAAGAAATGAGTATGCTCAAAGACAGAGCTGATTTTATCCTTCAGTAAGTATAATAACACGCGCATAATCCGTTTATATCACGCACAAAGATAATAATATGTAAAAAACAAAAAATAATCTAACGTATAAAGTAAAATGACATGAACTCTTTCTCATATGTAGGTACTTGTGCCCGGAGATAACATCAATAATATTTTCAATTCAAGTTGTGTATTCTTGGTATCATGTTATATACTAGACTGTTACATTTATTCAATTTGACGGCTTCATTGATTAAATTTAAGTAAAATTGAGATTTTATAAAAAAAATGCTGCATTTTTTCGTGTTCGTTTTCTCAAATTAATATATTTTGGTATTCATACTCAGAAACGAGCAAATTCGTGCCTCGTACATGCTTCGTGAAGCTCACAGAGAAAGACAAGAAAAAATTTCTGCGCTACAAACTCAACTAGAGTGTAAAAACTTAGCTGGATTGATGTATGTTATGTGCATGGAAAGGAAAAAAAGCAAAATGGAAAAAATGTCTATTGTCGAAGGTTTTACCAAATTTCTTTTTTGTCTTAGTTTACTTCAATATAAGCACTTCTATTACTCATTTGATTATGACCTTAATAAATAATTGAGTTTTAATAAACGGTGAATGATTTTTATCGATTTTATACCGATTGGTTTCCTACACTGGCAATTTTATTCAGTATATAAAACACACACTTTCTTTTGCAAAAATGTTATTTGTTTAATTGTTTTGTATTAGCGTGGAATGGAACGTTACTATTCTGGCAGAGCTTTTTTTAGATGACGCGTTTTACTTATTTTTCTATTACATGACTGCCCAAAAAGAGGTGTGTTGATTTTAAAGTTTATGTATGTATGTGGGTTTAAATGGTTCACAGAATACTTGTAAAACTAACAGTCTTAAGGGAATCAACATAATATCTTTAAAAACCTAATACGAAAAAACTAAATAGGTTCTATGCTAAATAGGTAGCTATTTTGACCTGAAAAATGCATTTCATAGTCAATTTCTTAGATTATGGATGGGTATCTATAGTGGTAGCTTGAAGGTGGTAGCTAGCCAGCCGAGTACTAGAAAATACCCTACCACCATGCTATGGATTCCTCACGATGTTTTCCTTCACCGGCAGCTCAAGCTCATTGTTGGGGTTTAAACTTACGCCCTTCGGCGTGTGAATCGACCGCACTAACCATTATGCTATCATCGCTACAGTTAAGTAAGTTAAAGTTAGGTATATTAAGTTATGTTAGTTAAATATTATGTGCCTCATTAGTTTATAAAGAAAACTAAATTTGTTATAATGCTGTTAATATTGATATTTCAGAATATACGAATTACATTCTCGCCCTGCAAGAGATCTTAGTTGAAGCACAAGACTTGATATTGAACTTGTCCAGGGGTTATAAAACTGCAGCTAGAGTGGACAACGAATGGCGACAAAAAATGAAGAAAACTCTATTAGAGGTACAAATATTAGTAGTTTCGGCAGCCTTGTTGGTAGACCGTCTAACTTCCAATGGAGGTCCTTCAAATCCCACGGCACGCACCTGTCTTTTCTAGGTTATATGTGTATTGCCGTTAACTTCAAACGGTGAAGGAAAACACCGTGAGAATACCTATAGGTATGTCTGAGAGTTCTTAAAAAACAAGCTCATCTGCGACGACTCCTTTGTTCAAGCTAAATTACAAAGCCTAAAACATCGTCGCAAAGTTGCTAGTTTATTGGTTTTTTTTATTGGATTCATAGTTGATCTTTACCGTAACCAAAAGTTACGATCGATAGGTGTGTCAAGCTATATTTTAACAACTTTACAGACGTTCGAAAATGTAGAATCAAAATTACTAATAGTGAGATTAAAATAACTTTACTAAGGTTTTTTCTAAATTTTGTTTTAATTTTTTTTTTCGAAAGAAAAGTATTAAAAAAATGCTGCCTAAATTGTAACGTTTGTTAATGTGAGCCATTCCGTATATTTACCACAAATGATTAACTAAAAAACATTTAAATCTTCCGAAATAATTGTCGCTTAGTACAAAATGGCGCTTTATTAAAGAGGAAGGCTAAAAGTTCGAAACGCCAGTACATACGAGTACATTCATATCAGGACGAGTTTCAAGGGAATCTTTAGTCGCGTAGTAAAAAATTTATTGATTTGTCAGATTTATTTTGGAAACTAATGTGGTTTTGATTATTTTTATTTAGACTGACACATATTTTAAACTTTTAAATCAGACTTAGCTTGTTAGTTTTTTATGCGTGCTTTAAATAGCTAAAAAAAGGTTTTCAGTTACAAAAACAGTTAAATCCAATACTAAAACAACGATTTGTATTAAAAGGCATTTTTTTGTAGGTAATAATTTTACGATATTCTTTAAATCGCGTAATTAATTTTGTTGTAGAATTCAACTTATTAAATTGTCAGTTTCAAAATGATGACAATTTTTCTTTGTTTTTAAATAATATTTTTATGCTAAAAAGGTAACCTGTAAGGTTTTAGTATGAGTTTATCGAATAAAGCAACATTTGATGATAGACAAGACTGACTATTACGCCTTACTGTTCTAAATATACACTATAGGCTATGTGTTAATCCAGGGCATAAGCAATCTGCATTTCAAATTTTATCCGTCATTTAAATCCGTCCGACCGACAATGGAACTATTGTGAAAAGATAGCAAACATACATACATAGAAATATACAGACAAACTTTTGCATCTAAGATTAGTGTGATTGTTTGAGTACCACTTTTGAATCCTGATACACACAGTGTGTATATTGTTGTTGTTTGATACTTCTTCATATTGCAACGGCTTAACGGATTTAAATGAAATTTAAAATAAATGTATAGTTTATATGTAGTTATGTGTTAATGTAGTAATGTAGTATATGTTAATATGTAGTTTACATATAGTCATGAATTAAATCATCTACTACTTTTGATGACAAAAAACACGGGTTGATTTTCTAAAGCTGAATATTAGAAGAGACTTAATATAAAAAAATTAAGAAATAATCATCAGCCAAATTTTCAGAATTAATTAAAACTTAGATTTGTTAGTAAAGAAAAACATTCCACGCAAGCGTAAGCTCTTATTGTGTTAAATTAGAATAATTTAATTTGAATAAGTGCTTACCATCGCTCACAATATTAAATGAAAACTTTTTTCCGTCAGCCGTGATGACGCACGGGCGTCCATGATCACCAATCGCGGCCAACTAAAGTGTATCAGTTCTACAGAATGGCTTCAAGCGTCAACGTAAAAAGAGACAGCAATATCTATCATTTCACTCATTTTTTTAATGGTTTGCCAAAAAATGCAATAATTTTCTGTTGTTTTAATTAAGATATTAGGTGACTTGTGTAAATATGAATTCATATACTATACTGTGTATATATAGTATATACAAAAAAAAATCAAGTGACAAAATTTAGATTTTTGGAAATAGGAAATACACTTTTTAATTTTAACAATACATAATTAAGAATATTTTATTTAGAATAAGAAAGGTTTAAGAAAAATATCTTTAAACACTAGGCGGAAACCATTTGCAAGTTACATTTTTTTTAGCGACATTTTACCCATGAAGTAAATAAAAATGCTTTAAATGCTAATACGATGTACATAAATATACGAAAACACATATTGAGAATCCGAATCTATAATCTATAATCTAATAAGTTTGCATGATTTATGTCCATATCTTAATATAAGCGCTAGTTTTTTGTCGGTTGAACATCGAAATACAGAATTTAAGCCAAAATTTGAATTGTCATGTGTCAAGCGACAAAAAAAATCTGCGATCTAATTGAAAATTAGCTTATTCGACGCAGAGAAAAATGCTGATTTCGAATATACATAATTATTATGATTTAGCATTATTTTATTAGGACGCTTAGTGCGAACGTTACATGCACTGAATCAGGTTGCTCAGAAAATAGCTGAACAAATATATTCGGTACCTGAATTTAAAATGACGATTACTAATGACACATGTTATAAAACATTATTTAATTACTTCCATTATTTAATTTGTTTGCATTCATTGAATAATTTGCCGCGTCATAATTATTTAATAATTGAACTTTCTTATCTCGTAATGAAATTAAATTAATTGTAATTGTATTTAATATGTGACAATTTAATTTTATAATATGTATTTTACTAATTACGGCTAATTCATTTATTTATTGACTTATAAAAGCAGTAATTATTGGTTTTATAAGTCAAACTGTCATATTTTTTTTATGGTTGACAGGCCGGGTGTTTGACTATAGCTCATCTGAGTAAGTCACCTAAGTCAATCTGTCAGATATAAAAATAAGCATTTTTATATACTAAAGAAGATCTACTAGCTAACTAACCTATTGATGTTGGGTTGTGTAAATTTCAAATGAAAAAATATCAGTTTTTAGTTTCAAGGATAATGTAATAATCAACATATTAAAATGAACTACGATAGAAATTATATTACTTTGATATAACATACAACAGTAGGTACACTATTTACCTACTATATACACAGCAATAAATTTAAAAAAAAACATTGTAATAAAAATTCCGAACTCTAACCATAAATTTGATTTTTTGCTGATAAACTACTGTTTTATTCAAGCAGTTGTGATTTAGCGCAAATAAAGACCAAAATAAATGCCAGTAGCTGTGATTTCACTGTAAAATAATGCTCCGTTTGTCCATAAATGGCATACATTTATTTGTATGGAAATCGAACCACCCATCCAAATGTAATCTTCTTGCAGTATTTTTATACAGCCCTTAGTGACTTGAAAACAACTGCTGTATTCGATTGCTCTGATCGTTACAATTCCTCGAAGGAACAACGAGATATAAATTAACCCACTTCGGCTGCTCTACTTCTAATAAATAAATCTCTTAAGCCGCAGGTAGCTGGTTAAAAATTTCCCATATTTTGTTAAGCGCGATTTCTAAGAAGCAATAAAAGTGTTGTTAAAACAATTGATTTCGCTAACACTGCGTTTCATAACGCTATTTTAAGCTCGTACGCCTTTACATAGAATTGTAAAGAATTTAAAAACTAATAATAAAAGCCGCTTAGATGAGAGTTATTTTTGCGATAAGGATTCAGAACTAAGAATGATTCATAGCATGACAATGTAGCGTTGGTAGCTAAGTGGTTAGCGTGGTCAGTTCACACGCTGAAGAGCGTAGTTTCAAATCCCAACAATGAGCTTGAGCTGCCGGTGAAGGAAAACATCGTGAGGTAACCATAGCATAGTGGTAGGGTACTAGTACTCGGTTGGCTAGCTACCAAGCCAAGCACCTAACGGTGTGTTCCGGCTGTCTCACTTTAGAGCCAGTTATATTCGGCGGACTAAAAGTGCTTTACTATCTTCGACCACACTGCCACCTAACATCAGGTGAACTGTGATCAAACACCTAACTTGTCAACCATACAAAACCAGCTATCCGTATATCGTCAATTCATCGTTTCACGGCTACACTACGTTTGCCGTGATCTCTTATTCTTATTCAAAGTGGGGGGATAAGTCTTGCACTGACGTTTCGCTTGGGGTGTATTGCGCATTTTCCCCTAGCAGCGTCTACACGAGCCAACCCAGCTCCTTGAAGCACCGGAGCGAGGCTCTGGGCCGCTGGCATAGTAGCTCCAGTGAGTTGGGTGGAATGTTCAATGACGATGACATGACTGATAGCGAAGCAGCTTCATGCAGCCTAGTAGCAGTTCTAGAAATTTCTGTGGCTTTGCAATGCAAAAGCACATGCTCTACAGTTTCATTCTCTTGCGACCAGCCTCGGCATAGCGGCTCCGTGGCTCCTAGTTTAAAGAGGTGACTATACAAGTTGCAATGGCCAGTTATGAGCCTACTAAGAGACGAAGGTCCAAGTTCGTGGTCTCCACTTTAAAACACAGTCACAGTCTCAGTAAGCAATGTTTAATTATTTCCAGTTCCAAGCTTTCATCCACGACTATGTGAAGGGTACTCCGGAATCGGAGCAGTATTTCTTCGACTTACCCCAACTGCTGAAAACTGAAGCACCAGTGGTTGACAACCCTCTCGAAGACCCATGCAATTGCGATGATGAAGAAAGTGTACAGGAAGAATCGGAAATTGGTACCTACTCATTTTCTTAGCACGAAATACAAGATGCTTACTATTTCTATGTGATCAGACTTAATCAGAATTATGAATTACTAGCGGACGCCTCGCGGTTTCACCCGCGTAGTTCCCATTCTTGTAGTTTTAGTTTCCATTCCCGTTAGAATACAAGGATAAAAAGTAGTCTATGTCATCCGGGGATAGTGTAGCTTCCCAACGGTTAAAGAATTTTTGAAATCGGTCCAGTAGTTTCGGAGCCTATTGAATACATACAAACAAACAGTCAAATCTTTCCTCTTTATAATAGTACTAGCGGACACCTCGCGGTTTCACCCGCGTAGTTCCCGTTCCCGTGGAAGTACCTACAGAGATAAAAAGTAGCCTATGTCACCCGGGGATAGTGTAGCTTCCCAACGGTGAAAGAGTTTTTGAAATCGGTCCAGTAGTTTTGGCGCCTATTCAATACAAACAAACAAACAATCAAATCTTTCCTCTTTATAATAAGATAAGATAAGATATAAGATAAGATATTTATTCATGACCATTAATAATACACATACACATATTTGAAATTTAACAACAAACAACAAACAAAAGTACGAAGGAACACAAAATGAAATACTATAGATACATATAATATGATATAACGGTACTCCATGGATCCCACACTAGGGTGACCTGTGTCGTGGGATCCAGGCTCTTCCTTTTAACAAACATTTACAAGGGTAGAAACATATAATATGATAAAGGAAAAAGACAAAATAAAGAAACAAAAAGTAAACAAAACTGACGAGTACAATAAATATTTATCTACTACCCTTTTTATTTTTTCCCTCTCATTAGGTAGTACTAGGTCGATATCTGTTGCCACCGTACAACAGATATCCATTTGGATGCGTTTATGCATAAGTGAGGAGCGTTGTTTTTAATAAGAACTTATTATTTATTTTATTTATTAGTAAAATGGGTATTAATATAAGAGATAATACATATATATATATGTGTGTGTGTGTGTGTGTGTGTGTGTGTGTGTGTGTGGGTGTGCGTGCGTGTGTGAGTGAGTGAGTGTGCGGGTGTGTGTGTAGTCTGGTCTATTTTACTGGATAAGAGGTCTTTTTCATTTTTCCCTTTAATTTATTTATGCAAACTCCCTACTCGTTTTATTATATTATTAACACTATATTTACTTACAGCTTAGTATATACTATGTATAATCTAGCGTATAATAGTTCTAGCGGACACCTCGCGGTTTCACCCGCGTAATTCCCGCTCCCCTGGGAGTACCTACAGGGATAAAAAGTAACCTATGCCCCCCGGGGATAGTGTAGCTTCCCAACGGTGAAAGAATTTTTGAAATCGGTCCAGTAGTTTCAGAGCCTATTAAATACAAACAAAGAAATCTTTTCTCTTTACAATAGTATAGATAGATAGATAGATTGATATTTTGGCTTCGCGGTTCTTTTTTTAAGCTCACCAACATTTTGCCATGTCCATTGTAAAAACGTAAAGCGCTTATTATCTTACAAACTTAAGGCACATTGTTTACCTTAAAGACTTAGTCCCAAAATAACCAAAAAAAAGCAATGTTAGCTGATTTGGTAGTTCCTGAGCTATGAGGGGGCGTAGGTTCAATCTCCACCTAGGACAACGAAATAAACGAATCCCACTAATATTATTAATGTGAAAGTTTGGATGGATGGATGTTTGTTACTCTCTCACGCAAAAACTAAACGGATTTGGATCAAATTTGGTATGGAGGTAGCTGAGACCCTGGATTGACACATAGGCCACTTTTGATCCCAAAAACATATAGCGGGTAACACCGCTGGGCGCAGCTATATTATAATAATTATAGCGTAATTTAGGCTTCAAAGAAATGAGCGCTAAAGTAGCGATGCCTTTTGTTTTGGTACTCAAAGTTCTGTGTGTCGCTGCAATGGTCATGGCCAGGCGTTATTTCTTATCATCAGGTAAGGTAAGGAGATCGTGAGAGCGGACTCATTCACACTTTTAAATAAAAAAATTAAAAAAAGTTCATGAAAAGGTAGACTTCATTTCTTTATCAACCCTATTAACTCATAAAGGTGAAAGCGGGGGGCGCGGGGAGAGGCGCTTTAGGTATTGAAACGGACGGCTTTCGGCAAGCTCAAATGAAATTCGCTTCTATTGAATATAACTTGGATGAGATAACAGCTATTATCCTGTCTCATTAATTTATTACCTTTTATAAGGTTGTGGTTTTAGGTTCTAGCGAAAAATACGTAAATATATTATAATAGGTATACCTTTATGTAATATTTTACGCGTTTCATGTCACTGCATTTTTGTTATTTTGTAAAATTAGTGTTTTTTCGATTGTTTAGTTTGAAAATAATGATGCTTCAATCATACTAGAAAAGTGACAAATTATGCGCACGATTGTTGATTTTATTTTTATAGTTGACAATATACGTATAAACTATGTATTTCCATGTTTTTATTGGATTTACAGTACATATATCACTTTGTTTTTTTTTTTTCTGGTGGAAAATTTCCTTAGCAGGAAGTCATCTAGGTAGGTACCACCGCAGTACCAGATATTCTACCGCCAAACGGAAGTGTGTGAACATTATTGTGTTCCGGTTTGAAGGGTACTGCAGCTAGCGAAATTACTGGGCTGTTGAGACTAACCATCGAAAGTCATAGGCAGCCCGTACACGTAGCGCGCGATCCGCGATCCGCGATCCGCGATCATGATTTCAAAATTTCTAGATATGCGATCCGGAGCATCAGTCCGTCAATCCGCTTCGTACACGATCAGTCTTGATCGCGATCATTGATCGCGGATCGCGGATCGCGGATCGCGCGCTTCGTGTACGGGCTGCCTTAAAGTAATGAGCGCCAAATCAGCGATGCCCCGGACTTTGTTTTGCTACTCAATTTTCTGCGTGTTGATGCAATGGTCATGGGCATGCGTTATCTTTTACTATCAGGAGAGCGTATCGTTCGTCTCATTACTTTTACATTAAAAAAAACCAGTAAACATACCAAGTCTTATTGCCGGCTGGCTGCAGTCGGCATTATGCTGAGTTGAGGCCGGCTTATGACATAAAACTTATATCATTCTTTCTTTCTTTTCGTTCTTTGTGTTCAATTTATTTATTTTTTTATCTATGTTTATGATGACTGGACTTGACTGACATGGACTGGACTTGACCAATACTAGACTTTGACTGTAACTATAGATGTAAGACATGAATTATCGTAAAAACTGAAGACGAGGCAGTATGGCTTTATAGCTTTAGCCTGCCCAATAGGGCAATTTTTTTTTTTTTTTAATTGTGTATTGTTTCTCGGTTTATGTAATTGTTTTTATTTTGTTTTATGCCATAATAAAGTGTTGTCTAATGTCTATATATGTGGATTTTATTTCAGTGGGGGAAACGCCGTGGTACGAGCGAATGGACGTCGAATGCCGCCCTTTTGTCGTATTTGGTGACATGGCAGATTTCAAGCCGCCTCAGCGGCGCGAGGTGCTTCGCGCCCAGAAGAAGGTCAAATCGGCGCCAAAAAAATGGAAAGAGTACGGTACGTCTGTATCCTTTTATAACTTCATCAAGCATTGATTTTCGTGTACTTAAACAACCTATTTTTTTATAATTGTGCACATCTCCGGATTTATGAGGAACAGCATTTCGAGGTCTTAGGTGCCAAATTTGTGTTCATTAAAAAACAATAAGTTGATCAATTTTTGTTCCATATAGTGTACTATGTGCATTAAAAATAAATAAATAAATATCGTAGGACTATACACACAGCGCCATCTGACCCCAAACTAAGCAGAGCTTGTGCTATGGAAGACAGATAACTGATAGAATACTTAAATACTTTTTTTTTGTAAATACATACTTATAATACATACAGAACACCCAGACACAGAACAAACATTTAAGTTATTCTGAAAGTGATCACGTTTAGAGATAAGACTAACAATTGTAAGCCACCTGTTTAACTACCTCTGCGTTGCCAGGGTACTTTCTAGTAGGTACTCGGCTGGCTAGCTACCACCCTTAAGTTGAAAATCTGCCGCCAAGCACCTTACGAAGTGTTCCGGCTGCCTCACTTGAGAGCCAACTCCAGTCCAGGCTTGGTGTGCTGTACCATCTTCGACCACACCGTCACTTAACATCAGATGAGCTCCATAAAGTCCATCTCATCCACTGGAGCTACTTTGCCAGCGATCCAGAGCCGCGCTCGATATTTTTACCAATTTTTATTGGAAAGATATTATTACTGGCAACTCTATAATTGCATCTGTGTGCGTGACGCGGCAAGTAAACACATAGCAAATTTATGGCTTAGCTTCTGAGCAAGCGCTCTTTGTTTGAATACTGTGACTTTCTGTAGGTAATTCTATGATTTAAATATTTTATCAGTTATCTAACTTCCATAGCACAAGCTTTGCTACGTTTGGGGTCAGATGGCGCTGTGTGTGTAATGTACTATAATATTTATTATTATTATTTCAGTTATTTATTTCTTTTCTTATTTTTTTTTTTTTTTACATTACATATATATATAAAACAAATAATATAAAAAACTTAAAAACTAGGGTGCCGCCGGCAGCGGGGCAGGGCTCAAGCTGCCGGTGGTTAGGGCTGCAGAGTGAGGAACCTCCTCACAATGCGCGCCGTGTCAAGGATCACTGCCTTTTGAAGCTGACCCTTGACCCAACCGTCTAGCGAGAGTCTCTTAAGATGTTGTTGTTGATGTTATTATTTTATTATTATCAAAACTCGTGTTTCAGTGTTTCACGACATGTTCGTGAATGCGGATTGTTCTAACGCGGACGCCATAAAGGATGAGTACCCCACCCGAGTCCCGATGTCCCAACAGTGGGAATGCCTCGCACAGCACGACAACAATCGACAGGTACCTACCTATGCACAGTTAATTACAGTTTTTTTTTAATGGTTGATAAGCTATGTGTTTGACAGCTCCTCTGATTTCTTTTGGCTGCTAGAGACCTTGTTTTATGACGTTGACGAGTATTTCAAACTGAATTACCAGTAAGTATTTATTACTAATTACTAGTAGGATGTTTTTTTTGTCATGTCTTTTTATTATATTGACAATATTTTTATATTGACATTTTTGTGGGTTTGTTCATTGACATGTAATGAGTGTTTTAAAACTCATATAATGACATGTACCTATGTGATTAAATGAGCTGTATCAGTTATCTGTCTTCCATAGCACAAGCTTTGCTTAGTTTGCTCGACAGCCCTGTTGGTTCATTGGTAGTATGTCTGCTTTGAGAGCTGAAGGGCGTGGGTTCGATTCTCATTCAGGACTAACATTTGTGTGACTAAGATCGATGTTAGTTCTATGTCTGGGTGTACTGTACGTCAAATTAAAAATCAGTTTTTAAGTAATATTAATCATTTATTATTAATCAACAAACCTAAACTTTAAATTGCAGAAAAGGTATTTAATGCGAGACATGAGCCTGTTTAATTGAGATACATAATTGATTACTAAAAATAAGTTTATACGATAACCTTATTTTTCCGAGGCACACCAACTAATGACTACGGTAGGTACACCAGTGTGCCGCGGTACACACTTTGCGGAACACTGCTGTATATAGGTAATTACAAAAAAAATTATTTAAGTATTCTGTCAGCTGTCTGGTTCCCATAGTACAAGCTTTGCTTAGATTTGGTCTAGATGGCGCTGTGTTAAACGTCGACCAATATTTATTTTAGTTTGGGGTTAGATTATTTATTACTCGTTTTTGCGTGAATTTCGTCTTCAGTCGACGCAAGCTGGCGCTGCAGGCGGCCCTCGACGAACAACAGCTGCTAGCATTGACATACGCGGCGGTATGGGCTCCATCCTGAAGATGATGTAAGTACCACTGAGTATGTGTATCACCGGGTGGGTTCTCGTCGCTCACAAAATACTATGAAATTAGCTTGTCATCTCATCACCACGGCTATTGTAATGTGGCCGAAACGTCAAGGTTAAGAAACAAAACTAGGTAGTTTCATAGTATTTTGTGCGCGATTAAGACTCGGTGATAAACATTTTTTTTTAGATAACTAGCTGCACCCCGCTTTATTTAATAGATACATGTTTTCGGGATAAAAAGTAGCCCGTCTTAATCCAGGGTGTCAACTACCTCCATACCAAATTTCATCCAAATCCATTTTGCGTGAAAGAGTAACAAGAATCCATCCACACTCGCAATTTTTCGCATTTATAATATTAGCTACGCCCCGCGTTATCCACTACATGTTTTTGGGATAAAAAGTAGCCTATGTATTAATCCAGAGTCTCAGCTACTTCCATACCAAATTTCATCCAAATCCGTTTCGTAGTTTTTGCGTGAAAGAGTAACAAACATCCCTCTATCCATCCAAACTTTCACATTGATAATGTCAGTGGGATTTATTGATTCAGGCGTTACTTTGCGGAAGTTCATTTTGAATGTAAGGTAAGTTTATATTTAGTTTATTTCCGCTTAACAGTCGTTTCGTTTACAATAGTGACGACAATTAAATAACTTACCCGAAACATTTCTTGATATCTAAATTTTGACACAAACTTAAATAAAAACTAATTTTAATAAACTCAAGTCTTTACAATTAGGATAATTGTAAAAGTAATGTAAATGTAAAGTGTTGCTGCAGTAACCACTAAACTTGCCGACACGTGTTTCGTGTTAGTGTGTGTGTGTTCCTCAGGACGTATTGACTCTTCGGCCACTTGGCGGCCAAGCGTTCGAAAGTTCGCTCTATTGTAATTTATTGACAGCCCCGTTGGCTCATTGGTAGTATATCTGCCTTGAGAGCTGTAGGGCGTGGGTTCGATTCCCACTCAGGGCAAACATTTTGTGAATAAACAAATGTTTGTTCTGTGTCTGGGTGTTCTATATGTATTATAAGTATGTATTTACAAAAAAAAAAAGTATTTATGTATTCTATCAGTTATCTGACTTCCATCACACAAGCTCTGCTTAGTTTGGGGCCAGATGGCGCTGTGTGTATAGTCCTACAATATTTATTTATTTATTTATTTTATTTATTGTAACCGAAACGACTGCTAAACACTCGTAATTTTTTGTTTGTTCAAGTTATCTTTTACCCGCAGGAGAGCGTATCGTTCGTCTCATTGCTTTTACATTAAAAAATCCCCCGTACGTAACCTGCTAAGAAGTTTACCACGTCTTTTATAGAAAGTTATGTTCATTATTTCCAGCACCTCTTCCAATGTTCCTCATCCACAAACCAAAGCCATGCTGCTGGGCGCCCGTGACTCTATGGAAATTGTTTCCACCACAAAATTGGTAACTACCGCATTGTGACTCTCGATCGTGTCTTTTCACAAGTTTTTATTTAGCTTGCAATGTCAAACAGTATCAAAATCCGTTGTGTGGTTTAGAAGAAGTAAGCAGAGAAACAGACAGACGCGGGCAATGAATTTGCATATCAAGTATTTAGAGGAGAGATGATAAGATTCTTAATGTAGGTATCCCCGATTCGTTCTAAAACGCCTTTTAGTATCTTGTTATTGTGTTAGTAGTTTAGGAGATACAAAAAAGGGCGTGGGATCAAACCCCAATAATAAGCTTGAGCTGCCGGTGAA
Organism: Biston betularia; assembly: GCA_905404145.2. NCBI lineage: Eukaryota > Metazoa > Arthropoda > Insecta > Lepidoptera > Geometridae > Biston > Biston betularia. The sequence goes on from FR989885.1 coordinate 7,794,695, forward strand.
GGAAAACATCGTGAGGAAACCATAGCATGGTGGTAGGGTACTTTCTAGTACTCGGCTGGCTAGCTACCACCCTCAAGTTGAAAATCTGCCGCCAAGCATCTAACGGTGTGTTCCGGTAGCCTCACTTGAGAGCCAGTTCCATTCCAGGCTAGATGTGCTTTACCATCTTCGACCACACCTTCACTTAACATCAGGTGAGCTGTGATCAAACCACTAGCCTGCCAAGTACATTAAAAAAAACCCTTCCTACTTTTTAGTCAGGTAAAAACAAGAAGTCTTATTTTATTTTAAAAGTTTATCAACACATGCAAAGTAAACGTCATGTAAATAACTAAAGTCAGTATGCCACGTCATTCGACTGCACTTTTCAACAAAAGTTAGTATTCTAGGAATGGGTTTAAAGATATACCAATCATTTGCCTAAATCAGTGCTGGAATGGGAGAGCACGGGTGTATTTGAAAGATGTTTATTTAATTTTTTGTTCACAAAGGGATAGTATACGACTAAGGAACATATTGAAGATAAATATTACTTGACATTGTGAATAATATTATGACATTAATTTGACTTTTCTAGATTTATCATAAACATCCTGTATTTAATTATTATTGTATGCTTAAATGGACGCAGGTTGGCGGGAACGCGGGAAGAGTCGTGTCGCTCCGTTGTATTTTTTTTCCAAAACTAGTGTTTTGTCGAGTGTTTATGCATAAAAATGCTGGTGTTTTATTCATAAAGTGCCGAATTACAAGCGCGAGTGTGGGAAAATGAATGTGGTGAAACATGAGTTTTCGTGTTGCTTCCAAAGCTCCATCGAAGCTTTATAGTAAAGTCGCCACTACTTTACTAAAGCATGACTGGACTTGATTGACACATGCTGGACTTGACTAAGACTGGACTTTGACTATAACTAGCTACGATGACACTTATTTAACTTTTGTAACTTGAAAATATATAAATACTTGACACTGGCAAATGCTAAAATGCGACGCCAAAACCAAAGAAGAAAAAAAAATGGGCGCAGCATGTTGATATATTTCCTCATTTAAAAGGTCCTACGCTATACAGGCTGACAATGAAATATTTTGAATTTTGATTTGAATTTGAATTTTTTATTACAGCGTGAGAAACACAAGCATTCTGAAGCTGCTAAAGTGAAGATCAATGTTGGCACTCGGAGGACATCGCTGTTCGACGAGAGCAACTACGAAGAAGATGACGCGTCCAAGAGTTCTCCGGAGCCGGAGTAAGTAACGCCATTGCTCTTACCTTTTATAAGAAAATTAATCAACACATAAGTAAAGTAAGTAATTTAAAGTGGAGATGGACAGGACACATGACGAGAGAAAATGGACAAGACTAATGACAGAATGGTAGAGCCTTTGTCGGAAGACAAGCTGTAATAGAGCCGATATATTTATTTCACATGTATACATAATTATATAACCTATTTAAAAAAAGTGAGCTCAAGACTATTTCTTCGAATTGATCATCGACTTTTAACGACATGCGTTAAAAGTCGATATTGTTAATTTTTTTATTATAATTAAATATGCCGCATCGGGCAGGCTAAAGCTATTAAGGTCAAACAGTCAAAGTCCAGTCTTAGTCAAATCTACTCAAGCCCAGTCAGCTACTGGCATTTATTTTGGTTTTTATTTGCGCTAAATCACAAATTCAAAAATCATAAATTTGATTTTATGCTAATAAATAATCTATTGTTTTATTCAAGCAATAGTGAATTACCGCAAATAAATGCCAGTAGCTGTGATTTTACTATAAATTTATGCTTCATTTGTCCATAAATGGCAAAAAAATATTTGTATGGAAATCGAACCACCTTAATTACCACCACCTGGTCCGGTGATAGTATTCTTTTATAGTAAATAAGTGCTAAATCCATAAGACAGGATTTCCGAAAATTTTAACTTTGGCATTATGGATTAAACAAAAATTCTGATTGCACATTTACAATGTCTGCCATCAGCCTGTATAACCCATTAAATTTTTTTCTAGTAATTAATAAATAGTTATGTACTTGACATTTTTTTGTTTTTTGTTTTTTGTTTTATTTTTTTTATTTTTTTATTATTATTCATTTGACATTATTTAATATTTTGACATAATAGTACTAATTTGACATTTTATAATAATCACTGGACTTTTCTTTTTTTTTTTAATATTAGGCATTGACATTTTGTTTAATTGTTCCTATTTCATTTTGTAATTTTATATAATTTTGATTTATAATTGTATTTTTGACGTGCCTAGTGTAACATATGTAGTTATAAGGCGAATAAAAATATTCTATTCTATTCTATTCTATTCTATTTCTGTGCTAAGTACGAGTACTGGTGTGTGATGGCGGCCACCTCATCATGACGATGCTTGTAGTCTGTGTATTATTATCAGTGGGTGTATTAGTATAAGTTCTATGTTTTCAGACCGAGCGTGTCGAAAGATAAAGATAATGTTGAAGAGGACGACGATGAATCTGCTTCTGCTCTTGGGTAAATAATTTACTAATAACATTTATAATATTCACGTGGTGGTAGATCTCCTAAGCAGGTGGTCTTCTAGGTAGCACCGCAGTACCAGTTATTCTGGTGCGTGCTTGTGTGCATGACGACCACTGCATGACGCGATCCTGTTGCTATTCGCTGGCTTGCCAGACTTTTCGACCTCCCGCCAATATTTTTTTTTTATGGTTGACATGCTAGTTGCTTGACCACAGCTCAGCTCAGTTAAGTGAAGGTGTGGTCGAAGATGGTAAAGCACACCTAGCCTGGATTGGATAATATCATTTTACCGAACCGTTACCGTTTTTTATGAATAACTTAATTTTACCGAACGGAATGCTAAATACTAAAGCTTAACATACGTAGCAAAATATTTATGAATACTCTTCTCCAACCTCATTGTTTCTCTCATTTATTATTATTATTATAAGTTTAATGAGAGCCTACGTGCTCGATAAACAGTTAATTTTGTAATTATTTTATGTGCTACTAGGTTTAGTTCGTGAAACGTGAAACGTGGTCTCTGACTGTGTGCCTTTTTGGTAAGCTCAAAGTAGCACAACGCGCTATGGAGAGGGCTATGCTCGGAGTTTCCCTACGAGATCGAATCAGGAATGAGGAGATCCGTAGACGAACCAAAGTTACCGACATAGCCCAACGGATTAGCAAGTTGAAGTGGCAGTGGGCAGGGCACATAGCACGCAGAACTGATGGCCGATGGGGCTGCAAAGTTCTGGAGTGGAGACCACGGACCGGCAAGCGCAGCGTAGGACGTCCACCCACACAAGGTGGACAGACGACCTAGTAAAGACCGCTGGATGCGAGCCGCTTCCAACCGGTCTTTATGGAAGTCAATGGGGGAGGCCTATGTCCAGCAGTGGACGTCCTACGGCTGAAATGATGATGATGAGGTTTAGTTAACTTATACTAGTAATTGTACAATTATATGTTTTAAGACAAATAAAGATATTTTAAAATTAAATAAAAATAAGTAGTGTGTAAACATTACTGTGTTCCGGTTTGAAGGGTACTGCAGCTAGCGAAATTACTGGGCTGTTGAGACTAACCATCGAAAGTCTCAAAGTAATGAGCGCCAAAGAAGGGATTACGTCAATATGACTTAATACATTTTTTTATGGTTGGCAGGCTAGGTGTTTGACCACAGCTCACCTGATGCTAAGTGAAGGTGTGGTCGAACATATTAAAGGACACCTAGCCTGGAATGGAACTGGCTCTTAAGTGAGGCTGCCGGAACACATCGTTAGGTGCTTGGCGGCAGATTTTCAACTTGAGGGTTGTAGCTAGCCAGCCGAGTACTAGAACGTACCCTACCACCATGCAAACCTTTATTACCTACTTCCTGTGCTATTGAAATGTCAAACTGTCATTTTATTCCAGAAGCATACACAATGACAGCTTAACAGTGGTACCCACTCATCGTACAGAACGTGACCATAAAATACACTACGAAAAGGTGAGCTTTTTGATTTAAAAAGTTATATAGTATACTAGCTGCGTCCCGCGGTGTTACTACATGTTTTCGGGAAAAAAAGTAGAAGAGCACGTGACTATCAAGTCTCTGTCCTGAGGAAAGATCTTAAATCACGGCTGTGTCAGGGAAAGACTTGTCGCCCCAACTTTGGATAAGAAGACATTTTAGGGTTGACATTATTACATATTATTATTTTAATTATACGATCCACAGACACTGGGGTCCGTGACCTTTGTCAACTTTAGTTACATATTTTTTTATTTTTTTTTAGTTTTACATTACAAAAAGAGGAAAGTTACGTTAGTAATCTTAATCTAAGATTAAAGTAGGTACTAGATTGTGTGTATACCGCGAGCAGATCAGCGACCCGCAAGCAGCACCCGATCATGAGTATGACGCATGTGCCAGCCATCGCCCTCCTCAACCATATCTGAGGGAAGAGAGCGACCCGACACACGACGCCGCCGCAAGAAGGAGCCTTCGATGGTGAGCATGAATGCTCACCATCGAAGGCTCGAGTGTTGACATTTAATCAGTGTTTTAAAACTCATTTAATGACATATTTAAAAATTTTGAAGTGACTTGTAACATTGGTGTTATCAATAAAATATTTGTATTTGTATTAGAATAAGAATGTTGTGTGCAGGTGTGTCCAATGGCGAAGTGTCAGCGCATGCAGGTGGATTCCTTCGTACGTTCTCTGCCATCGTACTTGCGCGCATCACCCTTCACATACTTCGAGCAGACTTTCGAGGAGTACGAAGCTTGCTCACCAGGTATGTTCTTCTTTCTTTGTTTTCGGCATAGCACTTACTATATGCTTGCTAGTTATGCTTGACCAGCGTTCAGAGGGAATTTCCGCTTCACGGCAGCGAAAATTTAGAACAATATTCCTCCCCCCATCAGGAACCAGAAACACGTTAAGGGTTTCCGTGACAAACTTAAAAAATCCCTGATTGCTGAATGAAAGTGCCAGGAAGCTCTGATCCATGAAACTAATGCTTTATAATGTTATTGCTAGTTTCTTGAATCGGTTTCCCCTAGACAAGTGTGTTACATCCTAGATCGTATCTTCTCTTTTGGTAACAGGCGCGATGGTGGTCAAACGTGAGCCTGTTGTTTTTGTTTTATCATTTGTTGGGTGATATTTTGGGATAAGATTTATCAACAGTTGTTTGTTTGTTCATTAACAATTTTGTTTATTATATCTGTTTTTGTAAATTGTTTGTTTTGTTGCTGGTAATTTTAGGTTTATTATGTTTGTACGACAAGGGCTCACCGGAAGACCAGCGCTGGTCATATCACTTTTTCTTCTTCAATCGTTCCCTCATGTGAGGAACCTCCTAACAAAGCGCGCCGTGTCAAGGATCACTGCCTTTTGGATCTGACCCTTGACCCAACCGTCTAGCGAGAGTCTCTTAAGATGTTGGTTAAGACTCTTCGTCACAAGAACAGTCACCGTAACGACTATCGAGATAATGATCGTCGAATCAACATCCCACATGGCGGTTATCTCGTGAGCCAAGTCAAGGTATTTGCTAAGCTTATCCTTCACGGCCTTCACAAGATTCTCGTAATGTGGCATGGTGATATCGACGAGCACTGCCCGGCGTTGGGCTCGGTCAACCACCACGATATCAGGCTTATTGGCGACAATTATAGACCATGATATGATAGACCGGCCCCAATAGAGCAAAGCACGACTATTTTCAAAAACTGGCGCTGGTTCGTACCTACTTGAAAAGTATTGAAAAGCAAATCGCTGATGGATGATCCTGGCTATTCGCTTGCGCCTGTGCAAGTTATTATTTTGCAAATTCATTAACGTTTGTTTTAATTACTTAACATTATTTTAAAACTAAAACTTTGGTGATATCATTCGATATCAAATCAACAAATATTCATATTTTTTCCAGAACAACTTGAAATTCTCCGTCAGCGGATCGAAAAAAAGAAAAATAAAGAGAAGATAGATCTTGATAAGCCAGAACTGGACCCGTTCGATGAGTGGAACTTAGCCGTCGATGGAGTCGCCGTGCAGACCTCCGACATCTCTCTGTCTCAACCTGAGTGCACCTGTATAGGTCCACACCCTTCAACTACTAGCAATAATGGCCACATATTCAATCGTGAGTAAATACATAATCGAACTATCTATACAGATTGTGGGAGTTAACTAGAACACTGTTGACGTTCTCTATGAGATTTATCTATCCTAAACTATCTGCGTGTTCTCCTGACAATAGGGTAGTGGATGATAATATAATTAAACTTTTTTTCTTGGTATCACCATTTCTATTCATTCACAATCATTACGTACAGGTGAAGCGAGTGCACTCTAGGGCAGCTAATTGGAAGAACCGACGTTAACGTCAACTGAATTATCATCATTGTGAAAATCTACAAAAACTGTAATGACCTTAATAATTTTTTTTATTATTCTTCCAGTGGACGATCTGTTTCCAATGAAACAAGTGCTGAACCAGATCAACCAGCAGTGCTTCTTCGATGACACCATACAGTTCGACCGGTTCAAAGTCGTTGGACACGAGAGCAGTGACACCATGTAAATATGACATCGACTAAATTTCGTTTTTGGTATCTACTTGTATGAATAAAAATCAATAAGCATGTGTTAGTTAGTCTCGCAAAAACTTGGAAACGACTGGCCGATTTTGATGAAAATTTTTGTACGTATATGTTTGAGTATGGTTTAGAACTGGGCACGGTAGGTGGCGCAGAATCATATTCAATTTGTAATCGTAAACTCAAATCATATGGAAGATGGAATCATAATACACTAAGTACGAAGACAGTGAGATTCAATAACTTTTAGATTTTAAAGAGTCAGGTGTCGTGTAGAATCGTTTGAAACTGAAAAGACTTTCGAGTCTTTCGACTTTACAATTAATATAACATTTGATTATTTCCAGAAAAGAACAAAAAGCACGGGAACTCAGCAAAAGAAACAACAGACTGTACGAAGTAACTAAAGTTCTGAAACAGCACCCGAGTTTGCTCGACATATTCCAAGCAAACGCAGTATAACAATCAAAGAATGATCTTTCCAGACATTTATTTCTAAATTAAAAGTTAACAAATGACTAAATGCTAATAAACTTGGGGAGAAAAAATCATGATGGACTATCATTAACCTATACTTTAAAAATTTGTAGAGACTAGAAAATTTAAATAATCTAAAACACAAATGGTTACAAAATATACGAAAGAAGTCACGTTTACCCACTACAATAAATAAATAGTACATTACCAATCTAATACATGAATCTAACAATTCAAGTTCTGAACTATGGGTGCATATTCTATAGGTCGCGAAATATTTTTGATCTCATGTTGAATCGTCTGTTCTATAGTCGTGAGGTTGTCTTGCTCGCTGTCTTTAAATTCATCAAAATCTAGCACTCTCTCGTCGATTATTTCAATCTCTTTGAACACATCAGACTTGATTCTATCTACATCCACGTCTATGTCTACGTCCACGTCTATATCTCCTTCATCATTCTTTTCTATCTCAGGCAACAGCTGTTCATCAACTTCAACGTACGTTATGAGTTTGTTACTATCAGTTTTAGCTGGAAATTTAGTGTAACTCAACTTAGAAGTTCCCAGGTTAATTGCATTCTCTATTAAATCTTTCGTAAGGTCCTTCCCTGAAATTTCTGGGAGAATATGTTTAGAAATTATGACTGGTTTATTAACAGAATCCGTTTTGACCGGTATCTTTGATTCCTCTTTTGGTAATTTTATTTCGGCTGATTTGATTGATGGGATTTTCGTCACTGAATTGACTGGATTATCATTGATAGAGAGAGGTTGGGGTACTGGACTTGGCACAGTCTCGAAAGGGACATGCAAGCTGTTTTGAAATGCTTCCACTTCTTTGCGTCGGACCTGCTTCCTATCCAGCTGCTTTTGAAGTTCATCTATTCTTTCTTGTTTTAGACTCAGCATACTATCGAGGTGTTCTACCTGTTTAGAGTAAAAAAATAAATCTTACAAGTTTATTTTGAAATAAAATTTTGTTCTATAATAAGAAACAGACATGTGGAGTCTTATTATCTACACTATTATGAAGAGGAAAGATTTGATTGTTTGTTTGTTTGTAACGAATAGGCTCCGAAACTACTGGACCGATTTTAAAAATTCTTTCGTCGTTGGGAAGCTACACGATCCCCGGGTGACATAGGCTACTTTTTATCCCAGTATTCTCACGGGAATAGGAACTACGCGGGTGAAACTGCGAGGCGTTCGCTATGATATAATATAGAGATATTTTTACATTTAAATTACTTAGTATTTACTTGGTGGTATATTCTTAGCAGGAGGTTATCTAGGTAGGTACCACCGCAGTAGCAGATATTATGCCGCCAAGCAATAATGTGTAAACATTACTGTATTCCGATCCCTCTTAAACCTATACGTGGATCGCAAATCCTGGGCACTGTATTCAGACAAGATTTACCGTTGCAGACCGAAGAAAACACAAATAAATCATAGATATATCACCTTTTGTTTGAGCAAGTCATTGGAATCTCTCGCATCTTTGAGCTCTTCCTTGAGCGCGAGGTAAGAGTCGTAGTTCACGACCTTCTGCTGAACCGTCTCCAAAATACCATTCACTCTGACCTTCACTGGCACCACGAGGACGTTCTCTGAAATATTTTGAAGGTTGTACACACACGTGACCAGCATTTACCAGAAATGTGAGTACATACTAATAGTAAAACCTTACTGATAACAAACAGTTAAATTGTTATTTATTAATAAATTGTTGCTAAATTTAAGTTCTCATCACTGTTGTAACTGAAACGACTATTAAGCGGAAATAAACTAAATATAGATATACCTTGAATATGTTTTTTTTCTTTCTACAATCTCCCAGCCCCCGTATTCTGAGTTGTTTATAGCGATACCTGTTAGTGGTTCAGGAAATAGCTACGCGTCCACATATCGTATGTCTGCGGATAATCGAGCTGCTGCAGATATTCAAGGAAATTCCACAAAACATATAGAATTAGGTTGAAAAAGTAGAGCTTTGGAAAGATGATCTGGACTTCCGTTTTGCTACTCAAAGCTCATAACACATTCAGTGCCGCTGACACGCCTAGTATGTCCTCACGAATTCCTATCGCAATGCCGCGAGCGCGCCAGGCGTGCTCTCGATTTTCCATGAATTTGGGCATATTTTCTATATGAAGCCGAAATACGGCTTTTTTGGTTTCCCCTTTATACAGTGCCAGTGAACACGCCTAGCAATGTAATTTCATAGTGCAGTGCCGAAAGCACGCCTGGCGTGCTCGCGTTTTATACAGGGCGGCATCGCTTGGAACTACTCGAAAATAGTAGTGGCAATGAAAGTGTTTAACACCGCTGCATTGCTCAAATGGGCAGGCGTTATCGCTTACTATCAGTAAAGTATTTTGTAGACCTCTTTCTGTAATTAAAAAAAAATGCCTGACCACTTTTTAACCTCACGCTACAATATTGAAAGATAAATAAACTACATAATATCATATCTTTCAATTGTGCTCATTCTATTTATATGTTTTGAGGTGCTAATTTACATTATAAACTCCGTCATATTGGATTCAGTTTTTTTGTTTTTTGTTTTGGCGTCGCTTTATGAGCATTTGCCAGTGTCAAGTGTTTTATGTTTTCAAGTTTCAAAAGTTAAATAAGTTGCCCCGTAGCTATAGTTATAGTCAAAGTCTTGGTCAGTCCGTGTCAGTACACTCCAGTGCTTTAGTAAAGTAGCGAAAGTAGTGTAGACTTTACTATAAAGCTTCGATGGAGTTTTGGAAGCAACACGAAAAGTCATGTTTTACCACATTATATCATTTTCCCACACTCGCGCTTCTAATTCGGCACTTTATGAATAAAACACCACCATTTTTATGCATAAATACTTGACAAAACACAAGTTTTGGAAAAAAAAATACAACGGGGCGACAAGACTCTTTCCGCGTTCCCGCCAAAACTCGGATACACTGATACGTCATATTATACTATGTAACTATGGGAAGCTGTTTTGTAAGTCGCCTCAATACAAAATGTAGTGACAATTTGTTAGCACCTACTTGGAGGTCAAATTAACAAGAAGTTATCAATAAGCTAAACAGGACGAAGTCCAAAAGTACTTTGCTATGCGATGATAGCTCAGTGGTTAGCGCGGTCGGTTCGCACGCACAGTGTGTTCCGGCAGACTCACCTGAGACACAGTTCCATTCCAGGATAGGTTTACCATCTTCGACCACACCGTCTTTTAACATCAGGTGAGCTGTGGTCAAATGCCTAGCCTGGCAAGCATAAAAGAAAAAGCTAGGTAGGTGCAGCTAGGCAGGTAAATAGGGCAGCAATGGACTAAAGTGAACTGATGATAATGATTATAAATTGTTGGTCTGAAATGAAATCACTATTTTGTAGCGATGATAGATTAGTGGTTATCGCGGTCGGTACACTCGCCGAATGTCGAGGGTTCAAACCCCAACAATGAGCTTGAGCTGCCAGTGTAGGAAAACATCATGAGGAAACTATAGCATGGTGGTAGGGTACTTCCTAGTACTCGGCTGGCTAGCTACCACCCTCAAGTTGAAAATCTGCCGCTAAGCATCTAACGGCAGCCTCAATCAGTATTGCCTCGTCCATCAAAAAAATTGTATAAGGGTTAGGTATGATGTACCAAAAGCTAAAGTGAAATCAAAATATTGATTGTTCTCTTGGATAGCCAGATTAGCCAGGGTATAATTGTATACCTCCACTTTATACATACCATCTTCCCCACACGCCTCGTAGAAACTTCCACCGCTGGACATGTTCTGTTCCGATTCCTTCATGCTCTTATTGAAGTCTTCGTCGCGGCGGATCTTTTCACGGACTAGAGCGGTTCAATGAAAATTACGGTACATACTTGGTGGTAGATCTCCATAGCAGGAGGTCGTCTAGGTAGGTACCACCGCAGTACCAGATATTCTGCCGCTAAGCAGTAGTGTGTAAGCATTACTGTGTTCCGGTTTGAAGGGTACTGCAGCTAGCGAAATTACTGGGCTGTTGAGGCTAACTCAACTAAAAGTCTCAAAGTAATGAGCGCCAAAGCAGTGATGCCCTGGACTTTGTTATGTTACTTAAAGTTCTGTTTATCGCTGCGATGGTCATGGGCAGGCGTTATCTCTTACCATCAGGAGAGCGTCTCGTTCGTCTCATTACTTTTTACATAAAAAAAACAATGAAAAACATTTTTTTACGTAAAACAAAAAAAAATATAAATAGAGTTTAAATTTGTACAAGTTATTTTTTTATAATTTAAATGGCTTCCTATTCTATTTATGACTTCCTAAAAGATAAGAAGGTTTCAAATTAATTTGTTTGTTACTCAATTTAATACCCACTCTCTTTCATCATTCATAATAATTCATTTCTTGCAAAATAAGTAAACAAAATTGTGGTCTTAATATTTAGGTACTTAGCACTCTATTTCTATTTTCAAAGCGTGCAACCATTAAAAAAATACTAGCTGCGTCGCGCGGTGTTACCCGCTATATGTTTTCGGGATTAAAAGTAGCCTATGTGTTAATCTAGGGTCTCAGCTACCTCCATACCAAATTTCAACCAAAACCGTTCACTAGTTTTTGCGTGAAAGAGTAACAAACATCCATCCAAACTTTTACATTTATAATAATATTAGTGGGACTTTGTCTAGTAACATGGCTAGCAGTAGATAGTAGCGTCACTATCGCGGGGAATCCCACCGGCCAGAGCTGGAGATTTCGATTCTGTTTGTAAAAGTTTACTGTTACGAGGGAGTTTGACATTAAATCGCGTGACGTTACATGGAGTTTACACTGTATTTAAATCTAAATTACCCATGACGAGGACTCTCTCGATGACACCGTTGTGGCAGTTGGCGAGCTGTTCCATCGTGGTGATGCATAGGTTTAGACGCAGCTTCTTGAGGACCTGTCAAAACAAACTGGTTTTTTTATTTGTGATGATGAGTGTCTTCAGTGTTTGAGCGGTGGAGGGTCGGTGCTATTGGTTTACCCTTCATCGCTTGTGGTGTAATTATACGTTGGATTGTAAGGTTAATATGTAGAGGGAATAATGGTTGAATGATGTAGTGAGTGATTTGAGAGCCCTGTTACTCTTATTAACTCGGATTAGGCTAAATAGGTATACCTTTCTATTGAGTGTAAGCCAGTTGTTCAATTTAAGTGAGTGGCTGTTCCGTGGAGGGTAGTTGTGCATTTCTACAAGCTTAGGGTAATGCACGTTGAGTATCTCCGCCAGGAGCACTGAAACATTTAGAAAATAGTGTTCCTTAAAACATTGTGGCGGTAAGAAGCAGTGGCGGCCTTAGGGGGTGGCAAGCAGGGCAACCGCCCGGGGCCTCGCTCTTGCAGTGGCCTCGCGTCCTCGTAGATAAAAGTCTTGACCATATATGTACGTATCTCGTACGTATCTCGCGCCAAAACCCCCCTGACCGCACGGTTTCATTATTAGTGCAAGCATGTTACGGCCACTCGAGCACCCATTCGGGCAGCGCTTTTAAGTGGCAGTGGTTAAGGTGAAATTGCACCGTTTTTATTCTAAGTAATCTAGAAGAGTCTTAAATAAGAAGAGTTACCAGCATCAGAAAAGTCCCTGTTTATCTTTTTTGTAGGCCGTGACAGCTTAAAGGTGTCCACCCAAGCCAGCACAGATTCTATCTCAGAGAGCGGGATAGGAGATTCAAAGTTAGACATTTTAGTATTTTTAATAATAATTTACAAGTTTACAATTATATTTATTTACTTTTACATCGATACTGATTTTTTGACGATTAAATTTCGCACGATCAATTTTAATGTCACCTTGAAAAAAAAAAGTTTGTTAGTATTCAAAAAGAGATTTGATGTAGACGCTTAAATGTAGAAGGAGGTTTAAAAGAAACATAATTATGGAGACTAGTTGCGTTCCGCGGTGTTCATCCAGGGTGTCAGCTACCATCAAACCAAACTTCATCAAAATTGGTTCTACCGTTTAAGTATAAATAAATATCGTTGGACTATACACACAGCGCCATCTGGCCCCAAACTAAGCAGAGCTTGTGTGATGGAAGTCAGATAACTGATAGAATACATAAATACTTTTTTTTTGTAAATACATACTTATAATACATACAGAACACCCAGACACAGAACAAACATTTTGTTTATTCACAAAATGTGTGAGTGGGAATCGAACCCACGCTACAGCTCTCAAAGCAGATATATTACCAATGAGCCAACGGAGCTGCCAAGTAAGAAGAAGTTACAAACACATTCACACGCTCACAAACTTTCACCTTTATAATATTAGTGTGATTTAGAAATGATAGCTCAGTCGGTAGCGCGATCGGTTCCATGCCGAAGAGTGTGGGCTCAAACCCCAACAATGAGCTTGAGCTGCCGGTGAAGGAAAAACATAGCATTAAGGTAGCAACGATGTACTATATAACATCTCATTGGGTGGTAGGCTATTATCTAGTACTCGGCTGGCTAGCTACCACCCTCAAGTTGGAAATATGCCACCTATCTAAAGATGTTCCATTCCAGGCTAGGTGTGCTTTACCATCTTCGACCACACCTTCACTTAACATCAGGTGAGCTGTGGTCAAACAACTAGCCTGTCAACCATTAAAAAAAAAAAAGAAAGTATTTTGGCAACCTCACCTGAGAGCCAATTCCATTACAGGCTAGGTGTGTTTTACCTTCTTTGACCAAACCACTTAACGTCAGGTGAGTTGTGGTCAAACAACTAGCTTGTCAAACAAAAAAAAAATATTAAAGCTTATTTTTCTTACAAGCTCTTAGAAATTAGAAATATAATAAGTAGATAGATAAAGTCTCCAAGCTCATTGTTGTGATTTGAACCCACGCCCTTCGGCGTGTAAACCGACCAAATTAACCACTGAGCTATCATCGCTACTTATTATCATTAGGTAAATGTTGTTGATTTCCTAATCGCAATGTCATTTTCACAAATCATTGTTTTTGCGTTTTAATATTCTTAAAAATGCATGTTGATGCCAACTGTACTTACAATCATATAGAAAGTGTCATTTCAACACTGATACATCATAATGCACTTACTTTAGTACTACAGCATCCAGTGTCACTTGAACCATCACGTCTGCAAATGTTAACAACTTTCTTTTGGTTCAACACAGTTGTAGAGGTCTACATGTATTGGGCATGTGGTTCTTCAGTTAGTTATGGTCGCAGAGGATCAGTGTCCACTGGAAAAGTCATGCTTTAAAATTTAATTGTAATATACTTTTTTTAGTAATGAGACGAACGAGACGCTCTCCTGATGGTAAGAGATAACGCCTGTCCATGGCCATTGCAGCGATACACAGTACTTTGAGTAACAAAACAAAGTCCAGGGCATCATCAAATCCGTTCTGTAGTTTTTGCGTGAAAGAGTAACAAACATCCATCCATCCAAACTTTCACATATATGCTATTAGTGGGATTATCGAAAGAATTGAAAAATGTAGCGCCTTTAGAAATTGCAGCCAATGAAACCGACGAAGATTTTGCACATACAATGTGGCGACAGTTGTCGTAGCCTTTCCATTTTTTAGTATTCCATCAAAAGTTAACGTTTAAAACCGTTAGATATTATGTGAATATTTCATATTATAGAAATTCAAACTTTCCAAAGCGAATGGTCGGTCACTGTTAACGATAAGTTGAAGACATGTGTCGTTTGTTGAAGATTCTTGAACAAAGATAAAGTACCTGACAGTTACTTGGCTAGGTACTAGACCGGTCCTTCATGTCAACACAAAGCTGAGTCACATAAAAGTTGTTGGTACGGATTATTCAGGCCTCAGTATAAAATACGAAAATTACCTAGGTGAACCACTAAAATTAACATCATGTTTTTGTATGATTTTTTTTCACAATATAGATTTTTGTTATTCAAATATGGGTATTTTTAAGTACAGAAAGTACTTACATGCATTAATAAAATACCTACTTTTTATTTGTATCTATGATTATAAAAAAAATATTATAACTTCTTGTGACTTGACCACGATTATGTGACTAAGCTGGATCCGCCCTTGGTCATTGCGTAGGCTGAAAAGTAGTGGCGGCCGTAGGGGGTGGCAAGCAGGGCAATCTCCCGGGGCCTCGCTCATGCAGGGGCCTCGCGTCCCCGTAGAAAAAAGTCTTCACCATATATGTATGTGTATCTCGCGCCTCGCACTTAACAAAACCCCCCTGAACGCACGGTTTCATTATATAGTGCAGCATGTTACGGCCACTCGAGCACTCGAACTAATTTTTTAGTGAAACGGACTCAAAGAAAAAAGGCCTCACAATGATCTGTCACCCCGGACCTCGCAACAGCTAAGGCCACCGATGCTGAAAAGGAAGCGAGTCGACTAGCAAATCGGTGACTACCAACAGAAATACGTCATGAGGTGGTCACACACACACACTCAATCACGCAAAGGCCGGCCGCGCGCTGTACCAGAGACGACATAGAAGTCTGCGGTAGCGTGTACAAATTCGACGAGCTAAAACCGTGGATGCTGCGGTTTATGGAGCACGGGGCAGCAATCCTGACCTGACACCTGACTGTGTGCTTATGAGGGGCTGGTATCACTGTCCCTCACAATCACACGACCTGCGGGTAGATTGTTGTCAGTGTGAGGCAGGCTTTAAGGCCAGCGCTGCTTGGAAGTGGTACGTTGCCCTAAGGCAATATTGGCACATGTTACATCCGACTTTTCTCTTTACAATGCGTTGGAGTTATCGCGGGCTTTAGAGGAAGTATTGTATTGGGTACCCACAGTCAGCGTCGTAATTTTATGAACTACATATTTATTTTATTTATACCACTAAATACATATATTGGATTCAGTCGGAAACTCCGTCGGATGAAGTATCCGAGTGAGTTTCGAAATATGTAGCTTATAATGTTTTTTTCCGATTTTTTTCAATTCTGAGATAATTGATTGATTCAGGCGTTACTTTGCGGAAGTCTTAAAGTAATGAGCGCCAAAGCAGTGATGCCCTGGACTTTGTTTCGTCACTCAAAGTTCTGTGTATCGCTGTAATGGTCATGCACATACGTTATCTCTTACCATCAGAAGAGCGTCTCGTTCGTCTCATTACTTTTACATTAAAAAAAACTTAATTACTTAACTAAGTACTTACTTACATATTAACTTATAAAATTTATTGTACGACTGTGTGCAAATAAATAAAATAGTCACATAAAAAAAATGAAAACTTTTCTACAATGACCGTTTGCCAGAAAAGTAGTCAGAACTGGACCTGTCATTTCACTTTCCTGTTCCGAGAGTTTTAACTTTCGTAACATGGTTTTTAATACCATCTGTACAAATACAATGAAAGTAAACTGCAATGAAAACGGATTCTTTACAAAGTTGTCCCTTCGGTGCATTACTCTCTCTCTGGTGTTGGATGACATAACGGACCTTTCTAGAACTTTTTCACCCAAATGGGTATTGATAGATAAATAATCTGGTTGGCTTCAAATCGCCAGTGGATCTGTTTCTTCTAGGTAAGCGAGCTCTATCGTAGACTAATCAAAATAATCATCAATCATCTGCACCGTTCCGTTTCGTAAAAACACCGTTCGGTTTCGTAAAAGTTTTCTTTACATCGTTCTGGTTCGACGAAGCGAAGTTGTGGAACTATTGTGGACAATTTTATAATAAAAAGTTATAAAATAAAAGTTATTATGTTTAAAAAATTAATTAAAAATACTAATTATTTATTGTTTATTTACAATATCTGTTCTTAATAAGTAACGTGTTTTCCATTCTTGGTTGCCTGTAAGAGATCGTTTTTAACAATAAGGCCGCTACTTGTAGCACTATTTCTTAAGATGCTTTTGTTTTCTGTACAATTTTTTTTTATTACTGGTGTACAATGTGCATAGTAGAGTTTCTATCTATCTAATATTAGCTCAAAAATCATGTTTAATCGTGCAGCCTTCCCCTTAACAGAAGCGGTTAACAGTGTAGTGTATACGTCGCCTAAAGGGCCTGAACAAAAGCAACATTCGCCGCGTGAAAGCCTACTTTAGCCTGAATGACAAGACTCTACAGCATCGGGTAACGAGATGAAAGCAACACAGTCTCCCATCGAAACTGCGCGGTGAAAGACGTCTCAACAAACCGAGTACATTGTATAGGCATACCAGTTTGGATAACGGAGGTGAATATTTAAAGGTGTTGCATCAAGATTATCAGTAAGTACCTACAGTTTTCTCTTTAAAAGTTTTTTTTTAATTTGTGTAAAAATATTATTATTGTTTTCTTCATAAATACAAAAATACAAATATTTTATTGGTAACACCAATGTTACAAGTCAATTCAAAATTTGAAATAAATGTATATGTCATTTTTAAAACACTGATACATGTCATGTCAATGAATAAAAAAAACCACAAAAATGACAAAATAAGCAGCAGTAAAATAATAGCAGTGCTAGATGCGATAATGATAATCTAATAAGTTGTTTTTTTTTCTTTAATTTTGGCGTCAGATTTTGAGCATTTGCCAGTGTCAAGTATTTTATGTTTATAAGTTACTTAAGTTAAATAAGTTGCCTCGTAGCAATACTTAGTCAAAGTCCAGTCAAGTTTAAGTCCAGTCCGCATCAGTCAAGTCTAGTCATGGTTTAGTAAATTAGTGGCAACTTTCGATTTCGATAAAAAATATTATGGGACCACCTCTGAAGTATGATCTACCAAGCAACAAAATAATCATCAAAATCGATTCATAATTGACGGAATTATCGCGTAACAAACAAAAAACCCCATACAGTCGAATTGAAAACCTCATCCTTTTTTGAATTGGTTAAAAAGGGAATCAGTAAAAGTACCTACCTATTGTATGTCACATTTACTAATTTAAATAACATGTTTTGATACAAAATTAACACAGAAAACGTAACTACTTTAATATTATTATAGAGAATACTAAAAAAAAAATGTAAACACACATAACTGCATAGAAACACATAAAGATAAAGATAATTTATTTGTATACAACATGAGAAACTTTATACATAATAGGTAGGCATAAAAGATGTTACAGTACTTGATGTGGCGGTCACACGCCACATCAAGTACATCAGAAGCCATGTCATGTCTTGTCATGTTGAGCCGGTCAGGCGTACAAATGTCACAAGTGATGGCGCTGTGCTCGTACAAACATTAAAATACTATTTTAATTAGAGTCCACAATGTAAAAATTAAGTCATGTTAGTTAAAAAATAAATCAGATATCAAAATTACATTACAAATAATATGTCAAAAATAAAACCTAACCATACCCATAACCATATGATAACCTAATTCTTTATTCTTAATTAATTGATTATCTAACTAAACGAGAATGTATTTAGCGGAGCGTAAATCTTAATTGTTATAAAATTATACAAACGTTCGTATATAAGGGAGAAAGTGCGCTTAAACTTATCGGAGCGAAAAGACCCTTTCACAAACGCAAAAAATAAAGTAAAAAATACGTGAAAAATAAATAATTTCCTAGCTTTCTTTTGGCATTGTAGATCGCCATCCATCCATCCATCCATCCTCGCAAACTTCCACATTTATAATAGCTGTTGCCCAGGACTTTGTCCGTGTGGAATTTGTTCAGTTTGCAGTATAAAAAGTATCCTATATGATTACTTGGTGATAGACCTTCTTAGTGGGAGGTCGTATAAGTAGGTACCACCGCAGTACCTACCAGTTATTCTACCGCTAAGCTAGTGTGTAAACATTACTGTGTTCCGGTTTGAAGGGTACTGCAGCTAGCGAAATTACTGGGCTGTTGAGACTGACCATCGAAAGTCTCAAAGTAATGAGCGCCAAAGCAGCGATGCCCTAGACTTTGTTTTGTTACTCAAAGTTCTGTACATCGCTGCAATGGTCATGGACAGGCGTTATCTCTTACCACCAGGAAAGCGTCTCGTTCGTCTCATTACTTTTTACATTACATTACATTAAAAAAAAATGTTAATAAAATATATATGTGCTAAATTTCATTCAAATACGTACTTTATAGAACCCAGACACAGAACAAACATTTGTTTATACCATAGAATGTTTTTTTTTTATGGTTGACAGGCTAGTTATTTGACCACAGCTCACCTGATGTTAAGTGAAGGCGTGGTCGAAGATGGTAAAGCACACCTAGCCTGGAATGGAACTGGCTCTCAAGTGAGGCTGCCGGAACACACCGTTAGATGCTTGGCGGCAGATTTTCAACTTGAGGGTGGTAGCTAGCCAGCCGAGTACTAGAAAGTACCCTACCACCATGCTATGGTTTCCTCACGATGTTTTCCTTCACCGCCGGCAGCTCAAGCTCATTATTGGGGTTTGAACCCACGCCCTTCGGCATGCGAACCTACCGCGCTAACCACTGAGCTATCATCGCTACAAATTTATTCTACCGCTAATTTATCCTGGGTGGGAATAGAACTCACGCCCTTCAGATCTTGGACCAGACATACTACCAATGAACCAGCAGTTGTATAAATATGTACCTACATCCTTGTCAGTTAAACCTAAACATTAACATTAAATATTATTTAGGTAATTATTCCACCTATTAAGATAACATATCGAAGTAAATAATAGTTTCCTAGATTTCCTCCGAACCGTCAATTTGCGTCTTCATACGCAGTCTACATATAAGTATATATATATTATATATCCATATAACCTTTAAGGTCACCTAAATTCGTGTGAGTCAACTGTGCGTTGTATTGTCTATGTTCTGAGTTCTTGACATACTGACTTCGTCTAGTTCTTCTCGTGCCCCTTTCAGAGTTCGCTATTTGTACCTACTTATTTTTATTTTTTTATGGTTGACGGACTAGTTGTTTGACCACAGCTCACCTGATGTTAAGTGACGGTGTGGTCGAAGTTTTTTTTTTTTATAACAGATAGGCTTACGTTTGACCCCCATCTCAGTGATGATGTGGTCTAAGATAGAGCACGCTTGCCTAGAAGATATCGATTCACTCTCGACTTGAAGACACCCAGATTATATGTTGGTCGAAGATGGTAAACAAACCTAGCCAAATAACAAGCCTTACTTACTCGGTGGTAGATTGCCTTAGCAGGAGGTCGTCTTGTGTTCTTTCTTTCTTTTTGAACACAACAAAACATGTAATAGATAGATTGGGTAGTATAATAGGCAAGATATAATAGATAGATTGGGAAGTGTAATAGGCAAGCTATAATAGATCGATAGCGTATTCAGAAGATACCCGATAGACAGGTGTCTCGTGTCGGTCGAAGCCTCGATTGTTTACAACATCCTTAAATGTATTTATCAGTAAGCGTTCGTCTGCCGTGATAGACGGATTGGTGTTGTGATCTTAGCTTGACTTGTATCGGCAATTATAACTACTTAAATCTTTAGGCGTTTTCTGTGTAAGTAACAATTGTTAATTTTAAAATATCAAATTACATTATGCATTATTAATTTTACTATTTTTGATTTAACTCTTAATTGTCCACGCCAAAAATTTTACAATACAGAAAATAAACTTAATAATAGGTAGCTTTTTGATGGGTTTACCCATTTATTTATACCTACCAATTGATTAGTACAACCCAGAAATTATTTTTAAAATGTAACGATGTAAGTTTTGTGTTAATATATGTTTCTTTTTAAAATTGATAGGTATAAATGGTTGTTGTGCCGTTTTTATTACTCTAACTAATAATAATCTTAAGAGACTCGCTAGACGGTTGGGTCAACGGTCAGCTTCAAAAGGCAGTGATCATTGGACACGGCGCGCATTGTGAGGAGGTTCCTCACTCTGCAGCCCTAACCACCGGCAGCTTGAGCCCTGCCCCGCTGCCGGCGGCACCCTAGTTTTTAATATTATTTTTGTTTTATGTAAAAAATTCAAAAATTAAGAAAAGAAATAAATAATCATGGACTATGTTAATCCATCATCGATAGACAGTCTATATTAGCATTTTTTCACACCGGGGCCAAAACTATGGATTTCCTTTCTTTCCAAAAAAACAACAAATCTACCTGTTTGTTATCAACTTGATCATGATCATATTTAAATTAGACTTGAACTTTGATAGTGTCCAAAAATAGCAAGATCTTTAAATATGACATTTAATTATTTATCGACCGGATTGCTTATTCTCGCGAGCTAAAAATTTTCCAGACTTATAATCCGACTACGGAAACAAAGCCTGCAGTCATGTGGTCTATGTCACTCGTAGCATAACAACGAATCGATTGACACCTCATTCATCAAAATCGAATGATTAGGCACTTAGTTTCAGTGCTACTAGGGAAAACACATACCTACATACCTACAAACAAACATACAAACATGCTTCTAAAACAAAACCCAACCCAAGGTTTTGTCGTACCTACTCGATTAAAAACATGAGTTACATAACACACCTATAATAAAATTGTATTAAATCATTCAACAAAACCTTACAAAACACTTACAACAAAAATGACATTTTTTTAAATTTCGCAAACCACAATCATTCATCTAAATCCATTTACTGAAGTATGGATTTTTACAAAAACTTACAACGAAAATAACATTTTTATATTTCCTTACATGCAACATGAGACGTATGGATTTTCCTTCTTAAAAAAATGTAGGTAGTTTAGGAAGATGGCTGATTAAGTAATTAGTATTCTGACAACGTATTGTCTTGTCTCACGCTACAATAATAAAATTATAATACCTACTACAAGTTGAAGGCAACAATTATGTTGATAGCTACTCGACGGAACTGATTCTTGATTTCTTGTAGATATCTATAGTAGGTAATAAGACTTAAAGCAATGAGTAGTATTTTACTAAGAAAACTAACGTGGTGTTGATACATTTTTGTGTTGCTTATGCGGAATTAATACCTAAACATAATTGTATCGTATACTTAGACTATAGTTTTCGAGTAATCCCGCATTAGTAAAACAAACAAATATAGTAATATTTTTGATTCGATGATCACTGTCCCGATAGTCGTTACGGTGAACGGCCTTTATAGCGAACTAGCTGCGCCCCGCGGTGTTACCCGCTACCCGCTTTTCGGGATAAAAAAATAACCTATGTGTCAGTCCTACGTTTCAGCTACCTCTATACGAAATTTCATTCAATTTTTTTCCATCCTTCCGTTTAGTAGTTTATGCGTGAAAAAGTAACAAACATCCATCCGTCCATAAACTTTCACATTTATAATATTAGTGGGATATTCTCAAGTCTCAACCAATATCCTAAGAGGATTTTGCTAGGCGGTTTACTCAAAAGTCAGATCGAAAAAGCAGAGATCCTGAACAAAATCAATTCAATCCCCGATAGATACAATCTAGGTGCCCTCAAGTCGCGAGTGACTCGGTTTCTTCATGGCAAACGTGCTCCATCATAGACCGCATCTTCGCCGAGATGACAGTTTGTCAGACGCAAGCCTAAAAACCTCAGCTAAAAACGATTTTTTTTCGATTATATAAACCGTGACGGATGTTGTCATTTGTCACGTTTTTGCGAGTGATTGTTCTGTAGATATATTTAACTTAGATATTATTATTAATAACAGAACAATCACTCGTTCTCAATTTGGTTGGCTCAATTTCTTAATTAATCCAGCTCATAATTTCAATTCATTAGTTTAACATTTGAATCGCAGTTTCATCACCGTGTGACGAAACTTTGACACGGCATTTTGGGTCATCGATGCTA
Source organism: Biston betularia (assembly GCA_905404145.2). Lineage (NCBI taxonomy): Eukaryota > Metazoa > Arthropoda > Insecta > Lepidoptera > Geometridae > Biston > Biston betularia. Next base: position 7,817,471 of record FR989885.1, read on the forward strand.
TTACACAGCCCCTAAGTACTCTTATATATTCTGTGGTACTCATACCAAATCTGCGGTGACATTGACCTGACACAGATTGCTTTGTAGTACAAACCTGTGGTCATAAAGTTACGTGACCACATTGCCCATTGAATATTAAGCGCGCGGTTTTAGTTGAAAGCAAATTTTTACATTGAAATCTATTTTAATTTTGTTATTTGAAATATAATGTGCACTCTAGTGACTGTAGTAATGTCTTCTTTGTGTGGTAAGTTAGGTTAATCGTCAATCGTGATGAATAAAACCTCAGACGAATAATCAGAATAAAACTCTTTGCATAAATTCAAATTGATTCAATCAACCACAGAATATAAAAATCCTACCACAGACATTTTAAACGTCAAACCTGTATCAAAATCAGCTGCGTAATTTGGAAGAACTAAACGAAAAGAAACGTGTAAAATAGCTACACTGAATTTTGTCTCGCTCTTTTGACCGTAGAGAAAACGAGACGCGTTGCTAGATGCCTCATCCTTAAAACACCTACACAATTTAGTCGTGTTATCTTATTAAAAATTTAGAAACTACCATTCCGGTTTTACAGTATAATATATTGCCTGTCACGAAAGATGAGGACGGGAAAGATTGATAGACCTTGTAGTAGTTACATTTTTGAAAAAACCTACATGAATGGACTAGCCTGTTCTGTTTGATAGTAGTTCTGCTTCGTTAAGCTGTAGGGTGGGGTTCGATTCCCAATCATGATAAACATTTATGTGACGTACATAGATATTTTTTTCTGTCTTTTATCGGTGATTTGGAATACTGATAGCTTACTTTAAATAAATACCACATAAATTACTTTCTATCCGGGGAAACGCGAGTCAATCCGCGGTGCGTAGTTGATACTCACATGCATTTTTAGGGTTCCAAAGAGTAAAACGGGACCCCAATAATAAAACTACGCTGTCCGTCTGTCACCACGCTGTATCTCACGAATCGTGATAGTTAGAAAGTTGAAAATTTCACAGATGATGTATTTCTGTTGCCGCTATAACTGCAAATACTAAAAAATAGACTAAAATAAATATTTAAGGGGGCTCCCATACAGCAAACGGGTTTTTTTGCCGTTTTTATAGATAATGGTACGGAACCCTTCGTGCGCGAGTCCGACTCGCACTTGGCCGGTTTTATAAATACATAATAATTAATTGTGTTTACCATCTTCGACCACACCATCACATAACATCTGATGATATGGGTTATGGTCAAATGCCTAACTTGTCAAACATTAGCACAAGCTTTGCTTAGTTTGGGGGCAGATGGCGCTGTGTGTAATGTCCTACGATATTATTTATTTATTTATTAAAATAAAAACAAATGCATCGACCAATCGACCAATTTTCTTTTCCAGCTATGATCGTTGCTGAAGCTTGGAAGGCCAACTTCCTCTTCTGGATGTTTCCTCTGCTGATCTTGCTGGCGTTCCTAGCGATTTGTGGCCTTATCGCTGTTATAATTAGCGTCAGACTGTACGTCGTCTACACGTGTGGAAAGTTCCGGAACAGGGCCAGGATGGACGGAAAGACGGTGATCGTGACAGGCTGCACGAGCGGTATCGGGAAGGAGACTGCTAAGGACCTGGCGAATAGAGGAGCCAGGGTCCTCATGGCGTGTCGGAATGTAGAAGCTGCTGAAAAGATTAAAGGTAACGCATCATAAACGGCAATCAAATAAAATGGCGGTAATCATCATCATCATCATCATCCACAGCCTTCTTTATCCCACTGCTGGGTAGGCCTTTCTCTTGTCATGTCATCTGCCTCGGTCCTGTGCCATTCTGGTAATTAGTAATATTTATTGGATGATAATAATGACTACAAGAGATAATTACGTACCTACTTGATAAAATGTTTTTTTTTTTCATTTTGGCGTCGCATTTTGAGCATTTGCCAGTGTCAAGTGTTTCATATTTTCAAGTTTCTTGCCTCGTAGCTATAGTTATAGTCAAAGTCCAGTCTTGGTCAAGTACAGTCCATGTCAGTCAAGTCCAGTCATGCTTTAATAAAGTAGTGGCGACTTTACTAAAAAGCTTCGATGGAGTTTTGAAAGTAACACGAAAAATCATGTTCCACAACATTATATCATTTTCCCATACTCGCGATTCTAATTCGGCACTTAAATTAAACACTCGAAAAAACGCTAGTTTTAGAAAAAAATCTCTTTCCGCGTTCCCGCCAAAACTCATAACTTTTATGATGTTTGTAGCGACTATATTATGGGCGAAGATGTTATTTTTCTTAGAATTTGGCATCGCACTTTATGCATTTGTTAGTGTCAAGTGTAGGTGGTATATGTGTGGGGCTTGTTTGGTTTAATAAGGTGTGAAATCTCGCAGTAAAACAAAAATAGTGTCATTTCTATAAATCTTTTATATAAATAATCAAGTTTCTTTTTGTCGAACCATGTAGACATAGTCAACATTCACAATTATCCCGGATGTTCTCATCTTACAACAAAATATTCAACAATATTTAAATATGTCTAACACTACCTACAACAGGAAAAATCAAATCTTATCATAATAATTTCCACCATGTCATTTAATACGTCTTCAAAGTACCTACGTAGTGTAATTATTCATGTGCATGAAGTGTTAGGTACATCAAGAAGGTCGTGCTTAATACCTAATTGCATTTCATAAATGTTCATCGGTATTAATTTTTTTTGTAAGTACCTACCTAACGGCAAGTTTAGGGAAACAATTTAAAAAAAGCGAAATAAAGACACACGAAATTGAGTCTTGTTTGTCTGAGTCCGGTCATGCTCATTCATACCCCTAGTAAGGCAGTACTAGAATTTTTGGAAATAGCATGAAAAGACAACGTTTCACCACATTATTACCTACACAACAATGTGAAGTTTTTAATGTCTTGCTTGTTGATGATACCTATAGGCTGTTTTTTATTTTTCTTGGCTATTTTTTTAATTAATTTTTTTAGTCAAGCGTCCGCTTTTCGTCATTTGGCAGCGGCAAGTTTTTTTTTTTTTTTAATGTAAAAAAGTAATGAGACGAACGAGACGCTCTCCTGATGGTAAGAGATAACGCCTGTCCATGACCATTACAGCGATACACAGAGCTTTGAGTAACAAAACAAAGTCCAGGGCATCACTGCTTTGGCGCTCATTACATTGAGACTTTCGATGGTTAGTCTCAACAGCACGTATTTTGATATTTTAAAGTACTTCATAAATTTTTTTATTTCTATGTTTGACAGGCCAGGTGTTTGACCACAGCTCACCTGATGTTATGTGAAGGCGTGGTCGAAGATGGTAAAGCACACCTAGCCTGGAATGGAACTGAGAAATTGAAAAATATAATTATTTTAAATTGAGTGAAATAAGTCTGAGTCACACAAAAGTCAATAGTCAAGTCTAATACAAAGAATCTATAGGAAAATAGTAATTTTACTAAAAGCTTTCACGGAGTTTTAGAAACAACACGAAATTAAAATCTATTGCAATCTACCTTTTAATAGCTTGGTTGGAGTGAGAGCCGGTGTGTATTTCAGTATACATAGATTATATGCGATTACCATTTTTGATATCACTGAGTGACTTACCATCAAGTCAGTTATAGTCCAGTACCTAGTTAGAATGCCAAACACAAAAAAAAAATAGATAGGTAGAGGTCTACTTTTATTGTAATATTAGAATTACATCACAAATAGAATATTGTCGTAAATTACACTCGTAGACAAAGAAAAATTAAGAATAATTATTGTTATTGTTGATTATTCTTTTATAAAAGAAGATATCGACATCTTTTAAACAAACACGAGTTAAAACTCACAGTTTTGGAGAAAGTTGTTAAATTAAACACTTTCTCTTTGTAGGGGAACCTGTTGAACCTTGGACAGAGTTGTACCTTGAACAATCGTGTTTTATTTAAAAATCCCGCGCATTTAAGAAACTTTGTCTATGACATTTGAAGCGTCATTTGACAACTTTAACGTGAAGTTAGTTGCGATTCGCCGGCGCCGAGTGAGTTCAGCAAAAAACGACAGTTTATTGTTTCGCACCCAAAAAGTAAGTTTTTCAGACTTTATTTCACACTAATTTATTTCAATTAATGTATATTTGTGGAAGATGTTTTATTTGGTATTAACTCTTAGTTTATCTAGCTACTACACGGCATAAAATTCAGATCCTAACCTCAAAATTTAGTGGGGTTATAAAGCTTATGAAGTGAAGTTGTCGCGATGTTGTACCTTAGCCACCCAACTTACGATGTACCTTGGCCGGTGGCCAAGGTACATCATTTCGGTCGAAAATAAGTCATCAAATTTTTTATATGTTTTAATGACTTTATATTTGTATTGTATTAAAAAACATATAACATTATTACAGGTAAAATGCCGCGAAGCAAAAAAAAAATTAAAAGACCAGTTCTCGACTCAAAAAATATTGAAAATGCAGTAAATTTAGTAAAGGCAAAAAAGTTTACTCTTCATGGTGCTTCCGTGCATTTTCAAATTCCCCGAAGTACCTTAAGGAGGTACTATCGCCACATGACAAAAGAAGGTACCTCAGTGCAAGATTTGCGTGAAAATCTTTCAGTTAAAAGAGTATTTAATAAAGAGCAAGAGAAAATGCTAGTAGAATACACCAAGGATGCAGCAAACCTTCAGTTTGGTTTAACTCTAAAAGACGTCAAACTACTCGCGTACCAGTTCGCAAAGGCTAATCAAATTAAATACCCTTCTTCATGGGACTCCGAACAAATGGCAGGAGATTACTGGCTGCGTTTATTCAGGAAACGTTATAAAGATGAGCTTTCCCTTCGTAAACCAGAGGCCACAAGTTTGGCGCGTTCGTCGGCATTTAATCAACATACGGTTGAAATGACGTTCAATAATTACAAGAAAGCTCTGTCGCAATGCCCATCAGATTTGCACGCAGCTAACATTTGGAACCTAGATGAGACAGGATTGTCTACAGTGCATGTCCCTCCAAAAATTCTGGCACCAACAGGAGTAAAACAAGTAGGATCTGTGACAAGCGCTGAAAGAGGAACCACCGTTACGATGATAGCTGCTTGTAATGCTGGTGGAGGATTTATTCCATCGATGCTCATATTCCCAAGAGTCAATTTTAAAGACTTTATGATTAATGGAGCACCAGAGGGTACTTTAGGTGCTGCTAATCCATCGGGTTGGTCTAATGAAGCCACTTTCGTGATGTTCATGAACCATTTCATAAAATTTGCAAGACCTTCAAAGGAGCGACCAGTTATTGTTCTAATGGACAATCACGAGAGCCACATTTCTGTTCCAGCTATTCGCCTGGCAAAAGAAAATGGTGTGGTTCTTGTTACGCTCCATCCACACACAAGCAATAAAATGCAACCGTTGGACAAATCAGTGTTTGGACCGTTTAAGACGTATTTTAATCAGGCAGCTAACGAGAAGATGATGACACCTGGAAACATAGGAAAACCTTTGACAATATATGATATTGCTGACTTAGTCGGAAAAGCGTTTCCACGTGCGTTCACCCCGACGAATATTGCCAATGGTTTTAAGGCTACAGGTTTCCATCCACTAAATGAGAATATATTCTCAGAGGCTGACTTTTTGGCTGCAAATTTTTCGGATCGTCCATTACCACAAGATTTTTCATCACAGAAAGAATCATCTGCTCAGGCTGACAACTCACTGCTCGAGAAACCATTAGTACAAATTGATCCTCTTGTACCTCAAGAATGTGCACATGCTGATGGTCAGTCGATTCAAGAAATGTCCCAAGAGCCATCTGAACAAGCTGAACTGCACTTACTGAATGTTTTGAAAACACCTCAGAAAGCTGTTTCAAGTTCTTCAAAACTTATCACTCCTGAAATGATTCGTTCACATCCAGAAACATCTCAGAAAGCTGTTCCAAGTTCTTCAAAACTTATCACTCCTGAAATGATTCGTACACATCCAAAAGCAGCACCTCGAAAAGGAACACAAAAAGGTAGACAAAAAGGAAAATCTAGAATTCTAACGGACACACCAGAGAAAAACGCAATTGAGGCTTTAAAAAGAGTTCAAAAAGTTAGTCTTAAAGATAATCGTAATCTGAAGAAAGGAAAGAATAAGAAAAATAAGAAAATAGACAAAGTAAAACGGAAAGTTTTGATTGAGTCTGACTCTGAAGATTCCCACTATTCCCTCCACGATACGGATGAATCTTGTGGTGAAATTGAAGACGGTGAAAGTCCGATTGAAGAAGATAAAGTCAATTATGAGAAAGGAGACTTTGTGATATTTGTGTATGAAAAAGAATACTTTGTAGGTAAAATAGAATCTCTTAGTGAAGAGGGAGTGTTGATAAAATCAATGCAAAAATCTTTGAAAAACTGGAAATGGCCAGAGAAGGATGACTTGAATTTGTATCCGTACGAAGATGTTAAGAGGAAGATTAACCCGCCAAAGAGAGTCAACTCAAATAGAGAACTCTATTATGTTCCAGAAATTGCGATTTACTGGGATTTTTGTTAATTATGTTTTATTTTATATATCTAAGTAGGTTATAATTGATCTCAAAATGGTAATTTAAAGTCTGAAGATTAATAATTTTTATTTGTTCTTTGTTAAGTTTATTTTTGTTATCAGTTTACGAAATTTTTTAGAAGTTCTTTTGTTTTCGACTTTTTTGCTTGATTCAGCGATCCTAATGGATCTTTTTATAGAATTTATTCAATGAAGAGTTAGAATTCAAGAAAAAATATTAGGTTGCAATGTAAAATTTTAAGATTTGATCCCAAGTAATGTGAATGTATAGCCTTAAAAAGAATGGGCAGCCCAAAATAACTTTAACTTGAATGTTGATGTCAATTTTTTGTATTACAAATAATTATTGGTAATTGCAAATGTATGTGATATGCTAAAGTAAATGTTACTAATACTGATTTAACTGAATATAAATAAATAATAGCTAATAAAGGTGTTTATCTTGATTTGAATCTGCTCTGTCCAAGGTTCAACAGGCAGGGTCCAAGGTACACAGGGTTTGTTGTACCTAGGACAGTTTTTCCTTTTTTTTTCAAGTGGTTATTGGTCCCAGGTTTTTGTTAATTTACACAGTTTTATGAATGAATTATGTAGTCAATTAAATTATCTTTACATACGTCCTCTTTGGACAGGTGTAGCTAGCACCATTATTTTATAAAAAATCCAAATTCAAAAAACTGGCCTAGGTAAAACAGGTTCCCCTACTGTTAACATTTTGGTGGATACACCACACAAGTCATAAAAATAAGCCATCAATTTATGAACGGCGTTCAAAAACATTTTTCTACAACTTTACCAAAATCACACAAAAATAATCAACGTTGTTGGTGGTAGGTAGGTATCTAATTCTCTTTGGCAGGACGACCGCGACGTCTAGGTACGTATGCACCTCAGCAGTCCGCGGTGTCTTTTATTCTGCCGCCAAGCAGTAGTGTGTAAACATTACTGTTTTGTGTAAACCCTGTTTTCTACTTGTTCTTGAATCCTTTCCATCATAAGGTTGCCATCAAATGCTACAGTAAAGGTTTTACAGAACACCAAATTTCAACTCGATTATATCCATAGAAAAAAGCTGATGATCTTCAAACTCTCTTCTTTGAAGTATCTTTTTTCTTTGTTTGAAATTCGACAGACTAGTTGTTAGACCGTGTGGCTTCCAATCTGGAGGCCCTGGGTTTAATTCCCCTGCACGCACTATCTTTTCTAAGTTTCACGGACTAGAGCGGTACAATGAAAATTACGGTACATACTTGGTGGTAGATCTCCTTAGCAGAAGGTCATCTAGGTAGGTACCACCGCAGTACCAGATATACTGCCGCCAAGCAGTAGTGTGTAAACATTACCTACTGTGTTCCGGTTTGAAGGGTACTGCAGCTAGCGAAATTACTGGGCTGTTGAGACTAACCATCGAAAGTCTCAAAGTAGGTAATGAGCACCAAAGGAGCGATACCCTGGACTTTGTTTTGTTACTCAAAGTTCTGTGTATCGCTGTAATGGTCATGGACAGGCGTTATCTCTTACCATCAGGAGAGCGTCTCGTTCGTCTCATTATTTGTCAAATAAAAAAACTATTACCGTGACTATTACCGCTGACTTCAAACGGTGAAGGAAAATATTGTAAGGAAACCGATATGACAGTTAGACAGAAAAAAAATTAAATAATAAAAAAAGTTATAGACAGAAAAAAATAATAATAAAAAAACAACAAAAATGGTTCAACTGTTTTATTATTAATCATAGTTTAGTTTTCATATATATGACCATCTGTCACACGTACGATGACAGTTCGAAAATCGGCCACATTCGTATGCAAAAAAAAAAAAAAACAATTCAAAAGTTGAGCTACAGGTTGTAGGTACGAGAAAAAATCGCGACCGCTTCGTCAAAATGAAATCTTTAGAAAGTTGTAAATCCGTAATTTGACTTTCTTACAACTGTTACTGTAATATGTTAACAAGAACCACGAGCATTATCGGAACTTAGAATTGAAACGAGTTACCATGTTAACTAACAAAATCATTTTTTTTTGACACTGTGCCAAATAAATTGTATTTTTTTAAGATTATGACATAGCATTTAATTATTATTACCTACCTACTAAGTAATCGATATGGACTGGTTCTTAAATAAATTGATATCTATTATTAATATTATACGACCTACACCAGCAATACTAGTTTGAAGACTTAGGATATTATATGTACCTATCTATCTATATTGCAAAATAAACATTCCCTTAATTTTTTGAAATTTATTGCTAAAATTATTATCCAAAAAGATTTAACTTGTAAAAGTTTTTTTTTTTAATGTAAAAGTAATGCGACGATCGAGACGCTCTCCTGATGGTAAAATAAAAGGCACGACCATGACCAATGACCATGAAGCACGTTGAGTAGTAAAACAACGTTCAGGGCATCGCTGCTTTGGCGCTCATTATTTTGATACTTTCGATGGTTAGTCCCAACAGCCCTGTCATATTTTCCCTAGCTGCAGCACCCTTCAAAGCGGAACACAGTAATGATCACACACTACTGCTTGGCGACAGAATATATGGTACTGCAGTGGTACCTACCTAGACAACTTCTAGCTAAGAAGATCTACCATTAAGTAAAAAGTTAACACACTTAATACAACGGAACTTTTTTAATTTCCAGATGAGATCGTCGAAGCCACGAAAAACACAAAAGTCGTGGTGAAGAAACTGGATCTAAGCTCGTTCGAGTCCATCCGAGAATTCGCCGCAGACATCAACAAAACCGAAACCCAATTAGACGTCCTAATCCACAACGCTGGTTACGCTGAAACGTTCAAAAAAGCCACATCAAAAGACGACATAGAGCTGACAATGGCAACCAACCACTACGGGCCATTCTTGCTGACTCATCTCCTCATAGATTTGCTAAAGAAAAGCGCTCCATCAAGAATCGTGGTCGTCGCATCATCTTTATATCGACTGGCGTCTGTCAATTTAGACAATCCCAACCCTGTAGACAGCCTGCCTGGTTATCTATACTACGCTTCAAAAGAAGCTAACATCCTCTTCACACGAGAGTTAGCTAGAAGGTTAGAAGGTACTGGAGTCACTGCAAACTGCCTACATCCAGGTCTCATCGATACAGGGATTTGGAGAAACGTCCCCGCTCCCCTAAGTTGGGGCCTTTATCTCATGATCAAGGGTTTCTTCAAGACTCCAAAACAGGGTGCCCAGACGACAATAATGTTGGCAGTCGATGAGACATTGGAGAAGATTACAGGGAAGTACTTTTCGGATTGCAGTGAAAGCTCGCTATCTGCCGCGGCAAGCGATATGGGTAGGGCGAGGAAACTTTGGGAGATATCTGAAAAAATGGTTAAGTTGGAGGAAAACGATCCTAAAATCGCAGCGTAGGTTTATTTGTGATATAAGGCAGTTGATAAACATCGACATTAATGCTTAGGTATACCTTTAGCAAGCTATAAACGTAAAATATTTCTAAACGTAAAACTGAGACGGCCAAAAACTGGTAGATCTACAGATAAAACTATAGGGTTGACTACAATTAGAGGACGCTCACTTCATACATCGATTACTATTTTATTGACGCGACTTCGCAAGTAGTGTGGTAAACTGTGGTACTGATATAAGATATAGGCACGTTTCGTTTTGGCCTAATCCTTTTTTTATAACTAGCAGGTTGTGCGGTAAAGGTCGACCTTCGTTGAGACAAACCATCGTTACACACGTTATCTCTTACTATGAGGAGAGCGTCTCTTTCATCTCATTACTTTAACATTTAAAAAGACAGGAATCTAAATCATATTACATATTTATTTAAATATAAGTTAGTGATTTCTAATGGTGAAATGTTATTCTAAATAAACACGAAACTTCGTAAAGATATTATTTATTAAGGAAAAAATACACAATAAAAACTTAAAATTAAAGCAATTTACAACTTACCTACTACTAAACAATAATTTCCAAAATCGTTGCAACTTTAAGGCAAATCACAACCTTAGGCTCAAATCCCACCCACGTGACGTTACGTGATACACGATTTAGAAAGTTTACATTTTTGCGAGAATTAATATAGCAAGAGTCCTGCGACAGACGTCATCGAAGTCACGCCTATCAAATACCGTATTTTGCGACGGTGAGTGTACTCAAGACAAATGTTATACTTCATTGCTGTTGTGCTCTGTGACTGGGACTATTAACTACTACGAATAGTGACGTCCTTGGGTCATCGTAAAACAATAAAAAATAAATTATCGATCCTTAAAAAATAAATAGCTAAATCGTATGATTGAAATGTAGATGCGAGCACTGTTTAGTTCAGTAAATCAAATAAGAACAAAGAGCCGCAATCAACTGCATATGAAATGCAATGAATGAATAAAAAAAAATTAAGACACCTAATGTTAATCTACCTTTCTTTATTTTTACGTTATATAAAACTAAAAATAAACAGTCAATTACATATTCATTAACAAAATATCGATAATTACGATCAATGATTACTATCGATATAGTCCCAGATGTAGACATATAATAATTCTGACAGCTGTCACAGGAATCGTGCTATATTTTACAAAACCATAGTGAGTATACGAAAATCAAACTAAAAAAAAAAAGTTTTCGTTTAGTACCGCGGTGTCCCACTTACACATTATTTATTGTCGACGTAATAGTTTCGTAATTTGTAAATGCTAGCTGCTTACATCACGTGTCACGTCAAGTAGGTGGGGATTGAGCCTTAGATCAAAGTACAGCTACTATTTAGGTAACAGACAATTATACCAAATCTTTATTATTTCTTTACTGTAAACTTTTTAAGTAGGTAATATATTTTTTTAATTAACATATTCATATTATATATATACTTTTAAAATTGTTACAGATAATAAAATGTTAGTGCATTTGTATAGTCTCAATAAATATGTTAGTGTAGTAAGTCTGATATATGTATGTAAATTATAAATTACAATTAAAGCATTTTTTTTTAAACTTAAATGTAAGTTATTGAATTACCACTCCATATTTAATACACGTTTTATAATAAAGAAAACTTATAAAAATCGATTATAGACCTGCATAGCCCCAAAACTAAGCATTGGTTTTTTTCTACGAGTACCAGATAGCTAATAGTTCAGATGTATTTAATCTAGAATATCCAGATAAGTAACAAACATCTATGTTCATTTTTTTTTACGGTGGACAGGCTAGGTGTTTGACCACCGCTCACCTGATGTTAAGTGACGATGTGTTCGAAGATGGTAAAGTACACTTAACCTGGAATGAAACTGGTTCTTAAGTGAGGCTGCCGGAACACACCGTTAGATGCTTGGCGGCAGATTTTCAACTTGAGGTTGGTAGCTAGCCAGCCGAGTACTAGAAAGTACCCTACCACCATGATATTGTTTCCTCACCACCATGTTATTGTTTTCCTTCACCACCAGCTCGAGCTCATTGTTGGGGTTTGAACCCACACCCTTCGGCATGCGAACCAACCGCGCTAACCACTGAGCTATCATCGCTACAAATCTGTTCATCAAGTTTGTCCTAGGTGGGCATCAAACCCATGCCCTACAGCTCATAAAACAGCTACTATCAATGAGTCAACAAAGCATCTCTACATAGTATAAAACACGCTTTTAAACTACACAATGAATCTTATATCGCTGTTTCCATCAATAGACACCGTGATTCAAGAGGAAGGTTTACATAATTATATTGTGTATAATACATGCATATGCACCACATTAGTATCTACATTGCACCCGTGCGAAGCTGGGGCGGGTCGCTAGTTAAAAATATATTTACTAACTATTCATACCAGGCTAACATAAATTGCCACAGATCAGAAAGTAGTCTGTATAATAATTGTAAAAATGTATGATCACTTTCATTAGAACATAGTCGTTTATTAAATTAAATATCAGTCTTATTTCATTTGTGTTTTTGGGAATCAACTAAGGGTCAGAAACAGAGATTTTATATCGCTTGAATATTTGAATAAATTTGAAGACATAATATTTACATTTTTACCACCGCAGTACCAGATATTCTACCCCCAAGCAGTAGTGTGTAAACAATACTGTGTTCCGGTTTGAAGAGTACTGCAGCTTTAACTTTTTCCATTAAGCAACTGATTTCTTTCACTATTTCAGTTGTGCCCATAATAAAATTGTTAATTTCATAGTTGTGTGCATAGTAAAAGTTGTTAATTTCAGAGTTGTGCGCATAGTAATTCTTTTTAAGTTTTAGATTTGTGCGAATGGTAAAAGCTTTTAATTTCAGAGTTGTGCCCATAGTAAAAGTTGTTACTTTTAGACTTGTGCCCATAGTAAAAGTTATTTAAAATAATGAGTACAATGACCTAATCACAGCTTAGACCTCATACTTATAGCTCTGAATACATCATATTGAATTAACCAAGCATCGCACTTTCCCGACATTTAAAAAAAAACGAGTGTCTCAATTTTTTTTAATACTGTATTTTGTAGATATTAAACCTGATTTACTAAAATGTAATTTTTTTATGGCTGACGAGTTAGGTGCTTGATAACAGCTAACATAACTTACATAGTATTGGTGATATCTAATGACAGTATAGCCGAGTGAACACTCCATACCTCTCAAATGAGGTTGTTAATCATATGCTTGGAGGTAGATTTTCTACTAAAGGGATTAATTTCAAATAACCTTGAAGAAACATTCCAAAGATTATTCTGAAACCATCTTTTTCAAATAAATTCTTGCAATTAGTTGTGTTAAAAGTGACAGATAACTAATTAATTAATTTCTATTTGCTTTGAACACATTTTTTCAATTGTCTTTATATTATTGGATTATCTACAAAAAAGTTTGTTATATTTCACCAAAATATCAATCTATCAAATCAAATTGATCTAAGAATGTGTTATCTACGCCCAGCGCAGTACCTAAGCTCTCTCTAGGCTTTCGACACACTTCAAATTCTTCTGATGTATTACTGAAATTAGGACTTAAAAGATCGGGCAATAAATTCTTATTTGCAGTGAACATATTTTCTTTTTCTTCCGCAATGGTCTGGATGTCATTACATTTTTCAATGTATTCATCACTCCGTACACTGGCCCTTATACTTTTATATCTATTTATTATTTTCTCTAAGGAACTAGTTTTGTTTATCAACTTAGGATTGTTTTGGGGAGTTGATGCGTTTTCATACTCTTTAATTTTAGGTACATTCTCAATTAAAAGCTCTTTATCCAAGTCTATATTGAAATCTTTGAGATTCATATGAAATTTTTGATCAGTCAGTGAAGATTCCACAATTTTAATTGTGGGTACGTTTTCTGTTTTAGAGTGTTGATTGCCAGAGTTATCACAACTGCTATCCTTATCCAATGTAACAATACCGGAAACTTCCAGCAACGTAGAACAGTTCTCCTGCATGATAGATAGTTTTCTTCGACCAGATCTCTGAACCACCCTGAGCTCTCTATTCTCGTAAAGGTTCGGAGATGAGTAACTCCTAAATAATTTCGAGACTTCATTGGATGAGCTGGATTCATTGAATAACCTAGTCTTTTTTATTTTTAAGCTTTGTTCATTACTGCGTCCCGTTTTCTTGGAGCTGCTCGTTTTTTTAGTTGATAATAGCCTCATTAGTTGCTGTTTTGTGCATCCAGTCATACAACCAGCTATGGTTTCATTCATATTCATTGTAGGAATTATTGATAAATTGTGGAAGTTTTGTGTTGTGTCAAAGTCCAAATTGGCACGGCAATGATTTAGATGCTTAAGGAAGTCATATTTAGGTGCTTGGAAAGGTGTAAACATTTTAGGTTGTGATTGTACAAATGTATGTGTAGTAGCCCTACGCCATAAGTTGAATTGTTGTTTGGACATGCTTATAGGAGTGAAGCTGTCAAATAATGTGTTACTTGATTGTTCTCTGGTGCAACGAAGATCTGACAGATCCGGTAAAGGTGGAATTTCTGGGAAATGTGTTGTGTACTCAGCATGGGTTCTTGATGGTGTCTGGAAAGAGAGCAAAAGAAAAAACTATAATATTAAAAATGCCTGATAAAACAATTATTGGAAATTATTAAAAATTTACTTCTTTGCAAGATGAGAATGCATAAAACGAACATCTCACCAAAGGTGCTACTTTTGGAACATACCTGTTTTTTTTCAATGTTAAACTAATGAGACGAACGATACACTCTCCTGATGGTAAGAGATAATACATGCCCATGATCATTGCAGTAATACACATAACAGTGAGTAACAAAACAAAGCCTGGAGCATTGCTGCCTTGGTGCTCATTTCTTTGAGACTTTCGACGGTTAGTCTCTACAGCCCAGTAATTTCGCTAGCTGCAGTACCCTTCAAACCGGAACAATGTAATTTTTACACACTACTGCTTAATGACAGAATATCTGGTACTGTGGTGGCACCTACCTAGATGACTTCCTACTAAGGAAATCTACGTAACCAAGTGAAATCTTTATCTTCCTGCAGTTATGGCATGTCTACACTAAAATGACCTCTCATTATCCAGAAAGATATTGTTATGTAAATTGAGGGATACATTTTTATAGGAAACCCAAAATAAAATTAGTTTTTGACATATTTGTATTTAGGCCAATAAATAAAATCTGAAAGAAAATTTGTTTTATTTAACATGCTGTAATCTGCAATGATCCCAGAGGCAAACAGTTAGTATGCGTATTAATATGTATAATTAATATGGGCATTAGAATGAGTATTGAGTGTCGGCACAAAATGTTGAACGATGTTTGTTCTGTATGTATTATAAGTATGTATTTACAAAAAATAAAGTATTTATGTATTCTATCAGTTATCTGTCTTCCATAGCACAAGCTCTGCTTAGTTTGGGGCCAGATGGCACTGTGTGTAGTGTGTAGTCCTACAATATTTATTATTTATTTATTTGTAAAGCATTTATTTTTTCTTTTATTTGAATCTATGTAGTTTTTAAATCATCACACTCAAGTCTGACAATAATTAATGGATTTTATTCTCAAATAATAAATACTTCTGATAAAAGTATAAATGTTTTAATTACTGGTAAAAATGCTTGCAGTCATTTTTACCAGTAATTAAAATATATTTTTTTTATTCAGTAGTAAATCTTTAGTAAATAACTTAATAAAATACTGGGTATTAGATTTGTTGCAAATTTTTACCTGCAGCCGAGCTTCTGCATTCTCAACTCTTCGCATAAGTGCCTTCAAGCTCTGGACAACTTCACTGTAATTTCTCTCACCGTCTTCTAAATACTCATTAAATTTGTATATTTCATTGCCCATCTCAGCATTTCTGAGTACAAATGAAATAGCTATAAGAAATCCTCGAATTAAATTTGGAAAATCGAGTTTACCATCTTTTATGATGTTCTTTAAGACATATTTCTGTTGACTGTTGACTTGGTTTTGTAGTTCATTTGTATTTATTTCACCTGTTTTATGGTTGTATTCTATCATGTATGAGTGTTTGTCTGCTTCCCCCATGTGGCGTGATATAAGCGATTCTGTAGAGGACTTAGTTTCATTACATATTTTTATGAATGGAGACATCTTTTCGCTCCATTTTGACTCCATTTCGTCAACTTTTTGGTCCACTTCTGATAACCACCAGTCAAAGAATGGTGCTGGTTTGTGAACATCTTTAATTTTAAGAATTTCATCTTTTGTTGTACTATTTAATTTATGTGTAGATATGAATTTGTCAACAATTTCATTCAGAAATTCTTGTGCTTTTACAGATGCCAATTTAGACTCCATATCAGAAATTTTCTTACGAATTTTTTCTGCTATTTTTTCTGTAGATTTTCTTTTATGCAGATAGATCGAAAACTTGTTTAACAATACTACCATTTCATTTTCCACTTGTTCTATGAAATCATCTTTTTTGTGGGATTTGTACTTCGCAGTCATTTTAATGTAAAGCTTTTTCTGGCTGTCCTTTTTCATTTTAGACTCTAGAAGCTTTTGTATAGCGAGTTGTGACAGTTGGAAGATCAATAATGTGACTTTGTAGCAATTTGGATTGACCAAATAGGAAGACATAACAGGAGCTAGCAACCCTTTACTACTGTAGTTGCTGATGAAGCTCGCAAGCTCGTTTCTATACGATCTTTCGCTATTGCTGTCATATAAAGGCCAAGGGAAAGACTCCGAAGCTTTAGGATCAATGATACAAACAAAGTAATGCGATAGGTGATAGAATAAGTTTTGCGTTGGTTTTTCTAAGGCATTCTCTTTGAACACTTGTCTACTGATGTCTTGTTGCATCCCCTTGAGTTTACTGAGGAGTTCCAGGTTTAGAACAGTCTCTTTCTTCAGTTCCACGACAAGATCTCTTTGCATGGTTATTGCGGCCATGTTTACAAGTTTTCACACTAGACCAGTTGTTAACATATTAATAATTAAAGTACCTTGCAAAATAAACACTTTCTGTTCGATCTATTTGCAGGTTTCTTTATTTTATGAAATGAAAAATGACTTAACACAACAATTCACCAATATTTTCAAGATAATTGATTTGAACGAAATCGAAATGTCAAAAAATCCGTTGGTCAGGGTTGCTAGATCTTTTTTCGTGCGCATGCGTACATAATTTAATGAGGAAAAAACCGTATAATATGCTTATAATGTTTTCGTTATTATTTTTTCTATCTATCAAATCTATGCTGGTTGATAGTGTTCTTAGTAACTAACACATATTTTAAAAACACTGTTTTGACCCAAATTACCAATTATAGCTTAGCGTTTTTCTTGAACACAATCTATCTATTTATGTAAGGATTTTAAAGGATGTATTTTTCTCACCTCCTAAATGAGCAATCGCCTTTAGTGGTTAAAAAGTGATGGGCAAAAGCATTTGTTATTTTGTAGCAAAATCGTTACTACATCCGAAACTAGTGAAAAATCGTATGAATACGTTTTAAATCGTTCATCTGGCAGCACATGCCGTTGGTTTGGGTCTTAATTTTGTACATCCATGACTAAGGATTTTAAAACTTGGGTATAAACGAGTTTTAGCGGAAACGCGGAAAGAGTCTTTTCGACCCCCTGGTATTTTTTTCAAGTTTATGTTTCAAATAATTAAAATGGTAGTGTTTTATTTATCAAGTGGCTGAGTGTGGGAAAGTGATATACTTATAATGTGGTTCAAACAGAACTTTTCACGTGTCTTCCAAAACTCCACCAAAGTTGATACTTTTAAATAAAGTATTTCATGTCAATTACCCGATGGGGCAAATTATTATAAAATATATATTTATGTCAAATTGTTTTATTGTCATTATCAAATTCAAAATAGTCTTCATTGTCATTTGTCAATAATTGTCATTGCTATCAGATAGAATCCACTGAATCCAGCAGTAAACACGTGAATTTTTACACAAACATTGTATAAATGCCATGAATAACAGCAAAATGAACATGAAGAAGGGAGATCAGGGTCCTACCCTGAAGTATACCAGTGATCCTGATTATAGAAAACCACCAAAGATAGCGAATCCGGTATGTAAACATAACCTATAGATTCACGAAACAATAATATAATTAATTTTTTTTTACTAGTTCTATGAAATGTTTATGTCTTAGAGATCAAAATATATTTTTCTTATTTAGTATCTTCAAAGCCTGGGCGCTCCGCATATTGACTCATTCAACTTTATGTGCGAAGAAGGCCTAAAACTAGCCGTTCAAAGTCTCTTACCAGTTGAATTTGAGACTCATAATCAAGATAAGGTTAGAATCACCATCGAAGATGCGAAATTTTCGAAGCCGGCTGTGCCAATGGAGGTGGTGGGAGTCAAGACTCAAAAAGTCTTACCGACGGAGTGTAGGCAGAGAGCAGCAAGTTACAAAGGAGATTTTAAAATCAGAATGTGTGTTGCATGGAATGGTAATACAACGACAGTGGACAGAAGTGTTGGTAATCTACCAATCATGATTAGAGTGAGTACACAGCTATCTTGAATTTAAATTCACAAATGTGATCAACTGTGACGGGTGGAGGTCAAAAAACCTAGAAGAGATGACTCTTAAGTCATAATGCCACCAATTTCAGTACATATTGAATGTTATTTTTTTTTTGTAATTAACATTTTTGTGATTTTGTTGTAAGCAATATAGACTTATTTATCTATTTGTCAAGTTGTTTACAACGGGAACATTGGTTACCTGACAATGTGGCCTCAAAATCTCTTGATATGTTCAAGAACAAACTGGATAAATTAATAAGAAACAAGGAGACAGTTTTGACATAATAAATGTTGCAGAACATCCTTTAAAAAAACTGAACTCTATTGTTAATATGATCTATCATTACAATTGATTTTTATGTTATTTTATAATCTATTAAATTTTTTATTCTAGTCAAAACTGTGTCACCTAGCTGACTTGTCTCCTCAAGAGCTGGTGGAACACAATGAGCATGCTGACGAGTGGGGAGGATACTTTGTTATCAAGGTAAGGTTAATGTCAGATTAGAAAAAATGCAGTGCAGATATATTTTTCTTTTACTAATGTGCAATATCTCAATTTTAATTATATCAGACTAGCCGCGCCCCGCGGTGTTACCAGCTACATGTTTTCGGGATAAAAAGTAGCCTATGTGTTAATCCAGGGTCTTGGCTATATCCATACCAAATTTCATCCGATTTGGATTCCTTCATTAGTTTTTCTGTAAAAGAGTAACAAACATACATCCATACTTACAAACTTTCACATATTAGAAGGATAGTTGATATATGGAAATCTTATCAGTTACCATAGTAAAGTACAGATGTAATGTGTTGAAAATGTGTGAAGACTCCTTGCTCTTACAATTCTGTCCTACATGAATACATCAAGGTATTTGCTTGTGTGTAGTAATATTATGTCAATCAACAATTATTTATAGAACAAGGAGTCTGTACATTTTCTACTATGTTATTGTACATAATGTTGTACATTACCTACTTTTTAAAAATTAATGTTGACAAATAAAAAAAAAATATCGTAGGACTATACACACAGCGCCATCTGGCCCCAAACTAAGCAAAGCTTGTGTGATGGAAGTCAGATAACTGATAGAATACATAAACACTTTTTTTTTTGTAAATACATACTTACAATACATACAGAACACCCAGACACAGAACAAACATTTGTTTATTCACAAAATGTTTGCCCTGAGTGGGAATCGATCCCACACCCTACAGCTCTCAAGGCAGTGGATCTATCAATAGACAACATAAATAAGATACTGATGGTAAATAAGCAGTACTGGATACAAAAGTTACATTGGTATTTCTGCTAACTACAGAAATTGTTTTTTTTAATCGAATTTTTACTTCTTGATGTAACTATGCCCTTACTCAGGGTCATGAGCGTCTGGCCCGCATGCTGCTGGTAACGAGACGGAACTTCCCTGTGAACATCCGCCGGCCTACTTGGAAGATGAGAGGCAACCTGTTCTCCGAGTATGGAGTCATGATGCGCTGTGTCACAACCGATCAGACTAGCACAGTATGTTACGACCAGAGTTTTTCTATTACTGTTTTATTCAAGCAATTCGGTATGTAAAGAAAAAAAATACTTTGCTGATTCCAAAACCAATTCGAAATATTACATTCCTGTACATGATTTTCACGTTTAAAACTCTTTAAACTATGAGACAGGGTTTATTTTAATAAAATACATAGAATAATCTTGACTTTCAATTTACCTCTAATGACGTCACGTCGTCGGCTGTATAAGGATTCTTTGTCTAAATCTGTCAATGTCAAGTTAACGGTTGCTTTTATACTTGTAACCTCCATACACTTATCTACGTCGTTGTTTTTTTTTACATGGCTAATGCGTATTCTACATATTCAGCCCACCTCATGACGTCATAAGTATAAAAAGTTTGAAAACGTATTAAAAATAAACTACCGCATAGAAAGCCAAAATATTCAAATTGGTTTCATAAAATAAGGTTTACTATGAGTAAAAAATATAAAATAAATACAAAAAAAAAAACTTTACATACCGAATTGTCATTTACCACAAATAAAGACCCAAATAAATGCCAGTAGCTGTGATTTCACTGTAAAATTATGCTCCATTTGTCCATAAATGGCAAAATTTCTTTGTATGGAAATTGAACCGCCTTAAACCTAAACCTGACCTAACTAAATGTGACTTACTATATACTTGTATGCCCACAGAACAATGTCCTCCACTTCCTCACAAACGGTACATGCAAGCTAATGTTCGGGTACCGCAAGATGATGTATTATGCACCTTTGATCCTCATACTGAAGTGCCTGGCTGACTACCCTGACCACTATATCTACAGGATTCTACTGCACGGAAAGAAAAATGACTTATACTATGTCAAGTGAGTAATTTTCACCTGACTGCAATTTTTTTTTTTTTTATAATAGTTTTTTTTTTCCTTCAAATGATGTATCTGTTTGTTGTTAGATACCTCATTGTTATTACAATCTAGCCTAGTTGAGACTAATAAGTAATTTTAATATAACTTAAATTGCTAAGTAGAGTATAATCGAAGAATGCGTCCATCGACACTTTTCATACTGTCTCTATTAACGGGAAGACACATTGTTCATGTGTTCCATAAAGTATATAATAGATAGGTTTTTTTTTAATGGTTGACACGCTAGGTGTTTGACCACAGCTCACCTGATGTTAAGTGAAGGTGTGGTCGAAGATGGTAAAGAACACCTAGTCTGGAATGGAACTGGCTCTCAAGTGAGGCTGCCGGAACACACCGTTAGATGCTTGGCGGCAGATTTTCAACTTGAGTGTGGTAGCTAGCCAGCCGAGTACTAGAAAGTACCCTACTACCATGCAATGGTTTCCTGACAATGTTTTCCTTCACCGGCAGCTCAAGCTCATTAATGGGGTTTGAACCCACGCCCTTCGGCATGCGAACCTACCGTGCTAACCACTGAGCTATCAACACTATAAAGTATTTCACTCTACATTAAATTCATTTTGTAGATTGTGATTTTGTTAACTGTGATTTCACTCTAAAATTATGCTCCATTTGTCTATAAATGGCAAAAATTTATTTGTATGGAAATCGAACCACCTTAACTGAGTACTGAATTTTAGAGATAAGACGTCGATTGGACTCAAATTTGGTGTACTCATGTACCTTCGACGACAGTATGATGATATATTAGTTGAATTTTCGTTTTTTCGCGATAATGCCTCGTGCTGACTTTAATAGACAATAGACAACACTTTATTTGTGACATAAAACATATTCCAACATAATTAACAATACATTACTCATACATTTCATTTACTTGGTGGTAGATCTCCTTAGCAGGAGGTTGTCTAGGTAGGTACCACCGCAGTACCAGTTGTTCTGCCGCTAAGCAGTAGTGTGTAAACATTTGCTGCATGCTTTCTATGTATCTTGTACGTCAGTGTATGTATTGTATTGTACAACTATTCGTGATTTTTGTAAATTAATCCAAATAAATAAAAAAAAAAAAACTGTGTTCCGGTTTGAAGGGTACGGTAGCTAGCGAAATTACTGGGCCGTTGAGACTAACCATCGAAAGTCTCCAAGTAATGAGCGCCAAAGCAGTGATACCCTCAACTTTTGTTTTGTTACTCAAAGTTCCGTGTCTCGCTGCAATGGTCATGGACAGGCGTTATCTCTTACCATCAGGAGAGCGTCTCGTTCGTCTCATTACTATTTAAATTAAAAAAAAAAAACAAATATAAACAACAAACATAGAAAAAAGAAAAAATTTACAGGTACATAGTATTTTATAAATTAAACATTAAAAACAAAAGGAGGAAATACATTTTATTAATAAAACGACCGTGTGCATTCAAACGACAGACTGACGTTTATTGATCTCTCACATACATGGTTACACAGATGTCGCTACTTGTAGCATACATGAATATTACAATATTTTGATATTACTAATACATTTCAAGTCACAAAACGACTCAGCATAATGCCGACTAATTATGCAAGAATGTCTAAGACGTTCAAAGTGTGGTGTCTGTTCCAGTTGTATACAGAACATGATCCGAGAATTGCACGAGGAAGGGTTGCACACGACGGAGGAGTGTCGCGCCTACCTCGGCCGCATGTTCCGACCGCGACTCGAATACGAACTACCCAAGGTAACCCCACCCCACTCCCTCTACCCCACTCGCTACACATTCTGGTATATTACCAAAGTATCTAAAAAATAAAATAAACGATAGATTTCAATATTAATAATACATTAGATGAAACACGATTACTATGGGCTGTTACGACCCTGGTCAAACGTGAACCTGTTGTATTTGTATATTCATTTGTAGAGGCATATTTTGTATCAATTTTGTAACTTCGCTCGCATCAACTAGGCAACACATGTTTCGCTCCGTTCCACTTATAAAATTATTTTACTGGAATAAAAGTTGTCAAACCGAGTTAACAGTATTATAAAAAGAAGCAATACTAAGTGTTTTTCCCAACATCAGTGTTTATTGTTCCGTAAACCGTGAGAATTAAGTGATAATCGTTACTTATTGTCAAAAATTATTCGATTCAGTTTAATTAACTACCCGACTTTTATTCCGTCGCGTGCTGTGTGGTGCAACGAATTATACTGTGGTTGCTGCTACCTACCTTTTGTCGCATGCATAATATATGAACTGTGCCGCTATTTCGTCGCTACAGCTATCAACCGTTTGGCGCAAAGTATAAGACGCAGGCGCGGGTTATCTGTGTCGCATTGGTTCGAACCCCACATCGCACACGATTTTTAATCTTTTTGTTAGTCTACAATGTCTACAAAGTGCAGCGGTTGCGGGAAACCTATCCAGTCTCTGGATTTCTTGGAATGCTCCGCCTGTCAAGAAACTTATGATTTACTGTGCTTGGGTATGGACACCGCTACTTTTAATCATCTGAATCAAGAAGACAAGGATCGTTGGGTCTGTCCTATGTGCACTAGCTCCCGTCCTAAAGGAGATAATACTCACACCCCTATAGGAAGTCCTGCGCCTTCTTTTAACTCCACATATAACACCACGGATCGGGCAAATACCACTTTGGATCGCGTCAATACACTGCGTGGAAACCGCCGACAGGCAACAGCTCCATCTCTTTTTGGCGGAGCAGACTCTGAAATAGCTCAGTTGATTACTGAAATAAGACAGCTCAGGGAAGAGATGCAAGATGTTAAGGAGCAAAACAAAGAAATTGCCTTACTGAGACAAGATGTACACTCATTAAAGAATCAACTTTTATCCGTACCTTTAACAGTGGCAGCATATGACCAAAGGATTGCCGCGCAAGATATTGAAATTGCTGAACTCAAGGGATCTCTCTGCGACCTACATGCTTTGCTCAATTACCACGAACAGAGCATCTTACGAAACGATCTGGAAATAGCCGGGGTTCCAGAGGCTGACAGCGAAAACCTCCATCATGTTGCACTAGTAACCGCAACTCGACTTGGTGTCGAACTCACTGCGGCCGACATTGATAGCATCATGAGAGTTGGTCCGAGACGCTCTCCCAGAGACTCGAATAAAGAACGGTTGCCTAGGCCAATTGTGGTAAAACTCTTGCGCCGCTCAAAACGAGACGAACTTATTCAATCAGCCAAAACTCGTCGCAATTTAACTTCAGATATTGTAGCTCATGGTACTACGCAAAAACTGTACATCAATGAAAGGCTCACGAAAATTAATCGCACTCTGTTTAAAGAGGCGAGAACGCGTGCCAAACAACATAATTTTCGTTTCTGTTGGGCAAGAAATGGAGCCATTTACGTGCGACAGTCTGAAAAGATGCCCGCAGTGCTTATCCGATCTCACACCGACCTCGACGAACATGTCGGTCCAGTTCGTGAACCAGTCCAGGCGCCAGAAACTACATAGGGCGTCTTTTCCCCCAATATTTTCTTTTACTGTACCTTGTCTTGTTATTACTTCTTTGTCAACATCAATATTATCCCATAGCTTTAGCTTCTCGTCAAATTTGTCACAAAACACTCAACCAGTTTTCTACACGAACCTCACTCACTCACATACTCTACACACCACACTCCAACCTCTACTACTACAAACCAAACCCTCACAAACTCCACATAAGGCATCAATCTCGTCAGCACTTAATATTTTTGGCATCAACCTATTAAAAAAATGCATATTCCTAAATCCATGGCATTTTTTTTCCTCGACCCGCTGGTCTGACAACTTTTTAACACTGTATGACTTTTATATCTTTCCTCCCTAATAATGGCAAACATTGATTTTGATACTGTGAATGATATCGATAAATCGTTTTCTATCGACTGTCAGGCCTGCGACCAGTTGGAGAATTGTAATGGCTTATTCTCCAATGATTACAATTTCAAAATTCTTGCGCTAAACATAAGAAGCATACGAAAGAATTTCCCCACGTTTTTAATTGCTCTTAAGCGGCTTAAAATTAACATGGATCTAGTAATACTTACAGAATGCTGGCTTGGTGGCGACCCTATAATAGGACAAATTCCTGGATATGACAGCTTTGCCACCAAAAATATACAAAACAAAGCTGGCGGCGTTGTAGTATATGTCAAAGACTGCTGGAACGCGACAGTAAGCGAACCAGTTCTTGAAGATTCTGATTGCCTAAGGATTGATTTTTCTAAAGTAGCTACAATTTTTGCCGTATACCGCTCTCCATCGAGCAAATGCATAAAAAAATTCTGTACTTCTCTTAGTCATGCACTAGAAGAGCTTCCAAATGATGTTCCAGTTATTGTCGGAGGGGACATCAATATAAACATCATGAGTCCTTTAGATGAAGCTGCTAGTGAATATCTCTGCATGATGACAGAACTAAATTTTCATCCAGCAATCTCAAAAGCGACCAGAGACAAGTCATGCATAGATCATATCTTCGTTAGGGCCAAATTTAAGAAGATGCTTGGTGTCGTCGTCAAAACTGATATAACCGACCATGACATAGTCGCTTTAGGTGTATCTCTTTCTAAGCAGACAGTATTACGGCAGAGATGTAGGTATGTTGTGAAAACCAATTTTAATGCTGTAGCTAGTGAGCTAAGCCATACGGATTGGTCTAATTTACAGAGTATAAAAAATGTCAATGAGGCAGTTGAAGAATTCAGTAATATTATTGCATCGGCAGTTAACAAAAATTCCTCTAAAAAAAGGGTCAGTAGATCCGAATACATTTTAAAACCGTGGATTACTCCCGGTCTTATCCGATGCATGAGGACTCGTGATAAGCTGCACTTAGAATTAAAAAAACACCCAGACGATGCCACCCGGCAACTCGTTTACCGCAGATATAGAAATTTTTTCAATAGCCTCTTACACAAGCTGAAGCGTGACTTTGAAAGTACGGAACTAGAAGCCAGCAAAAATGATCCAAAAAAACTCTGGAAGTCCATTAAAACCATTATAGATAGTCCTAGTAGTCAGTCTCGGTCCACGGAACTGCTTAAATGCAAACCAACCAATCTAGAATCCGCTAACTTCTGTAACGAGTACTTTGCAAACGTTGGATCTCAGCTTGCTAGTCATTTGCTCAAATCTCTCAACACATCTGAAGCAGCACTTGCAGCAGACACGAGACACAAATGCACACAGGCTCACTCTCCTGACTCGTTTTTTATGCAGCCTACGGATGAAGTGGAAGTGGGTAGACTGATTGACAACCTGAAAAATAACAGTGCCCCAGGTCTAGATGGAATCAAGCCCAGTATGATCAAAACAATAAAGTTTGAAATTTTAGCCCCACTCACTCACATATTCAATATGAGCCTAACAACTGGCATATTTCCTGACCAATGGAAACTGGCAAGCGTCACGCCAATTCACAAAAGTGGACCCAAACATTTACCTGAAAACTATAGACCTATTTCACTCCTGGCTTCATTATCCAAAATTCTCGAAAGAATTGTGAATCACCGACTTGTTGGTTTTCTGGAAAAGTCTAATAGAATCTCAAGTCTACAATATGGATTTAGACGAGGAAAATCCACAGAAGATGCCGTGGAACTCTTGATTTTGAAAGTGGCCTCAAATCTAGATAAAGGACGAAAATCTGTTGGTGTCTTTCTCGACCTCGCCAAGGCCTTTGATACCGTTTCAATTGCAATACTCATTAAGAAGCTAGAACTAGCTGGAATCAGGGGTTTGCCGTTGAATTGGTTCCGAAGTTATCTCGGAGAAAGAAGTCAGTGCATTAAATTGGGTGACTGCACTAGTACTACGTTGCCTATCCCCTTTGGCGTACCACAAGGGAGCGTTCTAGGTCCTACCTTCGTTATACTGTACATTAATGACATTCACAATGCCTGCCCCTTGAGTACTAGTACTGATATAATTTGCTATGCTGATGATACTGTAGCTCTTTTCCACGGAAACTCGTGGGAGTCAGCATTTCAGAGGGCAGAGTCTGGCATGTCTCTAATCAAACGATGGTTAGACGAGAACCTCCTTTCTCTAAACTATGGCAAAACCAAGTACCTTTGTTTTCATAAAACAAAAGTTTCGGAGCCTGATTCTAGACACAGCCTCAAAATCCACTCTACTTGCAACACTCCTTCCTGCAACTGCGAACTGATTTTCCGTTCATCAACTATCAAGTACCTAGGAGTCATAGTTGATGAACAGCTGACATTCAAGGCGCACATATCTTCTCTTGCGAAAAGAGTTCGCAAACTTATTCACGTCATGGGTGCACTACGAAACGCCGCCAACGAGCGGATTCTGCGCATGGTGTATATAGCTCTTTGTGAATCTATTCTGACTTATTGTATAACTGTGTGGGGAGGTGCCGGAGCCTCGGTTATGTTGGAAGTAGAACGGGCCCAGCGAGCGGTCCTTAAGGTCATGCTGAAACTGCCCTACCGGCACCCAACAGATGATCTATATGCCAGAGCAGAAGTGTTAAGGGTCCGGCAGTTGTACTTAAGGAGGGTGACTTTAATTGTGCATCAGAGAATGGGTTTACAAATTGCCCCAGGCTCACCTAAGAGGAGACCTCCTCGTGCTAAAGAGCCGCTTGTGAAATCTACTTTTGCCCAGCGTTTTCCTGATTTTAGGTTCCCATTTATCTACAACAAAGTTGATAAACAGCATGCCATCCGTCATAAAACTAGTAGAGAGTGTAAAGTATACCTAACTAAATATTTGTGCTCTCTTTCATACCTCGAGACCGAGAATATACTAAAAATAACTAATTAATATAACTTAATTTTGGCTCCAGTATTCTCCTCGCCATACACACATACACACACACACACACATACACGCACACACACACACACACGCACACACACACACACACACACACACATACACACACGCACACACACACACCCACACACACATTCATTATGTAGCTTTAAAAATTATATCAAGTCCATTTATTTTCCCTAATTGTATATATAATATGTATTTAATGCCTAATGTTTAATGCTGAATTTGATTTGTTTACATTTTTTTCTTTTAACTTGTATAGTCTCCTGCGATACAAGCTTTTGCTTAGTGCAGGTCACTGTTAATAATCCTTTGTACACGTGCATTTTTGTAAATAAAGATTATTAAAGATTAAAAAAAAAAAAAAAAAAAAAAAAAAAAAAAAAAAAAAAAAAAAAAATTTTAAGAGACTCGCTAGACGGTTGGTTCAAGAGTCAGCTTCAAAAGGCAGTGATCCTTGACACGGCGCGCATTGTGAGGAGGTTCCTCACTCTGCACAGCAGCCCTAACCACCGGCAGCTTGAGCCTTGCCCCGCTGCCGGCGGCGCCCTAGTTTTTAAGTTTTTTTATATTATTTATGTTTTATATGTACCTAATGTAAAAAATTTAAAAATTAAGAATCAAATAAATACCAAGTATAATAATAATAATAAACCTTTATTTGACAACAGACATTAATTTCATTACAAACAATATATTTACAGAATAATATTTTTACAAACAATACATTTACAGATTTTTATTTTTAAATTTTTTTTTACATACATACATACATAAAATAAAAAACTATGTTTAATACAGTCGAATTGAGAAACCATCCTTTTTGAGTCGGTTACAAAAAGACAAATTGAATTTCTCTTTCAGGGAAAGTCAGACTTTGAAGCAGCTCAGTTCCTCTTAGATCGATGTGTGATGATTCACCTCAAGCGAGATATAGACAAGTTCCATGGTCTAGTGTACATGGCACAGAAACTATACGACTTTGTACAGAACAAATGTAAGGTATGTTATATATCTATTGGCGCGCTTTGGCAGTAAAACCGGCTGGTGAGCCGTGACGCCAAACGGCGTGACGCTCTCTTAAGCACGTCACACACGGTGAAGATGCTATAACATTTGATCTTGAAACTAGCGGACGCCTCGCAATTTCAGCCGTGTAGTTCCCGTTTCCGTAAGAATATAGGGGAAAAAAGTAGCCTATGTCACCCGGGGTGAAGGTACACTATAGCTTCCCAACGGTGAAGAATTAAAGATTTTTTAAAATCGGTCCAATTTCGAGATATTATTTGATTTAGTAGATTTGATTGTTTGTTTGTATTGAATAGGCTTCGAATCTACTGGATCGATAAATTTTTATTGTTAATCGAGTTTTGTTTTCCCGTGCTAAGCCGGGGCTAGCTGCTAGTACATGATAAGTTGATAACCAGGATTTCCCCTACAGGCTGAAGGTCAGGACGCGGTGATGTGTCAGGAAGTACTACTCGGAGGGCACCTCTACCTCCAAGTGTTGAAGGAACGGATGATAAATTTGATGAACAATGTCCGTATTGCCATTCTCAAAAGGGCTAAGGCTACAGATGGAAGGGGCTTTGCAATACTCGAGGTCAGTATCGCCATCTATGAATTAAGTTCTTCTTTAATTTTGGCGTTGCATTTTGTGCATTTGCCAGTGTCAAGTGTTGGTTATGCAAATGCGATGCGGGATGCGGGAAGGTTCTCTGTTACACACCAAGAAGAAGAAACAAGGAGTGAGCACTAACCTGGCTTGCCGACTGGCTTCTGGCACAGAGCTGGTGAGTGGCAATGCACTGCGTTCCCTTCTTGATGCACACATGATAAACAGCTACTTACGGCGCAGCGGGAAGAGAAAGAGGGAAATAGCGGGAACAGCGGGATTAAGGAGGGAAGTAAGGTAGTTGAGCGTGTGAGATGTCGGTTAAATGTTTTTTTTTTCTTTGGTTTTGGCGTCGCGTTTTAGCATTTGCCAGTATCAAGTAATTATATATTTTCTAGTTTCAAAAGTTAAATAAGTGTCATCGTAGCTAGTTTTAGTCAAAGTCCAGTCTTAGTCAAGTCCAGTTCGTGTCAGTCAAGTACAGTCATACTTTAGTAAAGTAGTGGCGACTTTACTATAAAGCTTCGATGGAGTTTTGGAAGCAACACGAAAAGTCATGTCTCACCACATTGTATCATTTTCCCACACCCGTGCTTGTAATTCGGCACTTTATGAATAAAACACCACCATTTTTATGCATAAACACTCGACAAAACACTAGTTTTGGAAAAAAATACAACGGAGCGACACGACTCTTCCCGCGTTCCCGCCAAAAACCCGGTTAAATGTTAAATGTCGTCTGCGGCGGTTAACGTCGCTGAGTGCTGCCCATTGGCCACTAGCGCGAGAAACGTCATCGGCCAGCCTAGGCAGTGTCCCACTCCGATGCATCATTCCTCTCGCTTGTGTAACAGAGACGGATAAAATTTTATTTATTTGAATCATCAACACTATACAAAATCGCAACAATTTCAATTTTTTTTTTGTGTAAAAGTAATGAGACGATCGAGGCGCTCTCGTGATGTTAAGAGATAACGCCTGTCCATGACCATTGCAGCGATACACAGAACTTTGAGTAACAAAACAAAGTCCAGGGCATCGCTGCTTTGGCACTCACTACTTTGAGACTAGATGGTTAGTCTCAACAGCCCAGTAATTTCGCTAGCTGCAGTACCCTTCAAACCGGAACACAGTAATGTTTGCACACTACTGCTTGGCGGCAGAATAT
The DNA here is from genome assembly GCA_905404145.2 of Biston betularia. Taxonomy (NCBI): domain Eukaryota; kingdom Metazoa; phylum Arthropoda; class Insecta; order Lepidoptera; family Geometridae; genus Biston; species Biston betularia. Next base: position 7,848,030 of record FR989885.1, read on the forward strand.
CTGGTACTGCGGTGGTACCTACCTAGACGGCCTCCTGCTAAGGAAATCTACCACCAAGTAAACATTAATAAAGATCATCAAAACAAAAAAATAATTAAATGTTACAGCAATTATAGGTGACGACGATATGCTTAAAGATATTATGAAGTTAACTCAATTATTATCAAAAATTTGGAAATGTCAAAGTTACGTGGTCAAGTTAATTAATAAATATGACAATTTTATATTTGTAAGTCAAATTAAATTAAATAATGTAAATTAAATTTAAATAAAATATGGTCATAATAATTTAGAAAAAAAATGAATGTGCCAAGGACCTAAGAGATCGTTTGAAAGAAATCAAACAATCGGAAAAGATATCTATATTTTATATTATCAAATTTCCCAAGTTCACAAGTATACCTAACCCTCGACACCAGTTATACATAAAATACACAGTACAGGTTGACTATAATAACATAAGCAGTGTTTTTATTACGCTAAATGAATTCACGAAATTCATTGAAATGAAACTGATTAAATTAGAAACTATTGAAAACATGAAAACAATTTTCCATTGAACTCGAAAATATTTTTTCTCTTTACAGAGAGACGTCATTCAATTCATAAAGGGGTCAGGTTCATTTGAGAGCCGAATGGAGACGTTTCTGGCGACTGGGAACGCGCCCTCAAATTACGTCAACCTGCCACAGTATAAAGGACTTACCATAGTGGCTGAAAATATAAACAGAATGCGTTACATGTCGCATTTCAAGTAAGTTAATTGGTGATAGATCTCCTTAGCAGGATGTTGTTGTACCACCGAAGTACCTGATATTCTGCCTCCAAGCAGTAGTGTGCAAATATTACAGAGCTATTGAGACTACTTATCAAATGTCTCAAAGTAATGAGTGCATAAGCAGTAATGGACTTGACTTTGTTTTGTTACTCAAAGTTCTGAGTACTGTTACAATTTTGTAGCGATGATAGCTCAGTGGTTAGCGCGGTAGGTTCGCATGCCGAAGGGCGTGGGTTCAAACCCCAACAATGAGCTTGAGTTGCCGGTGAAGGAAAACATCGTGAGGAAACCATAGCATGGTGGTAGGGTACTTTCTAGTACTCGGCTGGCTAGCTACCACCCTCAAGTTGAAAATCTGCCGCCAAGCATCTAACGGTGTGTTCCGGCAGCCTCACAAATTAAACTTAGAAGTTTATTAAAAAAAATGTTTAATTTTTAATATTTATCGTACCATAATCCAAACGCTGCTTGAGTACGAACAGGGAAAAAATCGAAAGAATTTTTATTTATTTATCGTACTATAGTCCGAACCTTGCGTGAGTATGATCAGGGGGAAAAATGATAAGACAATTTGTTTTATTTATCGTACTATATCGTAATCTTACATAAGTACGCACGGGGTAGGTTCAAGGTTTGTATTATCGAAGCTCCACTGTATTTATATAACTTATTTAAAAACTGGTCTAACTCTTTCCTCTCAGATCGATCCATCGCGGATCGTTCTTCATGGAAATGCGCACTACGGAAGCTAGGGCTCTGCTGCCGGACGCGTGGGGCTTCGTGTGTCCCGTGCACACACCCGATGGGGCGCCTTGCGGCCTGCTCAACCATCTCACAACCTCCGCACAGGTAAATACGACCTTAACGAATACTTTTGAAAATGGGTTTTTAATTTGAAATCTTTTTCAAGACTGTTAAAACTGCAATATATGCTAAACTTCTGAAATTATATAAATACTAGCTGCGCTACGCGGTTTTACCCGCGTGGTGATGGATGATGATGATGATGATGATGAAAAGTCTTACACTGTTTCACTGTCTTGACCGTTTAAAAGTACTGGCATATGACTATTATAATCTAACATTGTTACATAGTTTTACACAATAAATATTTCTGATTCTGATTCTTATTCCAGGCCCTAAAGTACCTACATGCAAAATTTCACCCAGATCCGTTGAGTAGTTTACGCGTGAAAGCGTAACAAACAAACAAACACACATTCGCATCGATGCGCACTAGGCTGATCCCACTAATATTACTATAAACGTGAAAGTTTGGATGGATGGATGGATATTTGTTACTCTTTCTCGCAAAAACTACACCACGGATCTGGGTGAAATTTGATATGGAGGTAGCTAACACCTTGGATTAGCACATAGGCTAGCTTTTATCCCGAAAACATATGGCGGGTAACGCCACGGGGCGCAGCTAGTATATTATAAGGCCGCCGTTGTACTTCCTGAGTCGTATGTTATTTTTGTTTTGTTACCGTTTTTTAAAATCTATTTTTAAAGTTTTGTTTGTTACATTCTATTCTATTCTATTCTATTCTATTGTATTTGAAAAGTACTTTTACCCATGATTATGCGTACAATGATCCCATTCTGATCGAGTATACCCTAAACTTATACTTTTGACAGCCCTGTTGGTTCATTGGTAGTGTGTCTGCTTCGAGAGCTGAAGGGCGTGGGTTCGATTCCCACTCAGGACTAACATTTGTGTGACTAACATCGATGTTTGTTCTGTGTCTGGGTGTACTGTATGTATTTACAAAAAAAAAAAAGTATTTAAGTATTCTATCAGTTATCTGTCTTCCATAGCACAAGCTCTGCTTAGTTTGGGGTCAGATGGCGCTGTGTGTAATGTCATATGATATTAAAAAAAAAAAAAAAAATTATAACCCTATGTAAGGTAACACCTACTTATATAGAGTATTTCACTATTTAACAGTTTGAAAAATGTTTTTTTTTGGGATGTAGACCATGAATCTTTCGGTTTCAGATCACACAAAGACCGGATCAACATCTGGTGGACAACCTCCCTCTAGTGCTTGAAAGTTGCGGTAAGTTTAGTAATCAGCACAACTAGCTTATTCTTAGATAAATAAGGCGTTACTTTGCGTAGGTTCATTTTGAGTGTTCAAATATGTATAAAAATATAAAAATCTACTGCTATAACTGAACCAATCTATGAAAAAAAACTGGGAAAATCGATACCAAAATATTATCCACAAAAATAGGTGATTCCTGGTTATTATTCTACCCGTAGGCTATAGTAGGTTCATAAATCACGCGGCATGCTCGTGCAACTCGATCGGGAGGCCTCGGTCGCGATAGTGCGTTAGAGAAAGAAAATGTCTTTGCAATATTTCAATGAAAAACAATATCTGGTACTAAATCTACCACCAAGTGATTGGTAGGGTATATAAATAAATTGTTCACCAAAATACATTTACAAATATTTTACTGATAACACCAATGTTACAAGTCAATTCAAAATTTCAAATAATTATGTCATTATATGAGTTTTAAAACACTGATCACATGTCAAAATAAGGTATGTCAATAAAAAAAATATTGTCAATATGATACAATGACATGACAAAAAAACCAGTCAAGTGCGAGTCGGACTCGCACACGGAGGGTTCCGTACCATTATCTATAATAAACGGCGAAAACTTCTTTTATTGTATGGGTGCTCCCTTAATTATTTATCTTATTTTAAGTAATTATATTTAAAGAGAACATAAAACTAAATATTCTGTGAATAGTTAAAGCGTCTACCTGTCACCGTTATTAGTATCGAGCAAGAAACGGTAAAAAAATCAAGTTTGTTGTATGGGAGCCCCCCTTAAATATTTATTTTATTTTTAGTATTTGTTGTTATAGCGGCAATAGAAATAAATCATCTGTGAAAATGTCAACTGTCTAGCTATCACCGTTCTTGAGATACAGCCTGGTGACAGACGGTCGGACGGACAGCGAAGTCTCAGTAATAGGGTCCCGTTTTTACCCTTTGGGTACGGAACCCTAAAAATCATAGTTACTTACTTGTAATTCAATAATCTTTAAGTTGTTTATCTACCCTACACTTTTTTATCTCCAGGTATGGAGTCAATATCGTCAGTGTTTCACACACCCCTTTCCCGCGACGAATACAAGTACCCGGTGTTTATCGACGGTCAGCTGGTCGGGTACCTTGCACCAGACACGGTACACAAGGCGACGGCGCATCTCCGCACGCTCAAAGTAAAAGGAGAGGAGATGCCGATCAGTACGGAGATCGTGGTCATACCCAAAATGCAGGTAAAACATTAAAAGTGCAAATCGAATGTCAATTGGGTACTATAATAAAAAATAAAAAATATATATGTATTTTGGAATGCCTTAGGTAGGTCATGTATGACGTAAAGAGAATAGGGCCTAATTAACTGCCTTGAGGTACGCTTCTTGATTTTTTTTGTACATAACTGTTTCGGTACACTAATTTATATCTTTTAAGTATCTTGCAATCCAATCTAAGGCATACCGTTCCACGTTTACGGTACTATTCTAGTTTACACAAGAGCACAAGCACAAACTGAAGATGACTTGACTAAAATGGCATGTTTTGGTAAAGGCGTTTGACAGTATGTGGTATGGGATGGGTCCTGTCATATATTGGATTATATTTTATGCATAGTGTGCTACTGTTTTGCGTAAGCAACATACATGAATTAACATACTTTTTTACATAAATTTCTAGTTTTCATTTCAATGTTATTTTTTACCTCCTACGCAAAAACCACGAGGTGTTATAAGTTTGACGTGTCTGTGGCATCGTAGCTCCCGAATGGATGAACCGATTTTGAGTTTTGATAGGTGAAGTAATCTGTAGTGCTCTTAGCCATGTTTGATGAAAATCAGTCCAAGATGGCCGCCGCCACAAAATGGCGGATTATTGATATGGGTATCAAATGAAAGGACTCGCCCAGTAGAATATTATATACCTGTCGGGAGTTTTTATAATTTTAAATTTAAGTAGTTATTCAAAGAAATAAAAAAATAAAAATTTCTTGTTGCTTCCGAAAGATGTAAACAAATGTACAGGTTAAAAATAATATAAGTTTAACAAAAAATAAAATTATTATGTAAAATGCTTTTGACTTTGACTTTGACTTGTTGGTTCTAGATTTGCGCGCAGTACGCGGGCGTGTTCCTGATGACGCACGAGGCGCGCATGGCGCGGCCCGTCATCAACCTCGCCAGCGGCCACCTCGAGCTCATCGGCACCATGGAACAGCTCTACCTGGACGTGGCTGTCACCAACACGGAGATTGTTAAAGGTAACACTCGACCCCCATAATTACGTAGCAATACGTACGATAATAACTAGCGTAGCTTCAGAAAACCTTTCTTCTACCGGACGGCCAAACAAACGCGGCCAAAACGACATCCGTACATGGTGGATGTTCCCCATGTTCGCACAAAGCGTTTTGATTCCATACTCTTTTTTTTTTTCGCACAGCGAGGTTGTGGAACTCTCTGCCGGAGTCTGTGTTCCCTGTTAGGTACATTATGGGCGTCTTCAAATCTAGGGTAAATAGGTTTCTTCTAAGTAAGCGTGCTCCATCTTAGACCACACTACTGCTAAACATCAGGCAGAGTACGATAAAAAACATCGTGAGAAAATCTACCGCCAAGCATCTAACGGTGTGTTCCGGCAGCCTCACTTTAGAGCCAGTTCCATTCCAGGTGTGCTTTAGTTGTGCGTTCATTATTTCAGGCAAAACTTCCCACCTTGAGCTATCCAAGTCGGCTTTTATGAGCAACTTGGCTCAGCTGGTGCCGATGCCAGACTGCAACCAGTCGCCGCGGTAAGACAAAATAAATATATCGTAAGACATTTCACACAGCGTCATCTAACCCCAAACTAAGCAACCCTTGTACTATGGGAACCAGTTCACTGATAGAATACTGCTAAACTTTTTAACTACTTATAATAATATGGTGACCTAGACCTATATGACCTAGTAAAGACCGCAGGAACGCGCTGAATGCGAGCCGCTTCCAACCGGTCTTTATGGAAGTCAATGGGGGAGGCCTATGTCCAGCAGTGGACGTCCTACGGCTGAAATGATGATGATGATGAATAATATGGGACTGGTCTATCCTATTAGGATTGTCGCCAATAAGCTATCTAGCGATGATAGCTCAGTGGTTAGCGCGGTAGGTTCGCATGCCGAAGGGCGTGGGTTCAAACCCCAACAATGAGCTTGAGCTGCCGGTGAAGGAAAACATCGTGAGGAAACCATAGCATGGTGGTAGGGTACTTTCTAGTACTCGGCTGGCTAGCTACCACCCTCAAGTTGAAAATCTGCCGCCAAGCATCTAACGGTGTGTTCCGGCAGCCTCACTTGAGAGCCAGTTCCATTCCAGGTTAGGTGTGCTTTACCATCTTCGACCACACCTTCACTTAACATCAGGTGACCAAACGCCTAGCCTGTCAACAATAAAAAAAAAAAATAAGCCTGATATCGTGGTGGCCAACCATGCCCAACGTCGAGATCACCACCCCACATGACAAGATAACTACGTGAACAATGACAGAAAAACATCGTTGGAACCAATTAAACTGTCACATTATTACACCTTATGCTATTGGAATAAATCATATTTCCAAACAGGGAAGGACAGCTTTGTCCACGGAGCGTGCTAAGTTGTTGTCAACTCTTTTCCCATTGTCGACAGTAATATGTACCAGTGTCAGATGGGCAAGCAAACGATGGGGACCCCAATCCACACGTGGGCAACTAACGCGGAAACCAAGTTATACCGGCTTCAGACACCCGCCACGCCGCTGTTCCGGCCCACACATTACGACAATGTAGGCCTCGACGACTATCCCATGGGCACCAACGCTATAGTCGCTGTTATATCTTACACGGTCAGTTTTTAATACCATCTCTAGGTTTTGAAAGCTTTCCAACAATAAGCTTGAAGTACCAATGAAGGCAACCACCACCACTAAAACCACCAAAAAAAACCCACTGGTAGCTGGACTGGAGGTGGTGAAAGTACCACTATGTTATGGCTTCCTCACGAGGAAGTAATTTCTAGTACTCGCCTGACTAGCTACTATCTTTAAGGTAGTTCGATTTCCATACAAATAAATTTTTGCCATTTATGGGCATTATTGTAGCGATGATAGCTCAGTGGTTAGCACGGTAGGTTCGCATGCCGAAGGGCGTGGGTTCAAACCCCAACAATGAGCTTGAGCTGCCGGTGAAGGAAAACATCGTGAGGAAACCATAGCATGGTGGTAGCGTACTTTCTAGTACTCGGCTGGCTAGCTACCACCGTCAAGTTAAAAATCTGCCGCCAAGCATCTAACGGTGTGTTCCGGCAGCCTCACTTGAGAGCCAGTTCCATTCCAGGCTAGGTGTGCTTTACCATCTTCGACCACACCTTCACTTAACATCAGGTGAGCTGTGGTCAAAACAACTAGCCTGTCAACCATAAAAAAAAAAAAAAAATTGGAACATAATTTTACAGTGAAATCAAACTACTGGCAACAGCTACTGGCGTTTATTTTGGTCTTTATTTGCGGTAAATCACAATTGCTTGAATAAAACCAAATGCCAAAGAATGAACTCCATAAAGTCAGACTCCTAGTTTGAAAAGCAATTTTCAGTTTTTGCCTAGCTATAGAGTGTCTTATGGCTAATCCGTAGTTTAGTTACTTAGGTAGGTACCGATTTTCAAATTTTAAAACTAATTTATATCTCCATGCTTCTTATCAAGATGATGAAAGACAGTTTTTTTTTCTTTTGGCACATGGGGTAATTCAAACTACTCTTTGCCATGATTTTTTTTTCGCCATTCAGATTCCCCGTTGCTACATTATTTTCAATACCCACCAACTTGCGCTATTATAAATTAAAAATGTAAATTTTAGGGTTACGACATGGAAGACGCTATGATAATCAACAAATCGGCATACGAGCGTGGATTCGCTGCCGGCGCTGTCTACAAATCTGAATTCGTAGAGTTAACGCATATTTCGTCCTATTTCACTCGGGACCCTAACAAGGCAGAGCTGGCGAAATTCATTGATGAAGACGGGATGCCAGCCGTCGGCGCTAGAATCAAGCCCGATGACCCGTTCTACTGGTAAGTCGTAGTTAGCTAGTTGTTATCAGCCGTAGGCTCCAAAACCTCATACATCGACGCAAAGTTATTCTAAAGGTTTACTTTTCATGTATTTTGAAGATTGCGTTTCAAATCTGCTTGAACTAACTCCGCCCTGGTTATTCTACTATAGGACAAACAGGAGCTCTAAAAAACGTCACCATTTTCATTCTCAGTGTTCCAAAAATTTGAGCTAAACGGTTTGATTCTACTTTCATCATATGAATCGCTGAACAGAGGAATTTGCTGACCGAGTAGGTCTTCCCCGATAGGTACAATCTGGGTGACTTCAAATCTCAAGTTGAAAGAGACGTCGGTCAAAAAAACCTTGTAAAGAGGTAATGCTAGATTAAACGTATTTATTTGTGTGAGATTTATTTTGCTAGACGCTGTACAAAGTTATGTCGTCAGCTTTGTATGGGCTGTCATAAAGCGGTTACAATAATGGACAGAGTATAGTCCTTATCAAATCTTGTTAATATCTTTTCGGACAGCTATTTCGACGGAGAAAAGAACAACTACATGACAAACAAATACCACGGCAAGGAAGAAGTCTACGTAGACAGCGTGAGACTGTGCGGAGACTTCAAGGAAACCCTCAAAAAAGCATGTATCGTGCTTAGGATACAGGTGAGGAGAGACAAATTTAATGATCTTGAAATGAAATGTTCTGTACTTCGCTAAACTTGGTAAATTCGGTCTGTAAACGGATTTGGATACAATTTGGTATGGAGGTAGCTGAGACCCTGAATTAACACATAGGCTAAAGTTTAACTACGGGCAAAACTCTGAAACCGTGAAAAGCACTTGTGGTTTCCATCTTCGACTACGTAGCCACTTAAAATCAGGTGAGCTATGATCAAACTCTAGCATGGCAAGTTTAATAAGAAAAAAGACAGCTGTTTGTTGACCGTTCAGTTGATTTCTTTCATGATTTTAGAGTGGTGCTAATAGTAAAAATAGTCCGCAGTGATGAGTATATTATTTTTACTATATTATTTTTCCAGGCTAATTCCATTTAAATGTTCTTCTTTCCGTCCTAATTCCATTATAATGTTTCGTAGCGATAATAGCTCAGTGGTTAGCGCGGTAGGTTCGCATGCCGAAGGGCGTGGGTTCAAACCCCAACAATGAGCTTGAGCTGCCGGTGAAGGAAAACATCGTGAGGAAACCATTATGGTGGTAGAGTACTTTCTAGTACTCGGCTGGCTAGCTACCACCCTCAAGTTGAAAATCTGCCGCCAAGCATCTAACAGTGTGTTCCGGCAGCCTCACTTGAGAGCCAGTTCCATTCCAGGCTAGGTGTGCTTTACCATCTTCGACCACACCTTCACTTAACATCAGGTGAGCTGTGGTCAAACAACTAGCCTGTAAACCATAAAAAAAAAAATATATAATGTTATTTTTCCAGTCCTAATTTAATTTACATGTAATTTTTCCAGTCTTAATTCCATGACAGCCCCGTTGGCTCATTGGTAGTGTATCTGCCTTGAGAGCTGTAGGGCGTGGGTTCGATTCCCACTCAGGGCAAACATTTGTGAATAAACAAATGTTTGTTCTGTGTCTGGGTGTTCTGTATGTATTTACAAAAAAAAAAGTATTTATGTATTCTACAGTTATCTGACTTCCATCGCACAAGCTCTGCTTAGTTTGGGGCCAGATGGCGCTGTGTGTGTAGTCCTACGATATTTATTTATTTATTTATTTACATGTTCTTTTTTCAGCGTAATCCGTTCGTAGGTGACAAGTTCGCATCACGCGCGGGCCAAAAAGGCATCTGCAGCCAGAAATGGTGCGCAGAGGATCTCCCCTTCACAGAGTCGGGCCTTATCCCGGATATCTTGTTCAACCCGCACGGCTTCCCCTCGAGAATGACCATCGCAATGATGATAGAATGCATGGCCGGCAAGGCGGCCAGTCTACATGGACACGTGAGTTGATTGAACATTCATTAGTAGTATTGGTAGTATGTCTTTAAATTTGTTTTCATAGTGGGAGAGCAATTCAGTAAGCTAATGATAACCTTATTTGTTTATATTTTTAGGGTTCCGTACCCAAAGGGTAAAACGAGACCTTATTATTAAGAATCCTCTGTCCGTCCGCCTGTCTGTCTGTCTATCCGTCTGTCGCCAGACTGTATCTCATGAACCGTGATAGTTAGACAGTTGAAATTTTCACAGATGATGTATTTCTGTTGCCGCTATAACAAAGAATACTGAATAAAATAAATTTAAATAAAGTAATATGTAGATAATGGTACGGAACACTTCGTGCGCGAGTCCGGCTCGCACATGGCCGTTAGACTTAATTGATGACAGCTTCTATGTCCATGTGGTCGAGATGACGGTGCAGTATTAGTTAATTTATTATTAATTAATTTAAGTTGACTTTTTTTTTTAATTTAACGTACTGTATCTTCAGGTATACGACGCAACACCTTTCCGTTTCAACGAGAAAGACTCGGCCATCAACTATTTCGGCCGGCTGCTGGAAGCAGGGGGCTACAATTACTATGGAACCGAGAGGATGTACAGCGGAGTGGACGGCAGGGAAATGACCGCAGACATATTCTACGGGGTCATACATTACCAACGGCTCAGGCATATGGTCTCGGATAAATGGCAGGTACGTATTGGTGTGCTCAATACTAGACCGTTTATTGCAGCACTAGCTGCGCCCCGCGGTGTTGCCCGCTACATGGTTTCGGGATAAAAATGTTCTAATCCATGGTCTCGGCTACCTTCATACCAAATTTTATCCAAATCCGTTCAGTAGTTTTTGCGTGAAAGACTAACAAACATACATCTATACTTACAAACTTTCGCATTTATAATAATAGCTGCGCCCCGTGGTGTTACCCGCTACATGTTTTCGGGATAAAAAGTAGCATATGTGTTAATCCAGGATCTCAGCTACCTCTATACCAAATTTTATCCAAATCCGTTCAGTAGTTTCAGTGAAAAATATATAATAAATACAAAAAAAAAACTTTACATACCGAATTATAATAACATCTAGTTTTTAGGGTTCCGTACCCAAAGGGTAAAAACGGGACCCTATTACTGAGACTTCGCTGTCCGTCCGACCGTCTGTCACCAGGCTGTATCTCAAGAACGGTGATAGCTAGACAGTTGACATTTTCACAGATGATTTATTTCTATTGCCGCTATAACAACAAATACTAAAAATAAAATAAAATAAATATTTAAGGGGGGCTCCCATACAACAAACTTGATTTTTTTTGCTGTTTTTATAGATAATGGTACGGAACCCTTCGTGCGCGAGTCCGACTCGCACTTGACCGGTTTTTTTTTGTTATGTTGATGGCCGTTATAAAGTGTTGGTGATCCGAATAATTAAAAAAAAGCTCTGAAAGCAGATATTCTACCAAATAACCTAACAGAACAGTAAACAGTAACTGCAAGGCTGTATTGTTCGTATTTCAGGTGCGGACGACGGGTGTAGTCGACGCCCTCACGCGACAGCCGGTGAAGGGGCGCCGCCGCGGTGGGGGCGTCAGATTCGGAGAGATGGAACGTGACGCCCTCATATCGCACGGGGCGTCATTCCTGCTGCAGGATAGACTGTTCCACTGTTCCGACAAAACTGAGGTAAATATCTAAGCAAGCCTCAAATTTTTATAAATTTATGTTGATTTATTTATTTGTCGCAATCGAGTCATCGTCGGAACGCCAGCGCCCTCCTTCGGCGCTCGACGGAGTCAATAATTGATCGGCTGAGCGGCCAGTGCGGTCAAACATTGAAACCGACGCGCGTTCCTATAACTGTTAATACAGGATCTCAGCTACCATTTGCAGCGATGATAGCTCAGTGGTTAGCGCGGTAGGATCGCATGCCGAAGGGCGTGGGTTCAAACCCCAACAATGAGCTTGAGCTGCCGGTGAAGGAAAAACATCGTGAGGAAACCATAGCATGGTGGTAGCGTACTTTCTAGTACTCGGCTGGCTAGCTACCACCCTCAAGTTGAAAATCTGCCGCCAAGCATCTAACGGTGTGTTCCGGCAGCCTCACTTGAGAGCCAGTTCCATTCCAGGCTAGGTGTGCTTTACCATCTTCGACCACACCTTCACTTAACATCAGGTGAGCTGTGGTCAAACAACTAGCCTGTCAACCATAAAAAAAAAAAAAAACCTCTATACCAAATTTTAATATGAAATTTTAATATATCTGTAAAGATCTGTACCTACCTACTGAATAAGTGATCGAACATTATAAACCAATTGATTTATCTATTTTTTTTAAATGCATAGTTATTAGTAACTACGTCGATCGTTCCTGCTGCTCTGCGGATCGCCTGGCGCGGTTCGCTGGCTTATTACGTCCTACCCTACATTACTGGACAAATTATACCAAATAAAAAATTAAAAAACACAATGCTGCTTCCTAAAGCTTGTTTTAATTATTTATTATAGTTTATCTCAAATAACTTTTCCTAATTTTATTGTGTCAGAAAAAAAATAAAAATTCAATTTATTAGTTTTTAATATAAACGTATGTTATACAATATACAGCCTGTAAAATGAAACCTAAATGTAATTAGTTTATTTCTATGCTAAAATGTACAAATGTTATAATTATATACAAATAAAGACATTTTTAAATTGAAATTTCAAAATGCATAGTTAACACTGAATATAATTTTTTTTAAGTCCAAGCATTTTATCACTTAAGCGATAGTAATGTCTTCGATGATAATAATATTTCTTTAAACCTAAACCTATTATTAACCGAATCAAAAGAGGAGGAGGTTCTCAATTCGACTGTGTTTTTTTTAATAACGGTTTTATGAAAAGTTAGCTGGAGGTATAACGCCTCGTATATTACCTCATACTCATAGGTGGCGTGGAATCGTGTGCGGTTTATGGAGAACACAGCTCTAGCTTTCGATTGCCTTTTTTACAATTTTAGTAGATAATTACCTGATCTACAATTTTAGTCTGAACTATTTTCATCGTAAAACTAACCGTTAGGCAAAAAAATCCAAAAAAGTTTTTTTTAATTTTTATCACTTACGTGACTGTAAATTTTCAGCTTGTTGTGAATTAATGTAAGGTTCCCCTATTTTGACCGGGCTAAACATACCAATGTCAATATTGTATGAAAGCAAATGACAGTTTTTATATTTATTTATTTATTTAATATATATTTTATATTTTTATATTTTTAAATGTCAAATTAAAAATTAGCCAAAAGCCAAATAATCATGTTACGATTTATGCGTTGTGGTAGGGTACTTTCTAGTACTCGGCTGGCTAGCTACCACCCTCAAGTTGAAAATCTGCCGCCAAGCATCTAACGGTGTGTTCCGGCAGCCTCACTTGAGAGCCAGTTGCATTCCAGGCTAGGTGTGCTTTACCATCTTCGACCACGCCGTCACTTAACATCTGGTGAGCTGTGGTCAAACACCTAGCCTGTCAACCATAGAAAAATGTTTTCTTCCTCAGGCGACAATCTGTGTCAAATGTGGGACACTACTCGGTCCCGTGGTGGGGTCCAAGGCCAGCAGCAGCGAGGACTCGTGCCGGCTGTGCGGCGCGGGGCAGCTGGCCTCCGTCGCCGTACCCTACGTCTTCAAGCTGTTCGTCACGCAGCTGGCCAGTCTCAACATCAACGTCAAGGTCAACTGCAACGAACTCAGCTTACAGTCGTGCTAGACCACGGCGCAAACAAGAAGCCTCATTATTCCATTGCCCCTATGACAAAGTGTGATTATCGTAAATAAAGTTTATTAACACATTATTTTGGTACTTATTTATTGCTTATTGCTGAGCTAGTAAAATTAAAGGGCAGGTTTTTTTCAGGATCACGTACCCAAAGGGTAAAACGGGACCCTATTACTAAGACTCCGCTGTCCGTCTGTCAGCAGGCTGTATCACATGAACCGCGATAGTTAAACAGTTGAAATTTTCACAGATGATGTATTTCTGTTGCCGCTATAACAACAAATACTAAACAACCAGAATAAAATAAATATTTAAAGGGGCTCCCATACAACAAACGTGATTTTTTTTGCCGTTTTTATAGATACGTACGATTGGTACGGAATCCTTGGCCTTGACATGGCCGATTTTTTATTAAATAAATATCGTAGGACTATACACACAGCGCCATCTGACCCCAAACTAAGCAGAGCTTGTGTGATGGCAGTCAGATAACTGCTAGAATACATAGAGGCTTGCGTTTGACGCCAACTCGCTTGATGTTAAGCGAAGATGCGGTCTACGGTGGAGCACGCTCGCCTAGAAGAAACCGATTCACTCGCGATTATATGTTAGTTGTTAAATACCTCATTGTTATGATCTAGCCTAGTTGAGACTAGCAAGTAATTTTAAAATAAATTGCTAAGTAGAGTATACTCGAAGAATGCGTCCATCAACACTTCTTACTATCTCTATTAAGTCGCAGGTGCTTTCTGCCACACTTTTCTAAGAATTCTAGACAAGCGCGCTCTTTCGTAGACCACATTAAATTTACCTAATTATATTGTTTCAAAATTTTTAAGCATACTGTGCATATTGAACGAGGTTTATACCTATAATTGAGGCAGCACTTTGTCTTTAATGTGTATCAACTGTATTAGCTGTTTTGTTGGTATGACTATAAAATAAAATCAAGTGAGAATGGCGGCCAGACGTCTTTTTAAAAAATATATTTTTTGTTATAAAACGAATGGTATATTCTTTGAAGATACAAGACCAATACATCGTTTTGAAATTGCAGATATCCTTTACTTCGCCGGTGGGAATCGAACTTTAGTAGCACTGGAATTTGTACAATTAGTTAATTTGCACAAAGTTCTGTGCAATAGTCATGGACAGATGTTATCTCTTACTAACAGGAGTGTCTCGTTCGTTACATTACTTCTACTTAAAAAAAAAGGAAAGAATTTGTTACATTTGCTTACTGCATCAATGATTGACTGGTAAAAATAAAATAAAAAATAAATATCGTTGGACATTACACACAGCGCCATCTGACCCCAAACTAAGCAGAGCTTGTGCTATGGAAGACAGATAACTGATAGAATACATACTTTTTTTGTAAATCATCATCATTTCAGCCGTAGGACGTCCACTGCTGGACATAGGCCTCCCCCATTGACTTCCATAAAGACCGGTTGGAAGCGGCCCGCATCCAGCGCGTTCCTGCGGTCTTTACTAGGTCGTCTGTCCACCTTGTGGGTGGACGTCCTACGCTGCGCTTGCCGGCCCGTTTTTTTGTAAATACATACTTATAATACATACAGAACACCCAGACACAGAACAAACATTGATGTCAGTCACACAAATGTTAGTCCTAAGTGGGAATCGAACCCACGCCCTTCAGCTCTCGAAGCAGACATACTACCAATGAACCAACAGGGCTGTGAAAAAGTATTAATCTTAGACGGTCAGTAAAAAAAAACACATTTTAGTGTATACTTAAACTTTAATAATCAAAATAAAACCATCCATAGATAAAAAGAAAACATCCATACTAGTCTTCGTCCATAGCGACAACTTCTAGCTTCTTGTCCTTCTTCTTTTTCTTCTTCTTCTTGATGCTGCCATCGGTGACATCTGCACTGGACTGGTTGAGTTCTTCTATAGCTTCCTGCATCACTTCTATGTTCTTTTTGGGAATGTCTCCGGTCTCGTAGAACTTCAACCGGTCTTCTACTTGTTGGCGAAGCTTTTCACCAAACACTGTGCTTTGCATTTCTGGAATAGAGATTGTTTTAGGTTAGGCATTTTAGTATTTTGATTGATCTGTCAATAAGGGAGTTCTTTCCAAGACTTTGTTTTCCCTTGTTTTTTTTAAAATATAATTTGCCCTATCGGGCAGGCTAAAGCTATAAAGTCATACTGCCTCGTCTTCAGTTTTTGCGATAATTCATGTCTTACATCTATAGTTACAGTCAAAGTCTAGTATTGGTCAAGTCCAGTCCATGTTAGTCAAGTCCAGTCATGCTTTGGTAACATAGTGGCGACTTTACTTTAAGCTTCGATGGAGTTTTGGAAGCAACACGAAAAGTCATGTTTCACCACATTATATCATTTTCCCACACTCGCGCTTGTAATACGGCACTTTATGAATAAAACACCACCATTTTTATGCATAAACACAAACACTAGTTTTGGAAAAAAATACAACGGAGCGACGCGACTCTTCCCGCGTTCCCGCCAAAACTAATCTGTTTTTCCTTGATGCGTTTAGTTGGCACAGAAAAAAATTCAAAAAACTGAACTATTTAGGCGTATCAAGTAGCCCATTCATCATTATCACCAGTTTATTGCAGTCCACTTGTGTACATAGGCCTCCTCGAAGACGCCACGCGGAGCGATGTTCTCCACTCCATGACCCTCAGGCCAACTAAACGCACCGCTCCAATGAAACAGCGAGGTTTCGGAGCAAACGAAAATATCATCAAATGTACACATTATACAATTGTTAAATATTTATCGATTTTTTAAAAACCGCTAGACATAATCATACTCAATACTTTATTGCAACATATTATGCCTACAGGTCCTTCTGCTTATAAATTTTACAATGTTGTACCTAGCACATAAGTTCTGTGTATCGCTGCAATGGTCATGGACAGGCGTTATCTCTTACCATCAGCCCATCAGGAGAGCGTCTCGTCCGTCTCATTACTTTTTAAATAAAAAAAAAGCACATATGAGCCCATTAGGGTATGGCAAACAATTTTAATCAGATTTCATCATCATCATCATCAGCCTTTTGTAGTCCACTGCTGGACATAGGCCTCTCCCAAGACCCGCCACTCAGCCCGATCTTCGGCTTTTCGCTTCCATCCACCGCCAGCTGTCCTACGTATATCGTCACTCCATCGAGTCTCAGGGCGTCCTACGCTACGTTTGCCAATTCGCGGTCTCCACTCTAGAACACGTCTACCCTAGTGGTTATCGGTTCTGCGACAAATATGTCCAGCCCATTGTCACTTCAGCTTGCTAATACGCTGAGCTATGTCAATGACTTTAGTTCTCTGGCGAATTACTTCGTTTCGGATACAATCCCTCAGAGAAATGCCAAGCATAGCTCTTTCCATAGCTCGCTGAGCGACTTTGAACTTGTGGACCATTCCCACTGTGAGTGTCCACGTTTCTGCTCCGTAGGTCATGACTGGTAGAACACACTGGTTAACGACTTCTGTCTTGAGACTAAATTTATTTTTACTTAATCAGATTTAAATAATATCAACTACGGAATTTTAAATGCGATTTAAATTAAAAATAAAAATTAAATTAATCAAGTGAGATGGCGGACAAACGTAAGCCTATTTGTTATTTAAAAAAAAAAAGTATAGTAAATTACCAGAGAAGCAGTCGATCCTCGACGCGATGCTGCATTTGTTGGCCAGGTAGCGGCTAATGCGGCCCTTGTTCTTGATGCCGGCGCGCCCGATGAATGTCGAGTGGTAAAGGAGGCCGTACTTGGGCGTGTTGGAACGAGTCTTCAGCGCACGGAACAACGCTTTCTCAGCTCCTGTAAAAACACGAAATTAATCCGTGTTTTTATCAATACTTATCCTGAAATATAATATACTAGCTGCGCCCCGCGGTGTTACCCGCTACATGTTTTCGGGATACAAAGTAGCCTATGTGTTAATCCAGGGTCTCGGCTACCTCCATACCAAATTTCATCCAAATCCGTTTTGTAGTTTTTGCGTGAAAGAGTAACAAACATCCTTCCAAACTTCCACATTTATAATATTTGTGGGATATTCCTATATTACATATCCTGAATTAGTAGATAGATAGAAATCCTTTATTGTGCACACCATACAGAAAAAAGTATAGAGAACAAAATAATCTTATGAGCTAGTGCCTTATCGCTAAGAGCGATCTCTTCCAGGCAACCAAGAATAGAAAACACGATACATATTAAGAATAGATGGGAGATGTGGACACTAATAAGTAAAAAATAAATAATAATAATAATACATATAGTATGTATGTATGTATGTATTTGTATGATGTTAAAGAAATAGTTTAAAATTATGAAATTAAATATAGCCAAAATATTTTCAACACAAAATCTTCACATAAAAATAATAATAGGAAAGCCATAAGAAAACTAAATTGAAATTTGAACCCACACCCTTCGGCGTGTGAACTGACCTTGCTAAGCAATAATAATAATAAAATTTATTTATTTGTTTCTACTAATGTGCATGCGTTATTCCATTTATAGTTACATTAGATTCACTACATTTATAATTATTTAATATTTGTATACAAAAAAAGAGAACATTTCTTAATAATTATTAAAAAATACACTTATTTATAAATAAATATAATACACTTAAATATAATACACTTAAGTATAGTTTATTAAAAATACACTTATTTCATAACTTATTGGAGGCCCTAGCTCCCGCAATAGGATACCCTGAGTTTGTAGGAGCTAGGTCTCTTCTGTGGTGCTTCTATTAGCTTAGTGTTAGTATTATCTGAATAAATAAATAAATAAATATAAATATCGTAGGACATTACACACAGCGCCATCTGGCCCCAAACTAAGCAGAGCTTGTGTGATGGAAGTCAGATAACTGATAGAATACATAAATACTTTTTTTTTTTTTGTAAATACATACTTATAATACATACAGAACACCCAGACACAGAACAAACATTTGTTTATTCACAAAATGTTTGCCCTGAGTGGGAATCGAACCCACACCCTACAGCTCTCAAGGCAGATATACTACCAATGAGCCAACGGGGCTGTCAAAGCGGGGCTGAATGATTGTGTGTGCATGTGCATGGAAGTGTGTGTGTGTGCAATGAATTATGATAGCTGTAGTATAACTTACCTAGTATCTGCAGAGTAGATGCAGGATACTTGGCGAGGCTGGTGAGCGAGCCAGCCTTGGAAATGAGCCGAGCTCCCACCTGGTCTCCAATTAGCACCGTCAGGTTTGGAGCCACACTGTTCATCTTACTGTGCAGGTACTCCGCTATCTGTTTCCTGTCAAAAGATAGATTACTTTTGTATTATGAATAGTAAATTTTTTTTTTTTTTTTTTAATTGTAATTAGTAATGTGACGAACGAAACGCGTTCTTGATGGTACGAGATTACGCCTGCCCATGACCATTGCAGCGATACACAGAACTTTCGAGTAACAAAACAAAGTCCAGGGCATCGCTGCTTTGGCGCTCATTACTTTGAGACTTTCGATGGTTAGTCTCAACAGCCCAGTAATTTTGCTAGTTGCAGTATCCTTCAAACCGGAACACAGTAATGTCTACACACTACTGCTTAGAGGCAGAATAACTGGTATTGCAGTGGTACCTACCTAGACAACCTATAAATACAGTGTAAACTCTTTATAACGAAACTCAAGGGACCGAGCATTTTTTATCGTTATAGAGAGTTACCGTTACATGGAGTGACTTAGTTCAAGACGTCTTCCAACGTCGCTTTTCTTTTCTCCCTTTTCAATCGCACGTATCACACAAACTTTTTCGTCAACTGCGGTGGTACCTACCTAGACGACCTCCTGCTAAGGAGATCTACCACCAAGTAAAAAATAATGTCATAAAAAGTAAAACGACTAGATGGCGCCACTTTCTGTGAGTGTTTCAGGATATGTTGGTCTTGTGTTGGCCACTACATGTACAAGTGAATTTTGGCTTCTTTCATGAATTTTGTGATTCCTTTGTCACATCACTAAGAGTGATGTCTTCCAGGCAACCTCAAGTACAGAAAGATATTCAGATGGAATTACTATCTATAGTCTTTTGAACATTTAAGAAAAAAGCAATGCAAACATAATTTCCAAAATGACATCTACATGTCTAAAAGTACTAACTAAGAAACTAAGGTAGTTTTGACACATTTTGTTTTAATTATGCGGGATTAATGACATTTAATTATATCACATACTCCGATAGAATAGTCTGTGCTAAGCGAGACGAGGCCGCGCGCGCGTTGTACTCGGCTTTGTCTCCATGATGTAGGGCACCAAATGTGACCGAAACTATAGCCATAGTTTCCGATAAAATTAAATGTTAGTTTTTAGTAGTTGTAGTTAGTTAATTTTTAGTTAATTCTAATTGAGTGCAATCCTGAAACTTGAAAAGGTAAAGAAATGTTGAAGTATTAGCGAGAGAAATAGTCTTACCTGTAGTTATGTAAAGCAACAGTTCTCGTCGCAAACATCTGAATATTGATCAGATCCACCGGTGAGATGTCCATTCCCATGGACATCTTTGCTGCATCCACAATTGCCTGAGCCTTCTCCGAGTCTCCAATGATTTCGGTCAACGGTTCCACTGATTCTTCAGTGAGAGTTTTACGGTCCTTGATGTATTCCGCACATTTGGTGTATAGGTGGTTCTCTGGTACAATGTTGTACAGCTCCGGGAAGTGGTATGAATACCATTCTCTGGAAAGATAATTAGTATCAATTTAGTATGAATAGTAGTTGTTTATACGCAGGGTTGTAAGCTTGAAGTGTACTTTTTTTTAATGTAAAAAAGTAATGAGACGAACGAGACACTCTCTATATAAATATCGTAGGACATTACACACAGCGGCATCTGACCCCAAACTAAGCAAAGCTTGTATGGAAGTCCGATAACTGATAGAAAACTTAAATACTTTTAAAAAAAATAAATACACATTTATTTTAATTTTTTAGATATGGGACTTTGTTCCCAAACAAAGCTGTAACTGCTGTAAAATAAAAGACAGCTTCCTAGTTCTTTCCTCACAAAAACACTCACAACAAATCTGCTATCGACTTTTTTATTTTGTACAATTGCAAGATTATATGTACATAGAAAAAAAAGTGTAGTCTTCATGATACACACTAATACGTCAAATTAAAACTTAAATGTGTTAAGTAATTTTTCCTTTGTTCATGGTGAGTTTTCATGTAAACAAATTGCGTAATATTATATTATTACTTAATATTAGATTTCAATTTACCTGATACGCATTGAAAATGTATTAACATCTTTGTCAAGTTGATCAAGCAGCGCTATGGACTGTATAATCATGTTGTCAACTCGGTGCACGTTGAACTTCACCCGAGCTCTGGAGTACGAGTGGCCAAGACCAAGTTGGGCCACACTGCATGCTTTCAACGTCAGACCCTTGATGAGAGCGTGGAAATGGTGGCGAATACCTGGAAAATAACATGATATACTTTTAGAAGCAGGATTGATGAAACTTGGTGGTAGATCTCCTTAGCAGGAGGTCGTCTAGGTAGGTACTACTGCAGTACTAGAAATTCTGCCGCCAAGCAGTAGTGTGTAAACATTACAGTGTTCCGGTTTGAAGGGCACTGCAGCTAGCGAAATGACAGGGCTGTTGAGACTAAGTCTCAAATTAATGAGCGCCAAAGCAGCAACCACGGACCGGCAAGCGCAGCATAGGACGTCCACGCACAAGGTGGACAGACGACCTAGTAAAGACCGCAGGAACGCGCTGGATGCGAGCCGCTTCCAATCGGTCTTTATGGAAGTCAATGGCGTATGGAAGTCAATGGCGGAGGCCTATGCTCAGCAGTGGACGTCCTACAGCTGAAATGATGATGATGATGATGAAAGCAGCAATGCCCCGGACTTTGTTTTGCTACTCAAAGTTCTGTGTATTGCTGCAATGGTCATGGACATGCGTCATCTCTTACCATCAGGAGAGTATCATTAATTTTACATAAAAAAAGGGACTTTGCCCTGTTAGTTATATTTGTTACGGCATCTTAAAAACACACACATACACAAAAGTACATGCGTGAGGATATGATTCGTGTTCATTTTAGCACTACTGTTATTACCACAAGCGACTAACACTTATGATAGATCAA
Source organism: Biston betularia (assembly GCA_905404145.2). NCBI lineage: Eukaryota > Metazoa > Arthropoda > Insecta > Lepidoptera > Geometridae > Biston > Biston betularia. The sequence goes on from FR989885.1 coordinate 7,869,819, forward strand.
AGTGTGCATCATCATAAATTCACTCAGAAACAGCCTTATTATTAAAAAGTAAACAATGTTTTGTAGCAAAGGGTGTAATCCAAACCCTAACAATAAGCTTGAGTTGCCAGCAAAGGAAAACATTTTAACCTAACTATAGCATGGTGGTATTTTCTAGTGTTGGCTCGGCTGCCTAGCTATCATTCTCAAGATGAAAATCTGCCACCAAGCACCTAAGGAGCCATCCATAAATTCGTCACACGTTATGGGGGAGGGAGGCGGTTGACAAAGTGTGACATTGTGACATCACATTATTTCAAAATATATCAGACTTTTATCGAAATCATGTTTATTGTATATTTCAGTATCACATCTACTTTTTGTCATAATGTTATCTCACCTCTTAGTAATTCAGGAATAGCCCCTGTGTGGGAACATGGTATCTCAAGTGCCTCACTGATGGCTGCTCCGAGCTTTGGGTCCAAAACACCTAGAGTGCATTTGCCTCGCTTCTTGCGCTTAGGCAACGCACCTTCTAGAAATAGGTTAAGATCTTCTGGTACGATACCTAGAAAAGCGAATATAAAAATTAAAACAAAATTGTTGTCACAATAGTAATTTTCGGAGTATGCATTCCCTGCCTGTGTTGACAAAAGTTAGTTAGTTAGTAAAACATGGAATTGCATATAGGAAGCTTTCTTTTGTAATGTTATTTCTATAACATAACCTAAAATATCTGCAGTACAATCAGTTCAAACAATTGTTTACAACACATATTGACGGCGTCATGCGATTAATGACTTCAATAGTCAAATTACTCTTAGCACTTCTTTTAGAACTCAAACACCAAAGCTAAAATATAAAAACGTGTGGTACCTTCAGAAATAGCATTGATATTTTCCAAGGCAACAACTGCAGATTTGAAGGGCTGGAATGCGATCAGCGTCACCACGGAATTAAATCGCTGCAGATCAGTCACAGACTCTTCTACTTGAGGCAGGAAAGCTGCTAGCTCCTCGAATTCTGCCACACGGAACAACGCGAAGCCCGCGCTGTGTTCGTACAAGACGTACAGCTTACTCTGCAAAAATATACATCTTTACAACAAACTCTTATCACTAACAAAAACTGGGATGAGAATCACGCACCATTTTGGTAGTTTTTAACACCTTTTAGTCATTATTTTTATTTAATTTTAATGCACAAAAATAAACACGTTGTTTGAGCTTGGTTGAACTTTTTGAGGTTATTTTCTGACGTTCCATTGTACGTTCTTTCAGTAACAAAACATTAAACAGCTAGAGAGCATTTTGATTAAATATTTCCGTAACCTGGAACGTAAACTGTGTTGCTTCGACTTTGACTTACGACTTTGACTCATAGTTCGGTTTGTATATTCTACCCTTCTGCCCTTTTAAGATTCTGCCAATAAATTTCGATAATTGCTTGGTGCTCGTTAGATGAAAAATTATCATAATTTGGGCACTTTATGAATGAAAACCAGTTTTAAGCATAAACATTCGAAAATATATAAGTTTAAGAAAACAGTACAATACAACTACATGATTTTTACACTGTGCCACCAATATTCCATCGTAGTATAATTTATCATTAGTGGAGGTTGGAAATATAATTATAAGAAAAAAATTGTAACGCCTCCAAAAAAAAAGAAAGCAACGCTTACTGCAGTGACCATTATGTTGGGGATAGTGAAAAACAATAAAACTTTTTCGCTTCATAATCTCACTTGTGACACTAATAATTCATCACTTTGTTTTGTTTCCTGGTAGGTACGTTTTTTATTCTTGGTATAGGTAGATACACAATAAAATGTTTAGTTCTATCTTTTTATTCTAGCTATTTTATACGTCGATAAAGATCAACGATCATCACAGTGGTAAGTTAGAAGCGCTAAGCGTTGCGTACCTACTCCACAATCTCGCTTTTTTATACGTAGTTCGAAAGTTTAAATTTTACTGTATCTAGTTGTTTCTTTGTACCTAGTTCGGTTAAGGAAACTATTTTTAATAGGTATATATAATTATTTAATAGGTATATTTAAATCCCAAGATCCATAAATAATCAAATTAGTGATTTTTGGTTTGTTAGAATTCTGTACCTACTGGAAGTTCTCGAAGTCCAAGGAAATCTGTTACTTTGTCCGTCTAAACGATCTAACAACGATATTCTGGATAAAAAATGGATTAGCGTCCTTGGCGGCTGTGATCGGAAACTGAAGGCAACTTGAAGTGCTGTCATGTTTCATACATTTGTGATATAGATATTATATCGCAAATTGCCCCCAAATTATATCAACCTAATAAAACTAAAAATTATACCCAAATCATCTAAAATTAATGACTTAATTTTGCTAATGCAACATTCATAAAATCAGTATCACCAGAGATTAGGAAAACAGTGATTGTGAGGTCACAGTGCGGGTGGAACAACTAATAGTTTTGGGGGCGTGTCATTCAGACGAAACAAAGCAACAAACATACTATGCTATAAACTGTTTAGGTACTAATAAATTATATGTATGACGTTAGATAATGACGTCAATAAATGTTCGAGGTACCTATATTTAAACCTAAAGAATAGGTATTGAAACGGGGGCGTGGTTTCCTCTCGGCATTCCCAATTTAACGTTCGTCTCAAAACAACGCGAACTTATAAAAGCTCATTCCATCCCAGTCCAGAATCAGTCACGACGCTTTTCAGACAGAAAATAGCTGGAAAGTCGAAGTTGCATAATGCGTGTTTACGCACGAAGGAAGCGGTAGTTTTAATTTTATTTGGTCTGTGTACCGAAATACAGTGGACGTTGCGCGCGACCGTCCCGCTAGCCATTATTATCGGTGGATTACATAATTTTTAAAAATCGAACGCTTTATTTTTGTTTTTTTATTGTTGTGTTCAGTGGCCAGTGTGGTTTTATTTTTTAATATCAACCTTTAATTTATTGGTGAGTTATTTTTTTTTATTTCAAGCTTGTTTTTTTTGGCATAATATTATGTTATTGTTTTATCAAACCGTTTCATTTGCTTAACCTTTCGACCTTGATAAATGATAAACAGACATAATTACTATGTTATTTGCAAGCGATCCTTGCGGGAATGATCCTAAATATAACATTGTCATCACATGTGTTCCGTTCATAATGAGCAAGTACATATTTTATCGCGTATTTAAACCAGTCGCTTTGGAGATAAATAAACAGGGTTAGTAACCTAGCTAGTTTTTATAAGGAAGTAAAATACGTTGAATAAATTTATGTATAAATGAGTTTTTTTAACACAAAACATTTAAACGCTTAAAATTACTGTAGATATTTATTTACGAACTGAAAGTAGGTTATGTAGGAAAGTAAATTATTACTTATTGAAATTGAAATAACCAAGAAATGGTAATCACAGTATAATGTAAACGAAAGTTTGTCTGTTTTGAATGTTATTTCTTCAAGCTGTACCTGCTTAACGTTTTTTTTTTTTTTTTATGGTTGACAGGCTAGTTGTTTTAGTTGTTTGTTAGTTGTTGTTTGTTGTTGACGTTTGGATGTGGACAAAATTTGTAATGAGTATACCTTAGATTAACTTGAGGTTAGGTACTTTATATCCCGGAAAACAGAGAAGAAACCACTTATTTATATCTACCTAAATGGTGTTTGGAAGAAATGTCGTTATACTGAGATGAAAGTGATAAGTCTTATAACAAGAGACAATTGACAATTTTATGATCGCGAAAGAAATCAGTTCGGTAGATCGCTTTCATGTTGTATTTAGACTATTGATGGTAAATAGTACCTAGTGTAGATTATTTATTCATGTGATATGCAGTGTTCAATTCTAAAAGGAAGGTAGGTGTATAACAATTTTTACGATTGATTTGTTTTTTTTTTATGTAAAGGCCAGTTTTGTGATTTAATTAAAAGAAGCCAAGAACCTATATAGGCTAACAGAAATCGGCCTAAATAAGTACCTAGCATAGTGATCATGTATGTATATGTATATTAAGATTTTTGTATGTACAGGGCGATGTGGTCGCTAAGCGACAAAGCCCTTAAAATAAATTAAAAAAAAAAAAAAAAAAAATTAAAAGAAAAACATCCTTCAATAAACCACTTTATACCTAAATGTCAAACTGTCAAGCCGCTATCCCGCGTGCGAGCTGACAGATTTAACACAAACAAGCGATAACGATTGTTGTTTTTTAACTCTGATTTGTAACTTTGAGGTCAACTGATATGATAACAGCTAAAATATTACATAAGTTCACACTACCGTGGTTTTACAACGATATTTTACTAATAATTAAATGGGTATTGCTTTTTAGGGTTCCGTACTTGAATTATGTATAAGTAGACAGTTGGACGAATAAAAAAAAGCCTTTTTTTATTTATCCGAGTGTAGGCACTATTAAAATTTTTATCGTGTCTCTCTGTATCGACCTCGTGTTTTTACCTGTCACCCGATCATGAAATATAGGTACTTTATTTATGGATTACCTGGAACATAAACATATATCATTTAAAAGCAAAATAAGAGTATCTACTTATAATGCAATTTAATTTAATGTATTGCTCTGTTGCTTAAAAACGGTATTGTTATACAATTACTAGCGGATGCCTCGCGGTTTGACCTGCGTAGTTCCCGAATACAGGGATAAAATGTAGCATATGTCACCCGGGGATAGTGTAGCTTTCCAATGGTGAAAGAATTCTTGAAATCGGTCCAATAGTAATAGTAAATCAATTTGTAGACACTTTTAAAGACATCTCTGATCCAAAAGTTACTTTACAATACTAATAAGTATAACGCGTGTAATATAACGTATGTTTGACCAACGCTCACCTGATGTTAAGTGAAGGCGTGGTCGAAGATGGTAAAGCACACCTAGCCTGGAATGGAACTGGCTCTCAAGTGAGGCTGCCGGAACACACCGTTAAATACTTGACGTCAGATTTCGAACTTGAGGGTGGTAGCTAGCCAGCCGAGTACTAGAAAGTACCCTATGCTTTCCTTCACCGGCAGCTCAAGCTCATTGTTGGGGTTTGAAGCCACGCCCTTCGGCATGCGAACCTACCGCGCTAACCACTGTGCTATTATCGCTACAAATGACTAGAATTTGTTATGGAATAAATCGCACCATCCACATTGTTGCTATGCCCTTACAAGGCTGTTAGGAAGTATCTACTAAGAGTAGTACCTGTGTGTGTAACCTCTGTGTAATCTTCCTACATTACTATAAAAATTCTCAGTATTGAGATATTAGTAGGTACATCGTTTAAATAGTTAAGTAAAGTTTGTAGCGATGACAGCTCAGCGGTTAGCGCGATAGGTTCGCATGCCGAAGGGCGTGAGTTCAAGCCCCAACAATGAGCTTGAGCTGCCGGTGAAGGAAAGCATAGGGTACTTTCTAGTACTCGGCTGGCTAGCTATCACCCTCAAGTTGAAAATCTGCCGCCAAGCACCTAATGTGTTCCGGTAGCCTCACTTGAGAGCCAGTTCCATTCCAGGCTAGGTGTGCTTTACCATCTTCGACCACACCTTCACTTGACATTAGGTGAGTGTGTCAAAAGACCTAGAAAAAATATATTTGGTCATGATTCCGATTTACTTTTTGCTAAGAACAGGTAAATTATTTTACACGATTTTAATGTAAAAACAGGTTAAGGTAAAGCACACCTAGCCTGGAATGGAACTGGCTCTCAAGTGAGGCTGCCGGAACACACCGTTAGATGCTTGGAGGCAGATTTTCAACTTGAGTGTGGTAGCTAGCCAGCCGAGTACTAGAAAGTACCCTACCACCATGCTATGCTTTCCTCACGATATTTTCCCTCGCCGGCAGCTCAAGCTCATTGTTGGGGCTTGAATCCACGCTCTTCAGCATGCGAATTGCGAAGCCCTGAGCTATCATCGCCAAGAAAATGATAAATGTGAGGTGGTAAATAACGTAGTTATAGGTACTATAATGACTGGTGGCAAAGTAATCGACTTACTTTCGCGTTTATAATTCAGCTCATTGTGCTAAATAGGTACCAAGTATTTACACACAATGAATGCAAGGAAAGGCGGTATCTTTGCATGGATAATATTGACAAGCGGACGACAGTGTACCTACGTATCGACAAAGTTCAAAGGTCAAGGTCTTTTACTTGACTGTGTAAACGATGTAGGGTAAGCGGGGGGAATGGCGTTCATTTGAGGAAAATACGCTGGATTTATGTAGGGTGTAGGTTCGATTCCCACTCAGGGCAAATATTTTGTGAATAAACAAATGTTTGTTCCGTGTCTAGGTGTTCTGTATGTATTATATGTATGTATTTACGAAAAAAAAAAGTATTTATGTAGTCTATCAATTATCTGACTTCCATCACACAAGCTCTGCTTAGTTTGGGGCCAGATGGCGCTATGTGTATAGTCCTACGATATTTATTTATTAATTTTTCAAAATATAAATTTTATTTAAAAATTTTAAAACATAATATCGACGATCCCTACGTACATAAAGACATGTCAATACAATACAATACTTTTTTTATACACCAACCGAATATTTATTTGTTTTTCTTTCCATCCAAATGTTGTCTGGAAGAAATCGCTCTAGGCGATAAGACCGCCCTCATACATCAAATATCTATTATATTGTTTTGTTATGTTATATATCTCTTCTTCTTTTTTTTTATTTTTATGTTTCATATTTGTGTTGTTGTGATTTGTTTTGGTGTATAATAAAGTTATATTCTATTTACAACCTGATTAAATTTCTTTACAAGTTTAAAAAATCAGTGTTATAATGAAGTCGCCGAAACGATTGCACACAAAGATTGACTGGTTGTTAAGTTTATAATAAGAAGGTACCTAAATAAAAAGGAAAGAATTACCAATTAATGAGGTAAGTATGGTACCCATATTCATTAACACATCCATTAGGGATTTCCTAAGTAAATCAAGTAGGTACAACAGGAAAAAAATTAAAGTCCTAGGGAACTCGGTATGTAAAGTTTTTTTTCTGTATTTAATTTATATTTTTTACTTTATTTTAAGAAACTAATTTGAATATTTTGGCTTTCCATGCAATAGTTTACGTCATGAGGTTGGCTGAATATTTAATATGCCTTTGCCGTGTAAAATAAAAAAGTATACAAAACTATTTTGACAATTGACGCGAAGTTTTTTTTTAAACTTTCCTCGGTCCTTTTAGACATAACATTTAATGATGTTCGTTTTTAATTATAGTTACATAATATAAATTATTAGCTATTGTGAATTGTATGTCTACACAAGTAATTGTTCTACGTGAGACTAACCTTAAGGTGGTTCGATTTCCATACAAATATTTTTTTTCCATTTATGGACAAATAGAGCATAATTTTACAGTGAAATCACAGCTACTGGCATTTATTTTGGACTTTATTTGCGGTAAATCACAATTGCTTGAATAATTAATTAATTAATTATTAATTATTTTGGCCTTTATTTTGCTCAGCGTTTGAGTATTGCCATACAACGCGGCAATGGGGCCAGCGTTTTGGGAACTATTCCCATTGATAGCGGCCTTTTAGAGTAGTTATTATTTGAAGTTATTTTATTTTGTTTAATTGAAACTAAAATTTGATTTGGATGAATAAAATTACTTTTTATAATACTAAGTACCTATTTACTCTTAATTATTTTATTTTAAACTTTATTGTGACCATGTATTTTACATGCCTTGTGAAGTCTGAATATAGAGAGAGATGCCTACTTTTTTAGGATTCCCAAAGGTTTAAACGGGACCCTATTACTAAGATTCCGCTGTCCGTCCGTCTGTCTGTCTGTCTGTCCGTCTGTCACCAGGCTGTATCTCAAGAACGGTAATAGCTAGCCAGTTGAAATGTTCACAGTTGATGTATTTCTATTGCCGCTATAACAACAAATACTAAAAATAAAATAAAATATATATTTAAGAGGGGCTCCAATACAACAAACATGATTTTTGTTGCCGTTTTTATAAATAATGGTACGGAACCATTCGTGCGCGAGTCCGACTCGCACTTGGCCTTTTTAAATATAATAGCAGTGAAACGAACTAAACATGGTAAGAGATAACGCCTGACCATAACAGCGGGATCCAGAACTTTGAGTACCTACCTACGTAACACGATTACGGTCTATTAAAGCATTGCGTACTATCTCACTAATATTATAAATGTGAAAGTTTGGATGGATGGAGGGATGTTTGTTACTCTTTTACGCAAAAACTACTGAACGGATTTGGATAAAATTTGGTATGGAGGTAGCTTAGACCCAGAATTAACACAGGCTACTTTTTATCGCGAAAACATGTAGCGGGTAACACCGCGGGGCGCAGCTACTAACTGTTATAATTACTGACGTAATTATACTACGTACCGAGAGAGAAAAATCTAGAATCTAGACGTATTTAATCCTTAGTACCTTGATGCAGTTAATGCAGTACCCGCATACTAACATCGATAAATAATTGACTGCACGAGGTCAAATGAAAGATAATTGACTTGCTACAAAAGGTGAAGGCTATAAAATTTTGTGATGATCAGCGCCAAATTTTTCCATAGGTTTCATGATTTCTCTTCGGTGACTGGTCATCGAGAGAAGAAAATTCTTTGTGGGTTCGATTCCCTCTCAGGGCTAACATTTGTGTGACTAATATACGAGTTTGTTCTGTGTGTATTTACAAAAGAAAGTATTTTAGTGTTCTATCAGCTGTCTGGTTCCAATAGTACAAGCTTTGTTCAGTTTGCGGCCAGATGGCGCTGTGTGAAAATGTCCTCCAATATTTATTTATTTATCTTTTTCTCTTAGTGGTTGTGACTATTGATTTTAGTTTTAATCTGAGATTTTAGTTGATTACGTAAAACAAGGTTAATAACATCTCCTTTCATATAACAGATTACATAATAAAAACTGTAGCGATAATAGCTCAGTGGTTAGCGCGGTAGGTTCGCATGCCGAAGGGCGTGGGTTCAAACCCCAACAATGAGCTTAAGCTGCCGGTGAAGGAAAACATCGTGAGGAAACCATAGCATGGTGGTAGGGTACTTTCTAGTACTCGGCTGGCTAGCTACCACCCTCAAGTTGAAAATCTGCCGCCAAGCATCTAACGGTGTGTTCCGGCAGCCTCACTTGAGAGCCAGTTCCATTCCAGGCTAGGTGTACTTTACCATCTTCGACCACACCTTCACTTAACATCAGGTGAACTGTGGTCAAACAACTAGCCTCTCAACCATAAAAAAAAAAAACTACTATTTATTTATGGAGTATTTGGCATGAACGCGAAAAAATCAGGTCACCGCGGTGTAAATTTTTTCTAAATTTGTGTTTTCTTGTGTAGGTATATATTTATTTATGTATACCTAAAAATAGTGGTGTTTTATTCAAAATGTGTCGAAACACGCGTGTAAGTGTTGCAAAATGATATAATGTTATCAAGCATAACTTTTTGTGTTGCTTTCAAAACTATCGAAACATGTCATTGTAGTAAAGTCACCACTATTTTACGCATGGCATAACCGGACTCGACGAGGACTTTGTGTGACTTAGACTTATTTCACTAGATCTATGTATCTTAAAATACTTGAAAATATTTAAATAACTAGCAAACGCACCTCAGACGAATAATAATCGAATAAACGAATAATTTGACGAAGGGTCCAAGATGTTTTTTTTTTTTAATAATTTGCCCCTTCGGGCAGGCTAAAGCTATAAAGCCATACTGCCTTGTCTTAAGTGTTATTTCTGCTGTATCTTAGCTATAGTTATCGTCATAGTCGTCTTAGTCAAGTCCAGTTCGTGTCAGTTAATTCCAGTCATGCTTTAGTAAAATAGTGGCGACTTTACTATAAAGCTTCGATGGAGTTTAGGCAGCAACACGAAAACTCATGTTTCACCACATTATATCATTTTCCCACACTCGCGCTTGTAATTCGGCACTTTATGAATAAAACACCACCATTTTTATGCATAAACACTCGACAAAACACTAGTTTTGGAAAAAAATACAACGGAGCGACACGACTCTTCCCGCGTTCCCGCCAAAACTCTCGGGTCCAAGATGAATACAATAACTTGACACTGGCATTATGTAGTGGACGTGCGTCGCCTAACTACAAGCAAAAAAAAAAGCTACGAATGCCAAGTATCAGAGTATCTAATATTTTACAAAACGTTCCTAGCCAAACTAAAACCTTGTTAGTTTTATCATAATCGGTATAATCGCATAATCACAGATATCGTCGAAATATGATCTAATTGTGCCATAGATACGGGTACATATCTATCGATTTATAAGAGATATACAATTCCTACTTACGAAGACTATCGAGCAAATACAAAATCAGTTTTAATTTTATAATTTTATCTATATGGTTGTACTTTTATAATTTATGGATGTTTTATGATTTATATAGCGGCCATAAAAATACACTTTAGGTGGTTAGATCACAACTCTTGTCATTAATTTTGGTCTTTATTTGCAGTAAATCACAATTGCTTGAATAAAACAGTAGATTATGCTAATAATCTACTGTTTTATTAAAAAAACATAAAGTCATAAATTATACATAAATTTGATTTTATGCTTATAATCTACTGTTTTATTCAAGCAATTGTGATTTACCGCAAATAAAGACCAAAACAAATGCCAGTAGCTGTGATTTCACTGTAAAATTATGCTCCATTTGTCCATAAATGGCAAAAAATTATTTATATAGAAATCGAACCACTTTAAAGAAAGATGTCAAAGAGTTGGGGATAAGATATGCCCCTCAAGATAACGACCTGTCACTACTTGGAAAATCAACACCATATGCGAATCTGGGACAAAGTTTGTTCCTTCAGGACTCAATTTTTTAACTACTCAAATGATTTCGCTTATTAGATATGGCAAACTTTCGGATTTTTATTGGTGTGGGTAGAATGTCTTAACAAAATACTAGTTGTTACGCGCGTTTTTGTCCGCGTGTAATGTAACAAAAAGTATGTTTAGTTCGCTGAAAGAAGAATACGAAAAGTTAATAATGATATATTTTTCGCAACGAGATACCCATGACAAATTCTTTTTCTTTGTGAATCAATGCTTCGTTGTTTTTAAAAATATTTTTTTATAAAATAAAATCTCTTTATACATAATGTTTAGTGAACGATTTTCAACTACGCTAGTGGCATCCTTCAGATCTAGATCTGCCATTTTTTTCAACCGGGGCAGAAACTTAACAGTGGCGCCAACGTTTGAGACAAATAGTTCAGAAAAATATGTATAACTAGCGGATGCCTCGCGGTTTCACCCGCGTAGTTCCCGTTCCCGTGGGAATACAGGGATAAAAAGTAGCCTATGCCACCCGGGGATAGCGTAGCTTCCCAACAGTGAAAGAATTTTTGAAATCTGTCCCATAGTTTCGGAGCTAATTCATTACGAACAATCAAACAAACAAATCTTTCCACTTTATAATAGTATAGATAGATAGAAAATGGGTGGCATTTTTAGACCGGAAAATTAGTATCCTTTAATAAATTTGTCCAAAACATTGTGCATACATCAATAGTCTCTATCAATGGGAAAGATAATATCTCAGTACTTAGCGACAAAGTGCCCATTTAGATTACATACGAGTGTGCACATAAGTATCGACGTCCTATAGCATAAGATAAAATACCAATGCGTCCCTAACATCTGGTAATTTTCCTAATTGAACCTGATTCTCTACCTCGCATGAGATTTCTTGCCAAGACGCGTAGTATATGCTTTTTAAAGTTTGTTTTGACGGTTCAAATTTTTTTTTTTATTATTATTAATTTGCCCCTTCGGGCAGGCTAAAGCTATAAAGCCATACTGCCTTGTCTTAAGTGTTATTTCTGCTGTATCTTAGCTATAGTTATCGTCAAAGTCGTCTTAGTCAAGTCCAGTTCGTGTCAGTTAATTCCAGTCATGCTTTAGTAAAGTAGTGGCGACTTTACTACAAAGCTTCGATGGAGTTTTGGAAGCAACACGAAAACTCATGTTTCACCACATTATATCATTTTCCCACACTCGCGCTTGTAATTCGGCACTTTATGAATAAAACACCACCATTTTTATGCATAAACACTCGACAAAACACTAGTTTTGGAAAAAAATACAACGGAGCGACACGACTCTTCCCGCGTTCTCGCCAAAAACCCCTAATTGGACATTGATATAGCGAGTAACATTCTTTTTCTTCTTTGCCTTTGGCATCGCACTTTGGCCATTTACCTGTGTATGGTATATCGATTTCAGGATAAATCTAGTAAAGTGTAACATAAATACCAAAAAAAAACAGTTTAATTGAGAACCTCCTCCTTTTTAAAAAAGACATTAAATTTCTTTAATTTTAGGTCCCAGATTTTTTCTTTGTAACTAAGTATTCTCTAGTAATAAATACTAAATTCAAATTCAAATCCAAGTGTTTTATTTGAATGTTTTATCTGGTTCCAGTTCCATTCCAGGCTAAGTGTGCTTTACCATCTTCGACTACACCATCACTTTACATCAGGCGAGCTGTGGTCAAAAACCTAGCCTGTCAACAATTTAAAAAAATATGTAACTGCAACAAAGAACTGTATCCGCCGATGTTGTTATCATCAGTTTTAAGAAATTTCTCCCGGCATAGAAGCAAATTTAAACACTTATGTCACGTCAAAACATCAAATGCTATCTTAATAACAAATGTTCTCGCCTTTTACCCCACCCCATAAATTAGGTAAATTGACTTATCAGCTGTTCTATATCGAGGGATTTAGATAAACGCACCGATAAGCTACTGTATTCCTCACACAAGCTTACTATAATCCGGTGAAAATTTAGATAAATGAGATAAATCATTTGAAAATCCTCGTGTCATCTGTGAGAAGCTGAGTGGAACTTATATTTATATATCTTGCAAGATAAGGAAACATTGGTAACTTTACATAACAATAGTAAAATCACGTAAACTGTTGACAACACACGCCGTTGTAGTTAAGGTGGTTCGATTTCCATACCAATATTTTTTTCCATTTATGGATAAATGGAGCATAATTTTACAGTAAAATCACAGCTACTGGCATTTATTTGCGGTAAATCACAATTGTTTGAATAAAACAGTAGATTATTATTTATTAGCATGAAGTTGCTGTGATTTTATACTATAAAATTATGCTCCATTTGTCCTTAAATGGCAAAAATTTATTTGTATGGAAATCGAACCACCTTAACAGCTAGGTTGTGGAACTCTCTGCCTTAATCTGTGTAGATACTCTGTTCAATGTATTTGGTATGAATAATTCCGGATTTTGTTCCCAAATTGTAGCGCCTATGTCAAAATCAATTGAGTTCCTAACTAAGTCGCCACTACTTTACTAAAGCATGACTGGACTTGACTGACACGGACTAAACTTTGACAACTTTTAACTTATGAAACTGGAAAATATCAAAACACTTGACACTGGCAAATGCTCAAAATGCGACGCCAAAATCAAAGAAGAAGAAACTGACACGGAAAATGGCAATAAGAGCAGCATGGCTTTACAGCTTTAGCCTGCCCGATGGGGCAAATTAATTATTATTAAAAAAAAAAAACATTAAGAAAATAAGTCAAATTCTGGTAACATTGCCACGCTGGATACAGCGAAAGATGCTCGAAGTAGCGAATTGATATTTTCGCGAACTCGGAAATCGACTACATAATGATAAGAAATCGGCGCCAAATCTATTCAGCGGTATCTGGAGATAATATGGTTGATAAGACCTCTTGTCACGAGTGGCCCTAGAGTCCTTGAAACACATGAGGAGTGGTCGCGATTATTTTAGAGCGAAATGATACTGTTTTTGTACCAATAACAGCTCGGTGGTTAGCATTGTCGGATCACACGTCGAAGGGCGTAGGAATACGCTACAACATTCTCTCATAATTCTATTATATGCAACATTTCTATGCAAATGATGTCGCTCGACTACTAATTCATACCTCTCCACGCATGACTAAGATGCCATTTAATTTATTCCTATTTATCCCTTCATGAGGTTACAAGATGCAACACGCATCTAATTCCATTTGACCCTCCTTATTTGCATAACCTTGGACTGCGATGTGAACAAGGTTTGATACGGTTGATTGCACTTCAAACAATGCACAATCATCCAGGTGATCATGCAGTATATGATTAGCATTTCAAAGTAATGAGCGTCAGAACAGCAATCTTTTTTTACCCACGACGGAACGGAGACGGTATATGCGTTTGGGGTGAGAGGATGTTTGTTTGTGCAAATCCATGTTGCCATTTTTCTCCAAAACTACTTGACCGTTTTTGTAATCTCAACAAACACAATTTGATTTCATTTTGGACCTTGTTTTGTTTCTCAAATTTATGGGTGCCGCTGCAATGGTCATGGACATGCGTTGTCTCTTACCATCGGGGAAGCGTTTCGTTGGTCTCATAGCATTTACGTTTTTTTTTACTCGGTGGTAGATTTCTTTAGGAGGAAGTCGTCTAGTTAGGTACCACCGCAGTACCAGATATTCTGCCAGTTGTGTTTATAACATTGCTGTGTTCCGGAACACCGGAACATTTTTTATTGGTTTTACAGTATGTACTGTAATTTTCCACCAAAAAAAAACCAAGTGATATATGTATATCACTTGGTTTTTTGGTGGAAAATTTCCTTAGCAGGAAGTCGTCTAGGTAGGTACCACCGCTGTACCAGATATTCTACCGCCAAGCGGAAGTGTGTAAACATTATTGTGTTCTGGTTTGAAGGGTACTGCAGCTAGCGAAATTACTGGGCTGTTGAGACTATCCAACGATAGTCTCAAAGCAATGAGCGCCAAAGAAGCGATTCCCCGGACTTTGTTCTACAACTCAAAGTTCTGTGTATCGATGCAATGGTCATGGATATGCGTTATCTCTTACCATCAGGAGAGCGTATTCTTCGTCTCATTACTTTTTAAATAAAAAAAACCCAAAAAAACCATTCATTTGACTATTTACGTGCTAACGTTATTCTCGCAAATTAATTCTCACAGACATACCTACACATTTGGCACATTTATCCTCTTTGGTCTTTGCCGGATGGATCGGATACACTTTTTCTGTGTAGCCTTTTTAAGAAAAACGTGAATCGATATTTTCTGAGCTAGGATGCTCCATCTTTGGCCTTATCGTCGCTTACCATCAGTTGAGTGGCCAAATGCCTAGTCTATTGTAAAAATCCCTGTGTATTGATAATTATGTTCAAGTAACAAGACACCTAGGTAGCTAAAGGATTGAGACTATAACCGCAGCCCTACTTCATAGAAACCTATCTGTTACCATTCATTCGAGTGCAGTGAGAAGCCGCGGTAGCCCAGTCGAGGAAAGACGCGGCTTGCATTCGTGAGGTGTGGGTTCATCTCCATGACCAGAATTCGTTTTTTGGACTTTTGTGCGGACTTTTATTATCTACGTCTACACTAATTATAAGATTTGATTTTCGTTTGTTTGTACTATTGAATAGGCTCCAAACTACTGGAACGATCTGAATAATTCTTTCATCATTAAAATGCTACATTATCACCGAGTAACGACTAACCATCGAAAGTCTCAAAGTAATGAGCGCCAAAGCAGTGATGGTCTGGACTTTGTTTTGTTACTCAAAGTTCTTTGTATCGCTGCAATGTTTTGGACATGCGTTATCTCTTACCATCAGGGGAGCGTCTCGTTCGTCTCATTACTTTTAACATAAAAAAAAATGTTAAAAGTAATAAGTTGATATTATTAAATTATTATTGTTTTACCTACAATGTTATAAAATTACAAACACTCAAACATCTAAACTTCCAAATATGTATCACACTTTCACATTCTAAATGTAGATGAAATCTATGGTTGCATATAAAACTTATACCAGCAAAGAGTTTTGGCGGGAACGCGGGAAGAGTCGTGTCGCTCCGTTGTATTTTTTCCAAAACTAGTGTTTTGTCGAGTGTTTATGCATAAAAATGGTGGTGTTTTATTCATAAAGTGCCGAATCACAAGCGCGAGTGTGGGAAAATGATATAATAAGGTGAAACATGACTTTTCGTGTTGCTTCCAAAACTCCATCGAAGCTTAAAGTAAAGTCGTCACTACTTTACTAAAGCATGACTGGGCTTGACTGACACGGACTGGACTTACTATACTTTGACTGTAACTAAAGATGTAAGACATGAATTATCGCAAAAACTGAAGACGAGGCAGTATGGCTTTATAGGTATAGCCTGCCCGATAGGGCAAATTAAAAAAAAAAATTATACCAGCAAAGAGGCAACTACAGCCCATAGCATAAAATATTAACATGTAGTTTAGCGGTTGCTTAGCACACATTAACACTTTTCAAGGGTACCGTCTACATCACAACGTCTGTATTAGTGTGGGTTTAAAACCAATATAGGTAATGTTGGTTTTAAGCCTAATACAATATCACTTATACGTACAAATAATATGATTGATAGATATATAGATAGATAGATATAACTCTTTATTGTGCACACCATGAATAGAAAAAAGTACAGGGAAAAAGAACCTTATGAAATTCATGTCATCGTCGTTGAACTTTCCACCCAACTCACTGGAGCTACTATGCCAGCGGCCCAGAGCCTCGCTCCGATATTTCAAGGAGCTGGGTTGGCTCGGGTAGACGCTGGCAGGGGGAAATGCACAATACACCCCAAGCGGGACGTCAGTGCAGGACTCATCGCCCCCACTTCGAATAAGAATAAGAATAAGAACCTTATGAACTAGTGCCACAAGTGGAGGCCTTATTGCTAACAGCGATCTCTTCCAGGCAACCAAGAAAAGAAAAACATAAGAAACAGACGGGAGATGTAACACTAATATGAAAATGAAACAAACATAATTATATTAAGTATATAAAAATAATTACATAATAATGTATTAATATGCATGGATATAAGTTGAATAATTACTATTGGTACGTACGCAAAGGTAGACAAGTCTTATGCATTATTTACTCGTATATACAGTACCTATAGGTATACAGGGCTATAAGCTTGAAGTGTAATAAAAGAAAAAAAAGAAACATTTATTTTGTCACACGCAAGATCTAGATCTTTTCAAGGTCAGAGTGAATCTTCTAGGTCTGCGTGCCATGTAGCGGACGAATGCGCAAGCGTGCCCGCTACCCCGGTTCAAGGCGCGGAGACGGAAGACGGAGACGGACGGGGTTTTAGTGGGTATGCCGTCATTCATTGAGAGTCCCACATAACCACCTGCTACAAAGGATTTTCCCTGGGAAAAAAAAGGTCTGCGTGCCATTTTTATGTTATGCCTAAAAACCAGTGTTGCCAGCCGGGTTTAGTCAAAAGTTACCTAAAATAGATGAAAAAGTAACCATCCACTTTTTTTTTATAACATCAAGTTCGTATATGCCTATAACTCGAAGACAGCGCGCGGAATTAAAATCTTCTTATGTTTACAAAGAAATCACTCATCGCAAGTTCATGAAATAAAAAAAAAATGGCAAAAAACGCAATAAAATATGATTTGCACATGTGACGCACTGTGTGGCCCTTAAAAATTGCTAGACAGTTGACGTTGTACGTTATTTTCGTAAGAAAAAAATGGATAATTCTACCAATACCAGAAAATCACCTAAAAGTTACCTTTTGAGTTGTGTAACCTAAAAGTAACCTGACATTGTTAAAAGTTACCTAAAAGGTTACAAAAGTAACCTTCCTGTAGTAACGCTGCTAAAAACCCCCTAGTTTTAGAAAAAAATACAACGGGGCGACACCGCTCTTTCCGCGTGCCCGCCAAAAAACCGGTTACATTTTTTATGCATTTGTCAGAGGACAAATAGAGAATAAAAGACAAATGCAACCCCAAATGTAACTTTTCAATAGACTATTAAGAAGTTTCGAGTCACGATTTTTCCTTGTCGTAAATTTATATTGAATTGGGCAAAAAATTGCCAATGTTTGGCGTAGAAGGAAAAGAAGGAGGAAAGGGCAAAATAATATTCAACATAATATCATTGAAACATAATTTTGTCCTTGTATTGCCGATCTACAGCTAGATACACCTATACAGATGTATTTAACTTCATTGCCTATACCTACATACGTATATCTACTACATAAATAAACACTAAAAAATCAGAGCTCAGTTTACAAACAAGATTTTGCTTTTTAATTAAAATAATGAACGATACGCTCTCCTGAGATAACGCCTGTCAATTTATCTTTGCAGCGAAACACAGAACTTTAAGTAACAAAGTCTAGGGCATCGCTACTTTGGCGCTCATTACTTTGAGATTTTCGATGGTTATAGTCCGGGTGGCAGCGTTGCATTTTAGGTAGTGATTTTACGCCGATCCATTGCTATCTAGTTCGATAGATCTCGAATAACTGATAAGTAAACTGAGCGTCAGCTGGCGCACCCGCGGTGGGTTTGGGAATGGGAGGTCGGGGAAGTTGTAAAAAAAAAGTAATAGTACGCCGGCTGAAACCCATTTTCATGTATAGTTGACATCATACTGAGTTGAAAAATAGTCGTCAGCTGCATGGAGGAGGGTGGATTATGCGTCAGCCGATCGCATGAACTTGTAAAAAATCGCGTAAAAAAAAGTCATAGTACGCCGGATGAAACTTAAACTAGCCGATTGTTTATATAATTTAAAGTACGAAAACAGCAATCAGCTGCGTGGGTAGCGGTGGAAAGACCGTCAGCCGATGCAGTAAAGGTTGAAAATATTGGAGCATTGCTACTAAAAAAGTTATAGTAAGCCGGCTGATGTTGATACCGATAGTAGATCTTATATGTCTAATAAGTAAACCGAACATCAGCTGCCCAAGTAGCGGTGGGTTTGGGAGTGGGAGGTCGTGGAAGTTGTAAAAAAAAATTTAAAAAAAAGTGATAGTACGCCGGCTGAAACCCATTTTCATGAATAGTTGGCATCATACTGAGTTGAAAAATAGTCGTCAGCTGCATGGAGGAGGGTGGATTATGCGTCAGCCGATCGCATGAACTTGTAAAAAATCGCGTAAAAAAAAGTCATAGTACGCCGGATGAAACTTAAACTAGCTGATTGTTTATATAATTTAAAGTACGAAAACAGCAATCAGCTGCGTGGGTAGCGGTGGAAAGACCGTCAGCCGATGCAGTAAAGGTTGAAAATATTGGACCATTTCTACAATGCGGTTTCCTTTTAAACACGAATTTCGAGGTAGATTCTGGCCTTGCTTGAGCCCATAACACGACCTTCGGGCTACCTAAACTTCTGCCCTTAAACTTTTAAAGCAGCATCTGTGTGCATCTGTGGATTACTGGAGAAAAGTCGTGAATATTATGAAAAAAGACTGGGAGCGAAATGTTCACTTCGACAATATTTGTGAACAAGAATTAATAATAAACTTAAGGAACAGTTCTAGTAGTAGTATCTTTAGTAAGACTCAAGTTCTAGAGTCATACTTAACCGTAAAGGTTCATTAACGATAATACTTTAGCGCATTCCTAGAGGAATTAATTTAACTATGTAAATCATTACAGATTTATTGCATCACATCATAGGGATCGGCTTGCAGTACTACTACTACTACTATTAGTCTCAACATCCCTGTAATGTCACTAGCTGCAGTATCCTTCATACAGAAACACAATGTAATGTTTACACACTACTGTTTGGCGGCAGAATACCAAGTATTGCGGTGGTACCCCCTACTTAGGAGATCTACCAACAAGTTACCATAATCCGATTATTTATCAAAAGGTTTGGTTTTTGCGCCTAATATTGATAAATTTCATAAAAACATAGACAAGCAGTGATGCCCTGGACTTTGTTTTGTTACACAAAGTTCTGTGTATCGCTGCAATGGTCATGGACAGGCGTTATCTCTCACCATCAGGAGAGCGTCTCGTTCGTCTCATTACTTTTTACATTAAAAAAAAGACAAAGTTACTTTAGTAAGATCCTAGGCGTACATTCTCTTTGATTGCGATAACCAAACTATTTGAAAGGAAACTATTTACTCTATGTTTGTGGTCAATAATTTTGAACTTGACATTTAGCTGTTACCCGCGACTTCGTCAGCATGGAATTTAAGTATGGCTTTACAGCTTTAGCCTGCCCGAAGTGGCAAATTAATAAAAAAAAAAGATTATTTTTCTTTTGAGAGGTCCGCAGAATTTACGAAAAATTATCCATTCTGTATTTCTCGTCAATAAATATCTTAATCTTTGGTAACCTAACATTTTTCGGTAGGTACCTATATGTTTATCTAAATAAGAAAATTTCATCTAAGTCCATTCGGCCGTTTTTGCGTGATTGTGTAACAAATATCCAAAACATACAAACTTTCACATTTATAATAGTAGTATTTTACCTAAATAACTGCTTTGATAATAATTGACATGTACATTGACATTGACACTGGCGATCTGTAGTCAAAATTGTGTTAATAAAAAAATGTTGTAATACAAGTACCTATCTGGTGATTGTTCCAGGATGGTCCCGGCCCTATAGACACTATGGACAAGCCAACTATGCATATGCTCTCCGTCCAGGAGAAGAGCGGGCAGACGCAGAAGAAAAATCAGTATATCGCAGCTGTAGCAGGTAAGGAGTGGTCTCAGGAATGCTGGGAGCATTCGTTTCCGCGTTTGTCGCGGAAACTTTTGCTCGCATACAAATTCGACAAACATGCTTTTTGTAACAAGTGCCTGTAACATTATTGTTATTTATAGCCAATAAATATTACTGAAAGAAAGAAAATGATTTTATGTTTTGTAGCGATGATAGCTCAATGGTTAGCGCGGGCGATTCGCATGCCGAAGAGCGTGGGTTCAAACCCCAACAATTTGAGCTGCCGGTGAAGGAAAACATAGTGAGGAAACCTTAGTATGGTGGTAGGGTGCTCTCTAGTACTCGGCTGGCTAGCTACCACCCTCAAGTTGAAAATCTGCCGCCAAGCATCTAACGGTGTGTTCCGGCAACCTCACTTGACAGCCAGCTCCATTCCAGGCTAGATGTGCTTTACCGTCTTCGACCACATCGTTACTTAACATCAGGTGAGCTGTAGTCAAACACCTAGCCTGTCAATCATAAAAAAAAACCACCGAAAACGCAAAAACAACAAACAGAGAAAAACAGTTACAAAATAGATAGATGATTACTGAGCACTTGATCAATATGACATACATCTCTTAATTTATTTATTTATTTATTTATTATTTATCTCTTAATTTACTTTTGGAGAAATACAAATTCCGGCAGACTTTAATTTGCTTCTTGTTTATTTTACAACAAAACATATTTAACAATTAATTAGTTGTTGTTTTCAGGTATGAAATCTAACAACATTTTTTGTTTGCAGCTGCGATCGGTGCGGTGATAGCGGGAACAATTCTCGCTTGGACGTCGCCTGCCTTGCCTCAGCTGGAGCCCTGGAACGCCGATAAAGCCGGGAACGGCACATACTGCTGGCTAATCAACAACAGCACAGTGCTTGTTGCGAACTCAACAAACTTGAATGAAACAATACTGGTCAACAGTCTGTGTCAACCGGCTGATTTGTTGTTGGATACTAAAGATAGTAAGTACGGGTTTTCTTTTACTTTTTATCCTAATCTCTGTCTCATTGTTTGACCAAGTTCTCACCCATTTCTCTCCAACATTGACAGGGTATGGGCCGCTTTGAGGTCGACCGGTCGATCCTCTCTTCGCACATTATATCGCAGATACGTAAAAGTCCTGCGATATTTATTTATTTATGCTTTCGAAAATTCCATTTTTTTGAAAGAGTAATGAGATGAACGAGATGCTCTCCTGATGGTATGAAATGTATTGGCGCTCATTATTTTGAGACTTTGGATGGTTATTGGTTAGTTTCAAAAGGTTTGTAATTGCGCTAGCTGCAGTAGGTACCCTTCAAACAGGAACACAGTAATGTTTACACTCTACTGCTTGGCGGCAGAATATCTGGTGCTGCGGTGGTACCTACCTAGACGACCTCCTGCTAAGAAGATCTGCCAACTATAAAATAGGTATTGTACCTCGATAGGTTTAATGTAACGTGGTCTCTATGTGCCTTCTTGGTAAGCTCAAAGTAGCGTAATGGAGAGAGATATGCTCGGAGTTTCCCTACGAGATCGAATCAGCAATGAGGAGATCCGTAGACGAACTAAAGCTACCGATCTAGCCCAGCGAGTTAGCAATTGAAGTGGCAGTGGACACATAGCACTCAGAACTGATGACTGATGGGGTTGCAAAGTTCTGGAGCGGAGACCACGGACGGGCAAGCGCAGCGTAGGACGTCCACCCACAAGGTGGACAGAACACATAATGAAGAGCGCAGGAACGCGCTGGATGCGAGCCGCTTCCAATCAGTCTTTATGAAAGTCAATGGGGGAGGCCTATGTCCAGCAGTGGACATCTTACGGCTGAGATGATGAAGTTTTAGTTGCAGTGACACAGTGGCACATTTCCTCGTAATAATTCGAGTCCTTATACTCGAGTTCTTACTTAAATAACACAAACAAATCCTTGACATACCAACATATAACGCATTTTACGAGTATGTCTTATCAAATTGATAAACTTGATCATCTTGAACTGATAATATTATTGGCCTTTAATATTCTATCAACTGAACACGTCGTACGTTGCATCAAATTATGCATAATCGTAGGAAACAAAATCGAAACAGATTTTTGGGATCAATTTTTACCGCATGGTCATTTGAAACAAGCCAAAAAGTTTAAATACGATAACTCGACTATAAAACTTGCGTTCACTAGAAGTAAAACTAATAAACTGTACAGTTATAAATCGCCTAGGTAGGAACCACCGCAGTACCAGTTATTCTGCCACTAAACAGTAGTGTGTAAACATTACTGTGTTCCGGTTCAAAGGGTATCTACTAGCGTAATTACATGGCTGTTGAGACTAACCACCGAAAGTCTCAAAGTAATGAGCGCCAAAGCAGTGACGCCCTGGATTTTGTTTTGTTACTCAAAGTTCTATGTATCGCTGCAATGGTCATGGGCAGGCGTTATCTCTTAGCAGCGAGAGCATCTTGTTCGTCTCATTACTTTTTACATTAAAAAATGAACAACTTTCACTG
Source organism: Biston betularia (assembly GCA_905404145.2). Taxonomy (NCBI): domain Eukaryota; kingdom Metazoa; phylum Arthropoda; class Insecta; order Lepidoptera; family Geometridae; genus Biston; species Biston betularia. The sequence continues at coordinate 7,892,911 of FR989885.1, forward strand.
TATGTCATTCAGAACGTCCAGACAAATCAACGAGCCAAAGTGATACACATAACACGGTTCTTATGTTTTTGAGATCGGAACGTCACGCAGCGATCAGTTCCGTGGGCGGGATTGGCACGTCTGGCAGTCACGCGATTTTTATAACTGTATTTATTTACGTCGCTGACGAGCTGAAGCGCACACCTCCGAACGTTTGGCAACAACATAATAGTTTTAACGATTTGTGTTGCGTAAAAATGTTTAACCTTTTTGTCGTAGCTTCATTCATAGACAAGGCAGGGTTTTTTTCTTTGGTTTTGGCGTTGCATTTTGAGCATTTGCCAGTGTCGAGTAATTAATATTTTCAACTTTCAAACGTGAAATAAGTTAGTTGCCTCGTAGCTATAGTTGTAGTCAAAGTCCAGTCTTGGTCAAGTACAGTCCGTGTCAGTCAAGTCTAGTCATGCTTTAATAAAGCAGTGGCGGCTTTACTAAAAGCTTCGATGGAGTTTTGGAAGCAACACGAAAAGTCATGTTTCACCGCATTGTATCACTTTCCCATACTCGCGCTTATAAATTAACCACCACTATTTTTATACATAAACACTTGTAAAGACACTACACTTGGAAAAAAATACAATGGGGCGACACGACTCTTTCCGCGCTCCCGCCAAAACTCCTATGCAGGGTTATCCGCTTAGTGCCGTTGTTGAACGTGGCATAATAATTAGTTAAAACGTTTAGGTATTGAGCTACCGTGGCATAATAAATATTTTTTATTGATAGATATGGTATTGTAGATTAAATACTTGCAATCATTTTACTTTCTAGATTTTTCAACTCACAGTATAGTTATTATAAAAATATATTTAATTATACATGTACATACATTTAGCTGGATCATTTTCTTGTTTTGTTTTTCACATTGTTTTATATCGTTGCGATTCCATAAACTACGTCATAGCATGCGTTTTAAAAAACCACATAAATCGCGTGCAATAAAATCATCCTGTTTATCTAAAGTTATAAATACTTTCGGTTATGTCGGCTATCCCTTCTCAAGACGAGTTAATTTTTATAATCAGGCCTAAACGCTACTTAAAGTTAATTAATACTTAAATTTAAAATTTTGTTCACGTCAAATGCCGTGCGTGAAAACGAGAAAAACTTAAGCATGGATTAAATTTGATAAGTAAGGCCGCAAATGGCAGTTTTGCTATGATTATTCCGAAAACGAATATTGTCATGACATCTTTGAAATAATATTTAATCACGATATCCAGTTTACCAAGTAAATACAACCGACTATAATGCTAATGATCTAATCAGGTTTTGTACATTAAAACCGGCGGAAACCAGTTACGTCCAAAAATTACGCTCAGTGCTAAAAAAATTGCCAAGCAGGTAAAAATAGACTTAGATTTTTTATAATTACGAGATAACTGGTATATATTGTTGTATAAATAAAAATAATATGAAATCACAACAATATTATAAATATAAATAATTAGGACATTGCACACAGCGCCATCTGACCCCAAATTATGCAAAGCTTGCACTATTTTTATTTTAATGTCGACAGACCAGGTTTTTGACCTTAGCTCATCTGATGTTAAGTGACGGTGTGGTCAAAGATGGTAAAAACTTACCTGGGATGGAACTAGAACTGAAGTGAGTGCCGGAACACACCGTTATGTGTTTGGCGACAGATTTTCAACTGGAGGGTGGTAGCTGGCCAGTCGAGTACTATAAAGTACCCCACGCAGTAGCGTGTAAACATTACGGTGTTCCGGTTTGAAGAGTACTGCAGCTAGCGAAATTACTGGGCTGTTGAGACTAACCATCGAAAGTCTCAAAGTAACGAGCGCCAAAGCAGTGATGCCCTGGACTTTGTTTTGTTTCTCAAAGTTCTATGTATCGCTGCAATGGTCATGGACAGGCGTTATCTCGCACCAACAAGAGAGCGCCGCGTTCTTCTCATAAAAAAAAAAAATCACCACGCTATGGTTTTCTTTCACTGGCAGCTCAAACCTATTGTTGGAGTTTGAACCCACGTCAAACCCCAACAATAGGTTTGCCCTTCGGCGTGTGAACCGACCGCGCTAATCATTGAGCTACCATCGCTACAAAAATCTAGGCGTCCTATTATGACGAATAGTCCAGTAATGTGTAAAAGGATGCTGCATGTTGACATTGGCCGAGAAAATCTATTAGATAATGTTTGAATTGTGGGACCGTGTAACAGGGTAATCGTTCGGCGGATGTATGCATCCTTCTTCGTTATATTTATAGATAGTTATAGCTGTAGATAATGTATGGTCTTTTTTTTTATCTGAGTTTTTACGGAGATAAACTGGTTGAAAGATAAAAGGTTGAAAGAACGTAATATTGTACAAATACATGATTTTATTTGTTTAAAGGATGAAATAATTTCACAAAAAATCTCCGCAAAAACACATGGATTCTGCAGTTTGAATTGTTTTTGCCCGCGTACAAAGTCTAATCTGCGAAAAAGCTCATCTGCAATAACTATCTTGCTCATGCTAAAGTTGCTAGTTTGCTCATTTTATCGGTCGTCAAGATGATGGCCAGCGCGTTCCTGCGGTCTTTATTAGGTCGTCTGTCCACCGTGAGGGTGGAAATCCTACGCTGCGCTTGCCGGTCCGTGGTCTCTACTTCAGAACTTTGCAGCTCCATCAGCCAGTAGTTCTGCGTGCTATGTGTCCACTGCCAATTCAATTTGCTGATTCTCTCGGCTATGTTGGTAACTTTAGTTCTTCTTGATTCGATCTCGTAGGGAAACTGCGATCATAGTACGAGATATATTTGCGAACTTGAAACATTTTTCGTCTCTGTAAGCGACTGCTTCTATTAGCTCATTTGGTAGAATATCTGCTTCAAGAGCTGTAGCATAAACATTGAAGAGACGATAAATAATGTTTGTTCCGTATCACTTATCTTTTGCCCATAGTACAAGCTTTGCTTAGTTTGGGGCAAGATGGTGTGAAATGTCCTACGATATTGAAAACCTTGTAATGACGGTTTTGTTTTAGTGCCGTCGATTAATATCTGCTTAAAAAAAGTCAGGATGATTTTTCACCAACATGCTTAAGAATTTGTATTACAATAATGATAACACACTACTGATATATAACGTACTTAGTGAGTAGTGACACTTTTTGGCAAAGCTTGGCTTTTATTTAAATTCTCTAAACCCGTATCACGTTTCCCGTTCAATACCCTGCAGTCTTGAAACTCACTCGACCGTCTGCACCCACGTTCTACTTAAAACGATATGAATTGGATGATTGCCAGAGGGCGCCGTCGCAAGTGATGTCACATCACCGATTTATTTAGGTTTCGGCAGGATTCTGTTTCTTGTAACAATACAAGTAATAGAACAAATAACACGAACGCCATGGCGGCCATACCCATACAGCAGTATCCAAAACTTTGAATAACATACCAGAGCATCGTTGCTTCGGCGCTCATTACTTTGACATATTCGATGGTGAGTCGTCGTCCTTGTTACTTCGCTAACTGGATACTGGGTACGTTTACATACTACTGCTTGGCGGTAGAATATCCGATACCGCGGTGGTTCTTGCCTAGACATCCCCCTGCTAAGGAGATCTAGCACCCAGTATGCATATGCAGTATGTTCTGTATGAATTATAAAAAAAGGTGTCCACTATAGAGTCGGTAATGTTTCTTAAATGTTAATCAATATCTTTTTATTGTCCAGGTTCCCTCGTGTCTTCGATCCTGGCCATTGGTGCGGCGATATCAGCCCTGCCGGTTGGTGTACTCGCCCAGAAAGTTGGTCGCAGACCCACCATCCTCATCCTGGCTGTACCGTTCCTTCTCAACTGGCTTCTCACCATCTTCGCCAATGGAGCAGGCATGCTCATCGCTGCGAGGTTCTTTGCTGGAATTGCTACTGGTATGTGGACAAGGAATTTATTTCTCTTTCAAGACGAGCGTGTCAATATTTTACCCACACGTGACAACAAATGTTGTAAATGTTGTTGTTGTTGTAATGTTGTATATCAAATATCAATAGGTTAATTTCATCCTTCAGTCTGTTTTATCCTACTGTTGGGTATAGTGGAATAAGTTAGATGAAGAGCCTCTCTCTTGCTATGGTATTGCCTTCAATATTTGTTAAATCTAGTCCAAGTTCATCTCACTATTGTGACTATATCATTCTTAACTTAGCGTTTCATAAATTTCAGGAGGCATCTGCGTAGCAGCGCCAATGTACATCGGCGAAGTCGCAGAGACTTCCATCAGAGGATCGCTGGGCGCGTTTTTCCAACTGTTCCTGACAGTGGGTATCCTCTTCACCTTCGTGGTTGGAGGCTGGACTCATTGGAGAACCCTGTCTATAATATCTGCCGTGCTGCCACCGCTCCTGGTTGCTGTGTTTTGGTATGGATACTCTGTTATTAATTATACTCTGGAATTCCCTCTAAGGTGTCAACCTTAGAGGAAATTGGCTGATTAGCCCAGTTAGCCCAGGGAATATTAGAAAATATGTCACAGGAAAAAGGTTATTGAAAGACATTTTATATATCGTTATATTGTCCCAAACTAAACAAAGCTTTTATTATGGGAATCAAATATAATTTTGACATAAAACTCATTGAAAACATATTTTTCAAGATCCAGATCCAAGATTTTTAATTGTTTTTATAAATTGATAGATTTGCATTTATTTAAGATGCAATCTAATAATCTTCGCTTGTGGGTTAAATGAAAGCCTATTATCGACGGAGTACGATTGGAAGCAACGAATGTTCTCGAGACTTAAGGATAGATTGTTCTATCGGACAACCCACACTTACACCTCCATCATACTTGCATCTTTCTCACATCTCTAACAATTACTAATTAATAATGTTGAAACTCCAGGTGGATGCCAGAAACCCCCCAGTACCTGCTCGGTAAGAACAGACGTCGTGATGCGGAGAAGTCTCTACGTTGGCTGCGAGGGCCTGACGCTGATCTTAGTGCTGAGCTTGAAGACATGCAGAAAGATGTGAGTATACCTACCGATTTGTTAATACAAGCATTATTCGTAGGGTATAAATCTAAGTACCAATAGCTTTCTTTTCCTCGGAATCCCATATTAATTGGATCTCAATAATCTTTGCGTTGAGAACTACTAAAAACTGGTAAATTGAAATTTTTAATTGTTTTCAGATAGACGACGCGGCCCGGCAGCGTGGCGGCGTCCTCAGCATGGTGACGAACAAGGCGTCCCGCATGGCGCTAGTTTGCGGATTGGGCCTCATGTTCTTCCAGCAGTTCAGTGGCATCAACGCTGTCATTTTCTATACTAACAACATCTTCCAATCTGCTGGCTCCAGCATCCCCTCCGTCATTGCAACCATCATCGTCGGCGTCGTGCAGACCCTCGCCACATATGTCAGCTCATTACTTGTCGAACGTGCTGGTCGCAGAATCTTGCTCCTCCAAAGCTGTATCATCATGGGCATTTGCTTGATCGTTCTTGGAGTCTACTTTAAACTGCAGGCTGATAAAGTTAACGTGGCAGCGTTTGGCTGGCTTCCTTTAGTGTGCCTTGTCTTGTTTATTATATCATTTTCAATGGGTTTCGGTCCCATCCCTTGGATGATGATGGCTGAGCTATTCTCAGTTGAATTCCGCGGTACTGCAACTGGAGTTACTGTGATCACAAACTGGTGTTTGGTGTTTATTGTCACCTTGTGTTTCCCTATAATGAAAGATGCGTTGGGTATTTATATTTGCTTCTGGTTCTTTGCAGCGTTTATGGTTGCGTGTGTGTTCTTTGTGTTCTTTTTGATTCCGGAGACGAAAGGGAAGACTGTGTCACAGATTCAGGCTATATTAGCTGGGAAGAGGGTTTAAAGTGCGATTTGATTTGATTTGTATGAAGTTTACCAACGCATTTGCAACAATTTAAAGAATGAAATGCAGTTTCTTATTAATTTGAAGGCTAGATTTATAAAAGGGTAGCTACGTGTTATGATAGAAATAAATACTTCAAATTGTTTATCAAATGAAACAAAATTGATTAAAAAAAGTAATTTTAATGTATATAACATTTTAGGTATACTACGTGAAATGTAAATTTTAGTCAAATCAACAAGATTCTATGAGACGTTGAAAATTTGTTGATGTTAAAGAGAATGTACTATTTTTGTATACTAATAGGAATTTGGCTATCTAAGGATAAAAGCGGCAAAATATGTTTTATGTAAATTATTTTGATTACAGAAAAAAATACTTTGATAAAGTACCTGAGTACAAATTTATCTAATGGTAATGGTGTTTGTTAGGGGATGTAAAATGCAATAAATTAAACCCCTAATGCGATGCCTAATAGTATAGTCATGAGAAAATTCGAAATATGTGTTGTGTGAGATATTACATTAAAATATTTGTAATACTAAAAATAATATGTTATAGTTGGCGTAAATGAATTGTATATTTTGATATCTGCGAGTAATTACTGCCCTTTTTAATTTGTATTTATAGCAATTTAGTTTTTATAATATAATTTTTCAACTGTTTATAAGTAATTGTTTTTCTTTTTCAATTGAATTGATAGCAATTTTATGCTACCAACGAAAAATAAATTGAAACGTGAAATTAAATTAATTTTATTTATGTCTGTAAATAAGTTCAAATAGAGCAAATTTATTTTGGTATAAAAATCTATCACTTGATTGTAACATGAAAACTAAAATACTCTGATTTTGTTCATTGTTTATTGTTTTAAATCTGAACAAATAAATGATTGATTAGTTTTTAGTTATAAGAATAATAATATGTTTGTAGCATTTAGTAAATTAATGTGAACGAACAGTGAACGAAGATGTGCCAAATATATATTGAAAAATGTGAATAACGTTATTAATTTAATTGATTTATTTACGTAAATGTGAAATTTATGTAGGTTTGTTAAATAAAATAATTATACATGTAACATATTTAATTTTATTTATAATTCATGCCCCTTATGATGTAGTTCGGTAAACCTAACAGAAATAATAATAATGTATAACTAATCGTTAATTTTTTTTTTATGTAAAAAGTAATGATACGAACGAGACGCTCTCCCGATGGTAAGAGATAACGCCTATCCATGACCATTACAGCGATACACAGAACTTTGAGTAACAAAACAAAGTCCAGGGCATCACTGCTTTGGCGCTCATTACTTTGAAACTTTTGATGGTTAGTCTTAACAGCCCAGTTATTTCGCTAGCTGCAGTACCCTTCGAACCGGAACACAGTAATGTTTACACACTACTGCTTTGCGGCAGAATAACTGGTACTGCGGTGGTACCTACCTAGACGACCTCCTGCTAAGGAGTTCTACCACCAAATAACTAATCAGGGACGGGAATATAATATAAATAATAACAATAATCAAGGTTATGAACGAAATAATCAAGGTCCGAACATTCGGATTCGACACGGGCAATTTAATCTGTTTGCGCAAGTTTGGCACAGGCGTATTCTTTACTACAGCGCTATTGTGGTTCATGTTTTCCATACTGTTGCTTTTATAAATTCTTCCCATCTTAGAAACTGTCTCTCTCGTTTTCTTTTTGCGTGTCTGCGATACCAGAATAGATTTTTTTTTTAGAAAGAAACAAAGAAAAAAAAACATTTATTTTTTTCCCAACAATACACTAGACACAACAACAGATAAGTACAAACAAAACACACAAATAAAAAGATACATATTAACAAAAAGACAACCAATTTCACAAGATAATAAGCGGGTTATCGCTGCAGTGGCTGGTGCATCAACTAGGAAAAAAAAGGTCAGTGCTCAGCAATTGTGCTGGGGATTACTCCACAGCGCTGATTTTCAGCACTGACCAAACTGGCACTACAACACTGTACAAACACTGTTTTTATGATTGACAAGCTCGGTGTTTGACTAGCTCACACGATGTTATTAAGTGACGGTGTGGTCGAAGATGATAAACACCTAGCCTGGAAAATGGAACTCGCTCTCAAGTGAGGCTGCCGGAACACACCGTTATACTGAGTTTGTGTGCACACAATAACCTATTTTTATTTATCTAATATTATAAATGCAAAGATTGTGTTGTGTATTTGACAAACGTCTGATATGACTTATTCGTTTTCGCTACAGATGCTCCACAGATTTGAGTAAATTTTTTTATGAAGATAACTTGTAATCTGGCAATTTAGTATAAAAGACGCCTCGCGGTTTCACCCCCGTAGTTACCGTTCCCGTGAGAATACAGGGATAAAAAGTAGCCCATGTCACCCGGGGTTAGTGTAGCTTCCCAACGATGAAAAAATGTTGAAATCGGTCCAGTAGTTTGTGAGTGTATTTGTTACAAACATACAAGAATACAAATCTTTCCTCTGTATAATATTAGTGTAAATATACAATTCTTAGTAGAATAGTGTTGTATTTGATGAATTCGTTACTATTCTTGATGGAAACAGCACATTAATTATTTAACCATATATTCCAATAATTCAGTCCTTGTTTTTCCATCAACTCTTGACGCCGGCCGCGAGTGTGACCCGTCGCAAGTCTCCCCCACGACCTTTTTCTTAGTGTTGCCACACGAAATATTAAGCGACTGGACAGTTTTAAGGTGGTTCGATTTTCATACAAAAAAAAATTTGCCATTTATGGACAAATGGAGCATAATTTTACAGTGTAATCACAGCTACTGCGATTTATTTTTGTCTTTATTTGTGGTAAATTACAATTGCTTGATTAAAACAGTACATATTATTAGCATAATTTACTGTTTTATTCAAAAATCACTAATTCATAAATAATTCAGAAATTTCATTTACTGCTAATAATCTACTGTTTTATTCATCCCACCTTAACTAGATAAACCTCATAGGTTATTGTGTGATATACACCAGTTTAGCTAACTTGAACACCAATATTTAATTAAAAACTATAACACAAATAATGCTGTCTCTAACAATAGAGAACGAAATGGAGCTCACGGTTCAAGAATAATCGTAAAAGAAAAATACAGATTTCACTCACAAGAAATTTATTGCATCAAAACAGAGAGGAAGTGAGCGATGGACACTCCTTGCAAATGGTCCTCTTTTCTATGTCATCCACCCTATTAGATAATGTAGTTATTTGCTGATCTATGGCTTTTACATCGCTTCGGAAACCTGTAACGGTAGCGTCCAATTCCGTCAAATACTGTATCTTGCTGCAAAGTTCGTCATACTTCTGCGATATGTATTCTCTAGCGTTCTGAGAGTCCGCCAATTCTTTCTCAATCTTGTGCACTATCTCGTATTTCAGCTCGTCGAATTTGGACTCCATACTTGGACCTAAAAGGTGAGCTCCTCTGATCGTAACCTCATCGTCCAGTTTACTTTTGCCGTGCATACATTTTGGAGAGCTTGCCATGTTAACTCGGTTTCTGAATTACTCGGAATAATTTGAGATTTTCGTAACGTGTTTGCATTTTTCTTTGGCAACTTTGACGCGGGTGAAAAATAAAATGAAAGTTCTATTTTTCCTTTTGTGCGGCCAGGTTGATTAAAAAGGTTCACTTATGCAAGTAGGTTGATTAGATCGCGTGTTGACAATCTTTAAAATTTTCTTTTTTTTTTAAATTATAAGTTAGTACTTTTCTGATTTTTTTCTACGTACTCAGCGTTAGAGGTAAATATACCTAGAGTTGAATACGTTTGAATTTGTAAAAATATGTATCTTTGTTTAAGAATTATTTCAGTAGCTGTTCATATTTAGATAAGGATGTAAAACAAAATTTGCATACTTAGTCTTATAATCTTTGGGGCAAAGAACTCGATCAAACAAATATTGATCGATGCTAAGACGGAAAAAATATTTACATAAACGATTAATTAGCCTTTGTAATATCGTAGCTTGCCTTAGACGGGACCTGTATCAAAATTCATATATTATACTATACCCATTAAAAAACTATAAAGGAAAAAATGGATGAAAACTACGACAGTGCCGCTATAGGGAATAAATGGAATCATTTAAAAAAAAGACCTGTAAATTAAAAAAAACCGAAGCTCATGTATGTCTGTTTGAATGTTTGTCAATAAAATAATCGCTTTTTACTCTGAATTCGGAAACGCCTTAATTATTCATCCGCTATCGGAAAGTACCTACTTGATTTCGACATTTTTTTCACTCCATAGTCTTTGCTATGTCAATTTTCACAGGCGTTCCGGAGCTTTTCTTTACAGAAGTATCTAAAAAAAAGATTAATAGATCAGAATCAACAATATTTTCATATATACACACAAACTAGTACCAACTTTAACCTTAGATTAAATTTAAATTAATTTGACAAAATGTCCTCTTCCTAAATTGTACTAATGTAAAAAAAATATATATTTCAAGTTGACAAAAGTCACGGAAACCGGTGTCTGTGGAACGTATAAATTTAAATAAATCGAAAGTATTTATTGTTTTTTTCTTAATGTTGTGAGGCTAGGTGTTTCGACCACAGCTCACCTGATGTTAAGTAACGGTTTTTTTAATGTAAGAAGTAATGAGATGAACGGGATGCTTTCCTGATGGAAGAGATAACGCCTATCCATGACCATTGCAGCGATACACAGAACTTTGAGTAACAAAACAAAGTCATCACTGCTTTGGCGCTCATTACTTTGAGACTTTCGATGGTTAGTCTTAACAGCCCAGTAATTTCACTAGCTGCAGTACCCTTCAAACCGGAACACAGTATGTTTACACACTACTGCTTAGCGGCAGAATAACTGGTACTGCGGTGGTACCTACCTAGACGACCTCCTGCTAAGGAGTTCTACCACCAAGTAGATCGAAGATCGGTGCGATCGCAGATGGTAAACACACCAAGCCTGAAATGAAACTGGCTCTTAAGTGAGGCTGCCGGAACACATAGGTGCTTAGCGACAGATTTATTTATCAACTTGAGGTTGGCAGCAAAACTATTTTTTAACAGCCTTCAAAGTTGAGTTTTTGCAGATGTCACTTTGTTCCACGACTAGGTCAAAGTTATTGAGAGCTACCACTCGGCTATATCTCTAAAAACAATCATGGAAGTATATATTATCTTTGATTTGAAGAGGCAGTGTCGTAATGATTATTGTAATTTTCCTATTCCTCAACCATTTTGCCCTTAATGACACAATCGCTTTAAATTATTATTATAGAAGCACTAATTAGTAAAATCTCGTTCAAATATCCTTGCATACAAATAATTTAATTGTTTTCTTGTTTAAGACTAGTAATGAGACGAACGAGACGCTCTCCTGATGGTAAGAGATAATGCCTGTCCATGACCATTGCAAATACAAATACAAATATTTTATTCATAACACCAATGTTACAAGTCACTTCAAAATATTAAACATGTCATTAAATGAGTTTTAAAACACTGATTACATGTCAAAATAAGGTATGTCAATATACAAACATGACAATATAAAAAAAATATTGTCAATATAAATTAATATTGCAGCGACACACAGAACTTTGAGTAGCAAAACAAAGTCCAGGCCATCGCTGATTTGGCGCTCGTTACTTTGAGACTTTGGATCAAAAGCCCAGTAATTTCGCTAGCTAATAACCGGAACACAGTAATGTTTGCACACTGCTGCTTGACGGCAGAATATTTGGAATTGCGGTGGTACCTACCTAGACGACGTCCTGCTAAGGAGATCTACTACCAGGTAGCTGTCGGTGAAGGATAACATTGTTAGGAAACAAAAGCATGGTCGTAGGTCTTTCTAAAACTGAAATGTCCATAGATACATATAAATATATCACACAAACGCTACCGTTTACAAACTCCCTGAAAATTGGTTAGCGCGGTCACGCCGAAAGGCATTGAGTTCAAGCCCCAACAATGAGCTTGAGCTGCTTGTGTAGGAAAACATCGTGAGGAAACCGTAGCATAGTATAGGATATTCTCTGGTATAGGTATTGATATAATCTGGGTGTCTTCAAGTCGAGAGTGAATCGGTATCTTCTAGGCAAGCGTGCTCTATCTTAGACCGCATCATCACTTAACATTAAGTGAGATTACGGTCAAACGTAAGACTAATTTCTTATTAAAAAAATCTCTAGAACTTGGCTGGCTAGCTACAACACTCAAGTTGAAAATCTGCCACCAAGTGACCAACGGTGTGTTCTGGCAGCCTCACTTTAGAGCCAGTTCTATTCCAGGCTAGGTGGGCTTTACCACCTTCGACCACAACGTCACTATCGGGCGAGTTGGTGGTCAAACGCAGACTTATCCGTATAAAAAAAAAAAAAAAAACTTTGCCCATTTTAGTATCGGATAGCCAGGAGCTCTGCGACATCGCTCATGGTAGATGTTCCTAAAACTCCACTCCAGAATCCACCATCATCGTGCGAAACCGCTAAAGAATAGAATTTGCTGCCCGAGAGTGTTCCCTGATAGATACAATCTGGGTGCTTACAAGTCGCGACTGAATCGGTTTCTTCTAGGCAAGCGTGCTCCATTATAGACCACATCTTCGCTTAACATCAGGCGAGATGGCGAACAAACGCAAGCCTATTTATAATAAAAAATAATTGACATCCAGTCTACTTAGCTTGTCGAACATAAAAAAGAAATGCTTGTTACACTTTACAGACATGACGTACGTACTACAAGTATTTCTGTGTAAAAAGTAAAAAACACATTTGTCATGTACTCGAGATTTACAATACTAGAACTGTAAAGTACGGAATCGGTGTTCCGTGCAACCTTTTGATTTCAGTTTAGACAGCCCCGTTGGCTCATTGGTAGTATATCTGCCTTGAGAGCTGTAGGGCGTGGGTTCGATCCCCACTCAGGGCAAACGTTTTGTGAATAAACAAATGTTTGTTCTGTGTCTGGGTATTCTGTATGTATTATAAGTATGTATTTACAAAAAAAAAAGTATTCTATCAGTTATCTGACTTCCATCACACAAGCTCTGCTTAGTTTGGGGCCAGATGGCGCTGTGTGTATAGTCCTACGATAAAAAAAAATCCATTTAGATTAATATAGTTTGATTCGCTTGTTCGGGAAAAGCTCCAAAGCCTTTAGCATCGTCGCAAAGTGGCTGTCATTTTTTGTACCGGATACACTTTGGTGAGTGCGCTTCAGATCTACATGACATAATTCCCTGCCCACTCTACTATCGGACAGCCACGAGCTCCAAGAAGCGTCACCGCTTCATGGTCGATATTCCAAAGACTTATACTTGGTGGTAGATCTCCTTAGCAGGAGGTCGTCTAGGTAGGTACCACCGCAGTACCAGATATTCTGCCGCCAAGCAGTAGTGTGCAAACATTTCTGTGTTCCGGTTTGAAGGGTACTGCAGCTAGCGAAATTACTGGGCTGTTGAGACTTACCATCGAGTCTCAAAGTAATGAGCACCAAAGCAGCGATGCCCTGGACTTTGTTTTGTTACTCAAAGTTCTGTGTATCGCTGCAATGGTCATGGACAGGCGTTATCTCTTACCATCAGGAGAGCGTCTCGTTCGTCTCATTATTTTTCACATAAAAAAAAAAAAAAAAAAAACAAACAAACACAAACTTACTTTTCGAATCGCTTCAATCGAATCGCTTGTGATAAAATCACAAGCGATGACAGACAAACAAAACGCTCTCCTGATGGTAAGAGATAACGCACGTCCATGACCATTGCACAGAACTTTGATCAACAAAACAAAGTCCAGGGTAACGCTGCTTTGAACGCTGTTTGTCATACGCGGAACTGCAAAGCGGCCATCACCCTTTGCCGTTAGTACTAACACAGACATTTTATAGTCATTATTTCTTTGTTTATAACAAAAAACAAAGAAAATCGCCCCGTACCAAACACATCGCGGTGTACTGAACCCACATTCCACTTCGTTGACTCACCCTTACCTGCGATCCCTTAGATATCAGTATCAAGTGGTATAACTGCCGTAGACCCATTAATTGCAGTTATTGTTGCATCTGTGCAGTGGACAGTGGCTGAAGTGCTGGATCAGAAAGTAAGAATCTTATTTATTATCTATTAAGACCTATCATTGTCAGAGGCGTAGCTAGCGCCATGTCAGCCGTATCAATGATACGGGGCCCCGAGTGTAAGCAAAAATAAATAAATAAATAAATATCGTAGGACTGACTGACTGACACAGCGCCATCTGGCCCCAAACTAAGCAGAGCTTGTGTGATGTAAGTCAGATAACTGATAGAGTACATAGATACTTTTTTTTTCTAAATACATACATATAATACATACCACCCAGCCACCCAGAACACCCAGACACAGAACAAACATTTGTTTATTCACAAAATGTTTGCCCTGAGTGGGAATCAAACCCACGCCCTACAGCTCTCAAGGCAGATATACTACCAATGAGCCAACGGGGCTGTCAAAAAGCACTTAATATCGTGCTTCCCGGGGAAAAAACATGAAAAAAACTTGTCATACGATCAACTGTCCATATAATCAATAAATATTTATTTTAATTGAATGCAAGCATTTTTGTTTCTTGTGTGAGAAATCTTAACCCTTCATTTGGGCCCCCCAACTAATTTTGATACAGGTCCCCTCCATGTTATGGTTTCCTCACGATGATTTTCCTTCACCGGCAGCTCAAGCTAATTATCAGGGTTTGAACCTACGCCTTTCGGCGTGTGAACCGATTGCGCTAACAACTAAACTATCATCGCTAAACTAAATAAATAACTGATCAGTTATCTGACTTCCATCACACAAGCTCTGCTTAGTTTGGGGCCAGATGACGCTGTGTGTATAGTCCTACGATATTTATTTTATTTATTTTTTATTTAAATAAATAAAATGAATAGATTATTAAGATACATAAGGCGCTGTAGGTAATATAATCAAAATGATTTCACAATATAATTTTTCAGCTAAACGTAGCTGTATGTTTATACATTCAAAAAAATCAAAATGTAATTAATCTTGATTATATTTCTAAGAGAACCGTTGATTTCGAAAAAGGATTATTTGCGCGGTAAAAAATGTCATAAAATAACACTAGAGTACCTATTTTTGGTATACTTTAAATAAAGACACGTTTATTAAATTAGTGAATATTTATTTAACGGTACTGTTGTCTTTTTTATTAAATTACACTATAGTTTATTAATTTTCCAAGAAATTAAAGTAAAGTCACCACTACTTTACTAAAGCATGACTGGACTTGACTGACACGGACTGTACTTGACCAAGATTGGACTCTGACTATAACTTTAGCTACGAGGACATTTATTTAACTTATGACACTTGAAAATATATAAATACTTGACACTGGCAAATGCTCAAAATGCGACGCCAAAACCAAAGAAAATAAATCAGTTTTTTTTTAAGGTGAGGTAGTTTTAAAATTCCTTTCGGATACCAATTCGGTATGTAAAGAAAAAAAATACTTTGCTGATTCCAAAACCAATTCGAAATATTACATTCCTGTACATGATTTTCCCGTTTAAAACTCTTTAAACTATGAGACGGGGTTTATTTTAATAAAATACATAGAATAAACTTGACTTTCAATTTACCTCTAATGACGTCACGTCGTCGGCTGTATAAGGATTCTTTCAGTGCCTAAAAAACAATGGGAAACCTCGACAAAATCTGTCAATGTCAAGTTAACGGTTGCTTTTATACTTGTAACCTCCATACACTTACTACGCCGTTGTTTTTTTTTACATGGCTAATGCGTATTCTACATATTCAGCCCACCTCATGACGTCATAACTATGAAAAGTTTGAAAACGTAATAAAAATAAACTACCGCATAGAGAGCAAAAATATTCAAATTAGTTTCATAAAATAAGGTTTACTATGAGTAAAAAATATAAAATAAATACAAAAAAAAACTTTACATACCGGATTTGGAACATGTATAATTGTATATCCAATTCATGTTGCACCAAACTGTGGCTACAGTTTGGTGCAACATGAATTTTCTAGGCCCGCGTGCAGCAAGATTGAGCGTACTCAAAGGAAGCGGTCCTTCCACGCATCAGTTTATGACACATTACCAATAACAATTATTATTATTCAATACTTTATGGGCAACTGAAATAATCGGTTATCAGTCCGTTACTGGAGCGATAGGTGGTCAGACCAGTATCTATCTAAATAATATTTATTTGCAGTGATTTCAGTGACTTTTACAAACTAACTGAGAGGTTTATTTGTCGCAAACATTCATCGCAGCTCCGGTTTGTTTACGATGTGAGTGTTCTTTTTTAAATAGTAGATAAATATTGATATGGTATTTTCTTTTAATTGAGTGAATTAAAGCAACTAACGTTAATTGAACAAACTTTTATTTGTTTTTTTTTTTTAGAAAAGCATTTTAACACAGACAAACATTTTTTGCAAATTACTTATTTTAATAAATAAATATTGGAAGACATTTTACACAGCGCCATCTAGCCACAAACCCAGCAAAGCTTGTACTATGGGAAACAGATAGCTTTACATTTTTTAGAATTATTTTTTTATAATACACACAAATCACTTATTTTTCTTTTCCCCAAAAACAATGTAGATATGATAGATTATCAGTTATCCGGTTCCCACACTATAGGCTTTGCTTAGTTTGAGGCTAGATGGCATTGTGCGAAATTTTCTCCTTTATTTTTGTCTCCGTTGGTATTGGTTTTTCTTATACTTTACATTTTTACTCAAGCATATAGGTAATAGGTAGGTATGTATACATACAGTACGTAAAAAATAAATTTATCAGTTGCAAATGTACTTATTTTATACTTATATTTATCATTTGTTGTGTTGTAAGTTGGTTAGATAAGATAGTATATATTTTGTTGTATGTAAGCGTGTTCCATCCTAGACCGCATTACTGCTTAACATCAGGCAGGATGTGGTCAAACGCTAACCTATTTCGAAATAGGTATTTTTTTAATTAGGTAGTTGCCTAATTTTAGGGGAAAAAATTAAAGAATCTTTATCGTTTTAGAGTTGATTTTATGCCTATTTTCCGACATTTTACCAAGAATTTTTTTTTAACACTTAATTTCTTCATTCAACTTGTCAAACCTAACTTGTATCTGAAATATTAGTCACTAATCTTGTAGTTACATATTTTGTATGAAATTATCAAGTTAGTCATTTATAAAGAAAAAAAAGGCCCAACATTCAAAGTCGTCAAAATTGTTTGACAACCATGATATAATTTTATTCACACTACAAATAAACTTATTACTTATTTTTCTCTACAAACAAATAAGTAGATAGACAAAAACATTCCGAGTTTAAAAAAAAAATTATACAATATATTAAAAGAAAATTTTGGGAACTGGCACAATACACGAACGTTCTATGACTGAAAAAAATTAAATAAACATTTTTTTTAAATTCCCGCATTAATTTCTGCTTGACAACACTTCAATTTCTAATTACACAAATGTACATACAAACGTATTAATAAAATGCTTTCCCCTTATCACGTTAAGGCGTGGCCATCATGGCCAAGCGAAACGTAACTGCACATATCCCGCACATAATCCTAGTATTAAAGAATTATAATTAATAACTTTATCGTATTTTACGTGATTATTTTATATTTCATAAGATAACAACCACTAATAAGCTATTTCCATAATTTTATTGGAGATTAACATTAATTCTGTTACTTAATTATGATGTACAATACTTTTATATGAATTTTGTCACGACGAAAACTCCTTTATTGGTTGCGGATCTATCGCATTGCAGGAACAGAAACCCGTCAGTGCCCAGGGTTTTGCGACCCATGTAGGTACACCTAGGTTTAAGGGCCTCCTTTAAATACGTGTTAATGTCCATTTTCTACCGGACAGTCAGAAGCTAAAAAAGCGAAATCGTTTCATAGTCGACGTTCCAAAAACTTGAACGTTTCGAATCCACCTTCATCGTGAGAACCGCTAAGCAGTGGAATTTGCTGCCCGAGTGGGTGTTGGTTCTAAGCGAGCGTGCTCCACCATAGACCGCAACTTTGCTTAGATGGCAATCAAACGCAAGCCTACCTATTTGTAATTAAAAATAAACCTTCAAACCCTGTTCCGATACCGTTACCGTTTACTAAAAAAAACTATCATATACAAAAACCCAACTACTGAAAAAACTATCAAATATACAAAACCCCAATTAGAAGACCAGAAATAAAATTATTGTCTTGCAAGAAAAATGTATAAAACGCCCTAGGTCAAAATCTAGAGATAATTGGAAATTAAAAAGAAGACGACAAATTATACATAATCTTATGTTTTTAATTTACTAAAATACTATGAATATGTTAGATATTTTTACCACGGCTTACCTGATGTTAAGTGACGGTGTGGTCGAAGATGGTAAAGCAAACCTAGCCTGGAATGGAACTGGCTTTCAAGTGAGGCTGCTAGAACACCGTTCGGTGCTTGGCGGTAGATGTTCAACTTGAGGGTGTACCTAGCCAGTTGAACTAGTAATTACCGCCGTGCTATGGATTCCTCACGATGTTTTCCTTCACCGGCAGCACAAATTCTTTGTCGGGTCTTGAACCCACGCCCTTCAGCGTGACAACCCACTGAGTTATCATCGCTACAAAATTAAAATAGAATGAGAAATGTTTTCTTATAGCAATAAGTTGTGGAAAGCAGACCTTTCCATTTAAGGTGGTTCGATTTCCATACAAACAGATTTTTCCCATTTATGGACAAATGGAGCATAATTTTACAGTGAAATCACAGCTACTGGCATTTATTTTGGTCTTTATTTGCGATAAATCACAATTGCTTGAATAAAACAGTAGATTAGTAGCATAAAATCAAATTTTTGAATCATTTATGAATTTATGATTTTTAAATAAAAGGGTATATTATGCTAATAATTAATCTACTGTTTTATTCAAGCAATTGTCATTTATCGCAAATAAAGACCAAAATAAATGCCAGTAGCTGTGATTACACTGTAAAATTATGCTCCATTTGTCCATAAATGGCAAAAATTTGTGTATGGAAATCGAACCACCTTAAGATTGCGTACAAGTCATTGTCCTCAAATATAGGTGACTGAACAGTGAACAGTACAGTAAAACACCGGCATTTCCTTCTTTGGCACTTTTGACTTATTTGTCATTGCGTGTTTGTTCATTTATAAATCTGCTCAACTCGGAAACTGTTTGCTTTCAGATTCGTCTGTTTAGCAAATACATTAAGGTAAACAATCTTAGCAGTATTTTAACTTTTGTTCCTGTAAACAGTTTAGATAGGTGAACGTATCATGTTTTATTGCAGTCGACGTATTTACGTAGATAATAATCATTAATGGCATAGTTAATAATTTTAACATTTTTTATTCTTTGGTTTTGGCGTCCCATTATGAGCATTTGCCAGTGTCAAGTTTTTATATTTTCAAGTTTCAAAGGTTATATAAGTTGCCTTGTAGCTATAGATATAGTTAAAGTACAGTCCGTGTCAGTCAAGTCCAGTCATGCTTTAGTAAAGTAGTGGTGACTTTACTACAAAGCTTCGATGGAGTTTTGGAAGCAACACAAAAATTCATGTTTCACCACATTATATCATTTTCCCACACTCGCACTTATGATTCGGCACTTTATGAATAAAACACCACCATTTTTATGCATAAACACTCGATAAAACACTAGTTTTGGGGAAAAATACAACAGGGCGACATTTTTTTTTTTTTTTGTTTTTGGCGTCGCACTTTGTGCATTTACCAGTGCTATTCCAGTATTAGAATTCGAAGAAAAAATTAAAGCCGCTCAACGAGCTGTAGAAAGGGTTACGCTCAGTGCTTCTCTGAGGGATCATATCTGGAACGAAGTAATTCGCCAGAGAACAAAAGTCACCGACATAGGTCAACGTATTAGCAAGTTGAAGTGGCAATGGGCTGGACATGTTTGCCGCAGAACCGACAACAGCTGGGGTAAACGTATTCTAGAGTGGAGACCGCGAATCGGAAAGCGTGGTGTCGGACTCGCACTTGGTCGGCTTTTTTAAATCTTGCGCGCTTGCCCAGAAGATAGGCATACGAACATGATCTCAAACGAATTATAAAACACTACGAATCACAGCGTGTTATCTGACGTGTGAATAAATCGAAAAATGTTTTTTTATCTACTTACTTCCTTGAAATATAAATGCGTAGGAAATCAGTGCTTGTTTTCGATAACATTCCTATTTATTTTATCTTATTGTGTTCCATTTTAACGCCAGCCTAGTAATTTGATACACAACTATACGTTTTATTGTTTTATATTATAAGTTACTGGTTCCGCCTCCCGCGTTCATCTGTATTTACAGGGATAAAATAGCCCATCTGTTAATACAGATTATACTTTTTGCAATCTAAACTTTATCGTGAAGAGGTAATCTTTCTAGTACTCGGCTGGCTAGCTAGCACCCTCAAGTTAAAAAATCTGCCGCCAAGCATCTAACGGTGTGTTCCGGCAGCCTCGACAGTTAGTTCCATTCCAGGCTAGGTGGCTTGAATAGACCGTCACTTGACGTCAGGTGAGCTGTGGTCAAGCACCTACCCTGTCAAACATAAAAAAAATATAAAAGCGATAGTTTGCTTGTTCGTTTGTATGTGTGGTTGTTCCTTCTTATGTGGTTCGATTTCCATACAAATATTTTTTTGCCATTTATAGACAAATGGAGCATAATTTTACAGTGAAATCACAGCTACTGGCATTTATTTTGGTCTTCATTTGCGGTAAATAAGAAAAATACAAATCAAATAGTTACCTGACTATTATTGCGTAGAACACAGAACGTTAATAATTATTATCTTCATGGAATTTTCCAAATACGTTGCATGATTAAAAGATAATAATTTTGTTAGTACCTGAGTAGGTATTTATCGGTCGTATTTGCCTTTTACTAGTTTACTATCAAGAGGTAGTATTTTTTTAGTATTAGATGAGTTTGATATTTTACCCTTTCATGTTTTGAGTGGCTTTTTAACTTTATATTTTGCTAGCTTGTACCCGATATCGGCTTCTAAAAGTCTTACCGTGATGTTAAATCACACTAATATTTTATAGCGAAAGACGGAGTGAACGGTTGTGTAGAAATTTAATACCCGGGGAAATTTGTCTAAGTGTACTGTATGTATTATAAGTAGGTATGTATTAACAAAAAAAAATTGAAGTATTCTATCAGTGATCTGTCTTCCATCATACAAGCTTTGCTTTGTTTGGGGGCAGATGGCGCTGTGTGTAATGTCCTATGATATTTATTTGTTCAAAAAGGTTAACTATTTAAATTTTTAGGGTTGTGGTAGAATTTGATATAAAAAGTTTGAAAAATTCAGTGAAAGGCCTATGGAGTGAACTTCTGTTGTTAAATTTTTCAAAAATACATATGTATATTCCTTGTACATAATATGTACGAAAAATATATTCAATGCGTAATAAAAAGTAAATATACTTGATTAATACTTACTTAACATCAGGTGAGCTGTGGACCAAGCCTGTCAGCTATAAAAAAAAACAGGCGTTTGCGGAAGTTCATTTTGGATTCCTTAAATATCCACTGAAGTAACCAGTTGCCGACACGTGTGTCGCCTCTACACTAGGCATCAACAGGACGTGTTGACTCTTCGAGTGCTTGGTCGAGACTGAGTAGATAAAGTAAATATATACCTTGAATATTCAGTATATGATAGTACAATAACTTAACTAAAATTGGCTACTTCGTTATTTTTACAGTCTAGATAATTAGGCAAAGACTACTTGTCCACTTGACTACTGCTGCACATAGGCCTCCCCCATTGACTTCCACAAAGACTGGTTGGAAGCGGCTCGCACCCAGCGCGTTCCTGCGGTCTTTACTAGGTCGTGTGTCCACCTTGTGGGTGGACGTCCTACGCTGTGCTTGCCGGTTCGTGATCTCCACTCCAGAACTGCTCCATTGGCCATCAGTTCTGCGTGCTATGTGCCCTGCCCACTGCCACTTCAACTTGCTGATTCTCTGGGCTATGTCGGTTACTTTAGTTCGTCTACGGATCTCCTCATTTCTGATTCGATCTCGTAGGATAACTCCGAGCATAGCTCTCTCCATAGCTCGTTGTGCTACTTTGAGCTTACCAAGAAGGCACATAGTAAAAATATATATCCTTCCTTATCCACTGTTACATTTTAACTCATAAAACTCAAAGAATCCCTCCAGCCGCGTTAATTTTAAAACAAACAAAATGCATAACAAATACAGTTATGACAGACATAAAAAGATTAAAAATGTCGCATATTGTTGTAATATCTTTTTTTAAACACGTGTTAGCGTAAACGTGGCAGCGCTTATCATAAGCTGCGACAACAAAATGCTTATTCGTCAGCTGTTTTTACAAGTTTATCTGATTCATTGACAGTGACTTAGTTGTTTTGATAAGAGCTAAAAAGCAAAATTTTGAAAAATCCACGACACTTTTAATAAGTTATTGAAAAAGGATAAAATAATTTTAAAACACCCGACTTAAAACTACCTATAAACTTAATAAAAAACCCAAAAATATCCGTCGGGAGTTACCATTAAATTAAATAGTTTTGCAGTTTTATAGCAACATAAATAATTTGAGATTTAATAGCGCTATACTTACGAACTTTTTTCTAAAGTCCGTTTTTGCAAATGCCAGTTTTCATACATAACTGTAACGTAAAAGATCATAAAATAACTTGCGATAATGAATCCCAGCAATTTTTTTTTTTTTTAATATTGCGGAAACGATTATTCAAATGCTGTACTGATTTTGATTAAGTTTTCACCTATTATGATAACAAATTTGTTTTGTTACTTTTTTATCTTTATAGCTAATCTTATGTACTTCATCATCATCATCATCATCATTTCAGCCGTAGGACGTCCACTGCTGGACATAGGCCTCCCCCATTGAGTTCCATAAAGACCGGTTGGAAGCGGCTCGCATCCAGCGCGTTCCTTATGTACTTAACTAGAGACAATTTAAGTTAAATATAGTTGAGATTTTTTTGAATTTCGAGCAGCTTGGTAAGGTCTGTCCATATTATTAATGTCTGTCTGGCTTCCAATCTGGAGGTCCTGGGTTCGAATCCCACTACATGCACCTCTATATTTTTAAGTTATGTCTGTATTGCCTATAACTTCAAACGGTGAAGGAAAACATCGTAAAGAAACATGTCCGAGAGTTCAAATAAATAAAAAGTTCTCGAAAATGTGTGGAATCTTCCAATTCGCACTTGGCCAGTCATCAATCAACTAACTTTATTACTATTTAGTAACTTAATTAGTAAACGTCAATTATATCATGATTAAAACCAGTTTTGAATAATCTCAAAAAACCTTCATTCCCGGCCTTGTCAACGATAACCTTCAAACGAACCAAGGACGATAACACATTATTCACACAAACACAAAAATTATCTTCCAGTCCAGTGATAACTATGTCTAATAATTATCTGTAAGATTATCAATAAAATATGTCTCTGATAACTGTTGTTAATTAATCACTATTGATACCAAAAATTAATTTTTGTTTAACTTATGCGGTAATACTCACGTTTAATTTTATCGGAAACTCCGACTATAGATCCGGTGGCCTTCTTCATGGAGGCAAAGCGGAGTACAAAGCGCGCGCGGCCTCGCTTGTTTCGCTTGAAACTGTAGTTTATTCGATTTAAATTACGATCACATTCTATAACATACACAAAATAAATTATACAAACAGTGTATTGAACTAAATTTATATTAAAAATACATAATTATAATTGGAAAAACAATACAAATAATTTATCTATGAAAATATGAATTAAGTTACGTTCGTTGGTAAGCGTCTAACTTGAGGATAAACCGATTTAGCTCTTTTTTTATAGGTTATGTTATTTCACATCAGTATGTTAAATGGCCACTCTGAAATTCTTGCACCAGCTGGCTAAAAAGCTGGTATTAAAGGCGGAAAACTGGTACCAGGGTTGCCAGATGTCGAAATAAAAAAAAACGTTAAAAATTGCTTAAAAACTGTGTTTCACACATATAATAAAATAAGTATAGGTTTGTATTTTCATTCCTTGAGGTTGGAGCTAGTTTTTTAAAGGAACTCTGGATTGGAATGTTTTTTATATATATCTCAAAAATTTGTCGGTTATATTATACGTATTTTCAGTGTATTTTTGTCGGTCAACGGGTAATCTGCGACATTTTTCGGACTATGGCAAATCTTGGTATTTTTCCGTACCAGGACCGAGTAACCTTGGCACATGATACTAAAACCTAGTATGAATACCAAGAAGTTGGTACGTCTAACATCATTGTTTCACATACGATACGTGTTCTTAATAAGGTTTAGAAAGCAAAGGTAACGTCTACTGCACCGAGTATAAAATACAGGGCAATTAGCTATTATAGAAAAAATCCTAAAATTTCCCCACAAAACAAACAGCGCCTGTGAAAAATCTGGAAATTTTCTTTTCGCATTATAGTGAGTTGCTAAGTGAAAATTGCAGGCACTTTTTATCTATTGGAAAATTATTTGCCTTTTTTTAAATAGTAACTAGATTTGTTGCTTCCAAAACTCCATCGAAGCTTACTTTACTAAAGCACGACTGAATTTGACTGACACGGACAGGACTTGACCAAGACTAGACTTCGACTACTTAATTAACTTATGAAACTTGAAAATATCAAAACACTTGACACTGGCAAATGCACAAAATGCGACGCCAAAATCAAAGAAGAACAAGTAACTAGATTTTTTTATTATTAATTTGCCCCATCGGGCAGGCTAAAGCTGTAAAGCCATACTGCCTTGTCTTAAGTAACTAAATTAACCGAGAGGCGATGTCCGGACCAAATTATAGTAATGGTGACTTTATTATAAGTTTCGAGTTTCAGAAGCGACACGAAAAGTCTTATTCCACTATTCTTATTATATTTATTTACTAATTTATAACACTTGGTGGTAGATTTCCTGAGCAGGAAGTCGTCTAGGTAGGTACCTACCACTACAGTACCAGATATTCTACCGCTAAGCAGTAGTGTGTAAACATTACTGTGTTCCGGTTTGAAAGTGCTTCAGCTAGTGAAATTACTGGGCACTTTAGACTAACCATCGAAAGTCTCAAAGTAGTGAGTGCCAAAGCAGCGATGCCCCGGACTTTGTTTGCTACTCAAAGTTCTGTGTATCGCTGCAATGGGCATGGGCATGCGTTATCTCTTGCTATCAGAAGACCGCATCATTCGTCTCATTACTTTTACATTCTATACAAACAATACCTCCTTATATAACCCACTAGTTAGAATGTGTCGTCAATACAACGATATCTTAGTGGATCATCATGGCTCAATAGATATATTTAACTTTAAACTGTCAAAATTTAAACGGGATGTCTTGGCCATTTTGCAAGAAAAGCAATAGTAATTACTATTGTTTTTTCTTCCCAAATACGTGTGATTTATAATTGTAATTGTTGATGGCTTTTACATCCCGCCTGTTATTTGCATGTACATAGTTCAACATTGTTAGTTAGTATAATAGTAATGTCACTCACTTTATAAATGCTACTGCTTTCTTTGCTCATGTTGTATACACATTTGTTTAGGAATATAATTTAGTACAAAACCTTACTGTAAGTTACATAATGATGTGGTAATTATATTCTGTTGTGTGTATCGAAATAAATAAATAAATAAAATAAACATTAAAAAAAATAACTTTCCCGAACTCGCGGGCGTAATTCAGTTCATTATGATTGAAATATCAATATTTTTAAAAATACATATTCACTCGAAAAACACAAACTTTGGAAAATATGTGATGTGGCGACATCTTTCCGCGTTCCCAGAAAAACTAAACTGTGTTGAATTTGAATTTTGTAGGTACGATATATCAAGGATTACTTACTTATATAATGGACTAATACATACATGGATTAATTACCGACTTGTAATATCATATTACCAATAAATTGATTATAATTATGATTAGGTACGCTAAATTAAATAAACAATCAATGTAATTAACATACCAATACACTAGCTGCACCCCGCGGTGTTACCCGCTGCACGTTTCCCGGATAAATAGCCTATGTTAATTCAGGGTCTCAGCTACCTCCATACCAAATTTCATCCAAATCCGTTCTGTAGTTTTTGCGTGAAAGAGTAACAAACATCCGTCCATACATCCATACTCACAAACTTTCGCGATTATAATATTATAGGATTAAATGACATAAAATAATCACAATAATATACAATCTCAATAAACTAATTAGATCAAAAGGTCAATATGTAACTATTACAATTACAAGTTATTCTGCCCCTAAGCAGTAGTGTGTAAACATTACTGTGTTCCGGTTTGAAGGGTACTGCGGCTAGCGAAATTACTGGGCTGTTGAGACTAACCATCGAAAGTCTCAAAGTAATGAGCGCCAAAGCAGTGATGCTCTGGACTTTGTTTTGTTACTCAAAGTTCTGTGTATCGCTGTAATGGTCATGGACAGGCGTTGTGTCTTACCATCAGGAGAGCGTCTCGTTCGTCTCATTAATTTTCACAAAAAAAAAAGTTCTGTTAAATAAATAATGCATTATGTAGGTAAAAAGTCGGCTACTGAAAAATCATTCGACTTTTTTTTCTTTTTTTTTTCTTATGTTGCAATTACATCGGTGTACAATAAAGTTACATTCTATTATAAGTATGAATGTCGATTAGACATACGTATATTTGTGCCAAAAACGCACACAAAGGTCTTTAACCCATAGAGGTCACGTTAACTGCTCTAGACCAGTCTGCAACAAAAAGTTTTCCTCGAGGAAAAGGGATAAGACGTGACGGTTTTCCTAAGCTATTTCTCGGCAGGAAGAAGGAAGGTGAGGTGCGTTAGTCATCTAGAATCTTCCGGTTAATAAGACACAATGTAGATTATATTATTGTACAATTGTTCTTTGATTTTTGTTTCTTAGACGGTAGATAATAAGTGATACGTGATTTTTACGTAAAAAAGATGAGGAGGAGCTTCATCTTAGACTTAGACTTTATTTAGACTTGCATTCTACTTAACATCAGGCAGGGCGTGGTCAAACGCAAACCCATCCCACTGATATTATAAATGTGAAAGTTTGGATGGATGGATGAATGTTTGTTACTCTTTCACGCAAAAATTACTCTACGGATTTGGATGAAATTTGGTTTGGAGGTAGCTGAGACCTTGGTTTAAAACATAGGCTTTTCATCTTGCAAACATGAAGCGGGTAACACCGCTGGGCGCAGCTAGTTTTGTGTAAAAAAAGAAACGAAATGTTCTCCACATAGTTAAAGACACTGTCTATATATCCTTTCTTACAATTTTTTCCTTAATCGCAATGTCTGTGTGTATGTTAATTTGTTTAGGTCAAATCTTGCCTTGAAAGAAAGAAAGAAAGTAAATTGTTTTATTTTGTAACATATACAAATACAAAAACAAAAATAAACAGTTACAAAATAGGGGCTCACAAAAAGAAACGATCAAAAACTGCATCGAAATCGGACTAGTAGTTTTGGAGAAAAATAGCAACATAGATTTGCACAAACAAACATCCTCTCACCTCAAACTAATATACCGTCTCCATTCCGTCGTGGGTAAAAACGAAAACGTAATGCTTTTTTGATTCTCTCTATAGTTTTTTGTATCGCAAATTTGACGTAAGTTATTTTTTTGTGAATTGTTCTGCTATACCCTCCAAAACTTGCCACGGATACACGTAATAATATTTATTTGGGCCGTTGTTCGAAAAGGTAAGGTCTACCTTTTGGCAGAAATTGCAACTGTATTTACCTGTAACCTCTCCATTAACACTGCAATATGGTGATTCTCAGCGCGACACTGATAATCTCCGGAAGGCTTTGGAATATTTATTGGTACATGATCTGTATACAAACAGACATATTGGCCAGTAACTAGTATACCTAATGGTAGAAGGGTTTACATATAAGTACTTACTCTGGACTGCGAAGTCTTGAAGTTTTCTTTTCCATTCGAAAGAACCTACTGCATTTAATATAATATTGATCTTTGATAAAAGCTTGACTGATTTTGGGTGTTCAAGTTATACTTAGTTAGTCGTTTCGGTTACAACAGTGGTGAGGGCTTAAATTAAAATTTAATTAATTAGACGACAATTTAAAAAAACTTGTTTTTTTTTTTAAATGTGTATTGATGTGTATGTTGTTGTGTTTTGTTTTGGTGTACTTATAAGTAGTAAAGTTATATTCTATTCTGTTCTATTCTACAACAATTCGTTTTTTTATTCTACCAATGAGCCAACTCTGTCAATGAGTTCTGAGGTCAATTGAGCCAATGTAGTCAAAAAGTCAAAGAAGAGAATTTTTTTTATGTGAAAAATAATGAAACGAACGAGACGCTCTCCTGATGGTAAGAGACAACGCCTGTACATGACTACCGCAGCGATACACAGAACTTTGAGTAGCGACATAAAGTCCAGGGCATCGCTGCTTTGGTGCTCATAACTTAGAGACTTTGATCATTAGTCTCAACAGCCCTGTAATTTCACTAGCTGCAGTACCCTTCAAACCGAAACACAGTAATGTTTACACACTACTGCTTGGCGGCAGAATATCTAGTACTGCGGTGGTACCTACCTAGACGATCTCCTGCTAAGGAAATCTACCACCAAGTAAAGTAACTTATCCGAAACAGAAGCCAGGTATGTATAATATTCATTGACTGCCCTGTTAGTTCATTTGGTAGTGTATGTGCTATAAAAACTGTAGGACGTGGATTCGATTCCCACTCGGGACAAACATTTGTGTGACGAAAATAAATGTTTGTTCCGTGGCTAGGTGTTCTGTATGTATTATAAATGTGGATGTTTGCAAAAATATATTTGTAAGTATTATATTACTCCTTGCGTCACATCAACGGAATTTAGATTGAATCGTTGCTAATATTCTCACGGATATGATAAACTATTATGTTGATAAAACCTTCCTAAACTCTTATTTGTTTCATTATAAGCAATTGTGATGTAAGACATAGCGCCATCTGGCCCCAAACTAAGCAAAGCTTGTACAATGAGAACCAAATAACTGTAAGAATACTTAGTAGAGTCCTTTCCATACTTTTGCCTGGAAGACATCGCTCTTAGCGATAAG
Organism: Biston betularia; assembly: GCA_905404145.2. Taxonomy (NCBI): domain Eukaryota; kingdom Metazoa; phylum Arthropoda; class Insecta; order Lepidoptera; family Geometridae; genus Biston; species Biston betularia. The sequence goes on from FR989885.1 coordinate 7,922,023, forward strand.
GCCAATTGTTCCACTAGTATTAAGTTTATATTGTTGTAATTGTTTGTAATTAGTGTGAACAATAAAGAGTTATAGGTATTATCATTAGAAATATATTTATATGTGTTTTTTTTCTAGTAAATACATACTTTACATACAGAACACCCAGACACAGAACAAACATTCATCGTCACATAAATGTTTTATTGTGGCCTGCGATGGAGCGATTTACTCCCGCTGTCATGTTAGTATGTGTGCTCCAAGAACTGAAGGGCGTGGGTTCGATTCCCACCCAGGACAAGCATTTTGTGGTATAAACAAATGTTTGTTCTGTGTCTGGCTGTTACTGTATGCATTTACAAAAAAAAAAGTATTTAAGTATTCTGTCAGTTATCTGACTTCCATAGTACAAGCTTTACTTAGTTTGGGGTCAAATGACGCTGTGTGTAATGTAAAAAAAAAAAGAAAAAAAAACACAGCGCTATCTAATCCCAAACTAAGGTAAGCTTGCACTATTCGAACCAGCTGATAGAATACTTACCTACATACATTTTTTTGTGAATAAATACTCATATAACACATCTATCATATGTCCACATATACATAAATTTGACAACATTTACGTGCTATCGAAAATTTCGTAAGGAAATTATGTAAATAATTTTTCAAAAATTTGACGATTATTAAATTAGATAGCTGGCAACCGCGTTTATTTCATAAGTCGCGTTCTAGGGAATTACAAATTTGTTATCTATAAGATTGGCGATTTCATCTACTTATAGATAAAAAAAGTATTCATAATTATTACAATTAAAAGTATCAGGTATAAATATTTCTATGACATTCGTATTAATACTAACATTCAAGTAAGTAAGATTACTTAAAAACTGAATAATGTTTTTTAAAAAGAAAATCTTTTTCTATTTTATTATCAAAGATTAATAATCACGCTAAAATTATTCTTAATTGCAATATAATTGCATATTTTAGTGACGTTATTGATAAAATACCGATTACGTATCGATTTCCTGTCCAACTAGATGTTACGTGTCTAAACTTTTTAAAAATTGAAAGAAGAATGAAGTATTCAAATTTTAAAAAATTAATAGCAAAAATTGTTTCAGATTTAGAAGCGAGACAAAGGGCGCGTGCCAAATCCCGCCACACACGCCACCCCGCAAGAACGTAAACAAACCGGGTGACGTCGCGTGACGTATGGCCGATAGGAACTACGAATACGACCCGGTGAACACCGGCGCACCAGTCAACCACCAACGCAACATGGAGGCGGGACAATTGTGGCGGCAATATGTCATCGCTGGCATCGGTATGTGATATCATTATATTAAAAAAATAGTGAATTAAATATGGAACGTGTCTAGCTGGAAATAATGTGGCTGAATTGAGTATAAATGCAAAATTAAAAAAAAAAAAAATACGCGCCTTTTTCGGCGGGACGGTGAGTTGTATTTTTGAGTTTGACAACATTTTTAACAATGATAAATCAAAGTTGTAAAACAAAAGAATGCCAAAGATTTCTTATATGTTTTTTATAGAATTTCTTATATTTTTGCGATACAAATCTAATAACTAAACACAATTCCACTGAATATAGAAAATACTGTGAGAACAATTGAAGTAGTCAATTGAATTATTTAGATATTTACGTTGGCAGACTACAGCATAATTTATGTGTGAAAATGACAGGTCACTGAATGACAATAGTTATCAGAGTCCATTATATTCACGTAAATGTGTTATCCAGTCAAAAGTCATTAAAGCGATTATTGAATTAGGCTAATAAGGAACGTTAAGTTCAATGACATTAAAAAAAAACTTTTTAAATATTTTACTTAATAATTCGGCACCTATTTACATAAAACGATTTCAGAATTTGAAACAGATTACTAAATACGGACAAATGTCAAGATACAAATGTTATAAAGTTCGATGCCAAAAACGAGAAAGAAAAAAATATGTTTTAATAACATTGATTTAAACTCTCACTAGGTACAATTTGTAATAATGCACTTTCATTAAGTCTGCATTTTCTAATTTACTGTAAAAATTGTACCTGTATTGTGACCTAGCTACACGCTCCAAAATACTCTTTCAGATTTTTTGCAACATTTTTTTCGCTACTTTTCATGTTAGAGAGCCACCCCAGAAGAGAGAGACACCAAGCTTTTCATGTTTTCCGGTAGTCTTCTTTGGTCGTATGACAATGAGCAAAATCCCGCCCTCGACAATAGGATTGTTAATTAAAACAGGACTGAAGCGCTGCATTGTTTTTAAAATAAAAGTTAGTTTTTGTATATTTTTTCAATGAATTTTGGAATCGAGATGTAAAATCTGAATTAACACACGCGTTTCATTTCGGAAAAGTATGCGGTTCCCTTAAAAAAGCGCATAAAACCGTAGAAAACTGTTAGTATGTTACACGTACGAAAATTACAGCGAAATTATTTAAAATATATTTGTGCTACGAGTGTGGTTAAAGAAAGGAAAATAAAAAATATTTCGGATAAATAGCACAGATTTTTGACTACAGGAAAAAAGGCGTGATTAGTATCACGCCTTTTTTAAATAAATCGAAGGTTGTAGGTAAATAAGTACCATAGAATGATATAGTATTTATCGTTTTGTGAACCTAAGAGAATGCCTAAATCTGATAAGAATTACTACTTACGTCTATCAATTACTACAGATTCACGGTTTGCTACTTTTATGAGAAACGTAAAATCATCGAGTACGAATTACGTTTTTAAATTAAAATTTCCTCTTTAGCACGTGGAGTAGGTATCCTTAAAAACAAATAAAGATTTGAAGTGAAGGAAAATCATACGCACATTTTAAGAATGATTTTGACCGCATTGAATATTTGATACTTAAATGGAGTTTGATATGAGAGTGGCTTATTCATTACTTAATAAAATGAGCGCCAACACAGCGATGCCCCGGACTTTGTTTTGCTACTCAAAGTTCTGTGTATCGCTACAATGGTCATGGGCATGCGTTATCAATTTTTTTTTAATTTGTTTTTGTCCTTGGATTGCCAGTCTCAATTTCACAGTGTATCATTTTTCATAGTATTGAACCTTTTATACCTTTTTTTTTTTGTGCTACGATATTTATTTTATTTTAATTATATCCATATAGGCCTAATAGTTTTGTTACATTGCTAGCTAAATCAATAGCCCGAGCAAAATCATTCGTACGGATTGTTTTTTTTTTGTCTGCATTTGGCCTTCTGTATAAAAATATCGGGAGAAGCCATTGGTTCCCGAAACACAGTACTATTAGTTCGGAGCCAATGGGTTAATTTTTATGTAACTATGAATTGTGCCAAATAAATAATTTGAATTTGAATTTGAATTTGATTAGCTTGATTTTACTAAGCAGTAAGTCATTATGAATTACTTTTACCATGGGTATATTATGGTAGGTAAGATGCCAAAATCGTAAAAAAAAACAGTTTTTTTGCAAAGTTTGGCTTGAGATTAGAGAAGTAATTAGATTATCGAAATGTTTTATCAGAGTGATTGACGTATACACTTGTACTTAGACAACTACTTATTAAGGCGATACCGATTAACGCGATCCCAGCGAGTCTTTGTACTTCAGTTCATTACTAAACTTATAGCGCAAATCATAGGGTCGCGTTTAGCTGAGCAAAAATATGGCAGTTACGCGTCGACGTTGAATATTCGTACAGTCATTTATCGTGAAAATAATATCATTAAAAAAAACATCAATACGAAATGCTTTGATATAAAAAATAACACAGTAATTAGTGTTGTTTTACATTAAGGATTTTTCTATCGGGAAAATTTATCATAAATCTGGTTTGGTCCACGCATAAATATCAAGATTAAAACATATTTCTTCCTCTGCTTTTTTTGTTCTTTTTTGTTTTTAGCGTCGCAATTTGTGCATTTGCCAATGTCATGTTTTCACGGATATAATAAAAAAAAACAATAAGGTAAATAACACAGTCAAAGAAAGTAATTCACGGTCGAGTCCAGTCATGCCTTAGTAAAGTAGTGGTGATTTTACTACAAGCTTCGATGGAGTTTTGGAACTAACACAAAAAGTCATGTTTCACCACGTCATATCATTTTCCCACACGCGCGTTTGTGATTCGGCACTTTATGAACAAAACATCACTATTTTTTACATAAACACCCGAGTTAAACACAAGTTTTGTAGAATAGGTACAATGGGGAGACACATTTCCGCGTTCCCGCCAAAACTGCTTCATCTGCTTTAATTTTTTTTTAATAATTTGCCCCATCGGCCATGGCTTTATATATTTTGCTAAAAATAAGTGTGACATGAATCAATTTTGACAACCTACAGCGTCTTTAAATAAGATTTTTTTTTTTCGACTTCAGTTAGAAGTTTCAATTTGAATGCCGACTTGTTAACGCATAAATGACTATTCCTCTATTAGTCTGAGTGTTCCGTGTTTTACTTAAATAAGTATTCTATCAGCTACCACATAGTACCTAGCATATAACTAGGCTAGGTGTGCTTTACCATGTACGACCACACCTTCGCTTAACATTAAAAAAAATTACAATAAAATAAAGTTCAAAAAATCATCCTGAGTTAACGCATTTTTAATGCAGTCTTGTTTTTTGTTTGATTCAATAAAATCTTGTTTAAAATAAGAAAATGTTTAAATATAATTTGTCCCCCACTGGTACTGAATTAAATCGATAAAAATGTCTAATCGGCTATCAAGTTTAACAATATAATCCTTGTAATCGAATCGTGTTAGTTTTTATCAGGAAAACATGTCGTATCTCCCTCCAGGTAATTGCTCAACGATTGATTAATGTATCTACCTACTCAAGAATTTATTTATGATTACAGATATTTTTACTCACTGATATAGTAAATGTGAAAACGATTCCATCTGTCTCACTGCCTCTAAATATCAGCCTAACAAGACGCACGCTACTAACATACTGATATATTTTATTTAGTGGTAGATTTCCTTAGCAGGAAGTCGTCTAGGCAGGTACCACCAGATATTCTACTGCGAAGCAGTAGTGTGTAAGCTGTGTTCCGGTTTGAAGGGTAGGCAGCTAGTGAAATTACAGGGCTGTTGAGACTAACCATCGAAAGTCTCAAAGAATTGATTGCCAAAGCAGCGATGCCCTGGACTTTGTTTTGTTACTCAAAGTTCTGTGTATTTCTGCAATGGTTTCTTTTACCATCAGGAGAGCGTATCGTTCATCTCATTAATTTGACATTAAAAAAACCACCAAAAATAAAAAAGAAGCACATTAAAGAATATTATGAGCTAGTGCCACATGTGGCGGTCTTATCGCTAAAAGCGATTTTTTTTCCAGGCAACTAAGAATGACAAACAAAACACGATACACTTAAGAACACACGGGACATGTTGTTACACAATTAAATTTAAAAATGTCAAATAATACATACATATACGTAGTAAGTATGTAACATATATTTTATGTATTGAATTCAGTAACTTCGTTTGAATTTAATAAAATGAATAATAGAGCCATCTAACCCCAAACTAAGTAAAGCTTATATTATTGTAACCAGTTATTACGTTAATATGGAATACAAGCTGCGCCCGGCGGTGTTACTCACTACATTTTCGGGATATAATATTTCGGGATTTTCAGGATGTCAACTACCTCCATTCTCCTCCTACCAAATTTCATGAAATTGGTCCAGCCGTTTGAGCATGAAGAAGTCACAAACTTTTGTCTTTATAATCTTTAATTTCTGTGATGTACAGAATTAGTTTTTTTGTTTGTAAATAAATAGACATAGTTATATGTAAATACATTAAGAACGGCTAGACAACAAACAAACATGTGTTTTTCATATCAATGTTTGTCTTGAGTGGGTATTGAACCCACGCCCTTAAACTTTCGAAGCAGAACTACTACCAAATGAGCAAACAGGGTAGAATAGCCCTGTTGGTTCATTGGTAGTGTCTGCTCCAAGATCCGAAGGGCGTGGGTTCGATTCCCACCCAGGATAAATATTATGTGGTATAAACATATGTTTGCTCCGTGTCTGGGTGTATGTATGCTATTATAAGTATGTATTTTCAAAAAAAAGTATTTTATCAGTCATCTGATTTCTATAGTACAAACTTTGGCTAGTTTGGTGTCAGATGGCGCTGTGTGTAATGTCCGATATTTAGATATTTATTATCAAAGATGGATTCGGCAGAAAATGATAAAACTTATACTACCTAAATGTTTGTTTTTTTATTATTTAAAGTAATGAGACGATCGAGGCGCTCTCCTGATGTTAAGAGATATTGCCTGTCCATGACCATTGCAGCGATACACAGAACTTTGAGTAACAAAACAACGTCCAGGGCATCGCTGCTTTGGCACTCATTACTTTGAGATTAAATGTATGAAAAGTACGGCACCTGGCGGGAGTAAATGGGAACTACATTTTCATACATTTGACTTATATTTACGTACGACGTAATCCTCGCAAATTAATATGCTAGAAACATTGTAACGGATACGTCAGTATTTATTTTACACGTATCTATTTACTTAGATTTCCTTATTGTTGTTATTAAAATATTGTGTTTTCTTTGGCTCAATGCGGAATTTTTATTGCGAGCTTAAAACGCGTTAACCGATTCGTAATTTGTTTTTTTTTTAAATCACGAAATGGCTTGAGTTTTACCACCATCTCGCCATCCCCAGATACGGTTCACTGGTAAAACTTAAAATTTCTATAGACAGACAATAGTTATTTGTTATACAAGAGTGCAAAGTTGCTTTTTAACCGCGTGCTCAATTTTGATGACCGAGCAAGCGAAGGATCCTAAAACGGTCAAACGCAAGCCTATCTGTTATAAAAAAAAATTGAATCCTTAGCGCTAGCGAGGGAATCAAAAGAGCACGATGAAAAAATCTTTGCACTCGAGTGCAACACGTAACTTTTCATCCCACCTCAGCGAGGAAATGACTAAATGCAAAAACATCTTTTACAATCACAAGAGGAAAGAAATTTATTTTTTATAGTCCCGAGAAAAGTCGTCGTGCTTTGCTAGTATTTGTGCTAGTGCTAGTGATAAACGGCGCAAGGAAAAATTTGCTCAAACATGATAAGATAGAGTAAAGGTCCACTGATAAACATAACTTTGTGATAGCAAAAATTGCAAATAAGTTTAATTTATGTTTTACCTACTGTATTGTAATTGCGTTCCGTCCCATTAAAATTAGTTAGACCGTGAAGTTGAAACCATCCCAAATGAAAATAATTATACTAAATCTTAATGGCATTGTCTGCGATTGGTTGGTTTAGTCAATTCCCTTGACCAATCATAAAACAGGCACAATCGACATGCGGGAAGATAATTTTGTTGGAAAATTTTTAAGTCCGTCTTTGATATAAAATTTTGTAGTATGATATTAACAGTTTTTTTGTAGCGATGATAGCTCAGTGGTTAGCGCGGTAGATTCGCATGCCGAAGGGCGTGGGTTCAAACCCCAACAATGAGCTTGAGGTACCGGTGAAGGAAAACATCGTGAGGAAACCATAGCATGGTGGTAGGGTACTTTCTAGTACTCGGCTGGCTAGCTACCACCCTCAAGTTGAAAATCTGCCGCCAAGCATCTAACGGTGTGTTCCGGCAGCCTCACTTGAGAGCCAGTTCCATTCCAGGCTAGGTGTGCTTTGCCATCTTCGACCACACCTTCACTTATTGTTTGTATTGAATAGGATTTGAAACTACTGGACCGGTTTCAAAAACTCTTTCACTTTTAGGAAGCTACGCTATCCCCGGGTGACATAGGTTACTTTTTATCCCTGTGTTCCCACGGAAACGGGAACTACGCGGGTGAAACCGCGAGGCGTCCGCTAACTAATGAATGGTTTTAAACATAACTTCTTGACGTTAGAATATTTTGAAACACATTTTTTTTTTATTTAAAATAGGTTCGCATTTGACCTCACTCTACCTAATGTTAAGCAGTAGTGTGGTCTAAGATCGAGCACGCTTACCTAGAAGAAACTATGTACTCTAAGTTTGAAGACGCCCATAATGTACCTAACAGGGATCACAGACTCCGGCAGAGAGTTCCACAACCTCGCTGTGCGAATGAAAAATGTGGAATCAAAACGCTTTGTGCGTACATGGGGAACATCCACCATGTACGGACGATGTTTTGGTCGCGTTATAACTTATTAATATTTATAATTTGTTTATAAAAAAAAAAAAAAATTAGTTTAGTAAATCTGTGCCTATCACACTAATATTATAAAGGCGAAAGTTTGTGGGTGTGTAAAGTGTTTGTATGTTTGTTACTTTTTCACGCTCAAACGGCGGAACCCATTTTGATGAATTTTGGCATAGAAATTTAGAGCACTCAGGCACAGAACAAACACCTACGTTCGTAACTTAAATGTTTGCCCTGAGTGGGAATCGAACCCACGCTTGAACCCACGCCCACCACTGCTCAGAAAGCAGCACTACTACCATATCAGCTAAAGGGGCTAAATAAATATCGTAGGACATTACACACAGCACCATCTGACCCCAAACTAAGCAAAGCTTGTACTATGGAAGACAGATAACTGATAGAATACTTAATTATTTTTTTTGTAAATACATATTTATAATACATACAGAAACAGAACAAAGATTTGGTTTTATATCACAAAATGCTTATCCTGTGTGGGAATCGAACCCACGCCCCACAGCTCTTGAAGCAGACACGCTACCAATGAGCCAACAGGGCTATCAATGACTCAAATGACTCATTACTTTGATAGAATCCCACCACATGACAGATAAAACAACTATAACATACCCATAACATGCTTCAAGACACTGAAACTTAAAATAACATACGACAAACGATAACCTTTTAATCTAAATGTGGTTATTTTGTAAATATGACTTTATAAGTCATAGTTTAAATACGCAACTTTTTCGGGAATCATATTTTTCATCCAGGACTAGACTGGACTGAACTATTAGCATCTACATATAATCTGCAGCATAGAATCGCAAAAATCATAAAGATTACAAGAATAATTTGATGATGATAATATTTTTTATGTAAATGTAATAAGACGAACGGGATGCTGTCCTGATGGTAAGGGATAATGGCAGTCTTACACAGAACTTTGAGTAACAAAACAAGTTAACAAGTGCAGGGCATCGCTGCTATGGCGCTCATTGCTTTGAATCATTCGTCGTTTAATTAAAGGGTTTTTTGCTATCATATATTATAACAATGATACATATCTACATTTACAAGTTAAAAAACCGACTCCATGACCCTTAGGCCAACTACAAATACAAATCTTTTATTAATAACACCAAAGTTACAGGTCATTTTTCCATTCATATTTAAAAATATCAAAATTATAACATATTATGTCAAAACAATGAAAATGTCAATTCACGTATAAAATAATTATGTCAATATATAAAACAAAAAAATGCGCTGCTCCAACGAAACAGCTAGGTTTCGGAGTGAACGAAAATATCATCGATGTGTTGGTATACAATTTTTAGATTTTTGTTGATTTTTTAAAAACCGCTGGATCGATTTCGGTAACAAAATTATTGGGCCACCTCTGAAGTATATGACCTACCAAGTACATACCCTAACATTCGGAGTTTTGGCGGGAACGCGGAAAGAGACGTGTCGCCCCATTGTATTTTTTTTACAAAACTAGTGTTTTTTCGAGTGCTTATTTATAAAAATAGTGGAGTTTTATTCATAAAGTACCGAATTATAAGCACGAGTGTGGGAAAGTAATATAATGTGGTAAAACATGATTTTTCGTATTGCTTCCACAACTCCATCGAAGCTTATCGTAAAGTCGCCACTACTTTAAAGCATGAGTGGGCTTGACTGACCCGTACTGTACTTGACCAAGACTGGACTTTGACTATAACTATAACTACAAAGCTACTTATTTAACTTTTGAAACTTGAAAATGTAAAACACTTGACAGTGGCAAATGCTCAAAATGCGACGCCAAAATCAAAGAAGAGAAAACATAACATTCTTTTTAATTCTTCATCTAACTTGTACTTCTAAGGAGTTTTGGCGGGAACGCGGGAAAGGTCGTGTCGCTCCGTTGTATTTTTTTCCAAAACTAGTGTTTTGTCGAGTGTTTATGCATAAAAATGGTGGTGTTTTATTCATAAAGTGCCGAATCACAAGCGCGAGTGTGGGAAAATGATATAATGTGGTGAAACATAAGTTTTCGTGTTGCTTCCAAAACTACTTTACTAAAGCATGACTGAACTTAACTGACACGAATTGGACTTGACTAAGACAACTTTGACGATAGCTATAGCTAAGATACAGCAGAAATAACACTTAAGACAAGGCAGTATGGCTTTATAGCTTTAGCCTGCCAGAAGGGGAAAATTAATAAAATAAAAAAATTCTACTTCTAATCTCGGTCCGAATCAACGTCACTGTCATCACGTAAGTTTTTTTTTCTATGACTTTTTTTTTCCTTTGGTTTTGGCGTCGCGTTTTAGCATTTGCCAGTGTCAAGTAATTATATATTTTCAAGTTTCAAAAGTTAAATAAGTGCCATCGTAGCTAGTTTTAGTCAAAGTCGTCTTTGTCAAGTCCAGTTCGTGTCAGTTAATTCCAGTCATGCTTTAGTAAAGTAGTGGCAACTTTACTACAAAGCTTCGATGAAGTTTTGGAAGCAACACGAAAACTCATGTTTCACCACATTATATCATTTTCCCACACTCGCGCTTGTAATTCGGTACTTTATAAATAAAACACCACCATTTTTATGCATAAACACTCGACAAAACACTAGTTTTGGAAAAAAATACAACGGAGCGACACGACTCTTCCCGCGTTCCCGCCAAAAAACTTCTATGACTTGTTATTGTATTAACAAATAACAAAGCCATCGTCATACTCTCAGACTAAACTATCTGTGCTTCAGGGATACCCCATTATCGTTCACCATTGATAAATTTAAACTAACAAATTATAAATTGAATATTTGTGTTGGCAAAGGTTGTAACGCTATCGCAATGTTTTTAAAACACCCATGTGAGAAAACATAATGAGATTATGGGGTTATCTATAGGTATTTTTAGAGTATCATCATAATATTCGGTTAATTAATTTATATGCAAACTTTATGGGTGTATTTTTTGGTCACTGACAATATGCTTGTGTTCACTAGGAATAAAACAGATGAATTAGAATTTCTAATGATTAATCACAATACGCAGGTAATAAACAAAGAAAATTATCCCATGAATATTATAAATATGAAAGTTTGGATGGATGGATATTAGTTTATTTATTTATATTGTTTTTTTTTATAGTTGACAGGCTAGTTATTTGACCACAGCTCACCTGATGTCAAGTGAAGGTTTCGTTAAATTTAAAAGCATTGTTTAAGACTGAATGTATTTTTTTTTTAAATCCAACCATGTTATCCCATAAGTGACAGTAATGTCTTGCTGGTAATAAAGTTTCTTTATACCTAAAACTATGATTGTTACTCTATCACGCAAAAACTACAGAACGGATTTGGATGAAATCTAGTATGGAGGTAGCTGAGACTCTGGATTAACAGATAGGCTACTTTTTATCCCAAAAACTTGTAGCAGGGGCGCACGGGGGACTAGTTTAAAAAAAGAAAAAAATTAGGCATTCATTGCTGTTTTTTTTTCAATAATTTGCCCTATCGGGCAGTCTATAGCTGTAAAGCCATACTGCCTTTGGTGTTGTTGACATTTTCGTAGAACAACCTCCATACTTATTTCACATGGCGTGACGTCATACAAACGCTATGACAGTTTTGGCCGTTTTTGCGGTAAATTTTAATTGTTTTTTTAAAGTCACTCACTCTCGTCATAATGTATGGAGAAGTGGACAATACTACTCGTACTGTAGCAACATGATTTTTCCGTTTTCCTAACAAAACTGCCCCTAATCAATTCTAAGAGAATTGTACTTTTTAAATAATATCCCTTATGGAATGGATACTCCCGCATAGGAAAGAAACAAACTATGTATCATATTAATAATAACAGAAATTTGACTATCGAAACTGACGTGGTTAAACACGTTTCTGTTTCATGCGAAGTAACGCGTCGAACAATTTAAGCGTGATTTTTTACTGTCGGTAATTTTTTATTGTATTTATATTATTAAAACGCGAGCTCCAATATCGAAAACTTAACAACAAACTGTGTAAATCATTTGTAAATTTTCTTTTAAAATATAATCTCTGGCACAATGTGCGAACGTGCTATGTTCGAAGGGGGGGAAAAATATATAATTGATTATTTTGGTGTTTTGATGAAATAAATACAAAATTATATCAGTCCTATAATAATTTGCAATATACGTCACTACAATAATAAAAATATATTTGTTATATAATTCTATACTTATAAATCAGTAGGTATAAAATTTTACTATCGCGCGTTTTATTAACTGGGGTGACAAAGATTATCAAAGTATTATTATAAATATTGTATATTAGATACTGTAAGTTATACCTATATTATAATTATTATGTTGTATAGATATCTGTTGACAGGGGTTATCCATATCTTATTTTCTTTTATTAAAACCAAGAACTTAATTTGTCTTGCTATTTTTATGAAAATTATCGGGCATTCAATAATTTAATAAAAACATATTAATGTCATACTGATTTTAACAAAAATGTATTTTAATAAACAATTTCAAAATATATTGTCAAGTGATATAATTTAATTTTTATTTCATGTCAATGAAAAATTGTAGATATATAAACCTTCCTCTTGAATCACTCTGTCTATTGACGGAAACCGCACGGACGGCACCGGACGGTGGTTCGATTTCCATATACAGTGAAACCTGGTTAATTGGGATCTCAAGGGACCAAACATTTTGTGCCATTTAAAGAGGTTTTCATTTATCCAGTTTTCCAATTAGGCAGGTTAAAATTATAGTTGTCTCATTTACAGAGGCATTTACTTATAGAGGTCGAAATGTACCGTTATTCCATTTATAGAGTAATTTGTGTTATATTTACGTTTGGACATTTTGTACACTTTTATTCTGAGATAGTACTGACAAACAAAGGGCGTGCGAAAGAAATTCAAATGTTTTTTTTTTTTTTATGGTTGACAGACTAGGTGTTTTGACCACAGCTCACCTGATGTTAAGTGAAGGTGTGGTCGAAGATGTTAAAGCACACCTAGTCTGGAATGGAACTGGCTCTCAAGTGAGGCTGCCGGAACACACCGTTTGTAAATAAACGTGTCGAAACCTGTCCCAACCTGATAAAATGTTTCACTTGTGCAGGGAATTGAGCTACAGAGTTCCAATTAAACATCGAAAAAATCCTAGAAATCAAATCTCATTTAACCAGGTTCCAAAAGTCCCATTAACAGAGGTAATTCGATAAAAAAGTGCCGGGACCTCATTGGAATTCTCAATAATAGAGGATTCTCACTTATCGAGGTCCTGTTTAACCAGGTTTCACTGTAATACAAATAGATTTTGCCATTTATGGACAAATGGAGCATAATAATTTTACCGTGAAATCACAGCTACTGGCATTTATTTTGGTCTTTAGTTGAGGTAAATTACAATTGCTTGAATAAAACAATAGATTATTAGCATAATCAACAGTTTTATTAAAAAATCAAAAATTTATTAATCATTCATAAATTTGATATTATGCTAATAATCTACCGTTTTATTCAAGCAATTGTGATTTACCGCAAATAAAGACCAAAATAAATGCCAGTAGCTGTGATTTTACTGTAAAATTATGCTCCATTTGTCTATAAATGGCAAAAATTTATTTGTATGGAAATCGAATGCGTTGCGCAGTTTAAAAGATCTAAGCGTGCAAACGGCGGGAAGCGACTTTGTTTTATACTATGTGGATGTACTATAGGATAACATGAATAAAATTAACATAATAATTATAAATGTTCAATGTTTATATTTAGTTTATTTCCGCTTAACAGTCGTTCCAGTTCCAACAGTGACGAGGAGACTTAAAATAAACTAATTTTACACTGCTTATTAATTAAAAACCCTAATCTTACTTAAAATCTAGAACTCATAAACTTAGAAATATTCTTAATTTGACAAAAATTAAATTAAAACCACAAAAATCTAATTAAAATAATCAAGAACCCTCCTCTCTGCAGTAACCACTTTGTCGACACGTGTTTCACCTCTACACGAGGCATCCTCAGGACGTGTTGACTCTTCGAGAGCTTGGTCGAGACACCGCAAAAAAAAAAACTAAAAAATAAAATAAAAAAAAAAAAAAAAAAAACGAACTTCCAACAACTTCCAACAACTACACAACAACAACACCAACAACTTTGAACTTCCGCAAAGTAACGCCTGAATCGATCAATTATATAATAATTATATATGTATGTTTATTAGTTAGGACCTGTTTACTTACAAATACATATCGTTGTGTGTACTTTATGCAATGAATAGATAAAGAAATGTGGTGTTTACATTGTTTTGTATCTAGAACATTCAAATACATAAATTATCATATTCCTAGTCGACCATTACACGTAAATAGCATTATTATATTAATCATTGTCAGGTAAATTAATTGTGTAAAGAACATATGTACCTACGTACAAACATGTTATTTTTACTAAAGATCTGGCGACCCGCCCCGGTTTCGCCCGGCTGCAATGTAGATACTGACGTAGTAGGTACATTATTTTGAACTATCTCGTAAGGTTTGTGTAAGGGAACGAAAACATTTTTTAAGACATCACATTACAAATCTTTGAAATTTTCGTATTTTCGCTACTATAATATGCATGTATTATACATGTAAGCCTTCCTCTTGAATCGCTCTGTCTATTGATTGAAACTGCATTAAAATCTGTTGCGTAGTTTAAAAGATCTAAAGGTACAGACGGCGCGGCGGGAAGCGACTTTGTGTTATACATCTAACGGTGTGTTCCGGCAGCCTTACTTGAGATCCAGTTCCATTCCAGGCTGGGTGTGCTTTACCATCTTCGACCACACCGTCACATAACATCAGGTGAGCTGTGGTCAAACAACTAGCCTGTCAAGCATTAAAAAAAAAAATACATACCTACTATTATACTATAATTATATAGAGAATATACGACACGCAAACTTGAGAGCACAAGAGACGAGTTAAGTTATCACCTTATCAAGCTGAATTTACAAGCGTTCTGAGTACAAAGGTGGTATTTTTGAATAAAACAGATATTTATGCTAATAATCTACTGTTTTATTCAAGAAATTGTGATTTACCGCAAATAAAGACCAAAATAAATGCCAGTAGCTGTGATTTCACTGTAAAATTATGCTCCATTTGTCCATAAATGGCAAAAATAAAATTTGTATGGAAATCGTACTACTTGAAACCATACTTTGTTCTGTAATGTATTAAATAGATATAAATTCTAGTAATATTATTTTAAATATTGTAAAAATTTATAATTTTACTGCGATAGAGAATAAAGATAGAATCTTTTAAAAAAAACTAGCTACACCCAGCGGTGTTACCCGCTACATGTTTTCGGTATAAAAAGTAGCCTATGTGTTAATCCAGGGTCTCAGCTACCTTCTTCTTCTCCCGTCTGTTTCTTATGTTTTCTATCGTATTTTTCTTTTCTTGGTTGCCTGGAAGAGATCGCTGTTAGCGATAAGGCCGCCACTTGTGTCACTAGTTAATAAGGTTTTTTGTTATCTGTACTCTTTTCCATTTATGATGTGCACAATAAAGAGTTATATTTATCTATCTATCTTATCAAATTAAATCGAAAGCCGTTCAGTAGTTTTTGCATCCAAACTTTCACATTTATAATATTAGCGGGTTTTAAGCATTCCTACTATAGATACACTTTTAAATTATATATAATATGAAAGTGTACAACTTGCAGTGTAAATCTAAGTAAACAGTTAATTGTAACAGGGCGCCCAAGATACAGGCTTTGCCTAGTTCGGGGCCCGTTGACCGTTCTTCCTGAAATCGGAAAGTATAAAATCTACGAACCGTTTATCTGTATGTGTCATGTATTCTTTAGAAATAAACTATTATTATTATTTATTTATTATTTAATAAAAAAATGTTGGGTATATCTTGGCCACCTCTCAATCTGCCACACTTAGTTTAATATGAGAAAATGACGCGTGCCTATTTGCGTCTCCATTGTCTGCCACCCTACGGTGCGGAATGTACAATTATTACACACACTAGCAATAGTCCAGATAAACTACATGATAGGTGTGAAGTTCAATGTCACACACAATTGCTTAGCGGAGATTATTTTGCAAGAGCTGGACCAAATCCGGTCACAAATACAAATATTTTATTGATAACACCAATGTTACAAGTCACTTCAAAAATTTTAAATATGTCATTTAAGTGAGTTTTAAAACACTGATTACAATATCGCACACCTAGATCAAAAGTGAGCTAACTCGAAAATCTTGTTTTTTTTTAGTTATGTAATACTAATAAAACTCAATGTAAGACTCCGGCCAAATAAAATTTTAGCACAGCTCTGCTGCGGACAGTTATGTAATATTGCGTGAAAAGCGGATATGAATACTTATTTATTGTGACTGCTAAAAAGCAATGTACCTACGTGTTTACAATGTAATTTCAAAAGATTCGCTTTATGCACTAGAATCATCTCTAAATATATCCCCATTAAAGGTACACACTTAGTTTAAAACCTATGAACAACTAGCTGCTACACGCGACTTCGTACGCGTAGCATTTGCCAAAAACAAAAAAACATTAAAAATTTTCCAATTTTCTGCGCAAATTTCTCAATTTTTCTTTTCGTAAGAACCTTCTGTAAAGTAATAGAAAACTTAAAAAAAAGATTAATGTAATCGGTAAAAGCGTTATCAAGCTATCGCCAAGGGAAACAGAGATTCATTTTTAGAGTTCCGTACACAAAAGGTAAAACAGGGGAAAAAACAACAAATTGAATAAAAGAAATATTTAAGGGGGCATTTCCCATACAACAAACGTGATTTTTTTTGCCGTTTTTATAGATAATGGTACGGAACCCTTCGTGCGCGAGTCCAACTTGCACTTGGCCAGTTTTTAAATATAGGTACGTATAGATTACGTATTTGAATGTAGAAAATTGTATCCAAACTTTTTTATGCGTAATACGTAATACGTAATGAGACGAATGAAACGATCTCCTGTTACTTTGTCTGTACAAGGGTACAGACAAAGTAACATGCGCTTGGCGTCATCGCTATTCGAATGTTACTTCATGGAGGCCGTCACATGTTAAGAGATATCGCCTATCCTTGACCATTACCCGGAACTTTGAGTCAGTTTATTTTTGTCGTCTTTTCGTCATTTATTTGTAGTGTGTGTCAAAATAAATGTTTTCATTCTTTTTTTCTAACAAAATAATGTCCAGGTCATCGCAACTTTGGCGCTCATTATTTTGAGCCATTTATTTACGCTAGCTTCAGTAACAAAGTAATGTTTACACACTACTACTTTGTGGCAGAATATCTCATACTACAATGGTACATAGACGACCTCCTGCCAAAGATATCTTTTATCAAATACAAATACAAATATTGTATTGATAACACCAATGTTACAAGTCAAACTTCGTAAAATAATTATTTCAAATATGAGTATTATCAAAAAAATTATACAACACATTACATTGTCGATAAATAAAAACAATTTGGTTTTGGCGGGAACGCGGGAAGAGTCGTGTCGCTCCGTTGTATTTTTTTCCAAAACTTGTCTTTTGTCGAGTGTTTATGCATAGAAATGGTGGTGTTTTATTCATAAAGTGCCGAATTACAAGCGTGAGTGTGGGAAAATGGTATAATGTGGTGAAACATGTCTTTTCGTGTTGCTTCCAAAACTCCATCGAAGCTTTATAGTAAAGTCGCCACTACTTTACTAAACATGACTGGACTTGACTGACACAGACTGGACTTGACTAAGACTGGACTTTGACTATAACTAGCTACGAGGACACTTATTTAACTTTTAAAACTTGAAAATTTATAAATACTTGACACTGGCAAATGCCAAAACGCGACGCCAAAACCAAAGAAATATTATAAAAATATTGCCAATATAAAAAATAGTGTCAACATAAATCAAAATGACAAAACTGAAATCAATTAAAATGTAGGACTGACTACGTGACTGGACCAATATTGGTAGTACATTTGATACATATTTCTGCCGAATACCTACTTACTAAACGCGTATGGGTATATACCTATATAGGTAAATCGATAGTTTGTGCAAAGAGTAGACACTTATACTAATAAAAATCTAAATATAACTCTAGTTGATCTCGCAAAGGAAATTCAGATTAGATGAACGGCCGATCTGAATGCATGTGCGACCAACTTATTGCCAGTGCGAAATGATGGCGTATTTCGTTAACAAAACAGAACCGTTCCATAAAAATATTTAGTTCTATAATTTGTTTAACTGAAGAAGTTGTTACAGTACGATACGAAGTTTATAGAAGTGTCTTTATTAAATAATTGTGGGTATGAGGACCTTAGCCAGGGATTTAAAACCAGATCCATTCCAGGCTAGGTGTGCTTTACCATCTTCGACCACACCTTCACTTAACATCAGGTGAGCTGTGGTCAAACAACTAGCCTGTCAACCATTAAAAAAAAAAAAAAAAAAGATTGCGGGCTCGAAAAAAAATTTGCTTACAAAAGCTTTTCCTTTTGACGTGAATTTACTTTTGACTAAAGCGGTACTTATTTTCTACTAGCTGCGCCCCGCGGTGTTAACCGCAACACTTTTTTGGCTTAATGTGTTAATTCAGGGTGACACCTACCTCGATCGTTGGTGAGGTCTGCTAAGTTAACGCACGTCATGGCGCCAGCGGTCTACAATCATCTGCCGATGGTAGTTACCGAAGCAGCCGGACTGCATTCGTTCAAAAAAAAATTGAAAAAATGGCTTGTCGAGCAATCTTTCTATAAATTCAATGAGTTTTACAAAATTGACATTTAAATTGATAATTTTCATTGACATGTTTAATTTATTTACAATTATTTTATTATTGTTATGAATTATTCCTCATGTTATTTTATGAATGTGTGTACAGTACGTATACTAACGTATATTGGACATGTAAATTATATTTACCAATAAATATGGATATGAATATGATACCATATTTCATCAAAATTGGTTCAGCCGTTCAAGCGTGAAAAAGTAACCAATACCTACACAGTTACAGGCTTTCACCTTTAAAATATTAGTGTGATGAATTTAATTAATGGCTGTTCTTATTTATGTTCTATTTATCTATGATGCAATTGGCCGGAAGTTAAAGAGATAAACAAGTACTCGTCCCATACCAACGCAGAATATGAGCTCAATTCAATAATAGATAATTAAACAACTAACAATAATCCATTGAGAAACTAAAATGGATAACGAGTCGTGATAATCAAATTATACTGTTCTAACGACCCGCCCCGGCTTCACACGGGTGCAATGTAGATACTAATGTGGTGTTTATGCATGTATTATACATATAAACATTCCACTTGAATCACTCTGTCTATTGATGGAAACCGCATTAAAATCCGTTGCGTAGTTTAAAAGATCTAAGCGTACAGACGGCGGGAAGTGACTTATACGGAAGTGTTTTATACTATGTAGAGATTAAAGTAGCACCAATACAAGCTTTTTTTATGTGAAAAAAGTAGCAAACAAGCGACGGGTCACCTGATGGTAAGTGGTCATCGCCGCCTATCGACACCTGCAATACCCGGGGCATGCCAGTGCGTTGCCTACTGCCTGTTGTTAAGGACCCTATTCACCCAAAAACCGAAAGTGGTAAGCCGTTCCACATAAGACAGGTGCGCGGAAGAAACAGTTGATTAAACCGAGCGGTACGAGACTTCCACGCATCTATGATATGTGGGCACTTTTAGCGATGGCAGCCGGTACGGTAGTGAAACCGAGATGGAGGGATAAACCCAAAAAGCTAAAGCTAGTACATTAAAAAGAACCGATAAAAACGTGTGCCCGTATCGTACTTAAGGCCGTGTACTCCTAAACATGTGTACATTTTTGAACACTAAGAAGCCGTTCCGTTTTCCATTTCCCAAGTCTACACTCAACGAATTCATTGATTCTTTGAGTGTTCATGAAGTATGGTATGGAGGTAGGTGTCACCCTGGATTGACACATAGGCTACTTTTTATCCCGAAAACATGTAGCGGGTAACACCGCAGAGCGCAGCTAGTTTCTTATAAAAAATAAAAGTTAAAATTTATTGAAAAGGATAAAAACAACAGTAGTCTTAGATTAAGTATTGATAAAACAGAGTTCTGAATAAAACCTTCACGATTCAAGATATAGGTCATTAAGATGGTATCATCAAAAATATTTCATCAACCTACATCAACCTTCGCATCGCATCAACCTTGATAAATAATTATCATTAGATTATCTAATTAGATTGCAATCATTAATCACGTAATTCACCGATACATAAATAATAATTACTTGTGACTGACTGTAAACCGCAGGGGCTACAAAATAAAATAAATAAATAAATATCGTAGGACATCACACACAGCGCCATCAACTAAGCAAAGCTTGTAAAGTCAGATAACTTTTTTTCTTTTTTTTTTTAATGGTTGACAGGCTAGTTGTTTGACCACAGCTCACCTGATGTTAAGTGAAGGTGTGGTCGAAGATGGTAAAGCACACCTAGCCTGGAATGGAACTGGCTCTCAAGTGAGGCTGCCGGAACACACCGTTAGATGCTTGGCGGCAGATTTTCAACTTGAGGGTGGTAGCTAGCCAGCCGAGTACTAGAAAGTACCCTGCCACCATGCTATGGTTTCCTCACGATGTTTGATCTATGATAACTGATAGAATACTTAAATACTTATTCTTATAATAAATACGGAACACCCAAACACAGAACAATCATTTTGTTTATACCTCTAAATGTTTGTCCTGGGTGGGAATTGAAAACCCACACCCTTCAGCTCTTGGAGCAGACATACTACCAATGAACCAACAAGACTGTCAACAAACTGTAAACTTTGGCTGTTTTAAATTTAAATAAAAAAACAACATTTATTTCAGGCAAAACGATCCTAGTCTAGCTAACCTAACACCTTGAACTAACAAGTTGAAAATCTATCGCCAAGCACCTTACGGTTGGTTCCGGTAACATCACTTAAGAGCCAATTCCATTCCAGGCTTAGCCAGGCTTTATTTGTTTACCATCTTCGACCACACCGTCACCTAACATCACCAGTCATGTATTTTATTAGTTCACACCGTCACTGACACTTCGCCTGTCAACCTTAAAAACAAACTTTTTTTTTTTTTTAATGTTTAACAGGCTAGGTGTTTTGACCACAGCTCACCTGATGTTAAGTGAAGGCGTGGTCGAAGATAGTAAAGCACACCTAGCCTGGAATGGAACCTATCGACGCAGGCGAAGCCACGAG
Organism: Biston betularia; assembly: GCA_905404145.2. Taxonomy (NCBI): domain Eukaryota; kingdom Metazoa; phylum Arthropoda; class Insecta; order Lepidoptera; family Geometridae; genus Biston; species Biston betularia. The sequence goes on from FR989885.1 coordinate 7,943,502, forward strand.
CAACATCTAGTTATTTACATTGATCGAATCAACTTTATTTAATTTAGCTTCTGTATAGATATGATAAAATAGATGTATTCATGTTTTTAAAATCATAAAAAAAAACATATTAAGCATAACAGTTTCTTTCACTGAAAGTGTCGTAAAATGTGATTAAAATAAAAAAAAAATTAACTACAGTGAAATCACAGCTACTGGCATTTATTTTGGTCTTCATTTGCGGTAAATCACAATTGTTTGAATAAAACAGCCGATTATTAGAATAAAATCAAATTTATGAATGATTTTTGAATTTTCAAAATGTATACAAAAAACTTTAAAAATCCATCAGAGGCATATGTGGCCAGAATGCTGGCAGTGTTGCCGCGCTGGATGGCAAAGCTTAGCTTTTGACCAAAGTAGATGCCAGCATTCTGGTCACCTGAAGCCTCCTCTAAACGTTTGGCCAGGTCCCGATACAGTTCAAGAGCGGCCGGTCGCCACGGAGGGATTTTTAGACTAAGTTTTTTGTAAATAGTATAGTTTAAGGTCTATCTAATATTTTAGATATTTACGACTAACTAGCGACCCGCCCCAGCTTCGCACGGGCGCGATGTAGGTACTAATGTGCCAAAAATAACGAAGTTTTATATACATTTCCAACCCCTAGTTTGCATAGGAATGGAATTTTAAAAAAATCCTTTCTTAGTGCACACCTTTTTTCTTTCATGCTTCCAGACCCAGCGGTTTCAGCTGTGTTGATCGATCTGTCAGTGAATCACTTTGTCAGTTTCTTCTTTTATAGATATAGTTTTACAAAACAATCACGGGCCGCAAGTCATTCGCGGGCCGCGTGTTGCCGACCGCTGCTCTAGGGTCATTGTTGAGTTGACCTCATCATACAGGGGTTCAAAATCAAAAGGAAAAATAGAAATGTTCAAGCAGACTTTATGTTTTAACACTTAAGTCACAGAAATACTTCTACCGGCATCGGCAATCTATTCGGCAACAAAGCGCGCGCGGCCTTGCAAGGCGAGACCCGCCGTATTCTGCTTTGAGTCCTTAAAGAAGGCCACCGGTTATGACCGAAACAATAGTCTGAGATTCCGACGTAATTAAATGTGTGTAATCAAAAACTAATAAAATCATACAATTAATAAGTAGTGCTTGCAATATAATAGCATTTTAATAAAAATATGTTTAAACAGCATTGCACACTACTCCGACATCGTACGTAGGTAACTGTTTTATAAACATCTGATTAAATAATTACTTTTAAACAATGGTTACACAAACTATGTTACTGTCTACATATTTTAAAGAGTATAATGAGCAATGAGTATGCATTTTTAATTACCTAGGTTAAACCAAAAGGTCACTTCTTATGCTTTTTTTCTATGGTTGACAGGCTAGGTCTTTGACCACAGCTCACCTGATGTTAAGTGAATGTGTTGTCGAATATGGTGAAGCACACCTAGCCTAGAATGGTACTGGCTCTCAAGTGAGGCTGCCGGAACACACCGTTTATTAGGTGCTTGGCGGCAGATTTTCAACTTGAGGGTGGTAGCCAGCCAGCCGAGTACTAAAGTACCCTACCACCATGCTACGGTTTCCTCACGATGTTTTCCTTCACCGGCGGCTCAAGCTCATTGTTGGGGTTTGACTCACGCCCTTCGGCATGTGAACCTACCGCGCTAACCACTGAGCTATCATCGCTACAAAACTTTGTGTGTGTTTTGTATGAGGTCGGGCCACATAAAGTCTTGCACACATAATGTTTCACATAATGTTTCCCCTACATTTCTCACCGGAACGATGTTTACAAGGGCAATGTGTGCTTTCGCTATTTTTAACCTACTTCACATCGTGTGCTGTCTACTTTGAATAAAATTGCTATCAACAATAAGTATCTATATTGCTTACTAGCTGCGCCCCGCGATGTTACCAGCTACATGTTTTCGGGATAAAAAGTAGCCTATATGTTAAGCCTGTCTATTGAATTAGTATTCTCATAGCGTTATTTAATTTCGTTTTTTATGTAAACTCAGTTTGTGATTATGCGCACCTCGTTTTTTTTTTTTAATAATTTGCCCTTTCGGGCAGGCTAAAGCTATAGAGCCATACTGCCTTGTCTTAAGTGTTATTTCTGCTGTATCTTAGCTATAGTTATCGTCAAAGTCGTCTTTGTCAAGTCCAGTTCGTGTCAGTTAATTCCAGTCATGCTTTAGTAAAGTAGTGGCAACTTTACTACAAAGCTTCGATGGAGTTTTGGAAGCAACACGAAAACTCATGTGTCACCACATTATATCATTTTCCCACACTCGCGCTTGTAATTCGGCACTTTATGAATAAAACACCACCATTTTTATGCATAAACACTCGACAAAACACTAGTTTTGGAAAAAAATACAACGGAGCGACACGACTCTTCCCGCGTTCCCGCCAAAACCCCCCCAATAATAATTCTTCATGATAAAAATAAATAAAACATTTCAAAACTCAATTCAATATTTACTTAGCGATTTACTGCTCGTAAAGTAATTTTTAGACTTTTATAAACTAAATGTAGACGTGGCTGATTTTACGTTGACATCTTGTAATTAGGTTTAATATCTAAGTAAATATATGCAGACGTCGTAAATGTAAATAATGTGATTATGTATTTATTTGTGAACGATCTAAATTTGATCTTACATTTTACAATCTGTGCAAGCTGATGATTTCATCTAACTGTCAGCTGATAGAATGTTATATCATAATCATTTAATTTGTATACTGGATAAAGTATCTATAGCAGCCATTCCCAAAGTATGGGTCGCGACCCACCAGTGGGTCGCAAGATAATATTGAGTGGGCCTTGAAAAAAAGACTAATCGAGTAAATTGGGTATATCACACATTTCGATTAAAAGTAACTAAAATAAAAGTTGTACGAAACGTATTACGTTACGACTTTGATTGGAATGGAATGGTTTTTTTTCAATTTGAACAGACCAGGTTTAAGAGACCAGTGTGGTGACCCTCGCTCCGACTCGTACCTACTTGGTGCAAAGGCTGGCTATTGCTATCCAGCGCGGTAATGCTGCCAGCCTCGTGGGTTCCTTTGCACCAGGTTCAGTCAGGGGCGGGGTATTTTTTGACTGAATATATTATATTTGTTTATATTAATTTTTGATTTTATTTTATTAGTATTTAAGTATGTGACATTTAATAGGATATTGTTATTAAATATTTAGTTTTATAGTATTTATAAATTTATATTGAAGTTAGTAAATTAAAATGTATTACATATTTTAATTTGATTAATTAAAATTATATTGACTAGAACTAACACAAAATTTGAACAGTTCTTTTTCATATTTTTTTTTTATGGTTGACTAGTTGTTTGACCACAGCTCACCATATAAAAAAAAATATTTTTTTATTTTTTTCATTTTTTGCAATGGAAATTTTGAAGTTTTTATTTAGTGTGCCGCGATTCAGTTAACTTTGGGAACCAGTGACCTATATACCTATATATATTATATACACTAGCAACTTGGCTTCGCACGCGACAACAAAACTCGATAAACAATATAAATATAGACTCAGTGATAATGTAGCATTCTAATGATGGAAGAGTTATTCAAATCGACAAACAAACAAAAAATCAAATCTTTCCTCTTTATAATTGTAAGTGTAGATGTTATATTGCAAAGTCAGCTAAAGAAACAATTTTTCCACAGCGAACATCGCGATCGCCTCGACGGGGTACTCTATGGGGTGGACGTCTCCCGTCAACGTGAAGTTAGAGAACGTCACCCAGTCCCCCCTGGAAGAAGAGATCACCGCCAATCAGGGCGCTTGGATCGGCTCGCTGCTCACTGTCGGCGCTATATTCGGTGAGTATACCTTTATATTTAACTTGCAATGTAAGTATGACTGCATATATGTTGCTATGTTTGTTCGGGTGGACACTTGCTAGTTAAATTTGACCCACTTCCCGATGTCCGATTAGACTCATATTTGGTGTACAAATACAAATATGTAAACAAGCCAAGCAGTAGTGTGTAAACATTACTGTGATACAACATTCCGGTTTGAAGGTGACTGCAGCTAGTGAAATTACTGGGTTGTTGAGACTAACCATCGAAAGTCTCGAAGTAGTGAGTGCCAAAGCAGCGATGCCTCGGACTTTGTTTGCTACTCAAAGTTCTGTGTATCGCTGCAATGGTCATGGAAATGCATTATCTCTTACTATCAGGAGAGCGCATCGTTCGTCTCATTACTTTTACATTAAAAAAAATATATACATTGTTATTTATTTAATGAAGATACTTGTGTATCTTCGGTGGCAATACAATGATATGGTACCTTGAAGCTAGATGATGATGGAGACAGAAGATAGGATAGATATCTATCTATCCTAGGAAGTTCTGAACTAAATAAGAAAAACCCATCCAGTTCGGGTTCGATTGATTCGTCTTGGGAAGCACTTTATGCCGAGATGATATCCAAAGTGATGAAGCTGAAGGTGGTCACGGCATCTCTGTGGTAAAACAACATAACCCCACCACGTTTGGGCTCGATTGATTCGTCTTTAGGAGCAATCTCTGAAATACTTATCGTGTAAAAAGTTAAAAATAAATTAAAAGTAAAATATAGGTAAGTACACGCCAAATGCTTACTATAATTTATTTTTAATTTTTTAACCAGATAAAAGATTAAAAAAAAATTTTTTTTACTTTTAATTCATTTGATTACTTACACTTTTATTCTATGCGCATTCGGGTGCGTCTTTTTTGTCTCGACAGAAATTTGTCCATTATGATACACCAATAGATTAGAAACTTTTTATCGTTGTATAACAGAAAACAATAGAACATAAAAACACAAAAGTAGAACTTAAATCACGATTATGTAACCATTACATTTGTGGATAAATATGCTATGTAACTTTTTAAAATTGATGCGACTCTTCGTCAGTGAGGGTAGAGCTTCCAGTTGTAATGATTATCTTAACTTCCAGGTCCATTCATCGGTGGTTTCGCCGCGTCTACTATCGGTAGAAAATGGGGCCTCCTGTCCAGTGCCGGGCCTCTGATGGTTGGTTGGATCCTGATCGCAGCCGCGCAAAACGTCGCCATGATATACGCGGGCCGAATCTTTTGGGGTCTTGCTGTGGGCATGCTGTTTACTATCTCGCCAATGTACTGCGCTGAAATCGCGACGGTAAGTCTCGTGGCAAAATATGATGTGAAAAACAACAACCAAAAACAGTATATGTCATGTTGAAGATCCTTGTGGTACACCGATTTTGGGTTTCTAAACTTCCATGTATTTACTTTTATCCGATTTATTTTATATGTCAGTTTATGAATACCATAATAATTGGGTGACTTTAGTATATTTTATGTTAAGCCTTAGCTTGAATTTACAATTATGTACTTACTTATTACTTTCGTTTTTTTCTACTGAATTATAATCAGATATAGAGTCATCAAATAAAATCAACATTGTGGTTATGCTTACAGTACTGCGTGTATAGACGGCGGTAAACATTGATTGGGTGGTCCATCGCTGCTTTACATTTTTTTAATAGTAATAAAATTCAAAATATGCAGTCGACAGAGTCAAAAGCTATCGGTAAAACTTTCACATGTTGTTTCACGAACACGGATCAGCTATGTATTCCTTAAAAGGTTAATGCCGTAGTCCACCACCCTGGCCAAGTGCGGGTTAGCAGACTTCACATACCTTCTAGAGCATAAAGATCACTTAGATATTGATGTTCCTTCCCATGTTTTTCCTTCAAAAAGCGCAAAGTCAAGTCAACAGGAATGTGCATATTATTTTTAAAATACAGAGATGTATAGCGTGGGATTTTTACCAAAAATATCCAGGTATTAGAATATAATATATATTATATGTGTATTATATATTAGTAGTAGTATATAAGTATCTAGACGTTCTTCCAACTTTACCGTAGTATGACTATTTCCATAATACATATACCATTTTATATGTTACCCCAATCCTCTACTTACAGGATGAAGTACGGGGCGCACTGGGTTCGTTCCTCCAAGTATTCATTACCATCGGTTTCCTGCTAGTATACGCTATCGGGCCGTTCATCTCTTACACAGTCCTTGCCTACGTGGGTATCGCCTTTGTGGCCGTCTTCGCAATCTGTTTCTTCTGGATGCCAGAGTCACCCATGTACCATTTGATAAAGAGTAAGTTATTTACTGAAATTATTCGTAGATTACTTAATATACTAATACTATATTTTATAACAAGTATTGATATACGTTTATCACACTTAATAAACACAATTTTATCCCTAGTAGTGTGTAGTTACATTTTAAATATCTAACTATTAATGTATACAAATATTGCTATACATACTACGAGAAAACTGACAAACTTCATAATTAACCAATTACAGATGATCCTCATGCAGCTGCAAATTGCCTGGCGACTATTCGAGGGAAGTCTCGCGCTGGAGTGCAATCTGAGCTGGACAAAATGCAAGCTGACGTCACTGCTTCCCAGGCTAAGACAGCAACGGTTAGTTTTGAAGGGGCTTCTTTATGTAAAAGTAATGAGATGAACGAGATACTCTCCTGATGGTAAGAGATAACGCATGTACATAACCATTGCAACGATACATAGAACTTTAAGTAGCAAAACAAAGTCCTGGGTATCGCTGCTTTGGCGCTCACAACCTTTATAAGACCTTCGATGCTTACTCTCAATAGCCCTGAAATTTCGCTGTAATATCCTTCGAACCGGAACACAGTAATGTATATGTAATAAATGTTTATGGCTTGGCGGCAGAGTATCTGGTACCGTAGTGGCTTATACCTAGACGAGCTCCTGCTAAGGAGATCTACTACCAAGTAGAAGTTAGATAGCCTTTTTTAAAACATACTATGCATGCGTTTGACTACGCTCTTACCTAATGGAAATTGACAATGTAAGCTATGATGGAACTGTAGGTAGTTGTAGATTGTTGTATTATTAAGGTACTTATGTGGGTAGGAATAAATCAATGATGGCTATGCACCTAGTTTCAATACACTTGCTCTCTAATTATTAATAGTTTTACATGGCACAGCCGGTAGGATACGAATCTGCGCTCCCACAGGGTGCATTACACTCGCTCTCTAATTATAAATAGTTTTACAGGAACCACTTTGCTAGTTATTTAGAACTTTAAATTTCAATAAAACTTCATTAATGGCATCTAATTCAACCCCGTACAGGAATAAGTCTCATCTCTCTTTCGACAATCTGTTTAAAACCAACCAAGTCCAGTTTCTAGAAAAAATAAATTTTAACATTAATTTTCTTTTTTATCAATTATAACAATTAACAAGTTGCATGCTTAATTTATTACAAATATAAATAAATATGAATTACTTTTGCATTTATCTATTGTGTCCATTGTAATACATCCGCCGAATAACAATTATCTTTTCATCATTTCAGATCGCAGATATCTTCCGTGGCGGCAACTTCAAGGCCTTCTACATTTCTTGCGCGCTGGTGACCTTCCAGCAGCTGAGTGGAATCAACGCTGTGCTTTTCTACATGACCAACATCTTCACTGCTGCTGGTTCTGCGCTAGAGCCTGCCATCGCTACTATCATTATTGGTGCTATTCAGGTACTATTCTTCAAACCCTGTTATTATTTCAACAGCTAGTAGATACAGCTGTCTAACTGCTTCAAGATGATGAGTATCTTAAGTCAATAGACAATGGTTTTGGTTTGTAGGTGGTCGCGTCGCTGATCACCCCGCTGGTGGTGGACCGACTCGGCCGGCGACTGCTGCTGCTAGTCTCATCATGCGGTACTGCCGTTGGACTTGTAAGTATCCTGTCACATCCACACTGAAACCTATAACTACATTCTAGCATAGATTTTTCAGAAAACCATTTACAAAAATACTCTGTAGTAAAAATACTCTGCTGAGTAAGTGTCACTCAATAGATATAATCTATAGTATCGTCTACGCAAGCGTGCTTCATCGTAAACCGCGTCTTTACCAAACGTCGGATGAGATTGCAGTTAAACGCAAGCCTATGTATTGTTTGCAAATTATCTTTTATATGGCGCAGAAATCATCTTAAAAATTCTTATTTTCAGGGTCTTCTCGGGATGTACTTTATCTTAGACAGTAACAATAGTCCGATCGTGGAGAGTATCAACTTCCTGCCCATCCTGGCGCTGATTCTGTTCATCGTGACTTACTGCTGGGGGCTGGGACCTCTCCCCTGGGCGGTCATGGGGGAACTATTCCCGATCGAAGTGAAGGCTTTGGCCTCACCGATTGCTACTGCCTACTGCTGGGGGCTTTCCTTCTTGGTTACCAGGTAGGAATCTCTACTTTTTTATAGTTATTCCTGCTAATTGTGAAAATGTGTTTCTTGGTTGCTTTTTTCTAGGCAAAGTATTTGACCACTACTCATTTTAAGTGACGGTCTCGTCGAAGATTAAAACACACTTTGGTTTCTTTGTTTATCTTCTTCTTTGTTTTTGGCATCACACTTTTTGCATTTGAGTAAAGTCAATTAGTGATAAAGCAAGTGAAACAAATTTTTGTCATCGTCAAATTATTATTATTATTTTTTTTAATGAAATGCACGGTGACTTCCGGTTCATACCTTTGTGAAGTACGTGGTAGTCTTACGAGAACTTTGACAGTTTAAAAACAGTATGTACAGAAAATTTCGTATACCTAAACATTCTTTTTTTATTTCCCCTTTTAAATTGCATCATTACCTAAAAATATTTATAATCGACGAATTGTGACATTACTTATTTTCTTTCCATCCAGATATTTCAACCCTATAGCGGACGCAATAGGTATGGGTGTGGCCTTCCTGATCTTTGGAGCTTGCTGTGTTGTCTCGTTCTTCTTCACGTTGTTCCTGGTGCCGGAAACGAAAGGCAAGAGTTTCCAGGAGATTCAAGATATGCTGGCTGGCAGGTGAGACTCTTTCTCTTTCTTAGTTTTTTAGCAAACAAGCAAGCGTAACCTGATGGTAAGTGATCAGCGCCGCCTATGAACATTTGAAACACCAGAAGCGTTGTCGGCGCGTTTTGCTCTTTTGTTGTCTCATTGCTTAGCCATGATAATGTAAATTAAACAATAAGACAAAACTACCTAGTTAAGGCGTGCTAAGGCTATATCTATCTACATTTTTATTTACAAAACAACATTAGACAGAACAAAGACACTATAAATTTATCGTAAAATGATTAATAAATTTACAACAATATTGTGTTTTTAGCTTGTCAATAGACAGGAAAAGGTTCGAAAAATGTTAATTATGTTTTTAGGTTAGGTTATTGCTAAGTTTTTTTTTTTATGTAAAAGTAATGAGACGATCGAGGCGCTCTCCTGATGTTAAGAGATAACGCCTGTCCATAACCATTGCAGCGATACACAGAACTTTGAGTAACAAAACAACGTTCAGGGCATCGCTGCTTTGGCACTCACTACTTTGAAGTATGGTTTATTTACAATATTATGGCGGAAATCTAAAATTTTCTTGAAATTTTTCTTAATGAAACAGAAAATAAAGTCGATTGTTCATCGTGATACCTCCATAAGCGTCTGAACTATGATAAAATATATTGGTAGTAATTCTGGGTCAAAACTTGAAAAAATGCTTTCTTATTCTATGCGGCGTTGTGTTGTTCTTATATGCCGCAGAAAATATCCAGTAAGGCAATAATTTCTTATTTAATTCAATTTTATCAATAGGCTATTATGGCATCCCTTTCACTTTGGTTGAGGCTGTAGAAACGCCAAGAGAATTGGAAGAAAATGATTGCTCCCGACCTCAATGATAAGTTGCAATAACACATTTTCATTCACATCTAGTTAAAAGTATTTTAAACGATGTAATTCATATCAGTAGAATGTACTAAAGTTACCGAAAAATATGTACCTAAGTACATATATATATTTATATAGCGATAATAACTCGAGGAAACATGATGATGTACTTTCTAGTAGGTACACGACTAACTAACTAAGTACCAGAAGATGAAAATTTGCCGCCAAGCACTTGTGTACCTACTCCGGTACCCTTAATTGACAGACAGTTCCATTTCAGACTAGGTGTGTTTAACTTTTTCGACCACACCGTCACTTAACATCAGATGAGCTGTGATTAAACATCTAGTCTGTCAACCATAAAAAAATTGGCTTTATGCGAGAAATACAAAAAAATAAAGTAGTAAAAAAATTGTTAAATATAGTGGAATACCATGCAATAGCTCTAAGTGAGGCTGGCGGAACACACTGTTAAGTGCTAACCGACAAATTTTCAACTTGTGGGTGGTAGCTAGCCGAGTAGGTACCTACTGTAAAGTATCCTTCAACCCTACCTCTACACCAGCAGCTCAAGCTCATTGTTGGGATTTTAACCCACCGTCATCGACATGCCACTGAGATATCCCCCCCATTCGCACGTGGTTTCTTTGTTTACCTCTTTGCAATGGTCTCCACGCGTCTGGTACTATTACTGCTTTGGTTGTTTACGCGATTGAGACGTAAAAATGTAATCGATTTTAAAATAGACTATATAGTTTGGCAACTCGCCCGAATTTTTGTTCTGTTCGACTTCTTTACTATTCCGTTATAGGTTATAATCTATAACGGAATAGTATAACAAATGAGTACCTATAATTATAGGTACTCATTTGGTATCACGAGTTTATTAGCTATCCTGAAAGAACTGTTTCTTATTTACAAATGAGCTTATGTGTTAGTCTACACACTTACTGACTTAGGGGGCATTCCTTTCGTGAGCTTAAAATGGGAGTGAAGGGGGCGTAATTGCGAATCTCACGTCAATTGTTTTGTTTTTGGAATTGCACTTTGTGCATTTTCCAGTGTCAAGTATTTCGATATTTTTAAGTATTTTTTTTAATAGGTCTATATCACAGTCAAAGTCATACAAAGTAAGTCTTAGTCGAGTCCGATTGTGCTCTAGTAGTCTTTACTACAAGCTTCGATAGAGTTTTGGGAGCAACATGACAAGTCTCGTTTCACCATATTGGCTAAATACCTTAATAAAAACAAATAGGTACATAATAAAAAAAAGTTTTAAACCCTTGTTTAAATGTCCGTTAATAAAAAAAAAATATGTCAAAAAAGTATTTAGGTATCTACATCAATGTGACAGTACCTATGCCAATGTAAAATTATGTCAATGTAATAAAATACATTATACACGTAAGTAAATATCGTAGTGCAAGTAATAGTGGCTTTAGTTCTGTACCTAATCATTTATACTTAGATATCGCTTAGAATTTTTCGGTTCAATCAATTTAGCATTCTATCCGTTAGTTTTTGTTTTTTAAAGTTTTAGTGAAATTAGCAAACTTCTCTGTAATTTATTTTTTCTAAAAGTCTTATGTCTAATAGAATTTTATTGAGATTAATACAAAAAACAAGGTTAACAAATAAAACCGTCCGTTCCGTTCCGTTAGATTTAGTTAGCTTATATTGTTTTATATATTCAGTACAAATAAAGTGTATTTAGGTATTTATTTAGTTGGTAAAAGACAACGCCAGTCTGTTCCCATTGCTAGAGATACCCAGTGAGGTACAGGGTGGGAAACTCAGCTGAAATACAGGGTTCAATTCCAGTCTTGTGCTTTACCATCATCGACCACACCGTCACTTAACATCAGGTGAGCTGTGGTCAAACACCTAGACTGTTAACCATAAATATATTTTTTTTTAAAAGCTGCCAACGAGTGTCCAAAATAATTTTATTTAGAAAGAAAGAAAATGATTTTTTATTTTGTAACGCCACAGAACATACAAATACAACAAACAGAGACAAACAGTTACAAAATAGGGGCTCTCCTCAGCATAATACTGGTATATAAAACTGGTGTTTACTAAGATGAAATACATTTAGTGCTACTGTAATGTTAATATGCAATAAATTGAATTAAATTAAACAAAACAAACCCCAGGGCTTCGCATTGGCTCTATTTGAGACATTAGATGGATAATTTCAATAGCCCTGTAATATCATTACCTACTTGCGATACACAATGATGTTTATTACTACTTATGGACCATCCATAAGTTATGTCACACGAGTTTCATGATTTTTTTACCCTTTCCCTGTCGTTGTCACAGCTGGTCACATTTGTGAGAAAACCTAGTGTGATGTCACATATTTTGCAATTTTACATTTAGAAATTTATGAAATTAGATATAAAATATTATGTGTATTTTGAAAAAATGTTGTCACAAAATCTGGGAAAACCCCTCTCCGCCCCTTGTCACACAATGTCACACTTCGGCGACCCCCTCCCTCCCCCTTATCGTGTGACGTAATTTAGAGATGGCCCCTTAGTAGCGGAATATCAGATACTTCGTCTTTTACCTAGTTTTTTTTCTAAAATCTTTGATTAGATTTACTTTTTTCCGTTCCCCAGTAGGACCATGTACATTAATCTATTTGTCGTGTATACATTTTTTTAATGATATTTAATTCTTTATTTTTCAGGACCTCCGAAAAATCCGAGAAGGCTTAGAAGAAATTTATTTCCACCTCAAAATTGTAATAATATTCGCTAGTTAAAATAGATATACGAATAGTATTACCGCCCAAAGTTAAGCTTAGATGGGCTTTCCTATTTATGTGTAAGGTTTACCGCCCAACTTACTGTCAAGGTGCTTTCATATGCTAGAATAAGAACGTGTGTAACTTTGGTCACGGGTCATTTAAGGGTCATTATAGCTGGGGATACGATATTGATAGTCCCCAAGAAACAATAACTTGAGAATGACGTGTCCCTACGAATATAAAACCTTCATATATTTAAAAAAGTTAATCAACGAAATACAAAAAAATACACTCTAATAAGTGTGGTATCTACTTGATTTAGCTTATCCATGTATATTGTAAGAAATATTAATTAGTTTAATATTTATGCTGTTCAATTCATTGTAAAATACTAACTAAAATATGATCTAAGACTGAAATTTTAAAAAAAAGTAGCATTAACAAAAAAGCTTTTGTATTAAATAAACACTTGATAGATAATCTTTACAATCGTCTGTCAGTTTCTCTCTAACGAGAAATATGAAAATCGAGACAATTTCTACAGACATTTATCAAACGAAGGTATAAACGATACTTTCAAAAGCAAATATCGGCGAAAGCATCGATGCATTGTATTTTATCGATTTTCTACATTCGGAGTACCTACAACACTAGTTAACGTAACTCTAAACAGCGTTTTTAAGTAAACCCCTAGAAGGTTAAACTTAACTAAACTTTCCAGTGACATGAAGATTAGAGTTAGTGAAGATTTCTATCATTGTTCACGAATTTAAAGAGACACCTATTTTAGATTTAAAAAAAAATTATTGTACATACAAATGATAAAAACATTTTAAATGTGTAAAATAAAGATATTTATGAAACTTGTTATAAGTAGATAATTTAAATTATCTAAGCTTAGTTAATTGTATTCTAGCTAAAAGAAAAATTTCTACTACTTATTTAAAGTTTGTACAATAATAATTTTGAAATCTTATCTAGTTCAGTTTTTCTATAGACACAAAATAAGTATTCATGTATATCCTACGTAGGTACATTTTTGCGTATGTATGAAAGTGCCTTAGAACTACCAAGTACAATGTAAGACGACAGGTTTCGGCGAGTTGTGATAGTAGAGAATTTAATAATGTTAACCATTTGTAAATAAAGTACGATTGTAATTGTTGACGAATAAATTGTTTTGTTAAGTTACGTTTTTGTGTTTTTATTTTCTACCTCTGACTACGGGATTTTTCCCGTTTAATTAGGTCGGATATTCCAACTAGTTCCGGTGATATCCGGTTACCTTTTTCATGGAGTCAAAGGAGAGTACGACACGCTTGAATAAAATTAACTTATGTTTTTATTGTTACGAGGTAATAAAATGAACGAGACGCTCTCCTGATAGTGAGAGGTCAGAGGCTAGAATCTGAATTCGCGAGATTTAATTACTACGCAAAGATAGTTATAATGGTAAGTTATCTGAAGCCTAAAATTCCGCGTTTATGGGATACACGACTGTTAGGCTTTTTCTTTTATAACTAATCGTCGCAGAAAGCTCCACTCCACTCCGGTCTACTCTGCTCCGCTTCGGTAGAGACACTCGCCTGTTTTTTACAGCTACTCTGCGCTTTACACCGCTCAACACCGTTTGTGAGTTTCTACTAAGACGTCGTAGTTATGAATCAGGGACTCGGGGTTAAAAATCGTCAATGCGTTTTGCACTTTTATTACATCACGTGAACTATTGCCGAACCAAAAAGAAAGAAAAAATAATAATTGACAGCATTAAAAAATTAAAAACCAATTACCATAGAGCCGGAAAAATATTTTAATTAATCGGCAAATAGATATCGAGTCCTTGATGCCTAATCTTCATGAATGTCTTGACTTCGGTTTTTGCAATTTATATCTAACATCGTTAATTTTAATCAAAGTCCAGTCCAGTCCGTGTCAGAAGTCCAGTCACGCCTTAGTGAAGTAGTGGGTTTCGATGGAGTATTAAAGTCAGTGTCAATAGACATCTAGCCGTGACTGGACTATGAATAGGTAGTGGATGTATGGGTGTGTTAAAAAGAAGTAAATAAAACACATATCAAGGCAATAAATATTATATTTAACAAGATAAGTACAACCGCTTAGAGCTATAACGACATCAGTCTTTTGAATAAGATCTCAACTTTCTCTACAATACAAAAGATAAATAGCTATTTCCGCTTGACTCGGCTTAAAAAAATTAACTAGGTACTGTGCGACAGGAAATTAAACTTACATAGGGTTATAAGCTTGGAGTGTACTAAGTCGGAAGGGGGTCCTTGTACTCGCCATTAGAACAACTTTTTTTTTTCAAGGGCAGAGTGAAAGAATGTTTTGATTTTATATTATCAGAAAAAAAATCTCTGCTGTTTATTTGTATGTCCTAAGATATGTATAGTGTATAATATATGTATATTCATTTATGTATGTTACTTATTTTACATATTTACATGTATGCAGCTATTCAATGTTATTTATTTATCTATAGTATTAGTTTTTTTTCACTGATAACAAAAAAGAGTGTTTATGACATCTCCCGTCCAGTCTTAATTGTTATATTGGCAACCACTTCCAGGCAACCACCCTATGGTTGCGATAAGGACGGCACGTGTGGCACTATTTTATTAGGTTCTTGTCTGTATTCTATTATCTATTTTTTATCTGACTGCCCCATTAGCTCATTTGGTATAACATCTGCTTCAAGAGCCGTAGGGCGTGGGTTGGATTCCCACCAGAAGAAACATTTACGTGACGATAAATGTTTGTTTTATGTTGTGTTCTGTATGTATTTACAAAAAATAGTGTAAATATTCTATCAGTTATCTGGTTCCCATAGTACAAGCTGTGCTTGGTTTGAGGCTAGATGGCGCTGTGTGAAATGTCCTACGATATTTATCTATCTAACACTTATTATACGAAGGACCATGAAATCGCAAAAAAAAAACGCTACCTCAGAACTGTGTCTGTCAGTCTGTGAACTGTTTTCAGGTTTGCCTCATAGTATAAGTTGTTCACAACGATGACAGCCTCGTTGGCTCATTGGTAGTATATCTGCCTTGAGAGCTGTAGGGTGTGGGTTCAATTCCCACTCGGGGCAAACATTTTGTGAAAAAACAAATGTTTGTTCTGTGTCTGGGTGTTCTGTATGTATTTAAAAAAAAAAGTATTTATGTATTCTATCAGTTGTCTGACTTCCATCACACAAGCTCTGCTTAGTTTGGGGCCAGGTAGCGCTGTGTGTATAGTCCTACGATATTTATTTATTTTTAAGCTATTGCATAGCTTCTATCGCGGGCTTTGAGCGTGGAGACCGAATCCAGAAATTCCGTAACGAAAATAACCTAACACCCCCCACTCCCCCCGGCACAGCGGTGATACTTTTTAGTTTTGCCATCTATCGATGAATAGCAGAACTTTTAATGACTTTTTTGAAATATCACGCTTGCCTCTTTAGTTCAGCAACTCGCCTCTAGGTGGCATTGGTTGTAATGCTATGCAATAGCTTTACCGCGGCAGTCCCCGAGTCATCATCAGCCCTTCGCTGTCCACTGCTGGACGTAGGCCTCTCCCAATGCACGCCACTGAGCTCGGTCGACAGCTTTTTGCGTCCATTGTTTTCCCGCCGCTTTACGCAGGTCGTCACACCACCTGGCCGCAGAGTGCCCTACACTACGCTTGCCTGTACGCGGTCTCCACTCAAGAACTCGTCTACCCCATCGGTTATCGGTTATCGGGTCCCCGAGTGCCGCGCGTCTTTTTTTTATTATTATGAGTACAATGAGCTCCTTTCGAGTTGATACCGCCGTTCCGCATAACCCTACAAAAAAACTTATTCAAACTCCTGACATATCTCATCCATTGCTACAAGAACATCGCATATACTACCCGCATATTCCTTCAACACGTCACTTTTTTTAATTTTCAAACTGGCACAATACAATCTCTTATACATGTCGCTCATTTTCTCGTAATCCTTATTAGATTTGGAGCGGCAATACTGTATGATGCTTTTTAATATGAAATGTAGACGATTCTCGTAGAGGACCAGCAAGCTGTGTTCACTTTTTATGCTCTTGTCTTCGGGGTCCGGTTTGATGTTCGAGTCGTCGGGGTCTCTCTCGCTGAGGAGTTTCATTATCGAGTTACATTGGCGAAGGAGCTGGATAGCTGTTTGCAAAGATTTCAGTTTCAGGTTCGGTGATACTGCAAAATAAATGATTATACATATACTATCATACATCAACGATTCGCTTGTTCAGAAAAGGCTCCAAAGCCTTGAACATCGACGGGAAGTTGCATGTCTGTCGATTTTCTACCGGATACATTTTGGAGAGTGCGCTTCAGATCTGCATGACCTAATTCCACCCTGCCCATTCTACTATCGGACAGCCAGGAGCTTTAAAAAGCGTCACCGCATCATGGTTGATGTTCCAAAAGCTCGAACTAAGCGGTTTGATTCCACCTTTTTCATGCGTACCGCTAGACATTGGAATCAGCTGCCCGAGTGGGTGTTCTCAATGAATATAGTCTGGGTACCTTCAAGTCGCGAGTGAATCGGTTTCTTCTAGGCAAGCGTGCTCCACCGTAGACCGCATCTTCGCTTAACATCAGGCGGGATGGCGGTCAAACGCAAGCCTATCTACTATAAAAAAAAAAAAAACATTCTGAGTCATTGCTGTTAGTCGGGTTACTTGTGTTGATGTACGTCGCTGCTGATGTTGGTTTTTATTTTACTTTTGATTTTATCTTAATGTATATATATATTAGCCTATATATATTATCTACTATATATGTATTATGAGTGTATACATATTTATAATTGCTAACGAAATATTTACATTAAATATTTCGTTTTTTTTTAAATTTATGTTTATTTTTATATACTTCTACTTGGTATTTCTTTGATTCTTAATTTTTAAGTTTTTTACATTAGGTACATGTAAAGCACACCTAACTTGGAATGGTCAGTGGGTGTGGTGGTGGTCAGTGGGTGTGTTGGTGGTCAGTGGGTGTGATGGTGGTGGTCAGTGGGTGTGATGGTGATGGTCAGTGGGTGTGGTGGTAGTGGTCGGTGGGTGTGGTGGTGTTCGGTGGGTGTGGTGGTGGTCGGTGGGTGTGGTGGTGATGGTCGGTGGGTATGGTGATGGTCGGTGGGTGTGGTGGTGTTCGGTGGGTGTGGTGGTGGTCGGTGAGTGTGGTGGTGAAGCACGGTCACCTTGCGCCTGGGTCTCGAGCAGGGCGACGTGCTCGCAGCGCACGGTGAGGAACATGCCGCCGTCCTCGAGGCTCGCGAACATGTTCGCCGCGCGCGCGTAGTTCGTCTGCGTTGCGTTGAACAAGGTACGCCGTTTGGGACCATCTTCTTGGGTTATCCTGATATTAATTACATACAACATTATAAGGTTACGGTATACAATACAAAAAAAAATGTATTAATCATTATAAACAACTTGCATTATGGGCTAAATCGTTAAAATTGTTAGTCTCAACAGCCCAGTAATTTCGCTAGCTGCAAAAACTAGTACCCTTCAAACCGGAACACAGTAATGTTTACACACAACTGCGGTGGTACATACCTAGACGACCTCCTGCTAAGGAAATCTACCATGGACATGGTAGATTTAGTAGTAGTAGTAGCTATGGACAAACACCTAGCATGTCAACAATAAAGAGAAAGGTTAATACGCGGACCAAGCATATTCACATTTTTTATTTGTTTTCTTGTTTTTTAATTTTTTTTACATTACATACATATAAAACTTAAATAATATAAAAAAAACTTAAAAACTAGGGCGCCGCCGGCAGCGGGGCAGGGCTCAAGCTGCGGGTGGTTAGGGCTGCAGAGTGAGGAACCTCCTCACAATGCGCGCCGTGTCAAGGGTTACTGCCTTTTGAAGCTGACCCTTGACCCAACCGTCTAGCGAGAGTCTCTTAAGATGTTGGTCGAGACTCTTCGCTATAAGACCGTTCGCCGTGACAACTATCGGGACAATAATCGTCGAATCAACATCCCACATGGCGGTTATCTCGTGAGCCAAGTCGAGGTACTTTCAGAGCTTTTTTATTTTATTATTATTGTATTTTAATTATTTTGAATTTTGTGCTATGTATTATTATGAACATGTAGTTACTTGATATAAATAAATTATTATTGTTATTATTTACATCTCATACGGTCGGTCCGCGAACCGGACTTGCCGGAATGGCCGGATACTATACCTGTACTGTGAATGGTAGAGCGACCCCAGCCGATGGTAGATCATGGCGGCCCGGAACTGGTATAAGTACTGTCTCGGCCCGGGACTCAACAAGCAGTATTTGAGAGCGTGTTTCAAAGCTTCCGCCACTTCCGTCACCTCCTGCGGTCACGATGGTTCTTAATACACGTTATGTATAAAGTAGAGATGAAGCGCAAAGATGTTTTGCCAGAAAAAATACGACGTAAAAGAAGACTCCCATATTGTAGTTAACGGGGAACACAGGCTCCGGCAGAGTTTTTTTTTTTTTTTTTAATATTTTAAAATAAATAATAAATAAATATCACAGGACATTACACACAGCGCCATCTGACCCCAAACTAAGCAGAGCTTGTGCTATGGAAGACAGATAACTGATAGAATACTTAAATACTTTTTTTTTTGTAAATACATACTTATAATACATACAGTACACCCAGACACAGAACAAACATCGATGTTAGTCACACAAATGTTAGTCCTGAGTGGGAATCGAACCCACGCCCTTCAGCTCTCGAAGCAGACATGCTACCAATGAACCAACAGGGCTGTCAAATATGGTTGACAGGCCAGGTGTTTGACCACAGCTCACCTGATGTTAAGTGAAGGTGTGGTCGAAGATGGTAAAGCACACCTAGCCTGGAATGGAACTGGCTCTCAAGTGAGGCTGCCGGAACACACCGTTAGATGCTTGGCGGCAGATTTACAACTTGAGGGTGGTAGCTAGCCAGCCGAGTACTAAAGTACCCTACCACCATGCTTTGGTTTCCTCACGATGTTTTCCTTCACCGGCAGCTCAAGCTCATTGTTGGGGTTTGAACCCACGCCCTTCGGCATGCGAACCTACCGCGCTAACCACTGAGCTATCATCGCTACAAAAGAGTTCCACAACCCCGCTGTGCGAATGAAAAATGTGGAATCAAAACGTATATGGGGATCGTTTGTCTGGCCATCCGGTAAATGAGCTTGAGCTGCCGGCGAAGGAAAACATCGTGAGGAAACCATAGCATGGTGGTAGGGTACTTTCTAGTACACGGCTGACTAGCTACCACCCTCAAGTTGAAAATCTGCCGCCAAGCATCTAACGGTGTGTTCCGGCAGCCTCACTTGAGAGCCAGTTCCATTCAAGGCTGGGTGTGCTTTACCATCTTCGATCACACCTTCACTTAACATCAGGTGAGCTGTGATCAAACACAAAAAAAGGGCAAAATACGGTTTCGCTTTTTTCATATACAAGGCCAAAACATTTTTCGCTGTATAGTCATATGTGTCGGTTAACAGTCAGTCAGTCACCTTTCGGTGAATGACCCGACCCCGCTAACCACTGAGCTATCAAATAGACAATACTGTATTTCTAACATAAAACAAACAAATTTCAATTACATAAACAATATACACAAAAACAAATAACAACGCTCATCGCTTCAAATCAAATCAATTCAATGTTGGTTTGGAATTCCTATAACATAAATTGATTTACCGAAAACCAATCTAACAAGGTAATGTAAATGTTATTACCAATGCATAGAGTCCAGGTTCGTCCTGCATCAACACAGCCCTGGTGTACAGATGGCATGAAAGTTCCCAAGAGACCAGTTCCCATATGGACGCAGCGCCGCAAGTCTCCCTGGGCCCGAGGAGTTTCAGCGCTTGCAAATATAGGTCTTCAGCTTGATTATATAAGCTACGTTTTTCTGTGCTGTAAGGAATTTACAAATATACATGATTAAGGTGTTACGATTTCCATACAAATATTATTTTTTCCATTTATGGACAAACGGAGCATAATTTTACAGTGAAATCACAGCTACTGCCATTTATTTTGGTCTTTATTTGCGGTAAATCACAATTGTTACACGGCTGGCTAGGTACCACCCTCAAGTTGAAAATCTGTCGCCAAGCACCTAACGGTGTGTTCCGGCTGCCTCACTTGAGAGCCAGTTCCATTCCAGGCTAGGTGTTCACCATCTTCGACTACACCTTCACTTAACATCAGATGAGCTGTGGTCAAACACAACCTGTTCACCATAAAAAAAAGTATAAAAAAAAAAGTGATGTCACAAAATTTGCGATCGCTCCCAACCGCCCTTGTCACACTGGACCCCCTCCCTCCCCCTTAACGTGTGACGTAATTTATTGATGGCCCTTAAGAACTAATCTATTTTAACATGTAAAACAAAATCGGTAGAGAATATAAATCACTTACTTAAATCCAGGCGTCTGGTCGCAATGTGCCTTGAATCGCATATATCGACCTTTGTTACAGTACAGAAGGGCCAAATTGGCCTGATCGGAGACATCCCGAAATATCTCCGTCGCTTCGTCGAGACATTCGAGCGATTTGCGTGAAAGTTGATTGAACTGCTTCAGAAGAAGTTTAGCCGGGGTCGATTTCTGTTCGGACTCTTCGGCGTATTTCATGTAGACTTCTGTGAAATGATAATTAGGTTAAACGGGTGTAATCGCGAGCTATCTCACCGAAGCGCGGGAAATTATCATTAAATTGTGGAACTATACGTCTGTATATTGCAAAACTAGACGTCTGTACATTGCAAAACTAGACGTCTGTACATTGCAAAATTATACGTTTGTACATTGCAAAATTATATGTCTGTATACTGCAAAACTATACGTTTGTACATTGCAAAACTATACGTTTGTACATTGCAAAACTATACGTTCATATATTGCAAAAATATACGTTTGTGGAACTATACGTCTGTACATTGCAAAATTACACGTTCGTACATTGCAAAACTATACGTCTGTATATTGCAAAACTATACGTCTGTATATTGCAAAACTATACATCTGTGCATTGCAGAACTATACGTCTGTATATAGCAAAACTATATGTCTGTATATTGCAAAACTATACATCTTCGCATTGCAAAACTATACAACTGTATATTGCAAAACTATACGTCTGTATATAGCAAAACTATACATCTGTACATTGCAAAATTATTTTTGTATTGCAAATTACCGAGTTGGAGATCGAACTCAGACTTATATGCGTTAAAATATGAATTTTGAATATTACTTGAACATTTTTCAAGTTAACTTACGTTGCGCGTCGTTCATGTATCTGACTGCAAGTTCGTTGTTGACCGAGGCGAGTCGGCGGAGCAGTTCCGCACGTTTCTCCAACGCCGCCGCCGCACCGTTTCGGTACGCAGTGCAGGACAACAACATGGCGTCCGTCTCGCTCGCAGGTAACGATATATCTGCAAGAAAACAAACACAAGATAACCATAAAACAAAGTAAAAACTTAATAATATACAAATTGACAGCCCCATTGGTTCATTGGTAGTATGTCTGCTTCGAGAGCTGAAGGGTGTGGGTTCAATTCCTACTCAGGACTAACATTTGTGTAACTAACAACGATGTTTGTTCTGTATGTATTATAAGTTTGTATTTATAAAAAAAAAATGTATTTCAGTGTTCTGTCAGCTGTCTGGTTCCCATAGTACTAGCTTTGCTTAGTTTGGGGCTAGATGGTGCTGTGTGTAATGTAAATAAATAAATAAAATAAATATCGTAGGACTATACAAACAACGCTATCTGACCCCAAACTAAGCAGAGCTTGTGCGAAGGAAGTCAGATAACTGATAGAATACATAAATACTTTTTTTTTGTAAATACATACAAAACCCCCAGACACATAACAAACATTTGTTTATTCACAAAATGTTTACCCTGAGTGGGAATCGAACCCAATCCCTACAGCTCTCAAGGCAGACTATACTACCAATGAGCCAATGGGGCTGTATTGTTGGCTATCCTTCAATGTTTGTTATTTATTTCTTTGTTTAGGTCAGTTTTGAGTACATTCAATAAGGTAAGATGGGTAATTATACCATGCATACGTAAAGCCAAAGGACTTGTAGTCACTAAAAATTTACAATTTAAAAAAAACCGACTCCATGACCAACCAAACGCACTGCTTCAATGAAACAGCAAGATTTCAGAGTAAACAAAAATATCATCAATCAATTTTTAAATTTTAGTTGATTTTTTAAACACCTCTTGATCAAATACGATAAAATTTATATGGGACCACCTCTGAAGCATGATCTACCAAGCAAAAAAAGCATCATTAAAATTGATTTATAATTGGCGGAATTCAGTATGTAAAGTTTTTTTTTGTATTTATTTTATATTTTTAACTGATAATAAACTTTATTTTAAGAAACTAATTTGATTATTTTGGCTTTCTATGCGGTAGTTAAATTCTAATACGTTTTCAAACTTTTTATAGTTATGACGTCATAAGCTCGGCTAAATATGTAGAATATGTCTTTGCCATACGAAACAAAAAAGTCTACAAAACATTTGACACATTTCATTAACTTTGACAACAGAACTGACAAGTTTTTTTTTAATTTGCCCCATCGGGCAGGCTAAAGCTGTAAAGCCATTCTGTCACGTCTTCGGTATTTACAATTCATGACATAAAGTAAAGAAAGCTTATGTTATAAAAGCGATATCAGAGTCCAAATAACGTTTCAAATAAAATAATCCAGATATTTGTATCAATAAACCGAAAAACAACTCGACGAATGTGTATTGAAAATATTATTATGATCGCCGTTGACTTGACATTGACAAGTTTTGTTTTGGTTTGCCAGTCTATGAAAGTTGCCTGACGAGATGACGTCATGAGACATCCATTGAAAGTCAAGTTTGATTTATGTTTTTTATTAAAATAAACCCCACCTCATAGTTTACAGAGTTTTAAACGTAAAAATATTGTACAGAAATGTACTATTTCGAAATGGTTTTGGAATCAGTAAAGTTTTTTTTCATACCGAATTATTGCGTAACAATAATTTAAAAAAAACCATATCGAATTGAGAAACTCCTGCTTTTTAAAAAAAAGGAAAGCAACTTACCTAAATCAAACTCCCCGGAAATATGATCATCAACTTCCTCCTCCATATCGTTGTTAATCTCCAACCTGAGCTTCACGTCGATATCGTGATCAGTTTCAAACTGCTTCTTGAACTGCTCCATCCTAGACCAATGCTTGCTCATTTGAAAGTAATTATCGCCCACTCTCCCTATCAAACAACTGACATCGACCACTTTACTCTTTATTATCATATGGCTCAGCAACTTTTGACATTTAGACGCCATGCTAATATATTTTAAGGAAAAGCCATACTGTTCATTTGCATAGCTATATTCTGCCAGCGTAGCATATGCTAAACATATTTTTTCGTATAACAACGTCTTTAAATGTAGTTTCCAAGCGAAATTGTCGTCTCTATTCGGCTCGTGCCAAGTCGGAAAAACATTTTTTTCTTTAAGTATTGAGATTGCATTTTTGTCTATGGTCGCATTGCTCTCTATGAGGTAGTTGTCTGATTGGTTGGATGATTTTCTGTCTCGCTTCCTCCTGCGGTTTCGGCTAGCGTGCTCCTTTTGCTTTTTCAGCGGCTCATAGTCCATTTTGATTGGTTCGTACGGGTTCGCCATTTTGGGGTGTTGCTCTTCGATTATGATTCGTTGTCTAAGACGTTCGCGCTCCGTTTCCTATGGGATGGTAACACTATTGAACATTTAAGCTGGTTCGATTTCCATACAAATAATTTTTTGCCATTTATGGACAAATGGAGCATAATTTTACAGTGAAATCACAGCTGCTGGCATTCATTTTGGTCTTTATTTGCGGTAAATCACAATTGCTTAAATAAAACAGTAGGTTATTAGTAAAGTCTAGGTGTGCTTTACCATCTTCGACCACACCGTCACTTAACATCAGGTGAGCTGTGGTGTTTCACCGTTGGGAAGCTACACTATCCCCGGGTGATATAGGCTACTTTTTATGCCTGCATCCCCCACGGGAACTACGCGGAAACCGCGAGGCGTCCTCTAGTAAAATCAATAGCTACATTACCTTGCATTTGTCGATGGTAACATTGTGCAAAGCTAGCAATCCTTTGAGCGCATGCAGTAGCGCCTTCCCACAGCGGTCCGGGGGCGAAACCCCCAGACCTTTGCCTTGTTGCGGTTTCGACTTCTGATCCTGAAATAATACAATAAATTCGTTTTTTATTTGTTAATTTTGGCGTAGCATTCTGAGCATTTGCCAGTGTCAAGTGTTTTATATTTTTAAGTTTTATATGTTAAAAAGTTGCCTCGTAGCTATAGTTATAGTCAAAGTCCAGTCTTGGTCAAGTCCAGTCAGTATCAGTCAAGTTTAGTCATGCTTTAGTAAAGTAGTGGCGACTTTTCTATAAAGCTTCGATGGAGTTTTGGAAGCACCGCGAGAAGTCATGTTGCGAAAATGATATCATTTTCCCACACTCGCGCTTGTAATTCGGCACTTTATGAATAAAACACCACCATTTTTATGCATAAACACTCGAAAAAACACTAGTTTTGGAAAAAAATACAACGGGCACGACTCTTTCCGCGTCCCCGCCAAAACTCCCTCGTTAAGGTTATACAATACGCGTGTCTTCAAATCAACAGTAAATAAGTTTCTTCTATATAAGCGTGCTCTATCTCAGTCCGCACTACTGCTTAACATCAAACGCAAATCTATTTAGAAGGATAAAAAGAAAAATTCTTTCAAAAATACAAGGCCAATTTCAGAAAAAATCTCTTTCGCTGTATACAGTCCGTCTTTGACAGTCAGTCACCCTTCGGCGTATGAACCGACCTCGCTAACCACTGAGCTATCAATAGACAACACTGTATTTGTGACATAAAACAAAACAAATTTCAATTACATAAACAATATCATCATCATCATTTCAGCTGTAGGACGTCCACTGCTGGACATAGGCCTCCCCCATTGACTTCCACAAAGGCCGGTTGGAGGCGGGTCGCATCCAGCGCGTTCCTGCGGTCTTTACTAGGTCGTCTGCCCACCTTGTGGGTGGACGTCCTACGCTGCGCTTGCCGGTCCGTGGTCTCCACTCCAGAACTTTGCAGCCCCATCGGCCATCAGTTCCGCGTGCTATGTGCCCTGCCCACTGCCACTTCAACTTTTTTTTTTATGGTTGACAGACTAGTTGTTTGACCACAGCTCACCTGATGTTAAGTGAAGGTGTGGTCGAAGATGGTAAAGCACACCTAGCCTGGAATGGAACTGGCTCTCAAGTGAGGCTGCCGGAACACACCGTTAGATGCTTGGCGGCAGATTTTCAACTTGAGGGTGGTAGCTAGCCAGCCGAGTACTAGAAAGTACCCTACCACCATGCTTTAGTTTCCTCACGATGTTTTCCTTCACCGGCAGCTTAAGCTCATTGTTGGGGTTTGAACCCACGCCCTTCGGCATGCGAACCTACCGCGCTAACCACTGAGCACTTTACTTAGTGGTAGATCTCCTTAGCAGGAGGTCGTCTAGGTAGGTACCACCGCAGTACCAGTTATTCTGCCGCCAAGCAGTAGTGTGTAAACACTACTGTGTTCCGGTTTGAAGGGTACTGCAGCTAGCGAAATTACTGGGCTGTTGAGACTAACCATCGAAAGTCTCAAAGTAATGAGCGCCAAAGCAGCGATGCCCTGGACGTTGTTTTGTTACTCAAAGTTCTGTGTATCGCTGCAATGGTCATGGACAGGCGTTATCTCTTACCATCAGGAGAGCATCGCGTTCGTCTCGATACTTTTTACATTAAAAAAAAAGCTAACATCGCTACAACTAGCTAATCCGTTGGGTTATGTCGGTAACTTTGCAGAAGCTTTACCTCATTGTTGTCCTTAACTCGATCGCCAATATCTCTCATAGCGAGGCCTCTCGTCTGCACTGCCAGCTCGTTACCCCTCTTCACGATATCCTTTGATTCTCTATCCTTCTCAATCTCACTGCTCCCGCTGTTCTCCTCCCTTTCTGTTCCGTCTGATTCTACTATGATTTCCTCCTCGTCTGGTGGTGTGGTATCTCGTTCACTCGTGCGGGTACAGGAGCTGCTGTCCCGCTCGCCCGCGTACATATGAGCGTCGCCCTCGCACGGATCGAAATCAGCGTAATCTATGTCATCGCAATCCGAATCGGAACTTTCATCTGAAAAGTTTACACTCATTATTGTAATAAGAATAAATAAATAAATAAATATTGTAGGACTATACACATAGCGCCATCTGGCCCTAAACTAAGCAGAGCTTGTGTGATGAAATACTTTTTTCTTTTTTTTTTTATGGTTGACAGGCTAGGTGTTTGACCACAGCTCACCTTATGTCAAGTGAAGGTGTGGTCGAAGATGGTAAAGCACACCTAGCCTGGAATGCAACTGGCTCTCAAGTGAGGCTGCCGGAACACACCGTTAGATGCTTGGCGGCAGATTTTCAACTTGAGGGTGGTAGCTAGCCAGCCGAGTACTAGAAAGTACCCTACCACCATGCTATGGTTTCCTCACGATGTTTTCCTTCACCGGCAGCTCAAGCTCATTGTTGGGGTTTGAACCCACGCCCTTCGGCATGCGAACCTACCGCGCTAACCACTGAGCTATCATCGCTACAAACACTATAATTTAAAATAGACATTAGACAACACTTTATTTGAGACATAAAACATGTTTCAACATAATTAACAATACAGACAGCAGCCTGTTGGCTCATTGGTAATATATCAGCCTTAAGAGCTGAAGGGCGTGGGTTCGATTTCCGCTCAGGACAAACATTTTATGTATCAACAAATGTTTGTTCTGTGGCTGGGTGTATGTATGTATTATAAGTATGCATTTACAACAAAAAAAGTATGTATGTATTCTATCAGTTATCTGACTTCCATCACACAAGCTCTGCTTAGTTTGGGGCCAGATGGCGCTTTGTGTATAGTCCTACGATATTTAAAATTTATATTTATTTTTACATACATACAAAAATATAACAATAAACATAAAACAAAAGAACAAACTTATAAGTACTTATATGGTATTTATAAATAAAACAAAACGGGAGAAATGTAATGAATATTTATGTGTTTTACTTATAGAAATAAATATCGTAGGACTATACACACAGCGCCATCTGGCCCCAAACTAAGCAAAGCTTGTATGATGGAAGTCAGATAACTGATGGAATACTTTTTTTTGTTGTAAATATATACCTACTTATAATACATACAGTACATAATCCCACTAATATTATAAATGTGAAACTTTGGATGGATGGATGGATTTTTGATAATGAAATTTGGTATGGAGGTAGCTGAGACCCTGGATTAACACACAGGCTACTTTTTATCCCGATAAATAACATGGAACGGGTAACACCGCGGGGCGCAGCTAGTATTCTAAACGCGAAAGTTTGTATGTATGGATGTTTGTTAGTCTTTTACGAAAAAAAAAACTACTGAACCGATATGGATGAAATTTGGTATGGAGGTAGCTGATGAACCTTTTTTCTTTTGCCCAGGGAAATCCTTAATGGATACTACCGGCTCCGGGGGAAGCACGGTGGTTATGTGGGACTCTCCGCCAAAGCGGCGGCCTACCCACTAAAAACCCTGGGGTGTTTTTGCCTGACACCTGTGCCGGGGCTACGGGAACGCTTTCGCACTCATCCGCGGATGTAGCTGATGAACCTGGATTAACATATAGGCTTCTTTCTTTCAAATATAAAAAATAATGTGTTTACTTATGTTCGATCCCAGCAAGCAAAAGAGGGTAGACGGAGATTACTCCGTCAATTTTTATATTTGCAACCGTCGATCGAGAGAAGCTTTGTCGTTGCGGTCGAGATCGGACGTACGTTACGTTCCTTGGTCACGGCGCGCGCGCGTAACATATTCATCCAGAAACCAACGAAACCAGTGTCCGTGACATTGTGCCGACCAGTTGCCGAACATTTTGGACCCACCAGCAAGTCTAGCCGTGCTAGGATTGTACGAAGCCCACGACGAAAGCTGAAGCCGTATTGGCGGTCGTGGATTGAAGGTTGGTGGAGTTTTTTCTGAATACCTTCGATAGCTTGCGGGGATAGTTTATCCGTTTCCCACCTGTTCCTGGATGCACCTCATACAGTCCACTACCTATTAAATTTAGTCTTCTCCCGAGACTGTACGTGTATCGTACAACTTACCTTTGAAGTTAGGCGTAGCGGGATTGGTAGCGGCCGGAACATATAGATCGGCGAGCATGTACCGCGAGGAGGCGACAATCTGCGGATGCCGCGCCTCCGGCAACAGCGTCACCACGTGCTCCAATAGCTGCCGGACGTGACGCGACCGGTTCGTTATCCTGGCGACATAAATCATAAATAAATACGTATCACTGAGTTTTGGCGGGAACGCGGGAAGAGTCGTGTCGCTCCGTTGTATTTTTTTCCAAAACTAGTGTTTTGTCGAGTGTTTATGCATAAAAATGGTGGTGTTTTATTCATAAAGTGCCGAAAGTGGTGAAACATGATTTTTCGTGTTGCTTCCAAAACTCCATCGAAGCTTAAAGTAAAGTCGCCACTACTTTACTAAAGCATGACTGGACTTGACTGACATGGACTGGACTTGACTAATACTAGACTTTGACTGTAACTATAGATGTAAGGGCAATATAAGGGCCCGATAGGGCAAATGATATATAGAAAAAAAATACATATCACTACATAGTATAAAACAAAGTCGCTGTCGCTGTCGCTGTCTGTCCGTCCCTATGTATGCTTAAATCTTTAAAACTACGCAACGGATTTTGAAGCGGTTTCTTTAAATAGATAGTGATTCAAGAGGAAGGTTTATATGTATGGGCATTTCTCTGTAAGCTCGTACAGGTCCCATACAAATGCTGTCCTGGCAATTTTTTTTAATATTTGCCAAAAAACCATGTTCTATTTTGAAGAAAATCAACTATTATTTTAGTTAGATAAGGAGGCCCACTGAATTTATACGTATTTTTCGAGTTATTAGCGATTTTTCAAAAAATCATGATAGGGGACTGTTGGAGGCATCAGAGGACTGTGTTGTACTTAGAAAAAAGTCATTTTACTTTAATCAATCATTTATTATTTTTATGGCATATTTGCGCATCAATTAATCAACAAAGTTTCTTTAGAAAAATCAACAGAAAACAAAACTTTCTTTGAACATTCATATCAAAAATTAACATTTCCTATTTACTGACATCATAGTCTTATTATTTATTATAATATTAATCAGTAAATGCTTTATGTAGTATTTATTGAAGTAAATCTTGAGGAAAGTAAAATGTAAGTTGTTTTCATCGTCATTAATCTCATTAATTACGGCAGTATAACGATATTGAACATTTTTCACAAGAACGTAGATAATATCCAGTATTGTAACATGAATTCTGAATGCTACTCGTTCATGCTATATCATCTCTGATCTTTGAGGGTACTTATTTGGTGTAGGTGTCAATTCAGGTTCAGCAGATTCAAGATCTTCCGGTTCGGACTCTGTAAACACTTTTTCTACTGTTCATCTAGGTTTTAGAGCTAAGTTGATACTGTTAAACTTATAATGCTCACAAGATCCACTGTTGCAAAAACAGCTGAGACTGTTCATTGTAAGTGTTTTACATTTAGTCGGACGGCCGAGGATGGAGCTGGAATAAACACCTGCAACCTGGTGCACATTCCATTTTGGACGCTTCCTCTTCAATTTTATCGACCATTGTCTATGCCGTCGATTGCGATACATATGATGCCAAACCCTCACTATTCATCATTTCAGCCGTAGGACGTCTACTGCTGAACATAGGCCTCCACCATTCACTTCCACAAAGACCGATTGGAAGCGGCTCGCATCCAGCGCGTTCTTGCGGTCTTTATTAAGTCGTCTGTCCGTCTTGTAGGTGTCTACGCTGCGCTTGCCAGTCTATGGTCTTCACTCCAGAACTTTGCAGCCCTATCGGCCATCAGTTCTGCGTGCTATGTGCCCTGCCCACTGCCACTTTAACTTGCTGATTATCTGAGATATGTCGGTTACTTTAGTTCGTATAAGGATCTCCTCATTTCTGATTCGATCTCGTAAGGAAACCCCGAGTATAGCCCTCTCCATGGCTCGTTGTGCTACTTTGAGCTTATCAAGATGGCGCACATAGTTAGAGACCACTTTTCAGCGCCGTAAGTCATCACTGGTAATACACACTGGCCGAAGACTTTCGGCTTAAGGCACTCGAGGTAGTTCGGATTGCGCAGTTTTCCGAACGCTGCCCAGCCGAGTTGGATTCGACGACTGACCTCTTTCTCGAAGTTGGACCTACCTAGTTGCAGTGCTTGTCCAAGGTACGTGTCAACAACTTCAAGATCCGAATTCCCAACTGATACTAGGGTGGGCACAACATGGGCATTCAACATGACCTTTGTCTTGTCCATGTTCATTCTAAGACCCACACGTTGGTAAACTCGATTGAGGTCTTTGTGCATTGTGCTGAGATTTTCCAACGATTTGCCATGACCAACTATATCGTCGGCAAACCGAATGTGAGTGAGCCGGCCAAGGCATCGCTCTTGGATTACTTTAACAAACTGATCAATGTTGTTGATGTTGCCTCCAGAATTAACAACAAAGTCAGCTGTTCTTTTGCACGTTGCTTCGATACCATCTGGTCCACTTTTGCCATGGCTACTTTCGTTGTACCTAGTTCTATGTAAAGTAGTCTTCAAAACTTCGATACACCGATAGTTAATATGGCATCGCTGGAGAGACTCAACCACCGCCCATGTCTCGATCGAATCTAAGGCTTTTTCATAGTCCACAAACGCCAAACATAAAGGCAAATTATACTCTTCGGGTTACTTTATAATTTGCGTTAGCGTGTGGATGTGGACTATGGTATTGTAACCTTTTCGGAAACCGGATTGTAAATTACACAGTCCCCTGTTGTGTAGAACAGCCCCCTGTTGTATTTTTTGGCAGAGGACTGTGACCAGGGGACTGTGTATTTTGGTTAAATTTCACAATGTTTACAAAACTAATGTAAAATAGTTTTTTAAACCCCTACTGATCAATTTAGGCATAAATAATAAAACAATAAATTATATATAGAGACAATTAAAGTAATTAACATAAATTATATAACTTGCCAGAGGACTGTGTGTGGTAGCGGTCCAAACGCGTTTTTACCTCACTTATGACGCTCTGACACTAAACACAATTGTGTCTCGCCGCCGCATTCGGCAAGGTTGCCAAGTTCACAACAATTGCGTTTTGTTTCACCCAAAAAAACGTTTGTAAACATTACAGTTTTTTTTAATTATGGCTTTAACTTTTTAGCAGGGGACTGTATAAAAATTCTGGGGACAAAGTTTACAGGACTTTACTCAATAAATAAAATACGTAATGAGATCTTGTTTTACGAAAATAATATAATTTAATTATTTTTCTTTATGATATTAAATGCCAAATGTATGTAGTTTCAATAACTTTTTCGTAAATCTCATTTCAAGGTGGGAATACAGTGATGGGGACAGCTAGGGGACTGTGTTTTTAGAGCTTCTATCACTTCTAGAAAAAAACTGAAAATAGTTACGGTTCTAAAAACAATGTGCCCGTAAAGTTTCGGGGTTAAAGTTACATTAGGAGTGATTTTTTTTTAAATAATTAAATTACTTTTTGAAATAATCGTTAGGGACAGCTGATTACGAGTTTACAGAGAATCGCCCGTATAATACATGCATAATATTGTAGAGAAACGCTGATAAATTTAGAGGTGACAATGTGATATCGTAAATAAACACATTTTTTTTGCGCTTACATTGCAAACGCTAGCTGAATTAGATCAAAATAATGTACTACAGTATTGTACATATTAAAAAGGTCAACAAAAAAGTCCGCGATGGTATATGTCTATCTCTTAGGGATAACCCACAATAGTCATTTTTTATCCTTTACTTTTTACGAGAATTAATGGCTTATTAAATTTACGAAGCGATTTTAAGCAATACAGCATTAATCCTTATCCAATTAAGTACCTTAAATACATTGTGCATTTAATATAGACCAATATGGCTCTTTACATGATGTAATTTAAATTACTGTTTTCAAAGATATTACAGATTTGGCTGATGGCGAACGATCATGGCGATGGCGCTGTGTGTAATGTCTTACGATATTTATTTGTATTTTATAATGTATGTATGTTTTGGTGTGTAATAAAGTTGTATTCTATTAAAACGAAATCTCACCTCATATTCCTGGCCACCCTATAAAGCAACATGGCAACCGGCGTAGTAAACGGATTGTCCAAATCTTCCGGACACAACGACGTCAGGTCATACAGTTTCACCACATCGTCGTGCGGCCCTTTGAACAACCAATACGTATGACCCGCTTTAGTTGCGTTCGATTTCAGAAACGACAAGATATTTTGAGCCACATTCCGGATAACTTTAGGGGAGAATTTCGAATGCTCCATGTTTGGTAGGTCTTCCGTCTTCATCGGTTCGTATTTTTGTACGATACCGTCGAGGTGGTAGCACATTAGCACTTCTGGCACGTTGCACATCAGATTGTCGAGCCAATAGTCGATGCCGGTTAGAACGTTGATTGGTTCTCTTGCGTCGCGCAAACGGAGACTTACGCAAGGACGGTCCTAGAATAAAATGTTTTATTTTTCAGCGATAATTCTGCCAAATCGGTATGTAAAGGAAAAAAAGCTTTACTGATTCCAAAACCATTTCGAAATAGTACATTTCTATTCAATATTTTTACGTTTAAAACTCTGTAAACTATGTGATGGGGTTTATTTTAATAAAATACATAAATCAAACTTGACTTTCAATTGATCTCTCATGACGTCACCTAGTAGGGTAACTTTCGTAGACTAAAAAAGCAATGGCAAACCAAAACAAAATCTGTCAATGTCAAGTCAACGGCGATCATAATCATTTCTTCAATAAACGTACGTCGAGTTGTTTTTCGCTTTATTGATTTAAATATCTGGATTATTTTACTTTAAACGTTATTTGGAGTCTGATATCGCTTTTATGACATAAGATTTGTTTACTTCATGTCATGAATTGTAAACACCGAAGACGTGACAGAATGGCTTTACAGCTTTAGCCTGCCCGATGGGTCAAATAAAAAAAAATGTCGATTGTCAAAGTTAATCAAATGTGTCAAATGTATTTGTATACTTTTTTGTTTTATATGGCAAAGGCATATATATATTCATCCTACGTCATGACGTCATAACTTTAAAAAGTTTGAAAACGTATTAAAAATAAAGTACCGCATAGAAAGCTAAAATACATATTCAAATTAGTGTCATAAAATAAAGTTTACTATCAGTAAAAAATGTAAAATAAATACAAAAAAAAACTTTACATACCGAATCATAAATCGATTTTGACGATTCTTTTTTTGCTTGGCAGATCATACTTTAGAGGTTATCCCACAAAAATTGTATCGAACTCGACTGAGAGGTTTTTCAAAAAATCAACAATAATCTAAATAAAAAATTGTATACAATGATATTTTCGTTCATTCCTATAATTACCTCTCGGATTCATTGGGGCAGTGCGTTTAGTTGGCCTAAGGGTTATGGAATCTTTATTCTCGACACCCATCCCATAAAATATTGATGATACCTTTTTTTTAATGTAAATTGTAATAAGCCGAACGAGATGCTCTCGTGACGGTAACAGATAACGCCTGTCCATGACCATTGCAGCAATACACAAAACTTTGTGTAGTAAAACAAAGTTCAAGGCAACACTGCTTTGGCGCTTATTACTTTGAGACTTTCGATGGTTACTAAAATCAAGTAATTTATAAAACCAGAAACAAATCTAGGATCGACTTGATGGAAATTTTTGTCAAAGAGCAATCTGTGGGCATTGGTTTTACCTTATCGCCGAATATGGGCAGGTCGCTGCCAATGAGCATGTGGATATCCTCAAAGGTCCAGTGAACATTCCGGTTGTACAGCTGCTCGTTTGGAGGCTCCTCCGCCTTCGTCTCGGGCTCCGGAAGAAAAGGACCTATGGGGACTGTCCACTTTAATATTAATTATACCTTCTATTCAATATATTCCGCAAAAATTATGGACTTCTATACACAATGTGTATTGTGTAACGTAGGCGTGGGTTCGATTCCCATCCAGGACAAACATTGTGGTACAAACAAATGTTTATTCTGTGTCTGGGTGTACTGTATATTATAAGTATGTATTTACAAAAAAAAAGTATTTTATCAGTTATCTGACGTCCATAGTAAGTAGCCTGTGTTAATCCAGGGTCTCAGCTACCTCCATACCAAATTTCATCCATATCCGTTCAGTAGTTTTTGCGTGAAAGAGTAACAAACATACATCCATCCATCCAAACTTTCACATTTATAATATTAGTGTTAAATTTCTTGGCTGCTAGACTTCGGTTTATGATATTAAAAAGATTATTTAATTACTAGTTTTTTTTATTTATTTTTTATTACATCATATTTTTTGATACTCTAATCAATTGACATGTAATCAATGTTTTTGACATAATTATTTAATTATATGTATATTTTGAAATGGTATTACATAACTAAGTTACGTAATATTAAGTATTATTTTAAGTTGTAACTTTGTTGTTATCAATAAAATATTTGTATATTTATTTTGATTAGACTCACTCTTATCCATGATCCTATATAATTATTTATATATACATACCTGTAATAGTGTTAGAGTGTTTGTCAGTGCGTGGCAAGTGTGTGGGAGGTGGCTGCGTGAGACTGTGCGACAGAAACTTGTTGGTCAGCTGCAACGCAGACTTGGAGACAGGAGCCATTGTCAGAGACACTTGTTCCTGTAAACGATATAAATAAATATCGTAGGGAAGTAACTTTCCAAACCTTAACAGGAAGATCACTAACAACCTATTGATCTAATGAAGTTGAATTATTTTATATGTGACATATTACTTCATTGACATTTTCATTTTCATTGTATTGACATATGTAATGATTTTGATATTTTTAAATATGAATGGAAAAATGATCTGTAACTTTGGTGTTATTAATAAATTATTTGTATTTGTATTTGATTTGTATTTAAAGTTGCAACGACAGGACCTTCGTCTTTTAGTAGGCCTTATAACCGGTCATTGCAATTTGAATAGTCAGCTGTACAAACTGGGAGCCACGGAGCACGCTTTGTCGTGGCTACCTTTAGGAGAACGAAACTGTAGAGCATGTGTTGTGGCACTGTGAAGCCGCAGCAGAAACTGGAGTTGCCACTAAATTGCATGACGCAGTTTCATCTTCATCCATGTCACCGCGAAGTGCTGACTACTTTTCAACATCGCTAACACTTCCATCTCACCCACTAGAGCTACTATGCCAGCGGCCCAGAGCCTCGCTCCGATATTTCAAGGAGCTGGGTTGGCTAGGGTGAATGCTGGTAGGGGTAATGCACAATACACTTGAAGCAGTCATACTACCGACTGCTCCAAGAGCCGAAGGGCGTGGGTTCGATTCCCACCCAAGACAAGCATTTTGTGAAATAAAAAAATGTTGTGTCTGGGTGTTCTGTATTTATTATAAGCATGTATTTACAATAAAAAAGGGGATTTAAGTATTCTATCAGTTATCTGACTTCCATAGCACAAGCTTTGCTTTTTTTTTTTATGTGAAAAATAATGTGACGAACGAGACGCTCTCCTGATGGTAAGAGATAACGCCTGTCCATGACCATTGCAGCGATACACAGAACTTTGAGTAACAAACTAAAGTCCAGGGCAT
Organism: Biston betularia; assembly: GCA_905404145.2. NCBI lineage: Eukaryota > Metazoa > Arthropoda > Insecta > Lepidoptera > Geometridae > Biston > Biston betularia. The sequence continues at coordinate 7,979,956 of FR989885.1, forward strand.
CGCTGCTTTGGTGCACATTACTTTGAGACTTTCGAAGGTTAGTCTCAACAGCCCAGTAATTTCGCTAGCTGCAGTACCCTTCAAACCGGAACACAGTAATGTTTACACACTACTGCTTGGCGGCAGAATATCTGGTACTGCGGTGGTACCTACCTAGATGACCTCCTGCTAAGGAGATCTACCACCAAGTTTGGGGTCAGATGGCGCTGTGTGTCATGTCCAACGATATTTATTTATTTTATAGTTATTTGGTAACTCGCTCTAATGTTACTATTGTGTTGTAGTTGGTTGTCTACCTCGCACTATCACCGATCGCACCGGGAGTGAGCGAGCGAGCGATACGTCCAGTCTTCGACGTCGCATTCGGATCACCGAATGCGAGCCAGCTCGCAATGCGAACATCAGTTGGCATCGGTTGTTGCGGGCATCCGTTTTTCGATATATTGGTATCGGATGCCGGCATCGTATACTGAGAGGTTGGTGGGTAGCACGTTCGGATTGCAAGCCACAGGGATTCATATAACAACAACGAAGCAGAAACAAAGTAGTTTGTAGCGATGATAGCCCAGTGGTTAGCGCGGTCAGTTCGCATGCCGAAGGACGTGGGTTCAAACCCCAACAATGATCTTGAGCTGCCGTTCACCGGCAGCTCAAGATCATCACGATGTTTTCCTTCACGGAAAACATCGTGAGGAAACCATAGCATGGTAGTAGGGTACTTTCTAGTACTCGGCTGGCTAGCTACCACCCTCAAGTTGAGAATCTGCCGCCAAGCATCTAACGGTGTGTTCCGGCAGCCTCACTTGAGAGCCAGTTCCATTCCAGACTAGGTGTGCTTTACCATATTCGACCACACCTTCACTTAACATTAGGTGAGCTGTGGTCAAATACCTAGACCATTAAAAAAAAAACAATGCAAAAATGCATACTTAGCATGGTGGTTGACATAACAGTTAATGGTTTATCTCCACAGCCTTGCAAGGCAGTTTCTATTAACCATCTCCAACTACACCATTGCTTAACTTAAGGGATACTGAATTTTATATTTGCTACATACCTGCTCCGACATGGTCTTAAGTATGTTTTCATAGAAGAAGTCCTTAAGCCAGGACCACTCAGACTTCATGAGGTAGTTGTAAACATCAAAGTCATCCAGGAGCAGTGTGTTCTCCACTCGGTGCACCATCATGCTCACCTGAAACCAAGTTATACTATAATTATCTATGGTCACATTTCTTTTTTTTTTATGTAAAAAGTAATGAGACGAACGAGACGCTCTCCTGATAGTAAGAGATAACGCCTGTCCATGACCATTGCAGCGATACACAGAACTTTGAGTAACAAAACAAAGTCCAGAGCATCGCTGCTTTGGCGCTCATTACTTTGAGACTTTCTTATTCTTATTTAAAGTGGGGGCGATAAGTGCTGCACTGGCGTCCCGCTTGGGGTGTTTTGTGCATTTCCCCTGCCAGTGTCTACCCAAGCCAACCTCCTCCTTGAATTATCAGTGGGAGTCTCTGGGCCACTGGCATTGTTAGTACTCCAGTTAACTTACAAGCAGCCCTGATTGTCCATGCCTTCATGACTTGTAGACTGATTTGTTGAGTGATCATTATGTGCTTTTTTTTGTGCTTGCCTGTTGTTTTTATGGTCACATATAGAAATGTTGATAAATAATGACAAAAGACTGTTTTTTACTACAGTTGATAGCTACTATGCCAGCGGCCCAGAGCCTCGCTCCGGTACTTCAAGGAGCTGGGTTGGCTCGGGTAGACGCTGGCAGGGGGAAATGCACAATACACCCCAAGCGGGACGTCAGTGCAGGACCTATCGCCCCCACTTTGAATATGAATAAGAATACCTACTACAGTCGATAGTCTGTAGTTTTTTCAAATGTCCTAGATATCGCGGCTCGCTTTATGACATGATCCCGAAAGATCTTCCACTCCCTATTAACTTCTCCAACCTCCTCCCCCTAGTATTTTCTCCTTTTGTGTATATCCTTAGTTAATTTATCAAAATTAATAAGATTAATCTTTGAATCTTGCTTTCTATTGGGGTTTTTGTATATATCTAACGTGTATACTTTATGTGACGTGACGTTTTGTATTTGTCCCTTTGTCTAGATAAAAAATAATAATACTAACCTAACCACTAACAAAATAATAGTAATAAAAAAAAAAAAGTAACTGCAAACACGGTCAACACCGGACAATATGCGCCAGATGAAAAATATACTGCTACCAGACACTGGCAAAATTGTGGCAACACCGCAGAAGCCAAGAAGAAAAAGTTGAAGTTGAAGTCTGTAGTAAAAAACAGCTTCGCGGTTTCAACCGCGTAGTTCCCGTTCCCGTGAGAATACAGGGAAAAAAGTAGCCTATGTCACCCGGGGATAGTGTAGCTTCTCAACAGTGAAATAATTTTTAAATCGGTCCAGTAGTTTCGGAGCCTATTCAATACAAACAAACAATCAAATCTTTCCTCTTGATTAACTCTTTATTGCACACACTAAAAAAAACAATACAGAAGAAATAAAATGAATTAATGGGTGTAACAACTGGCGACCTTATCGCTAAAAGCGATCTCTTCCAGGCAACCGTAGGACGGACAGGATCAGAGGAAGAAAAATACGGGGTGTGTCAATAACGAGGATATGCACAAAGGATAATACATAACTATAACATAAATACTTATATCTACATTCTAATAATAATACATCCTAATACATAAAATAGGTAACTAAAAATACACTAATATATATATATATATATAAAATTAATTTATTATTTAGAAATAAAATAAATACTTGTATTCTGAGAATATATACACAAATATTCCTCTTATCATAGGACATTACACACAGCGCCATCTGACCCCAAACTAAGCAGAGCTTGTGCTATGGAAGACAGATAACTGATAGAATACTTAAATACTTTTTTTTTTTGCAAATACATACTTATAATACATAAAGTACACCCAAACACAGAACAAACATTGATGTTAGTCACACAAATGTTAGTCCTGAGTGGGAATGGAACCCACACCCCCTTCAGCTCTCGAAGCAGACACACTACCAATGAACCAACAGGGCTGTCTTCTTTATAATAGTATAGAGATAGATTACTCACAGTTCCATTAGGCTGGTACGGCAGTTTGAGAAGTTTCTTAATGACTTCAGCCCCAGCTATAACATCCACCTCCCCCACGCAGTCAGGAAACATGTGTGCCATACGAAAACTGCAATAAAATCATTGCACACTTACCTTGTATCGCACCAAAGTAAAATTATGTTTGTTAATTGAAGCAAGCAGTGGTTAGCGAGGTTGGTTCGCAAACCGAAGGGTGGGCCGCAATAATAAGCTTGAGCTGCCGGTGATGGAAAACATTGTGAGGAAACCATAGCATGGTGGTAGGGCACTTTCTAGTACTCAGCTGGCTAGCTACCACCCTCAAGTTGAAAATCTGCCGCCAAGCATCTAACGGTGTGTTCCAGCCGCCTCACTTGAGAGCCAATTACATTCCAAGCTACGCGTGCTTTATCATCTCCAACCACACCGTCACATAACATCAGGTGAGCAGTGGTCAAACACCTAACGTGTCAACCATCAAAAAAAGTCACTAAAAATTTATTGTGAAAGATTCTGTAATTGCAATTTTTGGACTATAAATTAATTGTATTGTTTTGTAGATAATTAAGTAGACTTCTGAAAATGAGGACAAGCATAATATTCATAGAAAATGTAGATGAACCAAGTGTATTGGGATCTTTACCTGGACATCCCAGGTCCCCTCGTCAAGATTTGCTTCAAGCCGTAAGATTCGACCGCAGCACCATAGTTTGATGGTGGTAGATTTAAATCTGTATTACATTGCAGCTGAGCATATGTAGCAGGAGTTTGGAATGCTGTATACTTCACTACTGCGGTGGATTTGATAGCTGGTGATGGGCTGCGGTTCTGAAAGAATGTTAAAGATATTAAAAAGATATAATAATTATAAAGCTTATTTAATTGAGTTAATAAATTGTATATACTTAGTCATGAATCACAATTATTATTATAAGCATTAAAGGTGGTAAATAGAAGTATGGATTTATGTATGTAAATGTAGAAATATTTTGTCAATGATGTGGTGGAAGGAAGCATGTTACGGCAACCCTACTAAGATAAGGGCAGGAAGATGACGGAATCATTAGTGTGTTAAATTCATAGCTCCCTATTAGTTATAATCCACTCACCAAGGTCATTATATTGTTTAATTTTGAACCATTAAAGTAAACATTACACTGCAGTCTTAAATTATTGCTAGTGTACCTAGTAACTATGCGAAAAATATTGCTAATACGTTATTAAACTTAAAGTGAATTCAACAGCTAGTAAATGATTGTGCCGTATAAAAATACAGAAAGCTCTAGTATTACCTTAGATCGTTTATGTTCATTTTCGTTTTCAACTTCGTCTTCCATTTTCTAATAAACTCTCCACGAAATACTTCAATGTACAACTAGTAATGCAAGATGCTGTGAATCAGCTACGAATGTAATTAAAAATCAAACAATTCTGGATTTATAATTTTATATATCACGTTTCAAATAATCAAATTATTTGTTCTAGACTTCAAATTGAATGAAAATGAAAATCGACGAATGAAAATGAATGAATCCACATTGCACCATTCCAATGAAGGTCTTGAATGATGAATGGAATGATATTTCGTCAGATGAAAATAGTTTTTATAACCCACGAAATAAAGACGTGTTGACGAGAACAAAAATCAATGAAAAAATTGATAACAGAACGATGAACTAAGTCACTAGTAAGTCACTGTCATAAGTGTCATAGACTCAGTAAGAAGTTTTCTTTTAGATTTTCGCGTCGGAAAGACCGAAATTCTACCCAAATTATTATCCTGTTCCAGCTCTTTATTTCTGTTTTTGCCGCATCCACCACCACAAACAGTATTGCTAGGCAAGAGCCTGAGGTAAATCATCCCGGAAAAACTTTGGTAAGGATGACTCACATTAGTTACTGAGGCTTGTGTTGCTACGGTATGCAGTACATATGACATCAGGGCCGCCATAACATGCCATATCAGTATAGAGCAGGCATATCGTAGTTGGAGTAAAAAGGGTTATTAGCGTACTTCGGACCGTACAGAGAAAAAAATCTATTATAGTCTATGATCCAGGCGAATGCCGGCCGCCATCTTGCCTTCCTGTTCTGCTTGTTTTTCGTCAATCAACTATATTAATAACTGTTCTTGGTTGTTCTGAAATATTACCAACGTTTTACATATCTCTAGGGTTTGAATAGATCTGAGTGATATCCTTTTGGTGAGTACTGTAAATATTATTTTTAAAATCACTATACCTATAACATGTAATACCGGTGTAGACCGATCAATATACTTTTGTGGCACGTATCATAGCGTAACTTTCTATTGTCAGTCTCTTTTCATTGAATTAGTTAATTACCTGAACGTACGGTACGCTTCACATTCTTACCAAATTGCTTAACAAAGCTTCGTGGTATTTTTTGTGTAGAACAAAATGGCTAACCGAAGATCTCAGCCGGGCGGAAATGGCGGGCGTCGCATGGATTTTAACCGTAATGACGGCAGGAAGAACTTTGGGAGAAGCGGTGTTTCACCTTGGCAAGGCGGCGGCCCCGGAGCTGGCCTACCCAACCTGCTGCCGCTAGGCGGAGGCTCCACAGAAGCTACCCTGGCTCTGGCCAGCAACCTTATCAATTTGCTACAACCACGACCCAATCCTGTCCCTTCTCTGCTGGACATGCCCATTAGAAGGGACTTTGGTCCTCAAATGGGTCGATTTGACCGGGGTTTTGTTCCCAATAGGGTAGGTATTCATTTAAACTGCCTTAACATTACTAATATAACATTGTTTTCAAGATCTTGATCTTGTCCAAACAACACTTGTATTTACATCCCTCATAGAAAATGATCTGTCAGTTGAAATGAGTTTCAATGCATGAACACTTACGAAAATATTTCCATTCCAAATGTTAAAGTAGTATCATTGCTGCTATAATTCTTGCTCAATGCCACATTTTATGTAATTCTCTGCTTCTATACATATCAGCCACAGGGCTCGTAGAGCTCATTTTTAACTAACTCTTCTGTTTTGATGAATTCCCTTTAGATGGGCAATCAAGGTAATTTCCGGCGTACGGGAAATTACAATCGGGCTGGTGAGCGTATCAACACCAATCGTAAACCGTTCAAGCCCAATGATGGGCCGAAGCAACTACCCAAGAGCTCCCCGAAAAAGGATGCCGATTCTAAGGCTAAACCTGTCAAGGAGAGGTAAGGATTGGTTTCCTTCCGGTGGTCACACCGCACTTCTGATGCCTCTGTAGAGGCGACACTATTCTTACGTTCACCGGCCTAGCATTTTAGCCGAATTGGCAATAGTAGCTCTCTGCCTGTTAAACAGGTATGAAATTGACACTTACATTTTTCAACAAATTGTCATTTCTTCTTCCTGGGCAGTGTCTACTGTTCACGATAAAGTGCTCCAGGGCTCCAAAGCTTGCCGTTGACCATAAACCTGATAATGTTGTCTTCATGTCTTACCTTCCTCTGCTGGCTTGAAGGATTCTTGCAGATAAGTATGTAAAGCGTCAATGAACTTTAGTGGCATGGTATTTAATGATACCATGATTTTGGCTTAGATTTTCATTATACAATTAGTCTTAAAGTTTTAATTAAACTTTAATGATTTTAATACTCCTTCCACCTGTATGACCTGAAATTTAGTGCAGTTTTGTACTGAAGATGGAACCTGAGAAGGTTTCAAGGGTAGATTCTAGAAGTTAAGCTTGTTAGTTCAGTGAATAAGACTTATTATTTTGTTATTTAAATCTAAAATCTTAACAAATTTTAAATTCCCTGGTTTTACCACTTTAATGTAAAACCCTGAATATGTTAAACCTATTCTGTTATTTTCTATGTAATAATTTGTAACAACTATTATCTGTGTAGCACTAAGTAGGATAAATGCATATACTTGTTAAAATATTTTGTTGCTGTTAATGTGTTACAGTTTAAGCTTAAAGTGGTTAGATTTCCATACAAATAATTTTTTGCTATTTATGGACAAATGGAGCATAATTTTACAGTGACATCAAAGCTACTGTCATTTATTTGCGGTAAATCACAATTGCTTCAATAAAACAGTAGATGATTAGCATAAATCATTCATAAATTTGATTTTATGCTATATGAATAAATGCCAGTAGTTGTGATTTCACTGTAAAATTATGCTCCATTTGTTCATAAATGGCAAAAAATTATCTGTATGGAAATTGAACCACCTTAAGAGAAACGATAATAAACATAAATATTATGTTATTTAAAATAGTTATTGGTTCTTAAAAGGTTAGTTATTGGTTGGTTCGTTAAACGAGTAATAATTGATACAGAAAATAGTAGCATTACTAGCTTGCATAACATATCACTAAGTGACCTAAACCTCATACAGTGAGAACCAAGAAGCGAAAAAAGAAGATGAAACTGAATCGGTGGAGATCAAAGAAGAAGGTACCAAAAAGGAACCCCCGAAGACAAGATATGATGAAATCAATCCTCAACTGCTGAAATGCCACATTTGCAACAAGAGTATGTGGGATGGGCGCTCATTCGAGAATCATCTGAGTGGACGGGCGCATGCCATTATGATGCAGAAGACTGCTCAAAGCTACGCTTTGACTGCAGACACTATGCGACAGGAATTTAAGGTATGTTTTCATTTATTTGTGATTACGCTATACATTTGAGGCGTTTTTTTTTTCTTTAATAGGTTTGCATTCCACTACACCCTGCTTGATGTTAAGCAGGATGCGATAATATAAAGCACGCTTTCCTAGATAATGCCTTTGTAATAAAATATATGCAATAAATTTAATTGAATTAAATTGTTTAGTCTAGAATTGAAGACACCAAAATTGTGCTTGTGGTAAATAAAGATGCAGAGAAATTCAATTAATACTATCAATGCATTAGCAGTACAATTGCTTTTTATTAACCGACTTCAAAAAAGGAGAAGGTTCTCAATTTGTTGGTTTTTTTATGTATTTATGTTCACTGATTTCTTGAAGACGCTTGAACCAATTTGGATTTTTTTTTTTTCAAAGACTGGTGGTCCCATTTAAATTTTATCAAAATCAGTAGAGCGGTTTTTAAAAATTCAACAAAAATGTAAAAATTGTATATAATAATTATGTTGATGATATTTTCGTTTATTAAAGATTTACTTCCATATTGGTCCCATAGAAATTACATAAAAAATCGATTTAGTAGTTGGATTTTTAAACTAGAATACATAAAACCTAGCTGTGTTTGAGCTTCGGGGCATGGAGTCAGTTTTTTATTTGTATATTAATAGGTACTTATAAAATAAAAGAGTTTTCTTGTATATGAAACATTCCACTCTAGTAACACATCACACTACTGCGTTATTGTTTACACACTAAAATATACATATGAAATGACTGCCAATCAATTCTTAAGGAGACTTCACACTAGATTAAGACAAATAATGTCTCGATGTAAAAATTACAATTTTCAAACATATTCACCATACAAAGATAAAACAAACTCATACAAAACATTTTTTTTTTTAAATATTTCAGGCAGAACATACAAACCCATAATTGAATACCTCAAAAGTATTCTGCGATGTTTTAACACTGTTCTAGAAAAAATTATATTATTCAACTGAAAACCTAGTACAGTGTAAACTCCATGTAACATCAAACTCCTTAAAACGTCAATTTACTCTACTTTGGTTGGGCAAACCCTTGTGTCGTTATAAAGCAAGTAATTTCCGCAACTAATTAAGCACAAGCACCTACTGTTTGTAGGTACTTTCTAACTTGCCGAAATTGATAAGAACACCAGTGTACGTTCTTTGGATTGTCATTTTGTTGTTTTATTGTCTGGCCCGTATTCACCTCGACTGACGGTATCAAACCAAAGATTCTAAGAAATTCGTGTTTTTGTTTGTTGCAATTTTTGCACGTGTTTGCCTCCGCCGCTAGACTGTCGTTAAGTTATTATTATGCGTTTTCTACAGGATGTCATATTCTTAGTTGCTCACAAACTTTCTTCTCAATATAACGAGAACTCTATAACGGTAGAAAATGTGCAGTCCCCTCAGCGTCGTTATATAGAGCTTATACCTACTGTACTTCAATTAGAGTACAAATATGATAACATAGTTATGTCTGATCTATTTCCTTTCATTGGCATTTGGGAATGCCGCTAAATAGTAGCACACAATGACATGATAATTCTAGATTCCACTAAATAAATAAAAAAATAAAATAACAAAACAGACAGCCCTGTTGGCTCATTGGTAGCATGTCTGCTTCAAGAGCTGTGGGGCGTGGGTTCGATTCCCACCCAGGACAAGCATTTTGTGATATTCAAAAAAACCAAATGTTTGTTCTGTGTCTGGGTGTACTCTATGTATTATAAGTATGTATTTACAAAAAAAAAAAAAATTTAAGTATTCTATCAGTTATCTAACTCCCATAGTACAAGCTTTGCTTAGTTTGGGGTCAGATGGCGCTGTGTGTAATGTCCTACGATATTTATTTATTTATAGTGTTTCAACAGTCTTGGTCTATCTCGACGCAAACCTAGTGTACTGCAGCTGACAATTTGTTTCTCTTTAATGTTATTTATTATCCGGTTTAATATTATACTGTACAGAAAAAAAAATCTTAAAATACCTACTATTTACAAATTTATTGAAACAAAACCCTGATATGTGATAGTAGGAAAATTTGGCCAGAATGCTGGCAGCATTGCTGGACGGCAATGCTTAGTTTTTGACCGAAGTTAATGCTTGCATTCTTTTCACTTCATGCCTCCTCTGAATGTTTTTGTAAGTGAATATTGTATATAAAAATGTGTGTGAAATAGAATGTATTATATTTATCTTTCTTTCTCTTTTTTGAATTTTTGCCATCATGCATGATTTTTCCTTAAACACTTCCCGCAGATCATAACAGATTACTGCCGTATCCATCCGCATACTGCGTCGCGAACGCTTCCTAAAGTGCATTCAGTAGAACATAAACAACAGGCAAACAGATTGCACGATAGGGCCAATCCGGGACAATCTAGTTTCTACCAGAAAAAAAACCAAAAAAATAAGAACCTGCGTGCAAGACCGTATCATAACCGTTCGTCAGATTGGGAACAAGACGAGAGACCAACGCGATCCTACCATCCAGATTGGGGTCAAGACGCGGGACACACGCGCTCCTACATGTCAGATTGGGAACAAGATGAAAGACCAACGCGCTCCTACCATCCAGATTGCGATCAAGACGGGCGACCCACACATGCCTACCAGCCAGTTTGGGATCCTGACGCAGAATCCACGCACTCCTACCAACCACGTTGGGATGAAGACGCGCAACCCACACGTTTTTACCAGCCAGAATGGCGCAGTGACGCAGAATCCACGCGCTCATACGAGCCAGATTGGCATCAAGACGCGCGACCTATACGTTCCTACCAGCCAGAATGGGGACAAGACGTTAGAATCACGCGTTCCTACGAACCAGATTACGATGAAGACGCTGGACCCTCATGGTCCTACCAGCCATATTGGGATCAAGGCACAAGACCGAGCTGTAGCTATGAACCGAATTGGGGTGAAAGTGCGGGACCGTCGCCAGACTGGAGACAAGAAAGAGAACCGAGCTACTACCCACAAGTTTGGTCTGAAAATACGCGGCCGCCACAATACCATCCACACAATTGGCCCCAAGGCCCTGGAGCATCACGAACCCATATGGCTCCTTGGGTTGAGGATCGACGAGCGGCGACCGGCCCAAGGAGCGTATGTATCCCATTTCTATTACGCGCATGTTTTTTATTAGTATAAACTATCCTAGCTAGTTACCGCATGATAAGTGTTAGTTTTCCGCATGCAACATTTTCGTATGTTTTCAGGGAGATTTTCCTAGGTTTCATCATGATGTGAAACCTAGGAAAATCTAGGTAATTCACTAAACGTTTCACCAAACGCTTAGTGAATAGCCTCAATATCCAATATTTGACAATGAAAAACATATTTGTTTTACAATATTATAATATGAAAAACATACACCTCTTAATTTTTATGAAAAGAAAAAGAAATCTAAAATAAGTATGAAAGATCTCTAAAAAGAAATTTAAATGCAGTAATTCAATTCATTTATTTGTGAACAATAAAATGATATATTATTCTACGTGCAATCTGTCAACTCCGGACAAGGAGTAATTAAGCATTGGCAGCATGGCTATACTGTCAAATATCACCAAAGGTATTGGCAGCATGGCTGTACTGTCAAATATAACTATAGGTATTGGAAATATGGCTTAACTGTCAAATACCACCATAGGTATTGGCAGCATGGCTATACTGTCAAATATCACCAAAGGTATTGGCAGCTTGGCTGTACTGTCAAATATCACTATAGGTATTGGCAATACGGCTTAATTGTCAAATACCACCACAGGTATTGGCAGCATGGCTATACCGTCAAATGTCACCATATGTATAGGCAGTATGGTTATATTGTCAAACATCACCATATGTATTGGCAACATGGCTTAACTGTCAAATATCCACCATAGGATAGTTGACGGTATAGCCATGCTGTCTATTGGCAGCATGACTATACCGTCAAATGTCACCATGTGTTGTTTAAATGTGATTCCTGTAGTAGCTTCATTTGAGCCACATTTTTTCTACGTTATATTGTAATGCACCTTCATTTTGTTTTTGTCCAGCTTAGGGTGTTGTAAATCTAACCGCAGGTATATTATTTTTAAAAGCACTACTGTTACACGTTTGTCTACATGAGAAAAACTTAATATGAGCTGAAGGAGGCGATATCACTAAAATAAAATCAATTAATCTGGAATTAATGAATTCAGCCTATTTAATCGATAAATAAAAATATCATTGCCGTTTCATTTTTGATGAAAAAGGTCAAAACAAATAAAAAATAACTTCCATCTAGAAAAATAACAAAACTAAAATTAGTTTTACTTGGTGGTAGATTTCCTTAGCAGGAGGTCGTCTAGGTGGGTACCACTGCAGTACCAGTTGTTCTGCTGCAGTAATGTGTAAACATTACTGTGTTCCGGTTTGAAGGGCACTGCAGCTAGCGAAATTACTGGACTGTTGAGACTAACCATCGAAAGTCTCAAAGTAATGAGCGCCAAAGCAGTGATGCCCTGGACTTTGTTTCGTCACTCAGGGTTCTGTGTATCACTGCAATGGTCATGGACAGGCGTTATCTCTTGACATCAGAAGGACGTCTGGTTCGTCTCATTACTTTTTACATCAAAAAAAATAATGTAAAAGTAATGAGACGATCGAGGCGCGATCCTGATGGTAAGAGATAACGCCTATCCATGACCATTGCAGCGATACACAGAACTTCGAGTAACAAAACAAAGTCCAGGGCATCGCTGTTTTGGCGCTCATTACTTTGAGATTAGATGGTTAGTCTAAACAGCCCAGTAATTTCGCTAGCTGCAGTACCCTTCAAACCGGAACACAGTAATGTTTGCACACTACTGCTTGGCGGCAGAATATCTGATACTGCGGTGGTACCTACCTAGACTACCACCAAGTACATCATATTTTAAGCTTAGATCGACTTGTAGCAACTTTTCCAATATTATTAGAGATACACGCAGAAATTCCCATTATTTTAAACAAATATAAATCTAATTGATTGATTCAGGCGTTACTTTGCGGAAGTTCATTTTGAATGTTCAATGTTTATATTTAGTTTATTTCCGCTATAACCGTCGTTCCAGTTCCAACAGTGACGAGGAGACTTAAATTTAACTAATTTTACACTGCTTATTTATTAAAAACCCTAATCTTACTTAAAATCTAGAACTCATAAACTTAGAAATATTCTTAATTTGACAAATATAAAAAATTAAAACTACAAAAAATCTAATTAAAATAATCAAGAATCCTCCTCTCTGCAGCAACCACTTTGTCGACACGTGTTTCACCTCTACACGAGGCATCCTCAGGACGTGTTGACTCTTCGAGCGCTTGGTCGAGACTGAGTGCAAAATTAGTTAAATTTAAGTCTCCTCGTCACTGTTGGAACTGGAACGACGGTTAAGCGGAAATAAACTAAATATAAACATTGAACATTCAAATATAAATCTTTAAAAAAAATGGAAGAGAGACCACTGGATCCCACGGAAGGGCTTAACTAAAAATAACCTTATAACCATGGTTATCTCCCGGTCAGATTCGGGAAATGAAACGTCACCGACGCACCGGGTCGCATCCTGCACGCGACTTCTACTGCGCTATGTGCGACATGTACGCGTCAGATGGCGCCTTGCATCGGACTACCGTCGGACACCGCAAGTTGAAGAAATATCTCCACCCCACATGCACGTCCTGCCATAAGGAGATGCCCACTAGGATCGAACTTGACGAGCATAGGTGTGCTGTTTTTATAAGCTTTTATTTAACTTGCATTGTGTTTAGGTGAAATTTTGCAAGCTGAATTAGAACTTGATTTTAGCGATGATAGCTCTGTGGTTAGCGCGGTAGGTTCGCATGCCTAAGGGCGTGGGTTCAAACCCCAGCAATGAGCTTGAGCTGCCGGTGAAGGAAAACATCGTGAGGAAACCATAGCATGGTGGTAGGGTACTTTCTAGTACTCGCCTGGCTAGCTACTACTACCTGACCTGCCTGACTACTACCACCATGCTATGGTTTCCTCACGATGTCTTCCTTCACCGGCAGCTCAAGCTCATTGTTTGGGTTTGAACCCACGCCCTTCGGCATGCGAACCTACCGCGCTAACCACTGAGCTATCATCGCTACCACCCTCAAGTTGAAAATCTGCCGCCAAGCACCTAACGGTGTGTAATACAGGGTTATAAGCTTGGAGTATACTAAGCCGACAGGTAAAAATATCATAATGGGAGATAAAACTTAAATATGTTCAATGTTTTTTTTTCTAGACTCACCGCCGAACATTTGAGAAACATGCAGGAGAAGCAAGATATCGTAACTAAACCCAAACCAGAAGGTAAGTGCTGCGAAAGTACTACTTAAAAAAAGTATTTAAGTATTCTATCAGTTATCTGACTTCCATAGCACAAGCTTTGCTTAGTTTGGGGTCAGATGGCGCTGTGTGTAATGTCCTATGATATTTTTTATCTAATATATACATCCTAATCTCACTAATATTATAAATATGGATGGATGTTTGTTACTTTTTCACGTAAAAACTACTGAACGGATTTGGATGAAATCTGGTATGAAGGTAGCTTAACTCTTAGGCTACTTTTTATCCCTAAAACATATACCGGGTAACACCGTGGGGTGCAGCTAGTAGTTTATAAGTATTGTCATGGACATGTGCTATCTCTTACCATCAGGAGAGCGTATCGTTCTTGGGGCGTGGGTTCGATTTCCACCAGGATAAACATTTGTGTGACAATAAACGTTTGTTCTGTGTGTATTTACAACGAAAAAAGTATTTAATGATAATAATATTATAACTCTTTATTGTTCACACCAATTATAACACTAGTGGCATAATTGGCGGCCTTATCGCTCATAGCGATCTCTTCCAGGCAACCTTAGACAGCCCCGTTGGCTCATCGGTAGTATATCTGCCTTGACAGCTGTAGGGCGTGGGTTCGATTCCCACTCAGGGCAAACATTTTGTGAATAAACACAATCATGTTTGTTCTGTGTCTGGGTGTTCTGTATGTATTTACGTATTTTATGTATTCTATCAGTTATCTGACTTCCATCACACAAGCTTTGCTTAGTTTGGGGTCAGATGGCGCTGTGTGTATAGTCCTACAATATTTATTTTATTAGTATGGAGAGGATTTGTTATTTATTTATAAAGATATTCTATTCAGTTATTCTAGTTTCCATAGCTTTGCTTAGTTTGGGGTTAAATGGTAGTCTGGTTTTTTTTTTAAATTCATATCGCTTGTTTCGGTTAGTGATGGTGATCTCAACCATGACCATGGAGCAATCATACCTGCGCGACGACCGCCAGCGCAGGCGACGCAATGACACCAACGACGACAAACAAGAAGACGGGAAGGACGGGGAAAAGAAGGAGGGGGAGGAACACCAGGTACTGCCATCCTTTACCATTCTTTTTTTTCTGTCTAGGTTTTTTTTTTATTGTAAAAAGTAATGAGACGAACGCGACGCTCTCCTGATGGTAAGAGATAACGCCTGCCCATAACCATGCAGCGATACACAGAACTTCGAGTAACAAAACAAAGTCCAGGGCATCGCTGCTTTGGCGCTCATTACTTTGAGACTTTCGACTGTCTAGTTGTTTGACCACAGCTCACCTGATGTTAAGTGAAGGTGTGGTCGAAGATGGTAAATCACACGTGATCTGGAATGGAATACCATACCACTGTGTAAAATTTTGTTTGGGCTTAACATGTTATGTGTGTTTAACATGTTATAATACAAACGGTGGCCTTTTTCAAGGAGTCAAAGCTGAGTACGACGCGCGCGCGTCCTCTTGCTTCACTTGCATACGTTATTTCAATAAATCGTTTATTTCTTTCACAAGCAGGTCGAAATCAAGACTGAGCCTGACGTGGAAAAGGATAGAAGCAAGAAATCTCGTCAGAGAGCGGATCTCGATACTGATGCCACTATCCTCGACTACAAGGAAGGCGACGATATCAGTCATGTCACTGCGGAAATGTTGCCGATTTATAGGTAAGATCTATGGGATTACAAGCTTTGTGTGCGAAAGATAGCTTATATAATTGTAGCGATGTTAGCGCGGTAGGTTCGCATGCTGAAGGGTGTGGGTTCAAACCCCAACAATGAGCTTGAGCTGCCGGTGAAGGAAAACATCGTGAGGAAACCATAGCATGGTGGTAGGGTACTTTCTAGTACTCGGCTGGCTAGCTACATGAAAATCTGCCGCCAAGCATCTAACGGTGTGTTCCGGCTGCTTCACTTGAGAGCCAGTTCCATTCCAGGCTAGGTGTGCTTTACCATCTTCGATCACACCTTTACTTAACATCAGATGAGCTGTGGTCAAACAACTAGCCTGTCAAACATAAAATATAAATAAAATAATTGACATTTTAGTAGGTAATTTTTTTTGTTGTGATTATAATTTAATTAATTTATAATTTTTTTTCCAAACTAAGCGGAGCTTTTTTTTTATGAAAAAAGTAATGAGACGAACGAGGCGCTCTCCTGATGGTAAGAGATAACGCCTGTCCATGACCATTGCAGCGATACACAGAACTTTGAGTAACAAAACAACGTCCAGGGCATCGCTGCTTTGGCGCTCATTACTTTGAGACTTTCGATGGTTAGTCTCAACAGCCCAGTAATTTCGCTAGCTGCAGTACCCTTCGAACCGGAACACAGTAATGTTTACACACTACTGCTTAGCGGCAGAATAACTGGTACTGCGGTGGTACCTACCTAGGCGACCTCCTGCTAAGGAGATCTACCACCAAGTAAAGAGCTTGTGTGATGGAAGTCAGATAACTGATAGAATACATAAATACTTTTTTTTTGTAGATACATACAGAACACCCAGACACGGAACAAACATTTGTTTATTCACAAAATGTTTGCCCTGAGTGGGAATCGAACCCACGCCCTACAGCCCTAGAACCTACCACTGAGCTATCATCGCTAGAAAATGTAAATAATGTTATGTTTATGTCGTTGCGTAGTCATGTTATAATAGAGGTATTTTCCAGCACGAAGCGCGGTGTGGGGGAGTCGTACCTGGCGGAGTTCCGCTGCGTGCAGTGCCGCCTGTGCCACAAGCTGCTGGACTCGGAGAAGACGGCGCAGGTGCACCTCCGCACCTGGAAGCATCACCAGCTGTTCATCAAAACGCTCATGCCTCAGGTATTATAATTATACGTATACACATTTACAAACTACTAGCTGCGTCCCGCGGTGTTTACCGCTACAGATTTTCCGGATAAAAAAGTAGCCTAATTCTTAATTCAGGGTCTCTGCTACCTCCATATCAAATTTCATCCAAATCCGTTCAGTAGTTTTTGCGTAAAAGAGTAACAACAATCCAACCAAAATTTCACATTTAATACTAGTTGCGCCCCGTGGTGTTTGCTGCTACATATTTTCCGGATAAAAAGTAGCCTATGTGTTAATCCAGGGTCTCAACTACCTCCATACCAAATTTCATCCAAATCCGTTCAGTAGTTTTTGCGTCAAAGAGTCACAAACATCCATCCAAATGAAAAAAAAATGCTTTCCTTAGAATAAATGTGTCAAATGAACAACAATATTTACAATTACATGTCTTTGTAGCCATCCGTGCAAGAGGTAGCCCAGAAGCGCCCTCTCACCGGTGATGATGACGAGGGCAACTGGAAGCGACAGAAGACCACTGACACTGATCTCGAGGAACACGATGACAACATTGAGAACGGAGATGTCACTATGAAAGGTGAGTTTCCTATTCAAAGCCAAAACCATTTCAATCCAATCGAAAGTCTCAAAGTAATTAGCGTTAAAACAGAGATGGCCCCGGACTTTTGCTACTGAAAGTTCTTTTTTTTGTTCACACATTGGTGGACATGGATTACAGAGAGGAGTTTTGGCGGGATCGCGGGAAGAGTCGTGTCGCTCCGTTGTATATTTTTCCAAAACTAGTGTTTTGTCGAGTGTTTATGCATAAAAATGGATTTTTTTTTTTTTTTAATGGTTGACAGGCTTGGTGTTTGACCACAGCTCACCTGATGTTAAGTGAAGGTGTGGTCGAAGATGGTAAAGCACACCTAGCCTGGAATGGAACTGGCTCTCAAGTGAGGCTGCCGGAACACACCGTTAGGTGCTTGGCGACAGATTTTCAACTTGAGGGTGGTAGCTAGCCAGCCGAGTACTAGAAAGTACCCTACCACCATGCTATGGTTTCCTCACGATGTTTTCCTTCACCGGTAGCTCAAGCTCATTGTTGGGGTTTGAACCCACGCCCTTCGGCATGCGAACCTACCGCGCTAACCACTGAGCTATCATCGCTTAATCGCTTCATCGGTGGTGTTTTATTCATAAAGTGCCGAATCACATGCGTGAGTGTGGGAAAATGATATAATGTGGTGAAACATGAGTTTTCGTGTTGCTTCCAAAACTCCATCGAAGCTTAAAGTAAAGTCGCCACTACTTTACTAAAGCATGACTGGACTTGACTGACACGGACTGGACTAGACCAATACTAGACTTTGAGTGTTACTATAGATGTAAGACATTAATTCGTTCTGCGCAAATAATGACTTGGTTCAAAGGCCCTTGTAGACAAACCATAAAATCCCAAAAAAAAAATGGGTTACAGAGATAAAAGTCATAGGTTTTATAGAATCACCATGCTCTAGCACCATGGCATGCAAACATTTATGAAAACTTAAGTATAATTAATTAATTAATTAATTATGTCAATTGAATTGTAAAAATATCATTATAAAAAAATTATCATTTCACTAATTTGTCATTTAAAAACTCACAGAAACCCTTTAACAATTTAAAAAAATAGAAGGTATAGAACTTCTTTTGATTAATTGATTATTAACTATTATTTAATTATCTAAATAGTTAATTGATTAATCAATTTAATAAAATAATCGGGTAATTAATTTACTTAACAATTTTTTTTTTATTGGAAATGTTTTTAACTAGCTCAAGTTTATTGAACAAAATAAAAAATCTTAAATTAATATTATATACAAAGTTTGTACAAAAAAAAGTCCGTCAGAGGAGGGGCATGTGGCCAGAATGCTGGCAGCATTGCCACGCTGGATGGCAATGCCTAGCTTTTGAAGTATATACCAGCATTCTGGTCACCTGAAGCCTCCTCTAAACATTTGAAAATGAATTAATTAAATAATTATTCCCTCGCAAACATTTTTGGTTTCAAGTATCATAATAGAAGAAAGAAGTAGTTTTTAGTATATTATTTTTGTTATCATTGTCCATCTTGCCAAGAGTCTATTGAAGTAAAACATCGTGAGGAAACCATAGCATGGTGGTAGGGTACTTTCTAGTACTCGGCTACCACACGAGAGTTGAAAATCTGCCGCCAAGCTTCTAACGGTGTGTTCCGGCTGCCTCGCTTGAGAGCCAGTTCGATCCCAGGCTAGGTGTGTTTACCATCTTCGACCACACCGTCACTTAACATCAGATGAGCTGTGGTCAAAACACCTAGCCTGTTAACCATTAAAAAAAAAAAGTAAAATTATGTGTTCGAAACAATTTGAAAGTTCTGTTATAACCAACAGGACATTACTGAATTAGTTTTGATTGTCTGTGAATTGAGTTCGGCTTTCTATGTACACAAATCTTGTATGTGTTTTTTTTAGAAGAGCGTCAAGATGTTGCTGAGGATGCGAATGATGTGGAGAATCCCTCCAACGAAGAGCTGGACCAGCTGGAGGACTGGGAAGACGAGGCCACAGTGGACGAGATACTGGACGAAGAGCTCAACCGTGAAGGTATTAATCTATACTATTACAAAGAGGAAAGATTTGATTGTTTGTTTGTATGTATTGAATAGGCTCCGAAACTACTGGGGCGATTGTATTATTTTTTTGCACTTTCACTTAACATCAGGTGAGCTGTGGTCAAACACCTAGCGACATGGTGGTCTTATCTCTCTTAGCGATAAGGCCGCCATTCCTGGAACTAGTTCATATGGTTCTCTTGTTCTCTGTACTTTTTTTCTGTTTAGTGGTGTGCACAATAAAAGAGTTCTATTTATTCTTTAAAAAAACATGTTTCATTTAAAATGTTTTTTTTTTGCAGAACCAGAACCAGAACCTCAAG
This sequence comes from Biston betularia, assembly GCA_905404145.2. Lineage (NCBI taxonomy): Eukaryota > Metazoa > Arthropoda > Insecta > Lepidoptera > Geometridae > Biston > Biston betularia. The sequence goes on from FR989885.1 coordinate 7,999,835, forward strand.
TGAAATCTGAGCCAGAACCAGAACCCGAGCCAGAACCCGAGCCAGAACCGGAGCCGGTGCAGGTGCCAGAGCCGGTACAAGTGCCCGAGCCGGTGAAACCCGCTTCGACTATCAACAACCAGGAAAACAAGCCTCGGGGCTCCCCACGTGGCAGAGGACGCGGCCGTGGACGTGGACGCGGCCGGTACTAGGAGCCCTAGGTTATGATACTACAGCAAACATCTCAAAGTAATGAGAGCCAATGCAGCGATGGACTTTTTTTTTTAATTTGTGACGGACTAGGTGTTTGACACCAGCTTACTTCATGACTCAGAAGATGGTCGACACAAAGCCTAGAATGGGAATTAGCTCTCAAGTGGGGTAGATTTTCAGCTTGAGACTGATAGCTAACCAACAGAGTACTAGGAAGTAACCTACTACCATGCTGTGGTGTCCCCATCATGTTTTCCTTCTAGCTCAATGCTGGGATTTAAACCTACGCCTCTTGGATTAAGGTCCGAACGCGCTAACCACTAAGACATCATTTTACAAAACCACATTCATTTGTTACGCAAAGTTCTAGTTATAGTCTGTGCTCGAAATGAACGGGAACGCCGTTCCGTTTCGTCAAATCGCCGTGCCGTTTCGTAAAAGTTTACATCGTTTTGTTACGGCAAAAAAGCGAAATTGTGGAAAATTTTATAAAATAAAACTACATAATTAAATTTTTACTTTATTTCATATATCTATCGTATGGTTTGAAGGGAAATGCGTTCCGGTTTGTAAAATAAGCCCAACTCGCCAACTGGTGGTTATAGGCCTTCGTAATAGATGAGAAGTCTTTTGGCAGTCAATGGTATTTCCATGCCGGGTCCAGTACAGTAACAAGGACTTGCGAACAAAGTTAAGCTTTAATGGGCTGCTTTACTATTTGCCAATGTGTCATTAACCAAAACATACTGATGGGGAATTTTGGCGGGAACGCAGAAAGAGTTGTATCGCCCCGTTGTATATTTTTCCAAAACTAGTGTTTTATCGAGTGTTTACGCATAAAAATGGTGGTGTTTTATTCATAAAGTGCCGAATTACAAGCGCCAGTGTAGGATATAATGTGGTGAAACATGACTTTTCGTGTTGCTTTCAAAACTCCATCGAAGCTTGGACTTGACTTGACCAAGACTGGACTTTGACTATAACTATAGCTACGAGACAACTTTAACTTTTATAACTTGAAAATATGAAACACTTGACACTGGCAAATGCACAAGATGCGACGTCAAAACTAAAGAAAAAAAAACATACTGATTACTTGTATATACGAGAGTTTTGGCGGGAACGCGGGAAGAGTCGTGTCGCTCCGTTGTATTTTTTTCCAAAACTAGTGTTTTGTCGAGTGTTTATGCATAAAAATGGTGGTGTTTTATTCATAAAGTGCCGAATTACAAGCGCGAGTGTGGGAAAATGATATAATGTGGTGAAACATGAGTTTTCGTGTTGCTTCCAAAACTTCATCGAAGCTTTGTAGTAAAGTTGCCACTACTTTACTAAAGCATGACTGGAATTAACTGACACGAACTGGACTTGACAAAGACGACTTTGACGGTAACTATAGCTAAGATACAGCAGAAATAACACTTAAGACAAGGCAGTATGGCTTTATAGCTTTAGCCTGCCCGAAAGGGCAAATTATTTAAAAAAAAAAAAAAAATTGTATATACGATGTCTGTTGGATATTAGTTTGTACCAGCTGTCAGAGAGAAAAGTTTTCCATTTTAAAATTGTTACCAAAAAGCTCTCATTGCTTACCGTGTCAACTTTTTTCATTTAAAAAAAAACTGATAGGTTGTTTATGTAATGAATTTTTTTAAGAATTTGTTGTAGCATTATTTCTTATGGTATTGGGCATTTCGAATCTTAACTATAGAAGTTTACTAAATACATATGTAGTAATAATTGCAAAATTCAATTTGTGATGATAAATTCGGCATAATACGTACCTTACTATACATTTTATTACCTTATTGTTAAGTTATTATTATATAAGGTGCATATTTGTGTGTTGCCACCTTTTTATTGTGGACCATTAAAATAAAACCATTTTTTTTTTAATTTCATTTTTTTTTTTTTATAGCTGACAGGCTAGGTTTTTGGCCACAGCTCACCTGATGTTATGTGGCGGTGTGGTCGAAGATGGTGAAGCACACCTAGCCTGGAATGGAACATCATTCATTTGATTCTAAAACAATTATTAGGTTAGAAGTTATATCAGGCATACTTAGAAATAAATATCTAACTATAAGAATTCATCTCTGAGTTAAATGGAAAGTTAAAAAATCTTATTTTCTTGTAATTGTAGTGAATTCGATTTGATGGTAGGACTGTACCATTACTAACAGTCGGTTATCTTGTGTTGAAAGTATCCACATTATTTATAAGTTCATAATTTTATGTATGGCATAATGAATACATAAAATTAGATTCTGTAAGTCATTTCCCATATGCGTATGATTTAGTGGGTTTTTTTTTACATTTTAATGTATCTGCTAAGCTTAGTTCTTAGTTATCTTAGAGAGAGTGAGATAGAATATCTTTTTTTCTTAATAAAATTGTAGTATATATTAAACATTTATGTGAATTAAAAGCTAGCACTGGTATAAAAACTACATTGTGTAGTTGCTTTTTATGTTTGCTGGATAGCAATATGTATAATAATAATTTACAAGTATATATTTTAATAAAATCTGCCGCCAAGCATCTAACGGTGTGTTCCGGCAGCCTCACTTTAGAGCCAGTTGCATTCCAGGCTAGGTGTGCTTTACCATCTTCGGCCACACCTTCACTTGACATCAAGTGAGCTGTGGTCAAACACCTAGCCTGTCAACCATAAAAAAAAATATATATTTATTTTAATAAATATCGTAGGGCTATGCACACAGCGCCATCTGGCCCCAAACTTACTTAAAAGAATACATAAATACTTTTTTTTTTTGTAAATACATACTTACACACAGAATTCACAAAATGTATTAATATGTGTTCAAGTCCATTTCATTATGATAAAGTGGCAAACCTTGCATCACTACTAGGGGTTTTTATATATATAATCTCAATAAAAGCCTTACTACTCCATTTAAAATTATGACGTTAGTTAATATTGTACACTACATGTTAATTAAGAGTTTTAAATTAAGACCCTCAATGAATCTTTCCAAATGGGGTTAATGTAAATACATTATCGTTATTCGAATCTGTGGGTATAATGTAGTAGGAATTTTATATCACCGCATTCCAGCATTGTGCGTGAGTGTAGTGTCACTTTCTTAAAAATCAATCTACTTCAATTCTCAAAAGGTCTTATGCATGCCATTGTTTCCTAATCAGGCCTATTTGTATAAATTGCTCGGATTTGAGCCTCTTTTCATTGTGTGCATATGGTCCATTACACTGGTGTTGCTGGCTAACTGCGGGCTAGCAGACTTCATACTTATTTGAGAATTTTTTTCCAGAACTCAGATATGTAGCTATGTTTATCTTCGCCATTTGAAACTATCTGCAAAATGCACATGACTTAGAAAAGACGAATGATGGAACGTCTCCCTACTTGGCTGCTGAAATTTCGCTGTTGTGTAGATTATGTATTTTTTTTTTTTTTTAATGTAAAAGTAATGAGACGAACGATGCGCTCTCCTGATGGTAAGAAATAACGCATGTCCATGACCATTGCAGCGATACACAGAACTTTGAGTAACAAAACAAAGTCCAGGGCATCGCTGCTTTGGCGCTCATTACTTCGAGACTTTCGATGGTTAGTCTCAACAGCCCAGTAATTTCGCTAGCTGCAGTACCCTTCAAACTGGAACACAGTAATGTTTACACACTACTGCTTGGCGGCAGAATATCTGGTACTGCGGTGGTACCTACCTAGACGACCTCCTGCTAAGGGAATCTACCACCAAGTAAATAAAGTATTTAGTAATGATATGCATAGAACATTTTGGGACTGCAATGTAATGTCAGACGTTGGATGTTTTGCATTCAAACCAGAATGTATGTTATATTGTACATCCAATTTATACCACCTGCAATCAAATGTAGAGAGAGGTAATGAAGTTTGATGTGCTGAAATATTCTTATTAAAAGCAATGTAAAATGTTATCTACTCGTGTTAATTAGTATCCATCATTTTCAGTGACTGCACTGTCGGCAGTACATTATAATCATAACAGCTTGTCACATATGGACTTACGAATTTGTAATCATTTTCTGAATATTTATAGGAAATTAATTCATAATAAACTTTCTAGAAAATATTTTATTGTTTTATTTTGTATGATCAAAGTGTTTTTTTTTTTATGTAAAAAATAATGCGACGAACGAGACACTTTCCTAATGGTAAGAGATAACACCTGTCCATGACCATTGCAGTGATACAGAGAACTTTGAGTAGCAAAACAAAGTCTAGGGCATCACTGCTTTGGCGCTCATTACTTTGAGACTTTTGATGGTTAGTCTCAACAGCCCAGTAATTTCGCTAGCTGCAGTACCCTTCAAACCGGAACACAGTAATGTATTGGTACACACTACTGCTTAGCGGCAGAATAACTGCTACTGCGGTGGTACCTACCTTGACGACCTTCTGCTAAGGAGATCTACCACCAAGTAAATGTTATTTTAGATCATTGATTTGTATTTTATTATAAATAATATGGTATGTTTATTGCAAATATTAGAACAAAAAAAAAATTTGAGGAACACGAAAGGAAGGAACTTACCTATGGCCATAATGCTGCATATATTTAATTTTAATTTAATTAATTGTATTATATTAATATATTTAAATGCATGTTGTGCTTCGTTAAATAAGCAACACAATTAGCCAGAGAATTAATTAAGTTGTGTAAAATTATAATAATAATTATTGTAGTTGCTAGTATGAAGCCTTAATAAATAAATAAATATATTGACAGAAATTTTAGAAACAAACGAAAAATTCGAAAACTAAATGTGCATCACAAAAACTGACCTATGTTGTGTTCAGGGACAAGTTTTCCAACAGCAAATTTAGTTATCTTGTTAGAACAATGTACTGAACATTTCTCTCTAGTTCCTGTGTTGGATGAACTTTTTACCAAGTTTATTACAAACTTGGTGTGTGTCTGTCCCACTTGGCTGTTTTTTTATTTAATATTTACATAATATTCTATTATTACTACAATACATTTATGAGAAGTGATTTGCATTAGTATGTGGTGTACCACTAGCGGTTTTGTAGCGATGATAGCTCAGTGGTTAGCGCGGTAGGTTCGCATGCCGAAGGGCGTGGGTTCAAACTTCAACAATGAGCTTGAGCTGCCGGTGAAGGAAAACATCGTGAGGAAACCATAGCATGGTGGTAGGATACTTTCTAGTACTCGGCTGGCTAGCTACCACCCTCAAGTTGAAAATCTGCCGCCAAGCATCTAACGGTGTATTGCGGCAGCCTCACTTGAGAGCCAGTTCCATTCCAGGCTAGGTGTGCTTTACCATCTTCGACCACACCTTCACATCAGGTGAGCTGTGGTTAAACAACTAGCCTGTCAACCATAAAAAAAAAAACCACTAAGGATATAAGCAAAACCAAGCAATAAGAAATCAAGATTATTTATTTAATTTAAACTTAATAATAAGATTAGAAAAACTATAGTTGCTTGCACAGTCCATCCTCTATTCTCCTATTTCTTCACAATTAGTATATTATCCCTATTTTACAGTATTAACAAAGATTATTTCGTATTACAATTATTATTATACTATTTCTTTGTTTTTATTAGGTTTAAGAGCAGTTTGGTATCACTTATTTGTGTCTTCTGCCTTTTTTTCTTGTTTTCTACTGCTTTTTTCTGCTTCAGTATTGCTACTTCGTCTTTTGGTTTAACAGCTTTCTTTTTGGCAGACTTTTTAACTAAATTATTAATAATCGTTTCGCTTGATGAAACATTTTTTACGAGAGGGCTGCTTGCTGCTTCTTTCAGTAAAACTTCCTTCTGGAAAGACACTTTTTTTTCGGTGTTCAGTTTCTTCTTAACTATTTTGTTGGAGTTAGTGTCTGCGATTTCATTTTGCTTTTTGGCCAATTTATTCAACGCTTTAAACTTATTTTTACCGAATTTTACCATTGTAGAAGAAAATTACGAAAGCAATAAATTCAAATATATGCCGAAAGCTAGTACAAGACATACAAAACCTAAGCCTAACCATGTGTTATATATACTGTATGGTATGTATACTCTGAATCTGAAAGTGACAGTGACATTTACAATGAATCCAACAATGCTAAAAAAAACATTATCGACTTTTTGGCGCGGGAACGTGGAAAGGCCGCGTCGCCGCATTATGTTATTTTCCAAAAGTTGTGATTTTTCAAGTGCTTATGGATAAGTAATAATAGTGGTGTTTTATTCATAAAGTACCCAATCACGTGCAGAAGTTTAAAAACTCCATCGAAACTTGTTACGGCAAAGGGCATAACCGGACTCGTGTAGGTATTAAAGTTTGACTGTGACTTCGATATATTTAACTTAGTTTTTTTATAAATACTAGCAAATATCGAAATACTCTACAGTGACAAATGCACAAAGTGCAAGGCCAACAACGAAAAAAAAGAGTTTTGGCGGGAACGTGAAAAATTCGTGTTGCTGTTGCTGTGTTGTGTAAATATAATAGATATAATTTTCCTAATTTTTCGAGTGTACAAGTTTAGAGTTGCAGGTATCTTTTAACCTAGACAAAATTATATGCTACTTTTTATTCCTGAAAATGCGGGTGAAAAAAAATGTGAGGAACAACTAGGTTTTAAACAAAGTAAAAGAAATTAAACTTTCTCTATACTTTATTAATTTATTGTCATTTTGTCTCTTTAAGACATTGAAAACGCTTAACAGAAACATCGACACAATGCTTCAAACATTTATGATTTATTTTTTATTACAATTGGGTATAATATTATACTTAAATACACATTCAAAGCAGTTAATATTGTGTGCTGAATGATACATACATTTTAAAAAATTACAGTCAATAAATTGAAATATAAAAAAAACTTCAACACTTTTACGTAAATATTTTTAGTGCATGAATAAGTAAATGAGACTCATCTTAATGTCAGTAAAATAGCAAATACTTTCTTATATGTATTTTCATACTTACCCAGAAAGTACCAGTGTAAAATTAAAAAAAACTTTAAAAATAATGTAGTTATTTATAATAATAATGTGTACTATATACCTAACCATGGTATTTATAACATGTATAAATAACCTAATGAAAATTTGAAAACTGGCACAATAAACGAACGTCCTGTAGTCTAACAAATAAAAAAAAAAAAAAAAAAAAACAATAGCACAAAAATAATGTACATTGCAAAACAAGCATTTCTCATTCTCATAAAAACATCCTATTACATAATGTCATTTGGTGTCTTTGGAATTTGGAATGTTTTCGTATGCTCTTCGGCCCGTATTTTATAATACCTACACCTACAGGTATTATAAAAGTAAACTTATTTATTACAATAACTGATCCAACAAAACCTTAGATCAGTACAAAACAGATAAAAAAAGCCTTAGCCTATTCATAATATTACAAAATCTGATACCAGAGTAATTTTACTTAATTTAAAAACAGTGAGCAAAAACTATTATTAAATAAAAAGATATAAAATGGTTAAAATGCTCCTTTGGATAAGCAGCATAGAAATAAACACAGCCATGAGTTGAAATAACATTTTGCTCTAGAACACAGCTTAAACTACAAATTTATTTTTACAAACTTAAACAAAAAATAGTTACTAAATGCATTTGGCGAAGTATATTTTGTTGCTGAACGCTGTTCGATTCTATTTTCTTTTCGCATTTCTACACGTGCTTCCGTGTTTTATAAAAGCTATAGAGCGGAAGCTTTTTTAATATAGATAATTTATAATTGTATACTTACCTTCTAGATATACTATATTAAGTATTGTCCATTTTAAGTAGCTTTAGCTAACTTAAAATGAAAGGTACAGTAAAAATGTTTTTTTTATATAAGTCCGTTTTGTCTAACAATCCTCAATTTATCGATATTTAGGTAAGGTAAGTATATTTTTGGTCAGAGAAATATAATAATACAAAAATTCTCTAGAATGTCATTATTTGAGATACCTAGCGAGGTTGTTTAGAAAGATGGCAGTTTATTATTTCATAGGTATCAATAATTACTTAATTTTAATGAGGTTCATTCAAAGGTATGCGTATAAGCGAAATGTATTTTTTTTTTAATATTTACGCTCTCATCCAGAGACACAGATATGATATTTATAAACCAGTATGTAAGAGCACACACGTTCGTTTAAAATATTTTGTGATTTTTCTATTCAGTTTGGTTTTTTGTTCGATGAAGGTTTTAATGCAATGAAGTTATAATATACCTACATGATTGTACAAATATACCTACGTGTCAAAACTTCAACAACATTCAACTTGCAATATGCATACAATTTTAGGGCTAGCACCTTTTCACGCGAATTCACATATTGATTAATGAATGGTAGAAATTTATTACTATCTGTGTGAAAAGGTCAATAAATAGTTAATCGAAACAGTCCGATATGTCGTCTTGTCCGATGGTACCGCATAGCCTTCACTGAAATTATAAAAAACATTGAAATTAAAAAAAAAATGTCATGTATCAAGTGTCAAGATTATCACTAAATAAAATAACCACTTATGAATAAAGGTGAAATGATGAAATAATAATAATTTGATGAAAGGTCCAAGAAAATAACCTTTGAAACTTGAAAATATAAAAATACTTGACACTGGCTAATGCTCAAAACGCGACGCCAAAACTAAAAAAAAAAACTAATTTTTTTTTTCGGGTAAAACATGTCGATGCGTTATATTATTTTCTAAAACTTGTGTGTGAAAATAATTATGTGCTGATTCATAAAGTGTCGAATTACTGTAATAATTATTAGGTACATTATCAATCTCCTTTTGTGTTAATTATAAAACCCCATCGAATCTTGTTGTAAGTTGCTACTATATACTTTACTACGGTATGACTAGAATTGACCCAGAAATACTTTGACTGTGACTTAGACTCATTTAACTTGATAGTTTATCAAATACTTGACATTGGCAAATGCGCACAAAGTACGATGCCAAAAGCAATTAAAGTGCCAAAAGAGTTTTGGCGGGAACGCGGGAAGAGTCGTGTCGCTCCGTTGTATTTTTTCCCAAAACTAGTGTTTTGTCGAGTGTTTATGCATAAAAATGGTGGTGTTTTATTCATAAAGTGCCGAATTACAAGCGCGAGTGTGGGAAAATGATATAATGTGGTGAAACATGAGTTTTCGTGTTGCTTCCAAAACTCCATCGAAGCTTTGTAGTAAAGTTGCCACTACTTTACTAAAGCATGACTGGAATTAACTGACACGAACTGGACTTGACAAAGACGACTTTGACTAAAACTAGCTACGATGGCACTTATTTAACTTTTGAAACTTGAAAATATATAATTACTTGACACTGGCAAATGCTAAAACGCGACGCCAAAACCAAAGAAAAAAAAAAAAAAAAGTGCCAAAATTTAAATCGAACTATAACGTGTTTCTTGTGTTGAATTTAATTGAAACATATTCAAACATATTAGCAAAATATCAATAATTATTATCGATATAGTCCCAGACAGCTGCCACAGGATTCAGTGTAACGAATTCTAAAGAATTTACGTCAATGATCAAAAACCGACACAATTTTTAACTATCAGATTTAAAAAAAATACTATATCATACCTTCACTTTAGGTCTCGTAGCTAACGTTAATATTTGGATTAAATGCGTTGCTGATTCTGTAACAAATAAAATACACAGTTAATTTAATTAAGACATAATTCATAATTCATAATCCATTTATTTGCGCTATGGGTAAGTACAGATGTAAAATATTTAGTAAAGAAGCACCACAGACTACCTTTCGGCATGCAAATTAATTTAAAATTCAAAATTAGACATTATTAATACAATAAAATAAAATAAAATGTCAGGAAACATCTTTAAAATAGGTACCTATTCTGCTAGTTTCCTACCAATATCTGGGTTATTTTACTTTAAACATTACTCGGCAAAGAATAATATTACTCACATAGAACTTTGATATCATATCGATATATATCATTCAAATGTTTTAACGTCGTTTTACATGGCAAGGACACACACACACACACACAAACATACACACACACCGACACATACACACCCACAAATTAGTTTCATAAAACAAATCAGTAAAAATTGAGTTGAACTAGCTACCAAGTTGCGATGATAAATAAATAATATTTAAAGCTGTTTTAAGGCAAACATACTTGTGATTCTCTGCAGACAGGACATCCTTTTGCTGGGGTAGAGGAGCAACATGTAGACGGGTACTGCGGTCAGGATCATGAGGCACCCCACGCCGGTCTCCGCAGGCGACGCGAAGGCGGGAAATGCAACCACTGCTATGGTGCAGATTATGTAAATTACTGAAATAAAAGAGTTTTTGTAAGTTCAGTGACGGGGCAAGACCTTAACTTGATGTATACCATTCATTGTTAGCTGTCCATTGCTTTCATTGTTGAACACAGGGTTGGATTCGGGTACGTTGAAAAATATAGTACAAGACCATCAAAATAGTAGTACGCCGATAGTACACTTTCTTTTTAATTTTACATTGATTAAAAAAAAAAGCTATTAATCAATAAAATAGATAGTTAGAATCAACATGTTTATACAAAATTTACTCCTCTTCTAAATTATGTAAGTTCTTGACTATTATTTTCTTCAGCCTTAGCATGTAATCATAAAAACATCTCTTCTAAACTGCGAGTATACGAAAGAATAAAATCGGTACAGTTGCCACTTGCTGCATTTTTTTTCTTAGATTTTGGCGTCGTATCCCAAGCATTTGCCAGTGTCAAGTTACAATTTTAAGTTTCATAATTTAAATACACAAAATGCGAAGCCAAAATCAAAAAAGATGAAGAAGAAGTATTGTTTGTCAAACAATACTCAATGAGGTTTTGGCGGGAACGCGGGAAGAGTCGTGTCGCTCCGTTGTATTTTTTTCCAAAACTAGTGTTTTGTCGAGTGTTTATGCATAAAAATGGTGGTGTTTTATTCATAAAGTGCCGAATTACAAGCGCGAGTGTGGGAAAATGATATGATGTGGTGAAACATGAGTTTTCGTGTTGCTTTCAAAACTCCATCGAAGCTTTATAGTAAAGTCGCCACTACTTTACTAAAGCATGACTGGCACGAACTGACACGAACTGGACTTGACTAAGACGACTTTGACGATTACCATAGCTAAGATACAGCAGAAATAACACTTAAGACAAGGTAGTATGGCTTTATAGCTTTAGCCTGCCCGAAGGAGCAAATTATTAAAAAAAAGTACTCAATGATTTTTTTTTACAGATAGTTTGGCTATAAACGGGTGGCATATTTACCTATTTTGGTCTTTTCTAAGTAAAGTAACGAAATTGTAGTATTTTTCCGTACTATCCTTAGGTAGGTATGGATATTATCTAGTACGGAGCATGAAATAGTAGTACAAATACTATAATTATAGTACGAAATCCAACGCTGGTTGAACATTTCATTACTGCATTATTATTTTTTTCTTTGGTTTTGGCGTCGCGTTTTTAGCATTTGCCAGTGACAAGTATTTATATATTTTCAAGTTTGAAAAGTTAAATAAGTGTCCTCGTATCTAAAGTTATAGTCAAAGTCCAGTCTTGGTTAGTTAAGTTTTGAAAAAAAATACAACGGGGCGACACGGCTCTTTCCGCGTTCCCGCCAAAAACCATTGTATTATTATTGTTCAAAAGAAGTAATTTTTATTTTTTTATTTAAAGTGCATTTTGGCACAGAACGTTTTTGTACTTTTCTTTACGAACCACTTTTACTGTAACATGAGTAAAACTCTATTATCGCGAAAATGGTTTATTTTCAAGAGATTTGCTGGTTTCATATAAACTGTGCTATACTCACTTGGAAAGAACAAGTTGACCTTGATAGGGCGTTCCAAGTCAGGCTTGGTATATCGAAGTACCGGTAAACAAAGAACTGCAGCCCCGATGCTTAACTGGAATCAGAAAATATTAACCAAATTACAATTTTTTTATCAATACTCAATGTGTTATTGCAATGTTGGAAGATTATATTATGTATTTTATTAAAAATGTCACAAAATTTTTCAAACAATTTTAAATAAGTATTTGCCCATTTTTTTTAGCTACTGAAGTGTGTAGTGATATCGTCCGCGAAAAGTAGACAGGATTCAATTCTAATGTTATTTGAATATAAATAAGTAAACGTTTAATATAAGCAAGAGCGGAACTAGGACTTTGTAGTTTGCGACAATTTCTGGCTGATTTATAGACCCCCATCCCTCACTGTACTACTGGCTCTCAAATGAGGCTGTCGGAACACATCGTTAGGCGCTTGCCGGCAGAGTTTGGGGTGGTAGCTAGCCAGCTGAGTACTGGGAAATACCCTACCACCACGCTATGGTTTCCTCAAGATGTTTTCCTTCGCTGGCTCATTGTCGAGGCCACGCTGTTCAGCGTGGAACCGCTCTAACCACTGAACTATAATCGCTACAAACAATGTTGATTACACAACGTATTTTGACTACACACCCAGTTTTGTACGGCGACAGGAAAATAGGTAAGTTTGAATATCGATATAACCAGCAAGCAATCATTGACCAACACGATATTTCTTCCGTTTGTAATGGTTTGGATTATCGAATTATGCGAATTCCACAAATATTAAAGATGTGAAAGTTTGGATGGATGGATGTTTGATACTCTTTCACGCAATTTATTATTTTCATCATTAGTATGGCGGTAGCTGAGACCCTGGATTAGCATATAGGCTACTTTTTATCCCGAAAACATGTAGCGGGTAATACCGCGGGGCGGAGCTAGTATACAATAAATAAACAGGGAATCGCTGACCCAAGTAGCGAAGCCAACGTAGTTGATAAGCGCGTAGATATCGGACACAGTGAGGTAGACAAGCGACAGCAGCGCCACGGCGAGTACGGCGGGCGCGGGCGTCGCGCGCGTGGTGACCATCGTCAACATCTCCGGCAACTGGCCCTGCGCCGCGCCCGCGTAGAACAATCTGGAACGAACAATCCAGATAACATTTTGCGTTAGTTCAGTTACTGTTGTACGTATATTTTATTATCGCAAACTTGATAAACGTTTTTTGCCAATTTGGGGTTTTTTTTTTAATGTGAAAAAGTGGCAACCAGTCGACGGGCCCCCTGATGGTAAGTGGTCACCGCCGCCTATGGACACCTGCAATACCCGGGGCAATGCCAGTGCGTTGCCTACCTTTAAGGACCCTATTCACCCTTCGTTTGAAGCTAGGTAGATTGAAACTCGGCTGATAAACCGAAGGTGGTGATTGGTGGTGGTGGGGGTGATTTGTAGCTCAGTGGTTGCCATAATCTGTTCACGCACCGTAGGGTGTAGGTTCAAATCCCACCAATGAGCTTGAGCTGCCAGTGTACCCCTCAAGTTGTAAATTTACCGCCTTAGACCTCACACCGTTAGGTGTTCTTTTGTTCTCTGTACTTTTTTCTGTTTATGGTGTCAAGAAAGAATTCTATCTATCTGTAGGTGGGTGTACCTGGAGGAAGTGAGAAGGACGCCGTTGACAGCGCCGAAGGTCGAAGCAGCCACGAACAGCGGGATGGAGAGCGCGAACCAGCCGAACAGACGCTCTGCGAAAGTCACCGCCACCGCTGCTGAGCCGAGGACCTGTGAAAACCTTAACATATCAAAAACTTGCAGCGTTCAGTGTGCTTTCAACCGCTATATCAAGACATAAGCTTAGAGTGTAATAAGCCGAAAGGGGGTTATTGTACACATCATTATGAACAACTTTTTTTTATAACACAGCGCCATCTGACCCCAAACTAAGCAAAGTTTGTACTATGGAAGTCATATAACTGATAGATTACTTAAATTTTTTTTTTGTAAATACATACTTATAATAAATACAGAACACCCAGATCACAGAACACAACAAACATTATTTTGTTTATATCACAAAATGTCCTAGGTGGGAATCGAACCCACGCCCTTCAGCTCTTGGAGCAGACGTACTACCAATGAACCAATAGGTCTGTTTTTGCTATGGGCACGGCTCTAAATTATGGAAAATAAATAATTTATTGGTTTTTCCTTCCGCCTATAACTCGTTAATTTAGTTCAGGTTTTTTAGTTCACGGAAAAAAATTACCCAAACAAAGAAATGTCATTTTAGGTCAGTTATGTCAAAGTGACAGTTCAGATGTAACAAACATTTTTAGTTCTTTGCTTTTGTTTTATTAATTCACGGTTTACTACCCTTGTCCACAAACCGTATGGAAAGGACTGAAGCCGTATTAAGAGAGACGCTTCCCGGTACCAGGGCCACATAGACAAAGTTTATAACAATAAGTAACCGAAAATAAAACAGCGACAAAAACAACAAACAGCGACTAATTACAGCAACAACAAATAAAGAGGAAGCAGAAACATATTCGTGTCCAAGAAATGAAACACGAATAAATAAAATGGCGAAAAAGTTATCGACTCCAGCAATGGTTGCCGATGAATTATAAAAAAACAAACATTGATTTATTTAAGTTCACGTTAACAACTATAGTTTCGGCCACATCCGGTGGCCTTCTTCATGGAGATAAACCTGAGTACAACACGCACGCAGCCTCGTCTTGCTTCGCACTACGCACGTGAACACCCGCATAAGTAAAACAACAGTGTGCCAAAACCACGTCAGTTTATAGTCGGAGTCTAGCAAAATATAGTCTAGTCATAATAAAATACCTCGGTAGGAGATAGCGTGGTGTAAAAGGCGACGTTTGTGAACGTGTAGACGACGGTGACGAGCGCGCAAGATATCGCGATAGCTCGCGGCAGGTTCTTCACGGGATCCTTCAGCTCTTCGATTATGAAGTTCAAGTAGTTCCTGGAATTAAAAAAAAAATCCGTAACCAGTATTTCTGACCGCACATCCATGCTGTGGCCATCTTCAATGGGTTTTTACATTTTTATTTATTTACAAGGGGTTACCAGCTACATGTCTTCGGGATAAAACTATGTGTTAATCCAGGTTTTTACCATCAACAAATACAACAAGTAGGGTTATTACCATCCGTTGTAAGCGAAAAGACCCGAGTAGAAGGAGAGCGCGATGGAAGTCACGTCGTTAGTTGTGCCCTCGAACGTGAAGTGTTCTGTTTTGCCTGAAACACGGGAATCATAAGGTTAATATTTGTATCGATGATAGCTCAGTGGTTAGCGCGGTCGGTTCGCATGCCGAAAGACGTGGTTTCAAACCCAACAATGTACTTGAGCTGCCGGTGAAGGAAAACATCGTGAGGAAATCGTAGCATGGTGGTAGGGTACTTTCTAACACTCGGCTGGCTAGCTACCACTTGAAAGCCTATTCTACGGTAAATTATAATGCTTGTCATTGTCTGTAATGGTCATATTGCAATGGTATCCAGAAATTTAAAGAACAAAACAAAGTCCAGGGCATCGCTTTGCCGTTCATTACTTTGAATCAACACAAGACCGAAACCTATAGTTTCCTGTTTTCCCTTAACGTTTGAAGTTAACGGTATTACGTATAATATTGCGTTTAATATTATTACTTACACATGGTTCATTTCTATCTAAACCCAGTTATTATTCTAAAGTCAACGCAGACGAAATCGCGGGCTCGAACTACTTAAGAATCCTACTAATATTATAAATGCGATAGTTTGCGAGTATGGATGGATGTTTGTTACTTTTTCACGCAAAAACTACTCAACGGATTTGGATGAAATATGCTATGGAGGTAGCTGAGACCCTGGACTACATAGGCTACTGTTTATCCCGAAAACATGTAGCGGGTAACACCGCGGGGCGCAAGCTAGTTAAGAATAAAAATAGCTCACTATTCTAGTGAGGGGAATCAGTTAGCAGTGAGTGGTTGTCAGACGACTCGAACGTAGAGATGATTGCTGCAATCCGGTGTCTTGTGTCTGAATCTGAGCCATATGATAAGATTAAGGAGGAAGTTGTGTCATCTCCGTAACGAGCATAGCGCTGAATACAATCTAATAAATCTAGTCTCACTTGAGATCCAGTTCCGATCTAGGCTTGGTGGGTTTTACCACCTTCGACCACACTATTAGCTGAGCTGCGGTTAAACATCTTTTTTTCATCTGGCTTCGGGGGAAGCAAGGTCCTTATGTAGAACTGAACCCTTATTTTGTAACTGTTTGTCTCTGTTTGTTTGTTTTTGTGTTTGTACCTATGTATTTGTTTTTTCTTTCTTTAATTCCTTCGCCATAGTGGCGGCCTACCCACTAAACCCCCTGGGGTGTTTCTGCCTGTGGTCAAAAACCTAGCTTATAACCCGTTTAAAAAAATCCCGGAAAAAAGTTTCACATCACTAATATTTTTTTTTTTTTAATTGTTGACAGGCTAGTTGTTTGACCACAGCTCACCTGATGTTAAGTGAAGGTGTGGTCGAAGATGGTAAAGCACGCCTAGCCTGGAATGGAACTGGCTCTCAAGTGAGGCTGCCGGAACACACCGTTAGATGCTTGGCGGCAGATTTTCAACTTGAGGGTGGTAGCTAGCCAGCCGAGTACTATAAAGTACCCTACCACCATGCGTATATACCAATACCACCTACCAATATGCAAAGATTTAGACGTTTACATAATTGGTACATTGAAAAGTGTTTCTATTGAATGAAAGAATACTTTAGAGAACATTTTATGTCAAAGGAAACTCATTGGGCATTTGGTTTCTTGGTATAACATTGTAGTTAGACAAAACGATAAAATTTTTGTAAACAATTGACGTCCGACCATGAAATACAAAAGTTAATAACTTCAGAACATTGTTTCGTTGTCATAATAAAAATATGAAGTTGAAAAAGGGATTACAGTACGCCATTGGTCACGTATGTCTGGTCGTCCGATAATAGAAAGATGAAATCGAGTGGGATTGCCCACTCCAAAGTGTATTTTCCGAAATATATCCGGTAGAATACTGATAAAATATAGATCTTAATTGATGCTCAAGGCTTTGCTGCCGAGATTTGACCAAAATAGACCTTCTTAGCGGTTCTCAATTGACTCTAATGTATTAAATTGACAAGCGAATAAATATACATAATCATAAATATTAGTTCAATGCCGCCTGGGTCTCAGCAGGTGTGATGGTAAGAGATGATGCTGGAATGACTCCGGTTCCGTAGAAGAACGGCAAGTGCTTGGTGTGAGACAGCTGCGTCAGCATTGTAGCCGCCAGCCACCTGTGTCGTTCCATCCTTTCTTCAGCGGTGGCTGCAAAGGACGCGTCCTGCCGAAAGCGGCTTAAATACGTGGCCTTAGAGTCCCAATACAGCTTTATGGCTATTGCGGTGGAGACACTCGGCAGCTGGGGCGCGGATGCTCCTGTTTTAATGCGTGAATTAGGAAAACTTATAAGAGATCAGTGTGGTGACCCTCGTTCCGGCTCGTTCCTGGTGCAAAGGATGGCCATTGCTGTCTAGTGCGGGAATGCTATCAGCCCCGTGGGTACTTTTTCAATCAGGGGCGGGAGTTTTGATTGAATGTCGCTGATACGACTTAATTGTTAGTAAGTATTTTTGTTGTACATAATTATATGGATTTTATTACTACAATAATATTGTAAAGAAGAATGTTTCCTTTTTTTTTGTATGTTTGTCACGAATAAACTCAAAAACCGGACTGATTTCAAAAATTCTTTCACCATTCGAATGCTACATTTAATACTAGAATTTAATGTTATGAACTTCCATCCGTGCGAAGCAGGGACGGGCCGCTAGTATATTATAAAGGGAAAAGTTTGTGAGTGCGTGTTTGTATGTTTGTTACTTCTTTACACTCAAACGGTTGGACCAACTTTGATGAAATTTTGTGCGGAGGTAGGTGACACCCTTGATTAACACATATGCTACTTTTTATCCCGAAAAAATGTAGTGTTCATGTGGGAACAGCGGGTAAGTATCACCGCGGTGCGCATCTCAAGTCATAGTTAAAAATAGTTCGATTACGAAAAGTGTAGAATCCACGCAACAAATTATTATGTATTAGATTATCATGCTTAGTTTTATTTGACGTAGGTATCTCAACCTAGAGAAAACATTCGATCATTTTACCTTGACAAACCCCCCCGCTATTACTAACCTTTGATTGCCTTTCTATATTCAGCAATAATCACAGCTCGATTCAACTCTATTCCCAGCAGAAAAGAACCAATTTATTCTGCTAAATTGATTTCCTCAATTCCCTCACTTATGTTATTCAATAGACCTCAGCAGTAGGTCGTTGAGATCTTGAGATCTTTGGACTTGACATTGATATTAATAGGAATAAATTGGCGATTGCTGAATCGAAACGTATCTGTTTTGGTATCGATATCATGATAACTTATAATCATACTCTCAGTTGTACTTCCATCGTTGTTTTATATGTTTTAATCAGAAACTAAAGTGCCTGATGGTACGAACTGGCCCTCAACAATCAAGGATTAGTCAAGGTACCAATAATCATAATTAGGATTAGGAGGTTGGCAAAATTGACTTTTGAAAATGGTCACGTCAAACTTATAACACTCCATCGGTTTTTGACGGGAACGCGGAAAAAGTCGTGTCGCCCCGTTATATTTTTTTCCAACATTAGTGTTTTGTCGAGTGTTTATGAATAAAAATGGTGGTGTTTTGTTCATAAAGTGTCGAATCACAAGCGCGAGTGTGGGAAAATGATATAATGCGGTGAAACATGACTTTTCGTGTTGCTTCCAAAATCCATCGAAGCTTTATAGTAAAGTCACCACTACTTTACTAAAGCATGACTGGACTTGACTGACACGGACTGTACTTTGACTATAACTTTAGCTACGAGGACACCTTTTTAACTTTTGAAACTTGAAAATATATAAATACTTGACTGGCAATATGAAAAACTGACTATACTGGCAAATGCTCAAAACGCGACGCCAAAACCAAAGAAAAAAAAAACACCCCATCATTTTTGCATCGGGGGTTAAAACTGTTAAAAAATCAAAACCAGCTGATCAACCAAAACACCTCAAATATTGCACAACATGGCAAAATTAATTAATTATGAATCAATTACTTCCTTATTAACATTTCGTGATATTTGACACACTGGCCACTTGTCGGTCAGGGTCAAGAACGAGATTATATATAATTTGATCTCGTTTTAGGATTAAAGGAATGATGGCACCTACAGACAGTAGCGATGATAGCTCATTGGTTAGTCCTGTCGGTTCGCATGCCGAAGGGCGTGTGCCAAACCCCAACAATGAGCTTGAGCTGCCGGTGAAGGAAAACATCGTGAGGAAATCTTAGCATGGTGGTAGGTACTTTCTAGTACTCGGCTGGCTAGCTACCACTCTCAAGTTGAAAATCTGCCGCCAAGCATCTAACGGTGTGTTCCGGCAGCCTTACTTGAGAGCCAGTTCCATTCCAGGCTAAGTGTGATCTTCGACCAAACCGTCACTTAACATCAGGTACGTACGTACAAAACTTTCAATTTCTGCAGAAATATTATTTCAATAGTTAGTAATTCATTCTAAATAATATATATTTACGAGTATTATATGCCTATTGGACACGCTAAAAAAGGAGGTCGTTACTTATTATGACGTACTTCAGTGGTTCACTTTCTTTATTCAGTTCTTGAGTATTTGTACAGTCTGTCGATAGCCTTGGTTCACCCCCGCGCGCTATACGCCAGTAGATACGTAGCAATAAACGTATTTTGATAACAAATAGTAACATAAACACGCGTAACAAGCTATTTTACTATATTGATAAAACAGAACATAACAAGAATACGATACCAATTAACACTGATAGATAAATTGTTTACTCTTAACACCAAAGACTATCTACATCTTATACTATTATAAACAATAATAACATTACATTTTTAAAGGCAGAGTAAAGCTGCATTACTTGTCACAATGATGAGTAGTCATTGCTGTAAGTCGGATTAGTTATGTCGGATTATTTTTTGTCTGTTTTTATCTTGAAAGAGCATCACACCGAAACTGTTGAAGAGATTTGAATGAAACTTTTTTTTTTTTTTTTTTTTTTTAATGGTTGATAGGCTAGTTGTTTGACCACAGCTCACCTGATGTTAAGTGAAGATGTGGTCGAAGATGGTAAAGCACACCTAGCCTGGAATGGAACTGGCTCTCAAGTGAGGCTGCCGGAACACACCGTTAGATGCTTGGCGGCAGATTTTAAACTTGAGGGTGGTAGCTAGCCAGCCGAGTACTAGAAAGTACCCTACCACCATGCTATGGTTTCCTCACGATGTTTTCCTTCACCAGCAGCTCAAGCTCATTGTTGGGGTTTGAACCCACGCCCTTCGGCATGCGAACCTACCGCGCTAACCACTGAGCTATCATCGCTACAATAAACTTTGTATGATTATAGAATATACTATGAGGTAGGTTCTTAAATACAGTTCACGTGAAATCCCGTGGGAGGGAAACGTCAAAATGTTTACTTAGCAATATTTCTTATTTCAAATGTTCTTTTTTTTAAATGTGGTACTCAGTGGCGGCCTTAGGGGTTAGCAAGGGCACCGGGTCGGGGCCTCGCTCTGGCAGGGGCCTCGCATCCCCAACTACCCAAGTAGAAAAAAGTCTTTACCATATGTACACAAACGTACGTGTATCTCGCGCCTCGCACTTCACAAAACCCCCCTGAACGCACGGTTTCATTATTAGTGCAAGCATGTTACGGCCACTCTAGCACTCGAACAATTTTTTTATTAAAAGGGGCACAAAGAAAGAGGGCCTCACAATGATCTGTCGTCCCGGGGCCTACCTACCTTGTACCATGGTATATGTTACCATTTTTAACTTTATCGGAATGGTTTTTTTTTATTTTTTTTTTATTTATAATTATACGCTCCACAGACACTGGGGTCCGTGACCTTTGTCAACTTTAGATACATTTTTTTTACAATTTTACATTACGAATAGAGGAGAGGTTAGTAGGATCTTAATCTAAGGTTAAAGTAGGTACTAGATTGTGTGTATACCGCGAGCAGACCAGCGACCCGCAAGCAGCACCCGATCACGAGTATGACGCATGTGCCAGCCATCGCCCTCCTCAACCATATCTGAGGGAAGAGAGCGACCCGACACACGACGCCGCCGCAAGAAGGAGCCTTCGATGGTGAGCATGAATGCTCGAGGCATACACACAATCCTTATTTCTATTTACATCATGAGCTTTCATTTGAAATCGCCTCCTCCCGACTCAAGGCCTCCATCACCGCCGAATGGTAGTTTAGAAAGATCGGCATCAATTTCTACAGTAGGTATGACGTCCGAAATATGTTGAACCCCGGAATGCAGAGGAAATTATTGAGTGCATGGCTCCTTATAAACTGGCAGTTGGACAAGCGAATTAATTTAGTATGCACGTTCTTATGCATGCAGACCGAGTGGTTAGTCCTATTATCAAAGTCGGATCGGGTCATCCCAAAGGCCTGAGGCAAAATAACACTGCTGAAAAGCACTTTTTTATCGAGCTATTTAAGTAAAAATTACCGCCAAATAAAGTCGCTACGTGTCGCAAACGAAGTAGGTACAGCTAGTATATATAATGTAGTATCTATGGACTCTATGGTACATACAATTTGTTGTTTTTTGCTCTATCTTTTTTTCTGTGGTGGAATCGACCTTTCCTGTAACATGTTTGCTCATCCTTAGCTTATGAATTGAGCTTTTCTGTGATAATCCTTTGCTCGGTATGCCTGTTGTTTTTTCTTTAAATTATTTTATCAACAAAAAAGTACGCAAAAGTTCTAATACAGTAAAATTATAGAGGGCTTTTTTTCTTTAGTTTTGGCGTCGCATTTTAAGCATTTGCCAGTTAATGATTAAAACACCACCATTTTATGCATAAACACTCGACAAAACACAAGTTTTGGAAAAAAATACAGCGGGGCGACACGACTGTTTCCGTGTTCCCGCTAAAACTCTTATAGAGGGTTATAAGCTTAGCGTGTAGTGAGTCGATAAGGGGTTATTATCGTTATGAATAACTTTTACAATGGGAACTTAAATGTGATTCAGCTGCTCCATACAGTATTGGTCAAGTGTCAAAGTATTTTTTTATAGAATAGCTGTTTTCTACGATTTCTGAGTTGTATCTATAGAAAATTGTTTATAATAACGAATATATAGAGAGAGTGTGAGTGTAGTATCTTTAACCATGTAACCCTGTAAACTAGTTTACAAATTATTCCCTCCAAAGTCAAACCCTTATTTGATTGGATTATTCAGTACTAGTACTAAGAATTTATTGATTCAGACATTATTTTGCAGAAGTTTATTATGAGCGCTTAATTAAAATTACAATTATTTTCTATGGCATGCAGATATAGATGGCTCTTTGCGCGTTTCGCGGCATTTTGGCTTTACGTTGGCCACTTCATAGTAGTTCAGTGTCAAATCAATAGATGGCGTTTATTACAAAAATAAAGTTTGTGTTGAGACTATGACAATACTAACCTCTGCACAGTTGGTACGCCCCAGCGGCGATGATGATGAATAGAGCCAGGAGTTTGGCGTACGTGAACCAATCCTGCACCCGGGTGGCGGCGCGCACTGACCAGCAGTTCACGAACGTCAGCAGCACTGGAATAGAAATAATCTTAATTTGAATTCTATTCAAATTTAAACTAACTAACTCGCTGGACAATATCGGTAACTTTAGTTCGTCTACGGATTTCCTTATATCTGATTGGATCTCGTAGAAAAATCTCGAGCTCCATATTTCCATAGCAGCTTGCGCTACTTTGAGCCTACTGATAAGGCCCACAGTCGGATACCACGTTTCAGAGCCTTCACTGGCAACACACACTGTTCGAAGACTTTTGACATGAACAATAAGCATTTAAACAAAAAAACAAACGATCGTTCGTTTGTTTTGAGTTCATAAGATTCTTTTGTTCTCTGTACTTTTTTCTGTTTATGGTGTGCATAATAAAGAGTTTATATCTATTTAACTTAGAGGAATGTTAACATTACTTACATATACAGCAAGCTGCTAACAGCCTGGTGGCATCTTCAGGCGGGTCGCACTCCGGGAATATTGGCTTCAGCACGTAAACACTGAACGTTAGCGCTACGATTGCCTGCAGTACAAAAATTAAATTACTTTTTAATAAAAAACAGTTTCATCACAGGAGGAACAGCTCTTACCTGACAATAACACTCACAATAAATCTGCTAAGGGCTTGTAGAGCCAATCGCAAGATGACACATAGAAAAAAAAACTTTTTAATAAAAAAAGAGCAAATTTTAATGTTTTTGATGTTTTGTCGCAGGTCGGCGAGTATACAAGCTCGACATTTTACCCGCAATCAGAAAGTGCGAAATCCGCGGTGGCCCGCAGTACTAAGCAACATACGACTCCGCGCGCGTTGTCACCGCTTTAACTCCTTGAAAAAGGTCAACGGAGGCGACTGAAACTAGAGCCAGAATAACCTTATCAAACTTCAGTAATTACGTACAAATAAAATGAAAAAGATTTACTTCTATAAAAAAAATTCTTTATGAAACAAATAACACTACAATACAATTGACCACCCTGCTAGCTCATTAGATAAAATATCTGCTTCAAGAGCTGGGTTCGATTCCCCCCAGGACAAACATTTTTGTGACGATAAATATTTGTTCTGCGTGAGGTTTGTCTTATAATACACATCAGTTTTGTATGTATTATAAGACAAACCTCGAGGAGGTTTAATGGTGTGTGTTATATTGTATTAAAAAAAAATTAAAAAAGTTTGTATTCACAAAAAAGTGTATAAATATGCTCTCGGCTGTCTGGTTCCCCTACAACAAGCTTTGCTTAGTTTGGGACTAGATGGCGATACGAGAAATGTCAACAAACAAACAATAATAAGTAATTAATCATTATGATTGGTATGCACTAAACAAGCTAACGAAATAGTTGTCTGGCTGTGTGGCTTTATTACTAAAATCTACGTATAATTACTAAATACGTCGAATTTATTGTAATCTTTACTAATTGTAAACTTCTCATATAACCGTAGTTTTGTATAAACCTTGGCGCAATTGATTTGCAGAATTCTATTTTTGGCGCCCAACGTGGGACGGAAATACTGAAAGCTTTAGGTCAATGACTTTGGTTACAAATTGTTGGGTGGAAATACTTTATGAGCAACCCTCTATTCAGTTCATATTTTACATTATAGTGAGTGCCTTGATTTTCGGTTTTTATGTATGCCGAAATACTTTGGGTGTAATAAATAAACATAAATCTTATAATAGCGTAATCTTTTGTAGCGATGATAGCTCAGTGGTTAGCGTGGTCGATTCACACGCCCAAAGAACAATGAGTTTGAACTGCTGTTGAAGGTAACCATCGTAGCATGATCATAGCATGTATTTTCTAGTACACGGCTGGCTCTCAAGTTAAAAATCTGTCGCCAATCACATAACAGTGTGTTCCGACAGCCTCACTGATGAGTCAGTTCCATTCCAGTCTAGGTGTGCTTTACCATCTTCGACCACGCCTTCACTTAACATCAGGTGAGCTGTGGTCAAAACACCTAGCTAGCAAACCATAAAAAAATATTTAAAGGACGCAAAACTTACACATCAAAACATTGTATGCAATAGTAAAACATGCGTACAAGTAAAATAGCTTACATATAAAATCATTTAAATAACATACATAATAGATTGGATTCAATATCGATCCCGCGAGCCTAGGAAAATCCCATGACAAATAAATTTTACGCCCACACCACGTTGGGCGCCAATAATGCAAGCTTTAACAAACGTTTGTTGAGCAATTTATGAAGTTATATAAATGTCTTTTGTTTCCAGTAAAACATTTCTCTGCAAAAATGTTTATAAGGCTGCCGGGTAGATTGGACTGGTTATTGGGGTCGGTATAATGCCATGACAAACAAATTACCCTCACAACACTTTTGGCGCTGATAATGAAAGTACTTTATAATATTAGATTATTTCTATAATAATATTATAAAGAGGAAAGATTTGTATTTTTGCATGGCGCAAGGCACAATATGGCGATCTTTAACTTTTTTTGAATATCCTCCCATTATACCAACGTACATTAAATTAATAATAAATAATTTCACCATTAGAATGCTACATTCTTCCTGAATAACATAGGCTATATAATTAAAATTTAATTAAAAAATAAATGTCTACAGATAAAATACATCAAAAGGTTTCCGCACCTCAAACTGAGTTTACTAAGTGATAAATAAATAGGGTTTATAATTAATAAATAAATTGGTAATTAGGTATTTTGAACAAACAAAAATACGTGTCGAAACTTACTCTATTTTTTTTTTAAGGCTGACAGGCTAATTGTTTGACCACAGCTCACCTGATGTTAAGTGAAGATGTGGTCGAAGGTGGTAAAGCACACCTAGCCTGGAATGGAACTGGCTCTCAAGTGAGGCTGCCGAAACACACCGTTAGTTGCTTGGCGGCAGATTTTCAACTTGAGGGTGGTAGCTAGCCAGCCGAGTACTAGAAAGTACCCTTCCAACATGCTATGGTTTCCTTACGATGTTTTCCTTCACCGGCAGCTCAAGCTCATTGTTGGGCGTTTGAACCCGCGCCCTTCGGCATGCGAATCTACTGCGACAACCACTGAGCTATCATCGCTACAAATCGAAAAAAATATATCGGTTAAAGATAGTGCAGTGCAATCGACTTCAATCGCCCAGTGGGATCAGATCGTAAGCTACCGGAACATAAGTAAATCTTGCTTGATGGTAGAATAATATAACTTGGTTTTGAAGCTCTACCACAGTGGCGGCCTTAGAGTGTGGCAAGCAGAGCAACCGCCCGGGGCCTCGCGTTCTCGTAGAAAAGTCTTTACCATATATGTACGTGTATCTCGCGCCTCGCACTTAACAAAACCCCCCCTGAACGCACGGTTTCATTATTAGTGCAAACATATTACGGTCACTCGAGCACTCGAACTAATTTTTTAGTAAAATGGACTCAAATTAAAAGTGCCTCACAATGATCTGTCGCCCCGGGCCTCGCAACAGCTAAGGCCGCCGCTGCTCTAGCATATTTGTGTTCCCTTTTATTATTCATCCGACGTCATTTCCTAATTTGCATTCTACGGAAATGTCAACGTTTTTGGGTGTAAGAAGAAGCACTGAAGGAATAGGAAATGACTATAAATTACTTCCCACGCGGTTAGAATTTGCGTTGACGTCATTTGAAGGTAGAATGCGTGCTTCAGGCACCAACTAAGTGATGGACTCAAATTTATACTTGTAAAATAAATTCGGTGGACATTCCACACAGCGCATCTAGCTCCAAACTAAGCAAAACTTACACTATGGCTACCATATGGAAGGTTGTCTGGATGAAATCGCTCTAGGCGATAAAGCCGCCGTTATACGCCATATATTTATTAACCTATGTTGTTTTGTTATATTCTTTATCTCTTTTTTTATGTTTCGTTTTTCCATGTTATAATAAATTTATGTTGGTATGTATATTTGGTGTATAATAAAGTTGTATTCTGTTCTGTTCTGTTCTAATCTATGAAAACTATATAATTAGATAAGATATAGATACATTTAATTATTATTCACAGAAGGAGTACAGTATACAGAGAAATGAATATAATGAATACATCTAGAGGTGATATTTGACATTGCAATAATTCAAAGAATAAAAACTTAATTATTGAACCCCAAACTAAGCACGAGGCTTGTGTCTTAGGGACTGAGTGCGTTTTGATCAGAATATACTATTAGAATACTTGTGTACTCTTTATTAAAGATTCAAAGAAACAATGTCGATTTTAAACTATAGAGTTAGTGAGTTAGGGACAGCCCCGTTGGCTCATTAGCAGGGTGTGGGTTCGATTCCCACTCAGGGCAAACATTTTGTGGATAAACAAATGTTTGTTCTGTGTCTAGGTGTTCTGTATGTATTATAAGTATGTATTTACGGGAAAAAAAGTATTTATGTATTCTATCAGTTATCTGACTTCCATCACACAAGCTTTGCTTAGTTTGGGGCCAGATGGCGCTGTGTGTAGTTCTACGATATTAATTAATTTATTATAATGTAACATAGTGAAAATTTTTGTGAATATTTTTTTTGTTTAAGTGCAAGGCTGTGGGCGAAGCGGCCCTTCCCCCACGACCTAGCTACGCCACGGCTGTCTCCTTTGCTCATTCCAATTTCTTGCAACGTAGTAAAAAGTCATAGATTTATATCTAGCGTCGATACTACTAGCATGTAATAAATAAATAAATAAATATCGTAGGACTATACACACAGCGCCATCTGGTCCCAAACTAAGCAGAGCTTGTGTGATGGAAGTCAGATAACTGATAGAATACATAAATACTTTTTTTTTGTAAATACATACTTACAATACATACAGAACACCCAGACACAGAACAAACATTTGTTTATTCACAAAATGGTTGCCCTGAGTGGGAATCGAACCCACGCCCTACAGCTCTCAAGGCAGATATACTACCACTGAGCTAACGGGGCTGGCTGTCTGATGTTGTAAGGTGCACTCACCTGAGAGCAAGGGCGCACAATCATGCATTCGATCCAGAGCCGAATGAAGGCGGCGAATGGGCCGAAGGTCTCCATGATGTACGCGTAGTCCGCCCCACTCAGCCGAATCATCGTGCCCAGTTCCGCGTAGCAGTACGCTCCTATCTGGGGGTAAAGAAAACATGTATTTATATTAAATGCTGCTGCTGACGTTGGTTTTTATTTTACTTTTGATTTTATCTTAATGTATATATATATATATATATATGTATATATATGTGTGTATGTGTATATTATAGCCTATATATATTGTATACTATATATGTATTATGAGTGTATACATATTTATATATGTAAATATTTCGTTTTAATTAAATGATTATTTTTTATATACTTACTATATTATGTTTAATTTTTATTTCTTATTAGTGTTACATCTCCCGTCTGTTTCTTAAGCTTTCTATCGTATTTTTCTTTTCTTGGTTGCCTGGAAGAGATCGCTGTTAGCGATAAGGCCGCCACTTGTGGCACTAGTTAATAAGGTTTTTTGTTCTCTGTACTCTTTACTATATATGATGTGCACAATAAAGAGTTATATCTATCTATCTAAATGGTGAAAGAAATGTACGAAACAGATTCAGCTTCTTAATTCACCTTATAACAATCGTTCGTTATACTAGGTAACCCAATTAAATACAGATAAATGAAAAATTATACTAATCAAAAATGTAACTGTCATAAAATAGATACATAGATAAAACTCTTTATTATGCACATAAACAAAAAAAAAGAGAAAACAAAAGAACCTTATGAACTAGTGCCACAAGTGGCGGCCTTATCGCTAACAGCGAACTCTTCCAAGCAACCAAGAAAAGAAAAACATCGTATGAATTTCATTTTTTTTTATGATTGACAGGCTAGTTAGTAGCTGTATAGTAGTGTAGGCTAGTAGTGTTTGACTACAGCTCACCTGATGTATGGTCGAAGATAGTAAATACACCTAGCCTGGATTGAGGCTGCCGGTACACACCGTTAGATGCTTGACGGCATATTTCCAACTTGAGGGTGGTAGCTAGCCAGCCGAGTACTAGAAAGTACTCTACGACCATGCAAAAATCATATTGAGTCAATTAATTAAATAAATAAGTAATGTATTAAGATAAAAAAAAGACGTGTGGCGCTCGGGGACTGCCGCGGTAAAGCTATTGCATAGCATTTTTACGCCGATACAACCAATGCCACCTAGAAGCGAGTTGCTGAACTAAAGAGACAAGCGTGATATTTCAAAAAGTCATTAAAAGTTCTGCTATTCATCGATAGGTGGCAAAAGTATCACCGCTGTGCCGGTGGGAGTGGGGGGTGTTAGGTTATTTTCGTTACGGAATTTCTGGATTCGGTCTCCACGCTCAAAGCCCGCGATAGAAGATATACAATAGCTTAAAAACATGTTAGTCAATATCACATGCAAACGAACGCTTATTCCAAAAGCTTATAAAATGCGCCGTTATGCCATTAAAATCAGCCGTTAGTAAATTCCTTAAAGTAACTGGCAACTTATTGTACGTGAGCATTTTATTAAGAAATCCTTGCAAGCTTGTCCAATCACAAAATTGGTCCAGCCGTTTGAGCGTGAAGATATAACAAACATACAAACACACAAACAAATTTTCACCATTATAATATTAGTGTGATTTAATAATAAATATCGTAGGACTATACACATCGCCATCTGGCCCCAAACTAAGCAGAGCTTGTGCGATGGAAGTCAGATAACTGATAGAATACATAAATACTTTTTTTTTGTAAATACATTTATTATAATACATTTATACATTTACAGGGATAAAAAATATAATAGAATTTTATGTTTAATTTCTCTCTGAATCTAGTACGCAAGATAAAGCGGACGAAATCGAGGCCGTAACCTAGTATTTATATAATACATACAGAAGCATCAAAACATGTTTTTATGCAAATGACGAAAACTACATGTATTATAAATGAATTAAAACGATGTTTTGTTATGAAACATCATTTGATTTATACGCAAAACAAATGTTCAATATGTTTATTCTGGTACGCGATGTTTTGCTACGAAAGCCGTAGCGCTTCTACGAACACGATTGTGGTGTAGGCGTCCCGTCCAGCCCCCGCACTCTAAGGTCCTTATTGCGTTCCCCGTTAGGGGTTCAAAAAAAAGCTACGCGACTGCCCACTTCCATTTCCTTTGTAAAAGAAAAACTGGTTTTGCAGTAGTCGGGTAAAAAAATATGTTTTGTCGAACGTTCAATCAACAATGACGAATCATTAAAATAAATCTCCACAAACTATGGCCACTATCTTAATGAGTATCCTATATTGGACATTATCGAACGCCATGTGACATGTTGTTATCACTCAAATAAACAGTGTCGAAGTTCTAACGATGTTTTGATAATATTTAGGTAGGAATGTATTATTGATAAGTCAGTTTGTATGTCATACACTGAGTATCTGTGTTCGTTTTAAACCTACGCGAACGGGAACACTTGCACCGGCGCTCGCTTGCATCTATCACGATGACTTTATATTTTTTATTGTATTGTTTTTTTTAATGGTTGACAGGCTAGGTGTTTGACCACAGCTCACCTGATGTCAAGTGACGGTGTGGTCGAAGATGGTAAAGCACACCTAAAATGCATCTGACTTTCAAGTGAGGCTGCCGGAACACACCGTTAAATGCTTGGCGGCAGATTTTTAACTTGAGGGTGGTAGCTAGCCAGCCGAGTACTAAAGTGCCCTACCACCATGCTATGGTTTCCTCACGATGTTTTCTTTCACCGGCAGCTCAAGCTCATTGTTGGGGTTTGAACCCAACCTTCGGCAAGCGAACCTACCGCGCTAACCCCTGAGCTATCATCGCTACAAAATTTATTCAAATTTATTGTTAAAATTAAGTAAGCTGGAGGGGACTCGACACCGAGACAAACCTCGACGAGGTTTAATGGTGTGTTGTAATTATTGTAACAATGATTGAAATAAAATTTAATAATTATATTTAAAGAAACTACGCGAGTCGCGCGAGGCGTCCGTCCGCTTGTACTATTATAAAGAAGAAAGATTTAATTGTTTGTAATGAATAGGCTCCGAAACTACTGGACCGATTTCAAAAATTCTTTCAACGTTGGGAAGCTACACAATCCTCGGTTGACATAGGCTACTTTTTATCCCTGTATTCCCACGGAAACGGGAACTACGCGAGTGAAACCGCGAGGTGTCCGCTAGTATATAATAAAATTGGGAGAGTTTTTTTTCATTCTTAGCTTTTATATTAGATGTCAGAGCTTCGGCCGTGTACATTATATAAAACTAGCTATACAATGAAAGGCCCGGCGTATTTACCCACTAACCTATTTTTCCCTGTGTAAACAAAGAGCGATACGAAGATGTCAGTTACTCGGAAATGTCGATAAAGTCTATAAATACCACGTCCCACGTAGTCTCGAGAAAGTATCCAAAGCCAGGTTTCCACAGCACGTAATAAGTTCTATGGCATGGAAACTACTTACCTATTATAATAAAACTGCATAGCTACGGTGCTTACCTATTACCTGAATACACAAAAATAAATGTCATGATTTTGACCGCAGTTTTTCTGTGATTTTGGCGTCGCATTATGTGCATTTTCCAGTGTCAAGTGTTTTGATATTTTCAACTTTTATAAGTTAAAAAGTAGTCTAAGTCCATTCTTGGTCAAGTCCAGTCCGTGTCAGTCAAATTCAGTCATGCTTTAGTAAAGTAGCAACATGAAAAGTCATGTTTCACAACATTACATTACTTTCCCACACTCGCGTTTCTAATTCGGTACTTTATGAATAAAACACCACTATTTTTGTGCATACACACTCGACAAAACACTAGTTTTGAAAATAAATACAAAGGGGCGACACAGATCTTTCCGCGTTCCCGCCAAACCACATTTTTTTTTTAAGATCTCTTGTGAGCTTCCCATTAAGTTCTATTTTTATAATGTTTAATTAAAAAAATACGTATGTAGAAATTAATATTAATTTTTAAGTATTTTTTTCTTGGTTGCCTGGAAAAAATCGCTTTTAGGGATAAAGCCGCCACTTGTGGCGCTAGCTCAAAAGATTATTATGTTTCCTGTACAGTTTTTCTATTTCTTGTGCACAATAAAGAGAAAAAGGCACATAAGACGATTTCAAAAATGTTTTTTTTTTGTCAAACTAAGTAAGTTACTAGCGATCTGAAATTTTGCGGTGTGGTCCTGTCCTAAGAAATAACAAAGCTCATAAGCATCCCCAAGACGCATGCTTGTTAAATAGGTATTACTGAAGGAGGGTTTTAATAAGTCCTTGTGGTACTTTGAGATCTTTAAAGCTTATTTGAGAGAGAAAATAGATAAAGCCGCAAAGATTCGAGAATTTGGATCTAGTACGTAAATCAAAAAGTAACCAATTAATTTTGTAGCGATAATAGCTCTGTGGTTAGCGCGGTGGGTTCATATGCCGAAGAGTCTAACGCCTACCGCCTGTCTCATGGACAGGTGTTATTTCTTACCATCAGGAGAGGGTCTCGTTCGTCTCAATACTTTTACATAAAAATAAAATAAATACTTAAATAATTTTTCATTTTAAAATTTTTGTTTTTTTTTATTCATTGACATGTAATCAGTGTTTTTGACATCCTACTCCATCGTCATCAGCCTATCGAAGACCACTGCTGGGCATAGGCCTCTCCCAAGACACGCCACTCAGCCCGACCTTCGGCTTTTCGCTGGGGTAGATCGTCTACCCCATCGAAAAGAACACGTCTATCGATGGAATGACGATATACGTAGGACAGCTTGCGGTGGACGGAAGCGAAAAGCCGACATCCTATTAATTCCACTAATATTATAAATGTGAAAGTTTGGATGGATGGATGTATAGATGTTTGTTACTCTTTCACGCAAAAAGTACACAACAGATTTGGATGAAATTTGGTATGGAAGTAGCTGACACACTGGATTAACACACAGGCTACTTTTTATCCCGAAAACAAGTAGCGGGACACACCGCGTGTCGCAGCTAGTTAATTTATATATTTGAAATGAGATTACGGAATTTCACTTGTAACTTTGGTGTTATCGATAAAATATTTGTATTTTTGTTTTTGTTTTATAAAAATGTAAATAATTTTCCACCTATATGGCCTAATAAGCCCATTGTTACCATTCGAACAAGCGCGATTTGTCGTGAGAATCAAGCTGTAGGTATACAGAAAAAAGTTACGTTCACATACCATACTGAATACCCCAGAAGCGATCCAGACGAGCAGACTTGCGTTCACCGACCCTGTGTACTTCAGCACTCCAGTGGGAGACACGAAGATACCGCTCCCGATGATGGAGCCCACGATCACAGT
The DNA here is from genome assembly GCA_905404145.2 of Biston betularia. Lineage (NCBI taxonomy): Eukaryota > Metazoa > Arthropoda > Insecta > Lepidoptera > Geometridae > Biston > Biston betularia. Next base: position 8,032,931 of record FR989885.1, read on the forward strand.
GATACCGTTCAGCAATGTCATCTTGGCCTCCAAAGCACCGCCGTCTTTGCCCTCTTCACCCTCAGGGTCAGGTTTGAGGTTTTCGCTCTCTCCATCATTGGCTGCTTTCGATTTCGGCGACCTGCGAAAGAGAGGAAAGAATTTTATTTCATACAAGCGGTATTTTATAAATAATTTATTATTGTGACATAACTGTAACAGTTAGACATATGATATCGTTGTCTTTTTTATAGATATTAATTTGCTCTATAAAACTGTAGTACATCACTTTGTTCTATTGTCAATAGTTTTGGTAGCAAGCGAAGTAAGACATGGTTGACTTGGTTTACATCATTGAAATTTTCATACGAGGGGATTTTCTCCTTATTGGTTATTAAATAAAATATAGCTTCATGACGGATAATGTAGCATTCTAATGATGAAATTATTATTCAGATCTGTCCAGTGATTTCGGAGAAAATATTTCCTTGTAACGTTTTCTTTCTTCCCTCGATTAACGAGTAGGTATCCAAAGTTGATCAAAAAGTGTTTTTTTTTGTGTTTGACAGGCTAAGTATTTTAAATGACCGTAATTATTAAAAACTAGCGGACGCCCGCGTAGTTCCCGTTTCCGTGAGAATACAGGGGTAAAAAGTAGCCTATGTCACCCGGGGATAGTGTAGCTTCCCAACGGTGAAAGAATTTTTGAAATCGGTTCAGTAGTTTCGGAGCCTATTCATTACAAACAAACAAATAATTATAATCAAGCCTTTCCTCTTTATAACATTAGATTACATCGTTCAGTTTTTCTCTTCATGCATTGTCTATGTTTGACATACAGCTCGCAATTTCTATCGATTATTTTTTGACTTATAACTTTCTACTCAAAAGGTATGTATGTGATATGACCTAGTATGGGAGGTATATTTAGTCCAATCGATTGTTATATAACAGTTGAATGGCCGCCTCATGTGGGCGGTGGAAATTCGTCGTTGCACGTGACTGTGCGTAATTGAATTTTAATTGACCGTCCATGTCATGAAAAATGGATTTCAACTTAAGGTGGTTCGATTTCCATACAAATATTTTTTTTCCCATTTATAAATAAATAAATAAATATCGTAGGACTGTACACACAGCGCCATCTGGCCCCAAACTAAGCAGAGCTTGTGTGATGGAAGTCAGATAACTGATAGAATACATATATATACTTTTTCAAAAAAAGAAAAAAAAAGTATTATTGACTTACAAGTTACAAGTAGTAATTAAAAGTATTATACTTTACTTCAAAAATTATATTTTTGGACATAATGAGTATTACAATTTTAAATAAATAAAACACAGCGCCATCTGGTCCCAAACTAAGCAGAGCTTGTGTGATGGAAGTCAGATAACTGATAGAATACATATGTATACTTTTTCAAAAAAAGAAAAAAAAAGTATTATTGACTTACAAGTTACAAGTAGTAATTAAAAGTATTATACTTTACTTCAAAAATTATATTTTTGGACATAATGAGTATTACAATTTTAAATAAATAAAACACAGCGCCATCTGGTCCCAAACTAAGCAGAGCTTGTGTGATGGAAGTCAGATAACTGATAGAATACATATGTATACTTTTTCAAAAAAAGAAAAAAAAAGTATTATTGACTTACAAGTTACAAGTAGTAATTAAAAGTATTATACTTTACTTCAAAAATTATATTTTTGGACATAATGAGTATTACAATTTTAAATAAATAAAACACAGCGCCATCTGGTCCCAAACTAAGCAGAGCTTGTGTGATGGAAGTCAGATAACTGATAGAATACATATGTATACTTTTTCAAAAAAAGAAAAAAAAAGTATTATTGACTTACAAGTTACAAGTAGTAATTAAAAGTATTATACTTTACTTCAAAAATTATATTTTTGGACATAATGAGTATTACAATTTTAAATAAATAAAACACAGCGCCATCTGGTCCCAAACTAAGCAGAGCTTGTGTGATGGAAGTCAGATAACTGATAGAATACATATGTATACTTTTTCAAAAAAAGAAAAAAAAAGTATTATTGACTTACAAGTTACAAGTAGTAATTAAAAGTATTATACTTTACTTCAAAAATTATATTTTTGGACATAATGAGTATTACAATTTTAAATAAATAAAACACAGCGCCATCTGGTCCCAAACTAAGCAGAGCTTGTGTGATGGAAGTCAGATAACTGATAGAATACATATGTATACTTTTTCAAAAAAAGAAAAAAAAAGTATTATTGACTTACAAGTTACAAGTAGTAATTAAAAGTATTATACTTTACTTCAAAAATTATATTTTTGGACATAATGAGTATTACAATTTTAAATAAATAAATATCGTAGGACTATACACACAGCGCCATCTGGCCCCAAACTAAGCAGAGCCTGTGTGATGGAAGGCAGATAACTGATAGAATACATGTATACTTTTTTTTTGTAAATACATACTTATTAAAAATACAGATTTTATGGACAAATGGAGCATAATTTTACAGTGAAATCACAGCTACTGGTATTTCTTTTGGCCTTTATTTGCGGTAAATCACAATTGCTTGAATAAAACAGTAACCCAATAACAGTAACAGTAACAGTAACCCTCTATCCTCGACTAATATATAAATCTTTGTAGCGATGATAGCTCAGTGGTTAGCGCGGTAGGTTCGCATGCCGAAGGGCGTGGGTTCAAACCCCAACAATGAGCTTGAGCTGCCGGTGAAGGAAAACATCGTGAGGAAACCAAAGCATGGTGGTAGGGTACTTTAGTACTCGGCTGGCTAGCTACCACCCTCAAGTTGAAAATCTGCCGCCAAGCATCTAACGGTGTGTTCCGGCAGCCTCACTTGAGAGCCAGTTGCATTCCAGGCTAGGTGCGCTTTACCATCTTCGGCCACACCTACACTTGACATCAGGTGAGCTGTGGTCAAACACCTAGCCTGTCAACCATTAAAAAATAAAAAAAAATCTTTAGTACAGAGTCTGCCTCCTCGGATTTCATACTCAGCACAAACATGATGCAAGACGAATTCCTCGTAACATTTCGCTGAGTAGACGATCCCGGCGACCGGACCACCGGCTTATAAGCTTTTATAATATTTATTCATTATCATTACTGATTGTTAATCTGGTAATATATCTTCAAGAGCTGTAGGGTGTGGATTCGACTCCCATCCAGGACAAACATTTGTGACAATAAATGTTTGTTCTGTGTCTTGGTGTTCTCTTCTGTACCTACAAATACTTTTTTATAAACTGGCCACTGCTGGGCGTGGGTCTCTTCTCATTGTGAGAAGCATTCTACAAAGTAGACGAATTTCTACTAAAAGTAGAGTCATGCCATAATTATAAGTATTATAAACCTAATTTTTTATTTAGATACTGAAAACTATTTATTTATTAAGTAGCTGCGCCCCGCGGTGTTACCCGCTACATGTATTTGAGATTTTAAAAAAGTAGCCTATGTGTTAATCCAGGGTCTCATCTACCTCCACACCAAATTTCAGCTCAACTCCAACAATGAGCAGCTCAAGCTCATTGTTGGGGTTGAACCCACGCCCTTTGTGTGAACCGACCGCGTTCACCACTGAGCTATCATCGCTACAAATGTGATTAATAATGGCTCGTTGAAACAATACAAACGCTAACAATATTTTTTTTAGTAGATAGGTAATGTTCGCATGCATTGGCATAAATAAGTATCATTGATTACTTTAAACATGCATAATTTGTATATACAGTGAAACTTGGTTAAGTGGGACCTGGATAAGTGAGAAACCTCCATAACTGGAACTGATGCTGAGGTCCCACCACTTTGGCACTCAATTACCTCTGTAGGGGACCTCTGTTAGTGGGACGAAGCAAACCTCTATATCTAGGATTCGTTCTTTCGATTTTCTCGTCATAGTTCTGAAATAACCTGTATTCTGATTAATGGAACCCTCTGTAAACGAGACAGATATTTATTTATACCTGGATATCTGAGACACTGGGTTAGTGGAATAGACAAATTTGCAGGTCCCTTGAGGTCTCATTTAATCAGGTTTCACTGTGTTTGTGGGGGCGTGAGAGTAAGTATATGTTAATAAACCTTTTCTTGTGAAATCCAACGTGTAATGCCGCAGCTGCTATTTTCCCCACCATCTCGAGTCCAATTCCAATTCTCGGACACTACAGAAACAGCGCCATTTACCCGGACATTCTAAACTTATCCCACCTGAACACTACTACCCAACCGACCGATCTAAAAGTACACCAGCGTATCAACAGAATAACTAATAGTACCTCAATAGTGTAACTCAAGAGCACAAAGGCACTCAAAATGAAATTATTGCAGTAAATTCAACCAGAGAGCAAACTAGACGGAACACTCAATCAGTCTTATTAGAGTTGTTATCGTGACTGGAGATGATTTCCGTTGCAGCGAGACTGGACTGTCTGCTCAATTGGTTAATGTTGCGGCAGTTTGGTAAGACGAAAGTATTCTATTTCTAGTTAGACATTTATCCCAATAATATTATAAATGTGAAAGTTTGAATGGATGGATGTTTGTTACTCTTTCACGCAAAAACTACTGAACGGATTTGAATTAAATTTGGTACGGAGGTAGCTGGGACCCTGAATTAATACATAGGTGACTTTTTATCCCGAAAATATGAACCGAGTAACACCGCGGAGCGCAGTTAGTATTTTAAATGTGAAAGTTTGGATGGATGGATGTTTGTTACTCTTTCACGCAAAAGCTACTGAACGGATTTGGATGAAACTTAGTATGGAGGTAGCTGAGAGCCTGGAATAATACATAGGCTACTTTTTATCCCGAAAACATATAGCGGGTAACACCGCGAGGCGCAGCTACTATTACTATAAAGGGATGACAAACATTTAGAGGAAGCTTAGAGCGTAGAGAGGTAATCAGAATACTAACATCCAAATCAGCCCTGTTTTTATAATTTGTCCCACACGCAGACATTGAGAACATTATCTGTGGTCAAACACCTACCCTGTAAATGATAAAAAAGAAAAAAATCTGCAAACATTCTTTTATCACAATCATCACAGAGTTACTTGAACTATGTAAGGCGTAGGATACTATCGGACGTACACAGTTCATTGCATTTTAATTATTTTAAACATGGGAAAGGAGTAAATGGCTCATTCCCAGAGTTTATTTTTAGTTCTTTTGTGGCGGGTTCAAAGGAACCTAGATTGTAAAGAAGGCTTGTAAAGAAACGAGTAGCTAGGCGGTCCGCGGTATGGGTTAAATGGGTTTCCTCAAGGACGCCTGCTTGATCTTTTGTTGTATATCATTTGCAAAAGTTTTTAGATGATACCAAATGATTTTGTCCTTATGATTTTTTTAATATCTTTTACTGCTAAACGGATAAGTAATATTATACTTAATGCTAAAAAATATATGCAGCGTTGATTGATCTTAATTTTGATATTGATATTACTATAATATAAATTTATGATATAATTTATGAGTGTTAGCTTTTTATTCATGATGTATGATTTTTTGCTTTCTCAGTCTTGCATCTTGTGTATATATCGATATTTCTATATTGATATATTATGAATTCAAATATATTTAAATAATCTTTGACTAGATACGTACTTGATAAGTAGGTTACTCGAAACTCGTATTGACCTAAGTAATGAGCTATATCAACCAATATTTTTCTTATAAAAAAACCAATTAGTTCCCAGAGACATATTTAACGAGCCGGCATCATTAATAAGATTTATTAATCTCAGTGATGAGATATTATTATAAATCCCGTAATTGTAGTGCAGTAACCTCTATTACATGATACTCATTTCACTGACGTGTTATCAAGCCGACCTATGACCCGTGATAACTGGATCTTCATGCTAACTCTGTTCGTTTGGTGGACAATATTGGAACTAATTACCTTTTTTTTAGAGTGCTGAAGGAGTCCCGATTACACGTAGCCAAAATATAAATCATATTAATGTATAATATTAGTTTCTAATCGTTAGTAATACTAAAGAGAAACTAATAAATACATTTCAATATAAATTTAAAATTTAAAAATCCCTGACTGGTCTAGTCAAGCCCTTTCATTTGATACCCATATTGAGGGAGTTGTGAAAAAATATGTAATCCGCCATTTTGTGACGGCGGCCATCTGGATGCTCACACACAGTGGGTCTGTCCTGTGGCATCGTAGCCCCTGAACAGAAGAACCGATTTTGATTTTGTTTTTGTTTTGTTTGAAAGGTGAATTAGTCGCACACGCACATACACGTCAAACTTATAACACCACGTCGTTTTTGCGTTGGGGGTTAAAAATAACCTAAAGTTAAAATCTAAATAAATTAAAATAACTAATTAAAATAATCACAAGTTTTGATACCCTCATCTCGCTCTTGACCGGCCGGCCTTATTTCGATTTGTTGAAAACTTTATTACAGTAATAGAAGAATTTAAAAAAATCATGTCTTATAAATTGACGGACTTATAGTCTGTGGTTTGTTGTGAACAAAACTTGTGAAATACGAATAGTTTTAGCCCCTTTTGGCTTATAACTACAAAGGTAGAGTAGAATTAAAAAGTCTGTGGTAATAACTCCATGGTTTGTAAGCATATGAAAGTAGTGAAGTTTAGTTAGTCTCTTTCAGACAATAAAGTGGCCAATAATGGTAAGTTTTTGACTTCCACCTCGCTTTCTATTCAGATAGCAAACGGGATGGCTTAAAACGAAAAAAATGCACGACATGCTCAGATTAAAAACTGAAAAACTGAGACCACATGTATTAATTAAATTAAAAAAATATGGCCTGGACATTGTCTGTGGTAAAGAGAGACTAAAAATATTGCTTAAATTTTTATTAAATTAATTCCATGCTCTTTTGATTTGGCCTTGTTGGAAGTAAACAGTCTCTTGACCACTAGCGACGTCGTCAACTGCACGGAGAAGTTTGTCGCCGTATTTATCATTGTTCTGGTCAGTGGAACGATTTTCTAACTCAGCTGATGTTATATACTTGTTTGTAATAAGTTGAACAGATAGCGAGCTCAGTTGCCATGACTGTATGTTAACTTGATTAATAATTATCATTTGCTTTTTTTTTAATAATGAGATAAATTAAATTCTCTTTTTTTATGTAAAAAGTAATGAGACGAACGAAACGTGCTCCTGATGGGAAGAAACAATACCTGTCCATGACCATTGCAGCGACACACAGAACTTTGAGTAACAAAACAAAGTCTAGGGCATCACTGCTTTGGCGCTCATTACTTTTGAGACTTTCGATGGTTAATCTCAACAGCCAAATAATTTCGCTAGCTGCTAATTTCTCTTGATCGTAATCGATAACTGTTCATGACCATTGTAGGGGTGCTTAGAACTTTGAGTGACACATAAAATCCCAGGAGATTGCTGTTTTAGTGTTCATTACTTTGACACTTTGATTTGAATTACAAATGAAGTGCCTACCTACATATCTAGAGAAAGTATTATTATTTATATTCATAACTAGGAATGCCTACTTCTACCTTACTACTACTACAACCTTGTACAAACTATCACGAACATTTAAAGAAATAATGACCACAATCGGTTCAGTCGTTCCTATGTTATACGCTTACCAACAAACGTTCGATTTTTATCTAGACAGATAATATTTATATAAAAATACAAATTAAAGTATTATATAAGTATATACAGTCGATTCTCGTTAATTCAAACCTGCGATAATTCGAACCTTTCTATAATTCAAAGTTATCACGAGTTCCCTAGAAAATATCTTGATATTTCGAACCAAGTCAATACATTTATATGCACTCGGTATGCACATCATTGCTACGTAAAAAAATAACGCGTTAATTCGAACACATCTGCGTCAAATAGTTCAAAGTTGCAGAGACAGAAAGACACAAACTTGCAGAGGTAAAGACATTTCGAGACAAGTTCACAGTTGTGTTTTTGTTACGACTAGTTTGACACACACTTCCGCACGAATTGGTTTGTTTAGTTAAGTTTCAGTTACTGTTACTCTTTCGTTGGTTGTAATAGCAGTTAATAAATAATAATTGATCAACACTCAATAATTCAAAGTTTTATTTATTCTCTCAAAAATTTCGAAACATTTGATATTTCAAACAATCGATAATTCGTAATATTTCGAGTCCCTCGAGTTTCGAATTAACGAGAGTCGACTGTAAATGTATTTTATAATCAAATTACTTTTATTTTGTCTTTTGTAGCGATGATAACTCAGTGGTTCACACGCCGAATAATAAGGGCGTGGGTTCAACCCCCATCAATGAGCTTGAGCTGCCGGTGAAGGAAAACATCGTGAGGAAACCTACATGTTCATAAAAAAAAGTTACACATGAAAATATGCGAAGTCTGCTAACCCGCACTTGGCTAGCGTGGTGGCAGACGTTACACCCTTTAAACTCCGATTATAGCTTCAACCAAATCTGGTGGCCTTCTTCATGGAAACAAAGCTGAGTACAAAGCGCGCGCGGCATCGTTTTTCTACTTACGCGAAGCAAAAAGAAAAATAAAAAAATATTGATTTTTACAGCCCCTTCCCAGAATCCCCTTTGCTCTAAAAATAACGTCAACATTGTAAAGGGTGAGACCCTGTCCATCGGACAAGGGACTTTAGACCCCTCGAACAGCTTTTTGCATTTCATTAAATTGCTATTTCTCTTGGTTGCCAATCAATTCATAACAATTAGTACCTGTGTAATTAATAACTGGTTTTTCTGTTAAAGAAAACATATTGAGGAGTTGACTTTAAATATAATTATGTTATGCGAATTTCCTTAAGGTAAAATAAAATGTTTTCCTGTATAAGAAATTTAATTATTTCTGTGAGTCCACCAACCTGCCAGCGCGGCGTGAGAATATAGCGCGGGAAATTAGCAGCGATAAGTTTAAATTGACAATTTTATTGTCTGATGAAATCTGTGAAAGATCTTTCAACAATTTATCACGTTAAATCTAGCGTCTAGTTTTTATAACATAAAACGTTTTGCAAAATCGTTAGTTTCAGAAAAATAATGTCACATCTTGAGAAGCAAGACTTACTATCTGATTTATATACTATTATAAAGAGAAGAGTTGATTTGATTGTTTGTTTGTAATGAAAAGGCTCCGAAACTACTGGACCGATTTCAAAAATTCTTTCACCATTGGGAAGCTACGCTATCTTCGGGTGACATAAGCTACTTTTTATCCCTGTATTCTTACAGGAACGGGAACTACGCGGGTGAAACCGCGATGCGTCCACTAGTATTTTATAAATTCGAAAGTAGTTAACCTTTTTTTTTGCTGTAGGAACAAGTATCTTGTTTAGTTATTTCATTGTACATTTTCAGATATAGCTACTAATGTCTTTCCTACGATATTATGCTGAAAATAGGTTTATTTAAAGAGTTTAAGGTTTCAAAAGCTAATAGGTTCCAAAGTATATAATTTTAATAATTACAAACATTCTTCAAATGCTTTGTCAACTTATAACTTCGACCATCGAGAAGTCACGGTACAATCACATCACAATAGGTGGGTTGAAAAGCGCGACTAAAAAAAAGTCATTCGTACTCAGTGGATATTTCCCTTTTTTACACAAAGCATTCGATCGATTCCACATTTTTCATTCGCACAGCGAGCTTGTGGTACTCTCTTTCGGAGTCTGTGTTCCCTAAAAGGTACCATACAGGAATCTTCAAATCCAGAGGAAATTGGTTCCCTCTAGCAAGCGTGGTCCATCGTAGACCGGTAGACCGCACTATTGCTTGACGTTAGATAGGATGTGGCGAAATGCGAACCTGTCTATATATCTCTACATAGTATGAAACAAAGTCGCTTTCCACCATCTGTACGCTTAGATCTTTCAAACTACGCAACAGATTTCAATGCGGTTTCCATTAATAGACAGAGTGATTCAAGAGGAAGGTTTATATGTATAATACATGCACATTATAGTTTAGAAATTCCGAGGATTTTAAAGATTTGTAATGTAATGTCGTAAAAAACTTATTTTTGTGCGCTTACATTGCAAGCGATGGCTAAACTATCTATCTTTAATAGATCTACAATCTACATATCTCGTAAGGTTTAGCCTAAACCTTATGAGATATATCAAAATAATGTACTTCGTAATGTAATAATGTAATATAAATAAAAACCTGTTTTTCTTGGTCGCGCCATAACTTCAGATCGATTGTACAGATTTCATTCCTTTTTTTTGTAACCTTTCTAATACTTCGTAGAAGTAAGAAAAATTAAGAAAATTGCGCAATAAATTGGAAAAAGATTTTTAGGGTTCTGTACCCAAAGAGTAAAAACGAGACCCTATTACTGAGACTTCGCTGTCCGTCCGTTCGTCCGTCCGTCTGTCACCAGGTATCTCAAGAACGGTGATAGCAAGACAGTTGAAATTTTCACAGATGATGTATTTCTATTGCCGCTATAACAACAAATACCAAAAATAAAATAAAGGGGGCCTCCCATACAACAAACTTGATTTTTACAGATAATGGTACGGAACCCTTCGTGCGCGAGTCCGACTCGCACTTGGCCGGTTTTTTTGTTATAAATTCCACGCGGACGGAATATTAGGTAACAGCCAGTTCTGAATTTTAAAAAAACTTTAAATAACGCTTGCCTAGGATGAACCGATCCACTCGCGACTTGAAGACACCCAGATAGGATCTATCAGGAAATATTCACTCGGGCAGCGAATTCAATTATTTATCTATTTATTCTAGCTATCCACACAATTGAACTAGAAACGAACGGTTACGTTCTGATAGCCAACAAATAAAATAATAATTATAAATACTAAGTTTCCTTAGTCTAGATTTCCTAAGTACAGTCTGTACCTATTGAGTTTTTTGGGTTGGAACGATGATGCAATTGGCAATGAGAAATTTACTGCCGAAATTGACTAAGTACTTATTCATAAGTACCTATTTGAGTAGGTTTAAATAAAGGTTGCAGTTTCGACAGCCTTCTTGGTTTGCCTTCTTAGAATAGAATAGAATATAACTTTATTATACACCAGAAACACAGATCACAATTCGGTATGTAAAGAAAAAAAATACTTTGCTGATTCCAAAACCATTTCGAAATATTACATTCCTGTACATGATTTTTCCGTTTAAAACTCTTTAAACTATGAGACGGGGTTTATTTTAATAAAATACATAAAATAAATTTGACTTTCAATTAACTTCTAATGACGTCATGTCCTTGGCTGTATAAGGATTCTTTCAGTGCCTAAAAAAGGTACATATTTTACATATTCAGCCAATGTTATGACGTCATAACTATAAAAAGTTTGAAAATGTATTAGAATTAAACTACCGCATAGAAAGCCAAAATATTCAAATTAGTTTCATAAAATAAAGTTTACTATCAGTAAAAAATATAAAATAAATACAAAAAAAAAACTTTACATACCGAATTAATACAAATAGGAAACAAACAAAAAAAAAGGAGATATAATAATATAACAAAACAATAGAATAGATGATGTATAAGGGCGGTCTTATCGCCTAGAGCGACTTCTTCCAGACAACCTATGGATGGAAAGAAGAGTAAATAAATATAAGGTTGGTGTACAAAAGAAATAAATAAATAAACGTATATACATATGAGATACTAAATAAACTAAATATATATAGATTAGCAGGCTGATAAATAATGTTTATATATCTAATTACTAATTAACATGTCTAATAATGGTAGGAAGGGCATTCCAAAGTAAGACAGCTTCCACAGTAAAAGAAGTGCTGTTGAAAGGTTGGTTGCTGCTTCTGTTTGGTTTCCAATCTGGAGGTACCTACTAGGTTCAAATCCTACTGCATAAACCTTACCATTTCTAAGTTAAGTGCGTATTGCCGATGACTTCAAACGGTGAAGGAAAGCTTCGCGAGGATAACTAAACTAACCTACCTACTTTTGTAGCCATGATAGCTCAGTGGTTAGCGCGGTCGGTTCACACGCTGAAGGTGGGTGGTTCAACTATGAGCTTGAGCTGCCGGTGCAGGAAAGACATCGTGAGGAAACCATAGCATGGTGGTAAGGTATTTTATAATACTCGACTCGCTAGCTACCACCCTCAAAATAAAAATCTGTCGCCAAGCACCTAACGGTGTGTTACGGATGGAAAAGTGTATGGAAAGTAGGAGAGCGCTCCTGTGGAGTACCAAAAAGAAACCTGCCTTTTTCTTCTTAATTTTTGGCGTCACACTTTATGCATTTGCCAGTATCGAGTATTTTTATTTTCACGTAGGTAGGTACATAATGAAAAATCAAATTAAATAAGTCAAAATCACACAAAGTAATTCACGGTTGAGTCCAGTCATGGCTTAGTAAAGTAGTCTTTAATACAAGCTTTTATTATAATTTCTTTTTTAATTACTGACGAGCTTAATTCGACCTACTAAGTATTATTATTAATACTAAAAAAAACACAAGTTTATTAAGACAATATACCTAATGTGGCGACACGATTTTGCCGCGTTCCCGCTAAAAACTCAACCTACTTTTTTTTCTTACACCTAACGTAATTTTCTAAAATTAATAATATGTTAGACACTGCAGATGCAAAAGATAAAGCACAAACTTAGAGGTCAAATATATACCAATATACGTACAGGCGGTCTCAAACGGGAAGGCTAATATCCCACAATGGATCGATCCCCACGTGTTTTCTGACGCAATATCCGTTAGTGTTGAGTTAGGGATAGTTATAGCGGGAAAACAGATTACATAAGGAAATGTTTAATTTCTTCTTCTTTGATTTTGGCGACGCATATTGAGCATTTGACAATGTAAATAAATAAATGACATTAGATACATAATTATAAGTATATATAAATTTGCCTTTTTTACTAATAATTATCATTGAAAAAAAAAATTTTGACAATGTCAAGTGTTTTTTTTTTTTAAGTTTCATAAGTTGGCTTGTAGCTATAGTTATAGCCAAAATCCAGTCTTGGTCAATTGTACTTATAATTATAAGTACACATTTAAGCATCTAACTTTAGCCTGCCCGATGGGGCAAATTAATAATAAAAAAAAATTTAAGCATCTAAATTAACATTTGAATTTGAAGTATAATAGATAATGTTAAGAAAGAAAGAAAGAAAGTGTTATCTATAAAAATATTTGTATTTGTAACACATAGGCAACTTTTTATGCCGAAAAAATGTAGCGTTCACGTGGGAACAGCAGCTGGCAGGCTTGAGGGTGGTAGCTAGCCAGCCGAATACTAGAAAATACCCTACCACCATGCTATGGCTTCCTCACGATGTTTTTCCAGCACCGGCAGTTCAAGCTTTATTGTACGAGTTTAAACCCACGCCCTCCAGCGTGTGAACCGACCGCGCTATCCACTGAGCTATTATCGCTACAAACAATAACTATATTTATTGTGGACAATACTGTTACTGTAATTTTTTTCTAAATCACCTTGATATTAATTGGTGCGTAAGTGGCGGAACGTTAAAAATCTAGAAAGGAAGGAAGCAAAAAACAATAAGAGTGCATAATAACCTTTATTAAACACTTTTAAAAAATAAATAAGCGAGCTGGGCTGGTATTTCCGATTTACGCTTCCTTATTTATGTACTTGGTTTTTCTTGTAATAAATAATTAACCAAAAAGGTTGATTGTAGCTACGTATATCGTAAAAATAAACGATTACAAAATCCACCAAACGCCTCACTTAAGAGCCACTTCTATTCCGCGCTAGGTATGCTTTAACATCTACGATCACACCGTCACTTAACATCAAGTGAGCTATGGTCATACACTTAGCTTGTCATCTATAAAAATATATATATTACAGTTTTTTTTATGGTTGACAAGCTAGTAGATGTTTGACCACTGCTCACTTGATGTAAAGAGACGTTGTAATCGAAGATGGTAAACACCCTGAGAATAAAATGAAACTGGCTTAACTTAACTTACTTGCAAGAAGGTATTGTGCGTAATGAAATAAAATCATATAAATCGCATTGGTGTATTGAAAAATAATCCAGAAATCTATTAAAATATCTTAATTATTTCTAGTATATATAAAAGGCTTTTCGCTTATAATCTTCATTTAAGTTTTTGCCAACGCGAAACATTACGCGTGTAAACTCAAGTCTATTTTAAGCATAAATTAACATTAAGCAATATATATAAGTAAAGCTCAAAGTGCTTAAGGTTTTTAATCATATTTTAAATCGATCTAAGTTTATAATGTAACTAACAAAACATCTCAAAAAATATTTTACGATCTCATCTCGAGCGGCCGGAAAATGTTAAAGGTGAACAATAAATTTTATTATCATAACATTCGTAACATATCTCAAAGCAATTATGATTATTAATACTCACATTTTGAATAATCAATTCGGAATGTTTAATTCACAATTTTTTTTTGGCCACTTAAATTCACTGCACAGTTTTTCCCGCGTTTTTCTGCCGGAGCGACTGAGTCCGCCAACTTGGGGCGCGAGACTGCCGTGCGCCGGTTATGAGCGAGATAGAAGATAGCTCACGTACGTGTGCAACAAAGATAGACATAGCGGCTGCGCCGGTTATCGAGCGAGGGTTAGATTTGGGGGTGAGATGCTAAGATGAAAATCTCATAATCCGAGTAAATTTTATTCTAAGCGTGTTGCATCCAACAGAAAATAATACTCATGAGAGTAGAGAGTAAGGAAAACAATAGTTTTTATTTTTACAATAATTTATATCGGTAATTTTCAATTGAACCCCATTTTTCGTAGTTGTAAAGTATTTGCAGAACAGGAAGTAGGTACCTATAGTTATTAATAGCTGATAATGTCCGGAAAAATTAAATGTCTACATTAATTGACTCTTCGACCGCTTACGCCAAACCAAGCCAATAAAGCGTTGGTCGAAGAGTCAACACGTCCTCAGGATGCCTTATGTAGAGACAAAACACATTGTGGCAACTGGTTACTGCAGCACGAATATGATATAAACACTTGTGGTTATTTTAAATAGATTGTTTGAATTAAGGCCGGTTTGTGACATAAAAAAACTTTTAGTTTTGTTTTTTATGTTAATTTAATGTACCTAGTGCCTGAATCAATCAATTATAAACCTAAGACATCATAATAATCGCTTGAAAATTCACAATTAAATAGCATTTTTCTTATATACTGATTTTTTTCTAAACATTTAACATAACATTTTTTCTATATTCTAGCTTTTGTTAAGAAACTTTGTGTTTGGTGAAACATTTATCATAGAAATAACTTAATTCGTGAAAACTAAACGCAAGCTGATTTATGAAAAGACAGTGAAAGCATAGCAGAGTGACAGAATGGCATTGACATGAAATAACTGCAACACATGCTCCGAAATACAATACTAAAGTCAATAATATCACCGGCGAGTTTTGGCGGGAACGCGGGAAGAGTCGTGTCGCTCCGTTGTATTTTTTTCCAAAACTAGTGTTTTGTCGAGTGTTTATGCATTAAAATGGTGGTGTTTTATTCATAAAGTGCCGAATTACAAGCGCGAGTGTGGGAAAATGATATAATGTGGTGAAACATCAGTTTTCGTGTTGCTTCCAAAACTCCATCGAAGCTTTATAGTAAAGTCGCCACTACTTTACTAAAGCATGACTGGCACGAACTGACACGAACTGGACTTGACTAAGACGACTTTGACGATAACCATAGCTAAGATACAGCAGAAATAACACTTAAGACAAGGCAGTATGGCTTTATAGCTTTAGCCTGCCCGAAGGGGCAAATTATTAAAAAAAAAAAAAAGCATAGCAGAGTGACAGCATGGCATTGGGCCGCCTTACACGTTCAATCATGATCACGATCCGCGATCCGCGATCCGCGATCATGATTTCAAAATTTCTAGATATTATGCGATCCGGAGCATCAGTCCGTCAATCCGCTTCGTACACGATCAGTCTGGATCGCGATCATTGATCGCGGATCGCGGATCGCGGATCGCGCGCTACGTGTACGGGCTGCCATTGACATGAAATAACTGCAACACATGCTCCGAAATACATTATTAGAGTCAATAATATCACCGGCGTTTAGCCATGGGTAACTCAACAGATTTACTTGAGTCACGCCGCGGCTCGCAGCTCAACCCTTGAGCTGAAAACTTGAACCGACTCAACAGGTCATTTCAGATCAGTTCACGTACTAACTCGAGGGAGTCATTTAGTCAATAGCGAAGTAAACTAGACCTTATGCAGCGCTAGAATATACAGCTCATATAGTTGGTTTATAGTTTCAGCTCGACGACGTTGGAAATGTTCTCAATTTATCGGGAAATCTACTGATAAAAAATATTTTGAAATTAAAATTAAATTATTTTTTTTTGTTTTCCGATTAATATTATAATTGCCTAAGTTTGTATGTATGGATATTTGTTAATTAATCATGCTAAAACAAATGAAAGGATTTGCAAAATAAATTGCATATAAATAGTTTATTATCTGGATTAACATAATTATTATCTTGTTTATCGCGGGAATTGTAAGATTCGTGGTAAATATGCTCTCCTTCCCTTTCTAAGTCATTCTGTTTCGTTCATCATTCTGTTCAGGTCACACTGCCTCAAAAAACAGATCGCGTCGCATCGGCTCCGTTCGGTTCACTTTTCAATTTCGGTTCGGTTCGCAATTCAGTTCGATTAGCTGCGGTCGGGTGCGCGACAACGATGACTCGATGAGCCGCAAGCCACGATTTGAGCTGCTTGATCTGCAGTTGAGCTGCAGCTCAACGGTTCAAACCTACGCGATCTGAATATTTGAACCGGTTCTGATCTGAGTTACACACGATTACCGGCGTTATCAAATATAAAAATGTACTACAGAAGTTACATAAAACTGCGGTGGTTCTTATTATCGTTATGATAATATTATCCAGTAATATTATTCTTTGATATTATCGGTCTACGATTATTTCAGACTACTTGTGATTGCTTGATTGCGTTTGATTGAATAAAGTGGTCATTGCAGTTGGTTTACTTACTTTGGTGTATGTGTTTTGAATTGAAATAAATTTCTTAAAAAATATGAAAGACGCGGGCCGACTTTTAGTGCTATACGGTAGCCAAACATTCACAGCCCAGGAAGCAGCAGAAAGAATATGGCGAACATCCAAAGCCCTAGGTTTTCATGGTCCCGTACAAGCCATGGACGAATACCCTATATCAAGACTGATCCAAGAGGAGTTTGCTATTTTTGTATGCGCTACAACGGGCCAGGGGGACGAGCCGGATAATATGAAGCGGTTTTGGAAATTTCTTCTCAGGAAAAGTCTACCTGTGAACTCATTAGTAAAGTTAAAGTTTGGAGTTCTTGCTTTTGGTGATTCTTCCTATTCCAAGTTCAATTTCGTTGGTAAAAAGCTACATAAGCGTCTCTTGCAACTCGGAGCTACTCCTCTGATAGATATTGGTAAGTTATAATTCTAAAAGTAGTATTTTATAATGACACAACAAAATAAAAAATCTTAAATTAATACTATTTACAAAATTTATACAAAAAACTTAATCTAAAAGTCCGTCAGAGGAGGGGTATGTGGCCAGAATGCTGGCAGCATTGCCACACTGGATGGCAATGCTTAGCGTTTGACCAAAGTAGATACCAGCATTCTGGTCACCTGAAGCCTCCTCCAAACGTTTGACACTAGTAAAGATAGTGTCATTATAAAATACTTTTTTTCAAACTGATGTGATTATGGCACATTTTTGTTTAACTTATGCGGAATTATTCACGTTTCATTATGTCGGATACTGTGACTATAGTTTGGGCCATCACCGTCTGTTCACTCATTAGCCACTGTCTTGTGCGAGACACACAGCGACCCATAGTGTCAAGCAAGATGATGCAACGCGCGCGTTTTACTCTGCTTTGACTCCTTGAAGAAGGCCACCGGATATTGCCTAAACTCTAGCTGAAATATCCATCATAAATCAAACAAATTTATTCCACATGTAAAACAAAAATGTGACACTATCTTCGTTTTAGCTCTACTGAACTTGTATTTAAAAAGGCTATAGTGTGTAAAGCATTTTACCTACATACTATATTATGTTCAATTGTCGAGTTGAGTAAAATTAAATGTGCTAAAACAGATATCTATGTGTGTTGTATACTTTGTTTTTTTTTTCTTATTTACTTTTACTGAAATTGTTCATTTTATTACATTAAAATGTTTTCTATTATCCGAAGTATTAGCTATTGTGATACCAGATTTCACATAAATCATAATCCAATTTGTACAAATATGCTATCAAGTAGCTTGTCATTTATTCAGAAACAAAATGTTCTATAGACTCATATATTACAGTATTTTTTTTTATTATGGTTGTAATAAAACAAGAGCAGTTAAAAATTACAAATCTTTTGTTAGACATTGTGCCTACAGAAAGATAACAATTTTTATTTCGTATAAGGTTTTGTGTTACCAAATAACTTGCCTACTTACATTCCAATATAATACATCATTATTTATTTCTTGTTTAAAAGAATAACAAGATAGAAGTTAAGTATCCTTATCTGATATTAATTATTTAATATGTGATCAGGGCCAAAGAGAATCTTTTTGATATACATAACATGAATTTACTATATAACTAAATCCTGTTATAGCATTGGCAAATAGATTATAATTAATTAATATATTTATATATTTTGCTTATCATATGCCATTTGATAAGTTGCTTGAAATTTATGAATGCCAGGTACAATGCACTATCTACCTTCTTAATTTATAGCTTATGGAATTATTGTGGCTGACTACAAGTAACTCAAATAACTAACCATGTACGGGCTAAACACTTTGATTCCACATTCTTCATATGCACAACGAGGATGTGGAACTCTCTGCCAGCATCTGTTTTCCCCATGAAGTACAATTTGGATGTCTTCAAATCTAGAGTAAACAGGTTTTTTCTAACTGGCGAACCTATTTCATATAAAAACAAAGACTCGCCATTGAAATCAGATCCGCCAAGCACCTAACGGTATGTTCCAGTAGCCTCACTTCAGAACCAGGTCTATTCTAGGCATGGTGTGCTTTACACTCTTCATCTACACTATCACTATCAGGGTGTGCTGCGTTAAATCACCTAGCATATCAATCATAAAAAAATATTGTAAAATAATATCTGTCTGGAATGATGTTCTAATCTTACTTTACTGTTTCCAGGACTATGTGACTACCAACATGACCTTGGGCATGATGCAGTAATGCAGCCGTGGATCAAAGAATATTACACCCATCTTAAAAGCTACTTCCCAAACACAGAGATAGACAACCTAAAAGCTAACTTCATTCCTCGCTGGGATGTTTCCCTATTGAAAAGTAGTGATGTGCCGACTGAAAATGGAGGTAGGAATGGCAGAGTAAATAGCATTAAAATGCGCAAAAAAAACACTGAAATGCTCTTTTTGTTCTATATCTTGAGTATAATACAAACTTATGTTGTCAGGTATTAGTTCTCATGGAACTAACTTGGATATCTATTTTGGAGATGGTGGTAAAGATGATTTCTTAGATTCTCATTTGTTAGAAGTTGAAACAAATATTAGAACAACAGATGAAAGTCATTTTCAGGTAAGGCGATTTTCAAAATGTGTTGTTTTTTATATAAGTATGATAATTATTTATGATTAGTGTTTAATACCAGTTCTTAAATTGTAAATGTTATGTGTATCAAACAAAAGGTCAGAGATCCTTAACTTGTGTAATCTTGTAAAATACTACAGAAATTATAGAACATCAAAAATCTGTAAGGATCTGACTTAGTGATGGCCAAATGGCCAAAAATGGTCATGAGTATAAAACACAGATTGTACACATTCATTAATATTCATCACCAACAGCAATCTTCTTCCCTGCTAACGCCTCTCTTTTGCTATGACATCTGTCTGTCACACATTCAATAATCATATAAATATGTGATAGTAGATTTGGGTGTCTTCATAACCACTAGAGTTAACAGTTTTTCTAGGTAAGTGTGCTTCATCTGCATCCTGCTTAACATTAGTTAGGGTGTAGTAATGCAAACATATTTCTAATTTTTAAAAAAAACTGTCGTACTATGGAAACTGACATGGGTTTGACACTTTTTAGTTTTATGCAGGATTACTCACATTCATTTAATTATAAGATTTTTGTAACATTTTAATCATATTTTGTACATTTTATTAAACTTATCATGCTTTTAGGATGTAAGATTGATATCATTCAAAACAACCGAAGATACTGTTCTAAACTACAAGGCTGGGGATGTATTTAATATTAGGCCTAGGAATTCAATAGAAGACATTGAAGACCTCTTTGGTATATTTGAACAACACAACATGGACATCAAACCTCATTACAGGCTGCTTGTAGAGGAATACCATCAAGGTATATTATACTTATAGTTACTATTTACCTATATAGATTTTTTTCTGAATTTATTATGAATAAAAGTTTAAGTGAAGTAAAAATTTGCTAAATGTTGACATGTTGACAAAATAAAGACTAGTCATTCTTCAGATTTATCAATTACTAGATATTGCATGACATGAACATAAAATTATGATTAATGGACATCGTAAGCGGTTACTTTTGAATGAATAGCTGCGTTTCGTTTTTGCTCTTACAGCTTATTTGAATAAGCTGTCAATGTCAAAAACACGTGTTTGAATGTTCTTTATGAATTGAAGTCCATTCAGACTTTCAAAGCAATGTCATTTTAAAAAATAAAGTAGGCGTCGCGTGCAATGTTTTTGTGAAAAATATTTATAATTGAATAAAATAGTGAACAAATAAAATGCTACGTCGACAGGCGCGATTGCGCCGCGAGTATTTGTACAGAAAATCTACTGAAGATAAACAGAAAAGTATTCAAGCAAAGAAAGATCAGCTAAAAAGAAGTTTAGAACAAAACATTCCTATTCATGGAGATCTGAGAAGAGAAGCGATTAGATTACAGAAAAGGATAGAATATGAAGATCAGGGTAAGTCATTTTCCTTAGTATTTGCTATATTGATGTCTACAAACGAACATCTTAATTATAACCTCAAAAAGTAAACACGACTAAAACAAACTATGTTATGTTAATTGTGTTCTTTTAACGCTTAAACAATAAGACAATGTAATAAAATCAATAGATTTTTTTTTTGTCTATACCCAAATACAAGGAGCTTGTTCGCTGAAGCGAGAATGCCACTATAGTGATATTTTTTTTTTGTTTTGGCGTCGCGTTTTAGCATTTGCCAGTGTCAAGTATTCATATATTTTCAAGTTACAAAAGTTAAATAAGTGTCCTCGTAGCTAGTTATAGTCAAAGTCCAGTCTTAGTCAAGTCCAGTCTGTGTCAGTCAAGTCCAGTCATGCTTTAGTAAAGTAGTGGCGACTTTACTATAAAGCTTCGATGGAGTTTTGGAAGCACCACGAAAAGTCATGTTTCACCACATTATATCATTTTCCCACACTCACGCATGTAATTCGGCACTTTATGAATAAAAAACCACCATTTTTATGCATAAACACTCGACAAAACACAAGTTTTGGAAAAGTATACAACGGAGCGACACAACTCTTCCCACGTTCCCGCCAAAACTCTATGGTGATATTACTCATACATAAAACAACAACAAAAATAAAGAAAAGAGTTTCTATCTATATTGTAGGTCCTGAAAGGGCAGCTGTGATAGGTGGATTCAGTGGTGGAGCCAACACACTGAATTCTCAGGATGATGAGTACAGATACGCTGGAGTAGAGGATCCAAAAATAATGATCACAACTTCAAGAGAACCTAGCGCCAGACTGAAGATGTTTGTGAAAGAACTCAGGTTTGTTAAACATTGTAAATAAATACAAATTTATCATTGTGTGTCTGTAAAGTAAACAGACAACTTTTGATCACAGTAGCTGGAAAATTCATTTGCATTAACAGCATCCGTCTTCTTCTTCATGCTCTTCATTACTGAAGGTCTCGCCCATCTTGAAATGCCTTCGCTAGCTGCTTCCATACCACTCTGTCTTTGACTTGTCTCAGGGCAGTAGTTACGGAGAGTCCCATAATCACCTTTATCTGATCAGACCAACAAGTAGGTGATCAACCCTACAGTCTTTTGCCCTCAATCTTTCCCACTACAACCAGTTTGTCTAGATTGTCCGATTATTTTTGGGTAATATAGCCAAAGTAGCCCAGAGCTCTTTGGTAGCAGCACCTTACAATTGCAGTTTGTTATCATAGCAGTAGGAGTTAAAAATATATTTATTTAATAATAATACATGAGCAGTATACATCTGTACATATGACTTTATAACAATGTTAGAATTCTGGTATTTCTTGGGAATTTGCCAGTAAATTTCTACTTCATTATCCAGTACCTGTATACAACTATACTTGGTATATACAAAATATTTCACAGAAAACATGTTTTCCCAGAGATGAGATCTAGCAAAAACACTTACATGCAAGAACTTTGTAACAGTAGAAATTTAATTTATTATCACATTGATATAAATTTAAATCAAAGATAACACTGAAATCTGCTAAGAGATTCTATGGTAAAAACATTTAAGAATTAAGTCTTACTTTTTGTCTATTTATTTTAAGAACTGAATTCAGTTCAGTTGTTTTTCTTTTTGAATAAAGTGAGAAAAACTTTTTCTTCTAGTATTATAGATGATACTGGTGTTAATAGCGAAATATAATTGTTTCAGACTAATATTTCCAAACAGCCAACGCATGAACCGCGGTGGGTACGAAATGTCTCAGCTGATTCACGCGTGTCGCGCCAATGATGTCACAGACTTCATCGTCGTCCACGAACATAGGGGTGTACCCGACAGCTTGGTAAGTTTACACATACTCACAGACATTAAAATCTCTCTCCTGGAAATTCTCTAAATTATAACTTTTTTAACGTAAAAGTTATGAGACTTAAAACTAAAAAAATGATATTTTACGAACCATTTCCTATCCATTGACAAGCTAAAAACATGATAGGCAGAAATTAATAAATATTAGAGGGCATTTAACACAGCGCTATCTAGCCCCCAAACTAAGCAAAGTTTGTACTATGGGAAACTAGACAGCTGACAGAATACTTAAATACAATTTTTTTTTGTAAATACACCCAGACACAGAACAAACATCGATGTTAGTCCTGAGTGGGAATCGAACCCACACCCTTCAGATCTCGAAGTAGACATACTACCAATGGACCAACAGGGCTATTGAATTCACCCGATAGATACTTTTATTATTAAAAAAGGTGTCTTTTTTTAGACAATTTAGCTTTGTTTCTGTTACATAAACAATAAAATACTTATGGGACGAGAATACTGTACGTTATCCATACTTCCGAGCAACAATATGGTCAAGAAACATATTTACATAATATTTTTATCCTTATTCTATTGTGATTAGAGAATAACTTAAAGGCCAAGCGAAAGTGGATATTCAGGTAATATAAGAGTATTGTTTCAGGTGATCTGCCACTTGCCATACGGTCCGACGGCTCAGTTCACCCTCTCCGGAGTAGTGATGCGACACGACATACCCGACATCGGGCCCATGACGGAACAGTTCCCACATTTGATATTCCAAAACTTCAAATCGGAACTCGGTGAGTCAACCTGAAAAATTAAATAAACATTGTAGGGCATTTGACACAGCGCCAAACTGACACAAAACTTGTATTATGGGAACTGGATAGCTGATCTGAGAGCCAGTTTCATTCCAGGCTAGGTGTACCTACCATATTGTCACTGTTGTCAAACACATAAATTGCCAACCATAATAAAAAATAATACATATTATGTACTTTTTTGTACAAAAAACCTAGAATCACAGAGCAAAATAAATATTTGTCCTGAATAAAGGCTGTTTCAAGTATACTATAATTTTTTTAATTCAATTTTTTAATAGAAATGATCATTACTTTTATATGAAAAAAATTTAAAAGTTTACTCCCGTCAGAGGTGCTGTTACAATTACCATACATTAACCTATTTCTAAAAACAATATGCTAGCCCCTCGGATATATGTAAATTTTTATATAATTTTAATTGGCAAAATGTAACTAGCATAGATTCCGAGCAACTTTTTTATAGAGATTTCTTTTTCAGGACTAAGGACAATGAGCATTTTAAAGTATCTTTTCCCGGTGCCAAAAGCTGATTCGAAGAGAGTGATCACATTTGCTAACCACGATGATTACATTTGCTTCCGCCAACACACTTACAAAAAGGTACAACAACAGCTACATCAGCTAACACAACAACAACAACATAACAACAGCACAACAACATAAACAACAAACACAAGAACAAAACATACACAACAACAACAACAAAACATAAGAACAGCTTTCCTACTGTATGAAATGTTTTCTGACTTTCTGCGAGCAGCAATTTGTTTAATGATCTCATTAATCACCAATGCAACCTTATGTACCAAATTAGTTAAGGTGGTTCAATTTCCATACAAATTTTTTTTTTTCCATTTATGGACAAATGGAGCATAATTTTACAGTGAAATCACAGCTACTGGCATTTATTTTGCGGTAAATCATAAATTCATAAATTTGATTTTATGACGATTGACTTACTACATTACGTACTAGCCAGCCGAGTACTAGAAAGTACCCTACCACCACGCTATGGTTTTCTCACTATGTATTCCTTCATCGGCAGCTCAAGCGGCATGAGAACCGACCGCGCTAACCACTGGGCTATCATCGCTACAAAAAAAGCACCTTGATTTGTATTAAATGAAATTCTTCTAAATAAATCATCATCATCATCATCAGCCTATATTAGTCCACTGCTGGACATAGGCCTCTCCCAAGACACGCCACTCAGCCCGATCTTCGGCTTTTCGCTTCCATCCACCGCCAGCTGTCCTACGTATATCGTCACTCCATCGAGTCTCAGGGCGTCCTACTCTACGCTTGCCAATACGCGGTCTCCATTCTAGAACACGTCTACCCCAGCGGTTATCGGGTCTGCGACAGATATGTCCAGCCCATTGCCACTTCAGCTTGCTAATACGCTGAGCTATGTCAATGACAGTTCTCTGGCGAATTACTTCGTTTCGGATACGATCCCTCAGAGAAATGAAATAAATATCGCAGGGCATTACACACAGCGCCATCTGACCCCAAACTAATCAAACCTTGTACTATGGAAGACAGATAACTGATAGAATACTTTAATAGTTTTTTTTTTGGAAATACATACTTAAAATACATACTTATCTTATTAATGTTGTCGTTGTTTTCAGGCGGGTAAAGATGTCGATTTATCAGAGATCGGTCCGCGCTTCCAAATGAAACTGTTTTCTATCAAGCTGGGGACGCTGGACGCGCTAGATGCGGCCGACACAGAATGGGCGCTCCGCCCCTACATGAACACGGCCGCCAAGCGACGCTTCCTGAGCGACGATGATGGCTGGCAGGAGGAACATGATATATAATAAAAATTTATTTCTAAGACATCGATTTTTATTTCATTGATCATTTTTCCGTTTTAATAAAAAAATACTGGTAGATATGCGTCTTTTTTAAACTCAATTTTTTTTTCTTTTTTTTTGGCCTCGTGTTTTAAGCATTTGCCAAGTATTTATATATTTTCAAGTTTCATAAGTTACACAAGTGTCCTCGTACCTAAAGTTATAGTCAAAGTCCAGTCATGGTCAAGTACAGTACGTGTCAGTCAAGTCCAGTCATGCTTTAGTAAAGTAGTGGTGACTACTATAAAGCTTCGATGGAGTTTCGGAAGCAACACAAAAAGTCATGTTTCACCACATTATATCATTTTCCCACACTCGCGCTTGTGATTCGGCACTTTATGAATAAAACACCACCATTTTTATGCAAAAACACTCGGCAAAACACTAGTTTTGGAAAAAAATACAACGGGGAGACGACTCTTTCCGCTTTCCCAAAACTCTCCAGATACGTGTTGTTTCCTTTAAGACGGCAGTGCAGGTACGTCTTTTCCCCTTATAACGGCAGAGTAGAATGCTAAGCTGAATCAAGCCCAATTTGTTAGATAAAAAAAACATGTTTGCACACTACTGTTTGGCAGGAAAATATATGGTAATGCGCTGGTACTTACCAAGACGACCTGTTTAGGAGATCTACCACCAAGTAAAATATAATTAATCGTATTACATTATTAAAGACACATTTCTCTACCATGATTTAGCGCTTTTCTTAACTATAGAATAAAATACAACTTTATTATACACCAAATATACCTACATACAAAACTTAAAAAAGAGATAAAGGAAAAAAACTAATAAATATATGGCGTACAACAGCGGCCTTATCGCCTAGAGCGATTTCTTCCAGACAAACTGGATGGAAAGTAACAAAAAAAACAGCTAGAAAAAATATAATCATGTTTATTGATAAGTGTTACAGGTCAAGAATTTTCAACAATTATCATAAACAAATAATAAATTTCAGTAAAGGTATTAAAAATTATACAAAAATGACAAATCAATAGTAATTATATATAATATAAAAGAAAGAAAGCCATTTTTAATTTTGTACCATCTCACAAAAAAACAAATAAGTACAAGAGATTGTTATAATAGGTATTTATTGGGGTTATTTTAGTTAAAACACATTACATTGAGTTATTAATAAATAAATGTTTAATTTCCAGAACGAAAAAGGCAGGCAAACCCACGACGTACAATATTGTTATTATTTCTGGCAACAAGACGTTTTTTTTTTCAGACATGCCAGTCCCACATTTCCTCCAACGCCCTCTGACGATGTATGAAATCGCCGAACAATACTGGGATCTGAAATGCTATCCGACGCAATACGTCTTCTCTCTTCTCGCGCTCGTGTCGGACGATGCGCTAGAGCGCGACAAATGTACGGAGCTCAGCTCCCCGCAGGGGCAGGAAGACTGGTTGAATTACTGTAGAAGGCCTAGGCGAACAGTTCTTGAGGTAAAAATGAAAATGTTAAGGTCGAATCCAGTAATGTCTTCGTAAATTAGTGGCGACTTTACTATCGCTGCGATGAAGTTTTGAAACACGAAAAGTCATGTTTTATGATTATATCACTTTCCCATACTCGCGCTTTTAGGTAATTCGGTACTTTATGATTAAAACACTACTGATTATATATATAAACACGAAAAACACAAGTTTTAGATAAGAACAATAATGGGCGACATTTTTTTCCGCGTTCCCGCCAAAAACTTTTTCTTTTTTGTTCTTCGGCCATGGCACGTTCGTGCATTGTGCTAATTCTCATGTTTAATTTAAAAACTCTTTGTAAGGTACCTACTGCTTTCTTCTTTTTTATTTTTGGCGTAGCACTTTGTACATTATGCCAGTGTCAAGTGTTTCGTTATTTTATAAAAAAGAAAATTAAAGTCTTAAGTTACAAAATAGATTTTTTATTTTTTATTTTAAATATTTCAGGTGCTACACGATTTCCACAAGTCAGCGGCAAAGCTGACGATTGAAGTGCTTTTCGAGTTATTTTCCACCATCAAACCCCGCTCCTTCTCCATCGCCAGCAGCTCGCTGCCGTCATCAGGCCGGAGGTAATGTGTATCAACCTACTTAGGGTTACACGGAATAAGAGCACTTAATCCAAACGATCTAGTCATTATTGTGGTATGATTAGATCGTTTGGACTAGTGTGACCATCCCTGAAATCGCAAAAAAATCAGGAGTTTCAAAATTTATTTTTTCGCCTATAAAATGTATGGAACAGCTGATTTTCTTCGCGATGCCTTGTTACTGCCTTGGTTATTTCCTCACAATATTTTCTTTCACTGTTTGAAGTTATCGGCAATACGCACATAACTTAGAAAAGACAGGCACGTGCCGTGAGATTCGAACCAAATTAGTCTCCCAACTAAGTTACTGAAACTTGATTTAACTTGGCAACAAAAAATGAAACAGATAAATTAGAGTGCAAGCTCCTTGCTCTATGATAACAGGGTGGAACTCCTGGTGGCTGTGCTCAAGTACCCGGGGAAACTAAAGAAACCCAGACTGGGACTCGCGTCCAACTGGCTCAAAAGTCTACTGGAAGGTGACAGGGTCTACGGATGGATTAAGAACGGGAGTTTCAAGTTTTCTGACAATGTCGTAAGTATCAAATCAAATCATTTAGCGTATATATAGTATAACATTTAAAAATTAATTAATCAATTTTTATAATTAATTTGCTGCTTAGCGGCAGTTATTCTGCCGCTAAGTAGTAGTGTGTAAACATTACTGTGTTCCGGTTCGGAGGGTACTGCAGCTAGCGAAATTACTGGGCTGTTGAGACTAACCATCGAAAGTCTCAAAGTAATGAGCGCCAAAGCAGTGATGCCCTGGACTTTGTTTTGTTAGTTCTGTGTATCGCTGTAATGGTCATGGACAGGCGTTATCTCTTACCATCAGGAGAGCGTCTCGTTCGTCTCATTACTTCTTACATAAAAAAAAAAAAATCTCGCGCAAGCCTACCTACAGTTAAAAAAATCATACACTATGGAAATAGAGCGCCAATGTCATGCCAGCATTCTGGTCACCTGAAGCATCCTCTAAACGTTGATAACTTAGCTGAAATTCAATTTAAGACGATTTTTATTGTTTTTAGCCATAAATAACAATCCTATATATATATTTATGGCTAATAAATAATTCTGTTTTTTTTTCCTTCAAATGATGTATCTGTTTGTTGTTAGATACCTCATTGTTATTACAATCTAGCCTAGTTGAGACTAATAAGTAATTTTAATATAACTTAAATTGCTAAGTAGAGTCTAATCGAAGAACGCGTCCATCGACACTTTTCTTACTGCCTCTATTAAGGGGAAGACACTTTGTTCATGAGTTCTATAATATGTAGTACTCACTGCACTGACATTACTAACTTAACACTAACTCAAAAGGTTTTGTCCTTTTTAGTCTTCTTACTATATCCGTGTTGTCGAGAAGCTGGATAGCCTCGACATTCACATGTGATTTGAAGTTATTAATATTTTCGGATCGTTTCAGGCCACCCCTCACATAATGATCGGCCCGGGCACCGGTCTCGCTCCGTTCCGCAGTTTGCTGCAAACCCGCGTCCACACTTGCCATGCGACCAGTGAGAACATGCACCTCTTCTTCGGGTGTCGGTACAAGAGTAAAGACTTCCACTGTAAGGAGGAGTTGCAAGGTTGGGTGGGGGATGGACAACTCAGTCTATACTGTGCATTTTCGAGGGACCAAGATAATAAGATGTAAGTTTACTATTGTAACAATTCGGTATGTAAAGTTTTTTTTTTGTATTTATTTTATATTTTTTACTAATAGTTAACTTTATTTTATGAAACTAATTTGAACATTTTGGCTTTCTATGCGGTAGTTTAATTTTAATACGTTTTCAAACTTTTTATAGTTATGACGTCATGAGGTCGGCTGAATATGTAGAATATGCCTTTGCCATATAAAACAAAAAAGTATACAAAACATTTGATTAACTCTGACAACAGAACTGCCAAGTTTTTTTTTAATTTGCCCCATCAGGCAGGCTAAAGCTGTAAAGCCATTCTGTCACGTCTTCGGTTTTTACAATTCATGACATGAAGTAAACAAATCTTATGTCATAAAAGCGATATCAGACTCCAAATAACGTATAAAGTAAAATAATCCAGATATTTAAATCAATAAAGCGAAAAACAACTCGACGTACGTTTATTGAAGAGATTATTATGATCGCCGTTGACTTGATATTGACAGATTTGGTTTTGGTTTGCCATTGCTTTTTTAGTCTACGAAAGTTGCCCTACTAGGTGACGTCATGAGACATCAATTGAAAGTCAAGTTTGATTTATGTATTTTATTAAAATAAACCCCTCCCCATAGTTTACAGAGTTTTAAACGTAAAAATATTGTACAGAAATGTACTACATATTTCAAAATGGTTTTGGAATCAGAAAAGTTTTTTTTTTCTTTACATACCGAATTTTTTCCCCTTACTATCCTATCCCACTAATATTACCAATGCGAAAGTATGGATGGATGGATGTTTGCTACTCTTTCACGCAAAAACTACTGAACGGATTTAGATGACATTTAGCATGAAGGTAGCTGAGACCCTGGATTAACACATAGGCTACTTTTTATTCCGAAAACATGTAGCGGGTAACTCCGCGGGTCGCAGCTAGTAATATGAATGCGAAAGTGAGTTTGTTACGCTTTCACGCGTAAACTACTGAACGGATCTGGGTGAAATTGTGCATGAAGGTACTTTAGGCCCTGGAATAAGACATAGGATACTTTTAATCATCATCAGCATCTTCCATCGCCGCGGGGTGCAGCTAGTAAATAATAAATATATCGTAGGACATATCACACTTCATAATATAAATTGTACATCAATAAGTTCAAGGGATTTTTTTTTATAGTTGACAAGCTAGGTGTTTGCCCACAGCTTACGTGATGATAAGTGACGGTGTGCTCGTATATGGTAAAGCACACCTAGCCTGGAATAGAACTGGCTTTCAAGTGAAGCTGCCGGAACACACTGTTAGATGCTTGGCGGCAGATTTTCAACTTGAGGGTTGGTAGCTAGCCAGCCGAGTCCTAAAAAATACCCTACCACCATGATTTTCTTGTCCGGCAGCACACGCACATTGTTGGGGGTTGTACCCACGCCCTTCGGCATGCGAAAAGACCGCGCAACATATTTTGAAATCACTTAAAATATACTGTTTTTTGTATTTCAGATACGTTCAACACAAAATTGCAGAACATAGCAACTCGCTGTACGATCTAATCACAAATCGCAACGCACACATATACATATCTGGAAACGCCAAAAACATGCCGGACAATGTCCGCGATGCGATAGTCGAGGACGTATTAAGTAAAGTGGGGGGGATGGATCTAAACGACGCTAGGGCGATGTTAAAGGAATTAGAGGGGAGGGGGAGATTGCAGGTGGAGACTTGGTAGGCAAGAACTTGATCGAAATAGCGAGGTCACGGTTTGGGGTGAAAAACTAGTTGAATTGATAGGATATTGTAAGTTAGATTGTTTTATCCGAGAAGTGACGTAATAAGCCACGATGTAAAGTGTTGTAAAAATTTCTTTTGAACAATTTTTATTTTTTCGTTCCCAAAGGGTAAAACGGGACCCTATTACCTAAGACTTTGCTGTCCGTCTGTCGCCAGACTGTATCTCATGAACCGTGATAGTTAAACAGTTGAAATTTTCACAGATGATGTATTTCTGTTGCCGCTATAACAACAAATACTAAAAAACAATAAAATAAATATTTAATGGGGCTCCCATACAACAAACGTGATTTTTTGCTGTTTTCATAGATAATGGTATGGAACCCTACGTGCGCGAGTCCGACTCGCACTTGTTCGTTTTTTTTTGTTACGTGGAATGGTGTCACTAAACTGAAAGGAGCTCAGTACCTACCCATCAACGTGAGCAGCTTTTATCACAGGTTCAATTCTGGAATCGGAAAAAATATCTGTTTCAAAAATGTTAACCTTTGATTAATCAAAGGTTAACATTTTTCTATAGAACAGCTGATGTATTTTACGATTATACTCAAAGTTGTTCATTATGTGTAAGAAAGAAAGAATACAAACATACAAACACGAAAACAAACGAACAAACAGTACAATTTGGGTGTCTTCAAATCTAGAGTAAAAAGGTTTTTTTCTAGGTAAGCGTGCTTCATCTTGGACTGCATCCTGCTTAACATCTGGCAGGGTGTGGTCAAACGCGAACCTATTCTGTATTAAAAAAAAAAAAAAGTTACAAAATAAGGCACTCACCTCAGCATAATACTGGTGACACTAAGTATGACCAACGCTGGTCTTCCGGTGTACAATCACTTCCTTTCGGTTTAGTAGCAACAATGCGTATAACCCTGTATTTAGGATCAGTGTTCCACGCGTTGAATTGCATTGTGTAAATCTCATTCGACTTAAGTTTTATGCTCGAATCGGTTGTTATATTTTATGATTGTGACTTATTTGTTATAATTACCAAAAATGGCAGAATTGGTAGGTAATACAATAATGAAACTATTTTATTTATACTTTTAAACTCTGTAAGAGCTGTGATATATCACGTTTATTATTAAAAATGATTAAGCATACCTTGATGTTTCATTTTATGTTATTTTTTATGGGCTTTTACTAATAAACGTTCCATGCTTCTATAGCAAAAGCATAGAGCAGCAAATATAAAAAGTCAATTGTGCTATTTATCATAATAGATTATTTTTTATGTGAAAAATAATGAGACGAACGAGACGCTCTCCTGATGGTAAGAGATAACGTCTGTCCATGACCATTGCAGCGATACACAGAACTTTGAGTAACAAAACAGAGTACAGGGCATCACTGCTTTGGCGCTCATTTCTTTGACACTTTCGATGGTTAGTCTCAACAGCCCAGTAATTTCGCTAGCCGCAGTACCCTTCGAACCGGAACACAGTAATGTTTACACACTACTGCTTGTCAGTAGAATATCTGGTACTGCGGTGGTACCTACCTAGACGATCTCCTGCTAAGGAGATCTACCACCAAGTAGTTTCTTCTAAATGCAACTAATTTGGTTTTCCTAATTAAGGTTGTTTTATCATAAGGAACCCTGTTCAATGGCAAAACTTAAAGAAAATAAAACGAAAATTGTTCAGTTAAAATATTTATTTCAGCATTTTTATCATCGGCTATGTAACAGTCTTCGAAGTTTCCTATAAAAATTTCTACTATTATGCGTTACCGAGTCAGACTTATTGGTTGTAACACAAGCTGCACCCCGCGTTATTACCCGCTGTTCCCACATAAACACAATATTTTTTCGGGGTAAAAGTAGCCGTGTAATAATCCAAGGTGTCTGCTACCTCCATACCAAATTTCATCAAAATCGGTCCAGCCGTTTGAGCGTTAAGTAGTAACAAACATACAAACACGCTCACAAACATTCACCTTTACAATATAAGTGTGACTAGTTTTAATTATGGTAAATACATTTCAGAAAAGTGTACTAGGGCATGACCTAGACTTTATATTTAGGAAGTGACAGCATTTCATGGTTCCAAAAATTCAAATTAAACGGTTCCGATTCCACATTTGATCTGTCTAGATCTAGAAGATCTGCTAGGAATACACAAACAATGTATTCCGGTAACATCACTAAAGGGACAATTCCCATTTCAAGCTAGATGTGCTTATCATCTTCCAACACACCGTTACTTAATATCAGGTGAGCTGTGGTCAAACACCTAGACCAGAGCTGTCCAAACTACATACCTTCGCGGGTTAATTACATTTACTACAAAAACTGGAGTAGTACTGGCCGCAGGGCAAGTATGGACACAAATCGATGGTCCCTACGTACATAAAGACTGATGTCAAAAATTGCATTTTTTTAAATTGCATATTGGCTTTAGATTTTTTCATATGTCAAAAATGACATTTTTTGAAATTACATATTGGCTTTAGATTTTTCATATGTCAAAAATTGCATTTTTTAAATTGCATATTGGCTTTAGATGTTTCATATGTCAAAAATGTCATTTTTTTAAATTGCATATTGGCTTTAGATTTTTCATATGCACATACCTAAAGTTCCTAAAGCCAACAAAACATTAGAAAAAAAGTATTTATAAATTCCCACCCAGGACTAACATTTGGGTGACTAACATCGATATTTGTTCTGTCTGGGTGTACTGTATGTATTATAAGTATGTATTTACAAAAAAAAAGTATTTAAGTATTCTGTCAGCTATCTGGTTCCCATAGTACAAGCGTTGCTTAGTTTTGGGCTAGATGGCGCCGTGTTAAATGTCCTTCAATATTTATTTATTTTATCAAAAAGCCGTATTTCGGCTTCAGATAGCGACATGCCCGAATCCATGAAAAATCGAGAGCATGCCTGGCGTGGCACGAATCCCTATCGCGATGCCGCGACCACGCCAGGCATGTCGGCGGCACTGAATGTGTTAAGTCGCACGGGTTATAAGTTTAGTTGGAGTTCGGCAGCCCCCAGAGTTTGAGGTTGCCCGCGTCTCGTTTGCGCTCGGAAGGCTCCTTGTCGTCGCAGGCGTACGCCACGAGGTACCGCGACGGATGCCAGGACACCGTGAACGTGGACGCGGACACAGGGATCTCGGCCACCTTCTCACCTGAAATATAAAATGCTTCTAATTAAAATGCTTCTTGCTATGAAAAGCATACTACACAATTAAGGAGGATTTGGTCTCTGACTGTGTGCCTTCTTGGTAAGCTCAAAGTAGCACAACGCGCTATGGAGAGGGCTATGCTCGGAGTTTCCCTACGAGATCGAATCAGGAATGAGGAGATCCGTAGACGAACCAAAGTTACCGACATAGCCCAACGGATTAGCAAGTTGAAGTGGCAGTGGGCAGGGCACATAGCACGCAGAACTGATGGCCGGTGGGGCTGCAAAGTTCTGGAGTGGAGACCACGGACCGGCAAGCGCAGCGTAGGACGTCCACCCTACGGTGGACGTCCTACGCTGGGTGGACGTCCTACGCCCTACACAAGGTGGACAGACGACCTAGTAAAGACCGCAGGAACGCGCTGGATGCGAGCCGCTTCCAACCGGTCTTTATGGAAGTCAATGGGGGAGGCCTATGTCCAGCAGTGGACGTCCTACGGCTGAAATGATGATGATGATGATGATGAATCTTCAATTAGAAATTTTAGTTTTGACATCATTTATAAAAAAAAATATATGTTCTTTTATAATTATTAATTTGTAACATTCTATCACTATTACTTGTCTACTCTTATTTAAATTGCATGTTTGTGTAGCCTGTATCACTCACTCACCAAGTAGGGTGTAACACTTATGGCATAAAACTTGTAAACCGGGCCACCAAGAGCGGGCTTTGCCTAGTTTGGGGCCCAACGGTACTGCTTAATTAAACAATCTGTATTATTTTGTATGTACTGAAATTATTTCTGGCAATAAATTATTACTTATATTTTTATTTATTTTGTCTCTCTCCTGCAAGGGAGGTACATTTCGCACGGGCCGGAGCCAAGTGCCTATTCTAAGGATAAACATTTCCTTACAATCCTTTATTATTTTTAAATTTGAAATTTTTGTCTAGTACTGGGTCTTGATCTCTATTGATAGGTCCGTGTATTTTGCTATTTTTTCGGTGTGTGTCGTTTGCAAGTTGTGTGTATTGCAGATAGCGATGTCTATTAAATAAGCTGTTCTATTGTTTTTGTCTAGTACTGTAATGTCCGGTCTATTGAAATGAACTGTTTTGTCAGTTATTATAGTGCGGTCCCAGTATAGTCTATAGCTGTTGTTTTCCAAAACAGTTATTATTTATATTTTTATTCATTTTGTCTCTCTCCTGCAAGGGAGGTACATTTCGCACGGGCCGGAGCCAAGTGCCTATTCTAAGGATAAACATTTCCTTACAATCCTTTATTATTTTTAAATTTGACATTTTTTTTTTTACTTTTTGACATTATTATTTTTTTAAATTATTTTTCTTTGGCATTACTTTTAATCTTGTACCTCGTGACATTTTATTTTTATTGTATTAATGTCTAATATAAATTAATATGCCGAAAGGTAGTCTGTGGTGTTGCTCGGCTCATTATTTGTTTACATCTGTACTTAACCATAGCGCAAATAAATGGATTATGAATTATGTAATTTTATTACAAGCTTTAAGTTTTTATTTAACTTGCAATGGGGCCAAATAAAGCGCCGCTGTAGAGGACGATCACTCAGTCACGACCAAGCGCTCGAAGAGTCAACACGTCTTGAGGATGCCTCGTGTAGAGGCGTAACACTTTTAAGACTTGTGGTTATTTTAATTAGATTTTTGTCAAATTATATTTTTAAAGTTTATGTCAAATTAGTTGTTAGATATTAAGTAAGATTAGGTTTTTAATTAATAAGCAGTGTCAAATTAATTGATTGATTCAGGCGTTACTTTGCGGAAGTTCATTTTGAATGTTCAATGTTTATATTTAGTTTATTTCCGCTTAACAGTCGTTCCAGTTCCAACAGTGACGAGGAGACTTAAATTAAACTAATTTTACACTGCTTATTAATTAAAAACCCTAATCTTACTTAAAATCTAGAACTCATAAACTTAGAAATATTCTTAATTTGGCAAAAATTAAATTAAAACTACAATAAATCTAATTAAAATAATCAAGAATCCTCCTCTCTGCAGTAACCAAATTAGCAGTAGCAGTAGCAGTGTGCAGTGTGTGTGTGTGTGTGTGTGTGTGTGTGTGTGTGTGTGTGTGTGTGTGTGTGTGTGTGTGTGTGTGTGTGTGTGTGTGTAGTGTGCAGTAGTGTCAAATTAGTTTAATTTAAGTCCTCATCACTGTTGTAACTGGAACGACTGTTAAGCGGAAATAAACTAAATATATACCAAGAATATTCAAAATGAACTTTCGCAAAGTAACGCCTGAATTAATCAATTTTCTAACAAATTTTAGTTTTAGATAACTATTAAGTAAAGTTAAGTTTTTAATCGGCAATTCAGACGGCTTTTTTTTTTCTTTTTTTTTAATGGTTGACAGGCCAGGTGTTTGGCCACAGCTCACCTGATGTTAAGTGAAGGTGTGGTCGAAGATGGTAAAGCACACCTAGCCTGGAATGGAACTGGCGCTCAAGTGAGGCTGCCGGAACACACCGTTAGATGCTTGGCGGCAGATTTTCAACTTGAGGGTGGTAGCCAGGGTGGTAGCCAGCCGAGTACTAGAAAGTACTCTACCACCATGCAGATGTCATAACAAGACCAGTGGGATTAAGAAGGCTGTGGATGACGTTGATGACCAACCCGTATCGGTGTCTCCGATGTCAATGATGTGGTCTTCACTCGCAGACGCGAGCAGTCTGCCGTCGAAGCTGAACGAGAGCGTCCGCACCGGCCATTCCAACCTGGAACAAAAGGCAAGTTGACGAAAATTTGGAGAAAAAAAAAACAATTCAATTTTTTTATTGCATATATTATATTACAAATAAGTACTTACAAAATTAATTTTTAATTTATTAACATCAATATACACAAGTAGCAAATTTATTAAGAAATTATCAATAACCAATAATGAATATTAAGAATTAATTAATCAATCAAATAAATTTATTAAACATTTTTTGTCATTAACAATGATTAATTAATTAATCAAATATTATCAATTAATTTAGGAAAACTTAACGAATCATTGAATAAATTATCAATTATTAATTATTTCCCAATTTATGTTAAGTAACAGAACAAAGTAGTAAGAGTTTATAATTTAGGTTTTCGTTGGCAGCTGTACTAGTTAATCCTGTGTTACAGCTACCAAAAGTTTTAAATAAATTTTACCTCAAAATGTGTTTCAAATTTACCACGGCCACGACTGTCATGGCGTATGAATGACGTCACGCCTTGTGAAACAATCTTGTATCTGTATTGCAGTTGTTTTACGAAAAGGTCTACAACAATAGACTATATTTTAACAATTTTAAAAGCATCTTTGTTTTTTCTATCTTATATAGGTATATGGGATATGGCATTAGTTTCTAGGGTTAATATCACAAGTGTATCATATTAAGCTTTTACTTAGGTTTAGGTTTAAAGAAACTTTATTATCAGCGAAGACATTACTGTCACTTATGTGATAACATGGTTGGACTTAAAACGAAAACATTATAAATAAAT